>OY757014.1:68775782-70004532 GCA_963580285.1 Lucinisca nassula
TAGGGATTTGGGTCTGCAAATCACCAGTTTCTTATGGATGCACCCAAATTTGAATTTGAACATTGTCTCGAAAATTGGATTAAAAGATTGAAACGATATATTCTGACTACACAAAGGTAACTAGACACAATATTAACTTATAATTGATGTCTCGGAGAAAACGTGTCATTTGCAAAAAAAAAAAAAAAAAAAAATAATAATAAGAAGAATAAAAAATAAATTAAAAATTAAAAATTAAAAGTAATGGAACATCCCCTGTACAACATGGCAACCAATATTTAAAAATATTTTGAGCCCCAAGATGATGCAAAAAATCTGAATTTTGAAACCTTAAAGTCAGATGCGTAAACTACAATACTCTTATATTGGGAAGCAAAAAAGACACAGGAAAGTTTGTAACTCATATGGAATGAGTTCGAAACACTCATGACAATGAAATTAAATGCTAAGGCAGTGCCATAATGGTTTCTGTCTGATGGTGGCTCCGTCGGCCTCGGTAGCTCAGTCTGATGCGCGTCTGATCGGTAATCAGGAGGACGCGGGTTCGATACCTGCCGGGGTCAGCAACATTCTTTCGTGGAGATTGATCATGAAATCTTTTCTACGGTCATTCTCTCCCTTCCGCTGATTCAAGAAGGGCAGTTGTAGGTTTCTGGCGAAAGAATGTCACCGTACTGGTTAACCGTTTACATATAAGCCTGCCCAGGAAAGGCGTGGATAGGTAAACTGACCGACTAAAATGATCTAAAGTTGACTGGGCTGTTAAACTCCTATACAAACAAACAAACAAACAAACAAACTGATGGAGGCTCCATACTGATGTATTGGTTGAACAAGGTGTGTTCCACGTACTTCTTATTGAGCAAATTATTTCCTATTAGAGTTACCATGTAGCCATTGCAACAACGAGAGTAAACATTGGAAATGTCAATAAAATCTATAAATTTGACAAAATTTGTGGCAGTTTAACAATTCAATTTATAATTTAATTAATTACTTTGTCAATTTAAATGTAATTTAATCAGTTAGAGAGCCGAAATTCACGCATGTATAATTTAATTTAATTGAAGTCTTTTGCGACGCACTGTATTTTTTTCAAAGTAAATGACCCATATATGCAATGAATTAATCAAGTCCGCCCCTCATCCCCGATGTGGATGCGTTATTTGAGGAAGTGGGAAAAAGGATCTGTCATGGAGATAGGGACAGAAGGACTTTCTCTGCAGTAAATAAGTTGCTGTGTTGACATTCAATCTTAAATGATCACCAGGCAAAGTTAAACAAAGATCTGTCAAGTTTGTGCGAGACATGCAACATGAAAGAGAATGTGGATCATTTTCTGTTCCACTGTCAGAGATTTAAATCAGAACGGGATACTTTAGAGTATAATGTTGAAGAGATTCTGGGCAGGGAGAAGGTGAAATTGGTAACAGACATTAACCTGAATGTGTTGACAGGCATGATTGAAGACATTAGTAAGCAAGGAAGGAAGGAACTGACAGATGCACTGATGGAATTCATCAGGAGCACAAAAAGATTTTAAAGTGTATTGTAATAAAAGTATCATGAGTTTTTCACATAGGGAAATGCACAAGTGACTTACTTAAGTACCAGGTGATTATAGGCAGCGTTAAAATGCCTTATAGATATACAACAACAACAACTCCCCGATATTATTCAATTGCAAATAGCGCTGAAGGATGGTATCCATACAGATGCAGATCCATACAGATGCAGGCAACACCATTTCTTTCACAATACGTCAAGCAAAAAGTAATATTGCACATACAAGTAATATACTTTATTACGAGCATGGAAATATAATTTTTATGAAGTCTAGAACTTAGAGCAAATTAGAATGTAGGGATCAACCATGGTTTTTTATGCATTAACATTCGCCGGGTCCAGAGGAAGCTGTTTGAACATGAGGCCGCCAGGCCGAATGATCAAATATCTTCCGAGGGATCCGGTAAATGTTAATGCAATGAAATAACCATGGATGATCGCTGATCTTGCATAAGTTACGATTCCAACACAGCAAATTTTGACGAAAACGCCCCCAAAGCTCCATATAAACTCCATATAAACTCTCCAAATGCGACAAGCGGACCAACACGGCGGCCAGTTCAGAATGTTGTTTACAATGACGTTGTTACGCAGTAACCATCTGACGTCATCATAGAAAGTTCAGGGCGATAACGTTACGTCGCTCAACGTAACGTAAACAAAGCAGGGCCAGTCTTGTGATATCAAAAGCTCAAAATCCATGTTCAAACAGCACGCGAATTTCATGATTTGAACATGGTTTTTGCTGTTTGAGCACGGCTTTCAGTCCATTTGACTATAGGGATCAACCATGGTTTTTCATGCATTAACATTTGCCGGATCCCGAGGAAGCTGTCTGAACATGAGGCCGCTAGGTCGAATGTTCAAATATCTTCCGAGGGATCCGGCAAATGTTAATGCAGTGAAGTAACCATGGATGATCGTTGTTCTTGCATAACTTACGAATCCGACAGCAAATTTTGATTAAAACGCCCAAAAGCTCCATATAAATTCCATATAAACTCTTCAAATGCGACAGGCAAATCAAAATGGCGGCCAGTTCAGAAAGTTGTTTACAATGACGTTGCCATGCAGTTACGTCATCATAGAACCCTAAAACGCTATGTTCAGGGCGATAACGTTACGTCGCTCAACGTAACGTAAACAAAGCAAGACCCGTCTTGTGATATCAAAAGCTCAAAATCCGTGTTCAAACAGCACGCGAATTTCATGATTTTTGGTGTTTGAGCACGGCTTTCGGTCCATTTGACAATGGCTTCAAACAGCCATGCGCATAGGTATTTATGCAAGAAAATGGCTTCAAACAGGCATGCGCACAGAAATTTATGCAAGAATCAGACATTGCAGCGGGTTTTGAAACGACAACACCAATAAGTATGTTCAAAGCCAGCGTCTGTTGTAATCTTGGTCATCTGTACTGGAGGTCCAGATCTGTACATATGCTAACCCTTAAGCTGCTGAACACGACAACCCATACCATTGCAAGCAATATAGACCCGTGTCAGAAGAAGCCTCATCACGAAACCACACCTACACAATTTTGACCCCCTTGAACCCCACTTTTATACAGTAAAACTGGGGTTTACAGGGGTAAACCTTATTTTTCTTATTTCTGCTCTATAATACAGATTGTTGGTACTCGTTAGACCCGCCTCATCGAGGCGGTTCTAACGAGTACAAACATTCTATATTTTGAGCAGAAATAAGAAAAATATCACATTTTTTTATCTGAAAATTTTTCATTTTTTCGGCGGCAAAGTTTACAATGTATTTGTATAGGCGTGTTTTCGAAATGATCGGTTTGCCCTGCAGTTTGTGAATTTAACGAATACATTATGTTTAGTAATTTTATTGGTGGATAGTGGCTAAATAATACATTCAGCAGGATAAGGGCTTACTATCAACATCATACGAGAAGAGCAGGTGGAACAATAATAAAGTCCTCAATACATTTGGACTGTGTAATATTTAAACAATAAATAAATAACTGAAAGAATAATGGATAGGATAATCCTTCAATTGCTTTAGTAGCTTGAAGGCAAACGTTTAATTGATAAAACAATCTAAATGCCATTTTCGGTCGATGAATTCATTCACAAGACCTTAGTCATCGTCCGATGACACTTTTCAGCTTCCTTCTATTCAAATGCTTTTGAAGTTATAGTGGTCGGCGGTTGTCTACGACTTATTACTACTTATATCCCTCCGCCCACTGTGTAGTCTTTGCAGTTTTATCTGAGATCTGAAAGCCTTGGCGTAGAATTGTTTGATTTGGGATACACCTATGATTTTATGTATTTACAATACATTAACACAAACAGTTTGATATATTTACGAAATTAAAATTTTCTGGCGGATGAATACAATCGGTTGGAGGTCAAGATTGTTGTGTTTCGGTACGGAAAAGTAAGAAAAAAAAATACAGTAACATTCTTTTCTATTTCGAATAATTTTTGCAGGTTTGATATCCGTACATGCTTTTAATACTGGATAATGTATATAAAATTAGTCGAGTCCAAGTTGTATGATTGCAGTAGGCATATCTATAAAATGAGTCAATGACTGCAGAAGTCAAACAAATCAAAGCTCTAGATAACAGGACAATGAGTAGAAATAATTTCGCATTTGATCTTTCTTTATTTATAATAAAATATACTGCCACACCCTCTCATGAAGAACGAACATTACGTGCAGTTGATCATTTGTCAGTTTTCTATACTATAGATCTAATTTTCGAAAAACGTATTTGTTGTGGGTATTGGTTAGAATCGGCGTGGGGGTGGGGTGCAACTCTAACGATTATCATATAAATAGACTGCATCAGTCCGTTTGTGTTCGTGGTAGATACTGCATTTTGTCGTTGATGCAAGAAGACCCCTGTCGGGTGACACGTCAAATGACATTCCTGGTCTATGAATGCCATTGTAACATTTCTGATTCGATTCCCAGCAATTAAAATTATGGCGTCCGAACATGCGCCACAGGGATGGTCGCCACTAAGTGCACCATTAACTGCAGCCCCCGTGTGCAGGAAACCACCCAGGTTGACGACACCAACCCTAATTAGCTATACATGATAATATGTATGCACCTGCAAGTAATGGTCAAATGTTACGGATATATATGCATTAAATATCCTTATTATCTGGAGCGTTATATTCGGTTACAGCTACACCAGCCTCTTGTTTTGTCTGCTGATAACAATAATAGGCGATAATTGAAGATCAAGTAACAGGTAAATGAAGTGATAGCTGCCTGCCCTCATTATCCCAAGTCCGTGTAAGAAGATAGATATTTTTAATGCCCCTGTCCTTTAAACTAGAGGCATATTAAATAATCCTCTGCATTCGCTGATTTAACCTTTAACCACAACCTTTGTCTTGGAGCAGAAATAAAAACAAATAATGTATACCCTAGTAAACCCCAGTTTTCCCTATATAAAGTATACGGTTTAGGGGGTGTTCCTTTAACGGACTTGTTCACATGATGAATGTAAAGAGTACCCCTGTCACCCCGCTTACTACAAAGAAAAATAGTGTCTACAGGGTATACATTATTATTACAAAGATTGTGGGTACTCGTTAGAACATTTTCATTGAGACAGTTCTAACGAGCACCTTCAATCTATGTATGAAAAAAGAAAAATAATATTAATAGAAAAAACCCTTGGGTTAAGAGCTGTTGAAAGAATGCGCCTGCTATGTATGTTATGTGTAAGCGCTATAATATAACGTTTCCTTACAAAATCAAAGCACTGAGAGTACCGGTGGGTCGATCGTCTCTGAGTGTAGGTTGGGAAAATAGTCCTAAACTGAGTATCGGAATGTTCGTTTACTTTTAAGCAAGCACAGTAGATCTGATCAGACATCGCGTTATGTGGCGTCTGATTATGTAGATTCTGCTTGCCAATGTTCAAGTGCTTAAGCACAGTCCACCCGCCCCCGCCAAACGGGGCTTGAATAAATAGATGGCATACATGGGCTGCATGATGCTTCCACGTAGAGCTGAAACCGACCACACACGAGTACTAGTAAACCGCTTAGAGCATCTAAGCCTGCCCAGACAAAGCGGTGCGAGTCGGACCATCCATGCTCATAAACCCTATTGGTTTCAATTTGCGACAGGGCTTGAGATGTCATTTCATCTCAGTATCGGGTAAAAGTCCCATAAAATTGGAAATATCGTCGCCAAATGACATATACAGTGTTGACGGGGACGTTAAACCTCAAATCAAACAAACAAACGAGCACAGTCCATATTTTTTTTCTTTTGCTGCGCTCTGACGTCTTAGGAATGCCAGTTCAGGATCAACGGCAATCAGATGGTCAGTGATAGGCCCGCAGACAATAGCGAGCAACAGATTCTCTGTTTTATAACGTAGACTGTGGGCACCCGTTAAATCGCTTCATTATAAGAAAAGTATTTAGTCAATTTTTGTCTGAAAAAAAAATATGGTAGCATTTTCCGTCAAATTATTTACATGTACTTTTCATTTGTTAATGTGCTTAATTATTTCCCTTCTGTATATCGATTCATCTTTCTGAATTTCGATTATTTCACTGCTAATGCTTAACCTCATATGCAACACAATCTGTGCTGAATATTTCATGTCGCAGCTGCAAATAATGTAGAGCCATCGATCAGCATCTACAATGTTTATCATAGTTTCTCCTCTCTCTTTTCTCCTCGCTCAGTCCCACCACTGCATCCCAGATCCTGAATAACAGTGATCTGTAATAGAGCCCCCTCAGCGATATGTTTAAACAACAACAAAAAATCATTTCACCGGTTAATGCAGGTCCGCACACAGTTGGGAAGGTGTAAACGCAGCGCCTCCCCGCTTTTGGAAATTATCTCAGATTCATGCAGTTTTTTTATCTTCTGCAAAATACCTGAAATTCGCACCGTCAACCGCCCCTTTTCAGAGTTTGCGTACAGGCCTGAATCATGTTCAAAACTGTTGCTACATACATATGTCGAACAGTGCCCACCCTGATAAGAAGCAATCTACTGTCTATCCGATCTAGGTCTACGCTGTATATCTAATAACGGTACCACATATAAAGTCTGAGCTACTCATGTTTGCTCTTAAACATTTCAGGGTTCTCAACAGAAGTGCAAAAAGTCTATGTTTACTCGACTTGGAATACTTTATGAATGAAATGTTCCGTAAGACGTCACGGGACAGCGTGTTACCTGAGCAACCTGGCATTCTTAAACTATTTCGTTTTACCCTCAAATGCCACAGTGTAGTCCCTGTGCAACCTACTGAGCAGACGCCACATTCCGCGGCGTCTGCTCTGGGTATTCGGTGTTCACACGATTCCTGTCAAGACTCTATAGATAGCTCTGACCCATATGTTGCATCGATAAAAATAGCACAACGTTTCAAGTTCTATTAATATTGGTTTTCCCAAATCAGTGATGGTCACGTGAACAACTGCATGAATTCCGTTTTGCCATTTAGTAAATTTGTGTCGATCGTACACGATCCAAAGCACGTTAATTTACGCCTGTAGGGTACTGGTAAACAGTGTAAGTCCGGATCAAACATGTAAGGTGTTTCAAATGCAGCTTTTGTAATTCACCGACTTTGAGGCTTCTCAAGCCTTTGATTTAAATGTGCTGTCAAGAATAGCTGTGTGAGAGGTAATGCGAAACCGTCATACATATGCGAGGACACTGTACAGGTGCTGTTTTCAGACGCTATCTGACAAAAACGTTATGAAACCTTTCAAGTTACTGAGATTTTATTCGAAACATTTTGGAATTGTGCCAATTCGTTCCACAGTATGTTCAAATCGTGACTTACCATTTTTCAGGCATGTTGTTATCATTCCAGTGACATCACAAAGTTCTTGGCATGTTTCATTGTGGTCCCTTCTGGTCTGATATGCTAGTTGTCTTGTCTGGTTGCAAACGGCCACATCGACGACAAACATGACCCTCACCCGCTTTCCTCTGATATGGGTACCTAGAAACCGTCCTTCAAGGCTCGGGACGAACTTAAAACAAACAACAGGAGAATGAACAAGTATTGATCTAACGGCTCTTAAGTCTTCCCATCGCGTATTATCCTCAATAAGACTGCTTGGACAACTGTTCGGTGAAAACATAACTTTGTCCCATGATACTCTAAAGCCGATTCCATTTTTATACGCAAAATACTTGTTGCCACCTACCGATATTTCGGCGATAAATAACCTCAGCTTTACTGTTCCAAAAATGTTGAACTGCTTGAAGCAGGCTTGCTGCAGTCTTGATATTATTTCTGAATCTACATCGAACAGTGTTTGGTTTCTTCCAATGGCGTAGTTGACGTCCTCTGGTTGGCAGAGATCTGAAACAAACCGTTAAGGAACACTTGAACTAAGCATGTAGGAAATTCTGTGTTTGCCAATGACCATTTTGGAACGCTAGGATTATAGTGGTTAAGTTTTAAAAATGAGAAGTAATAATCATAATAAATGAAAAAAAAAAAACATCAAGAACAAATTTAAATGAAACGGTATTAAGGGCAGCAATGTTATGCTCCTAAATGTTTTTAATACGATGTTTTTTCTCCTTCCAGAGTATAATCCTATAAGAGGATATATGATATCCTGTCATTGTAAATTGTACATATACTGTTCGAATGGACTTGTCAAATGAAATGAATAAATATTGTTTAAACCAAGAGGATATTGTTCTTGTCATAGTTTAATTAAGCCTTAGAAACAATTTACAAAACTACCTGTAACTCGTATCAAATATTGCGATACTTCTAGGTCTGCAAGACAGTCTGTTGAAGATGCATTTAAAGAAAAATGATAACATATTTTACGTCTCGAAAACTTAATAACATGTATGCTCAAGTTTTAAGTCTTTGTTTCCAAGAGACTATCCTTTAATAAAACTTACTAGCAATAGAAATGTAATAAAAATATGCAGTCGTTTCATCAACAACATTTTAAAATATTCATCAACAAATTAACCCATATATGCCTAGCGCCCATTGTTGGGACGTTGGCAAACAGCGTAGACCCAGATCAGACGCCGCAGAATGCGGCGTCTGATCTGGATCTACACCGTTTGCTGAAAGAAAATACAACTTTATCAAACAAAACGTACCTGAAACCCCTATAATTGTGCCACTCCAAACTTATAAAGTGGAAGATTCCATTGTCATATATGGGTTAAAACAAGTTCGGGTATTTTATGCTGTATGAAATAATCCAAATGTTTGGTTTCTGGTCAAATTAAATACTTTATATTTGTGTGTTGGTAATGGTGAAAGCAACAATAACAATAAAATTGCATAACCATTACTTACCGGCATCTGAGAAACCATATAGTAGTAAAGCAGTAAGGAAGAAAATGGTTTGTCTCATCCCGTTCAAGCTTTAATCTGCTAAACAGGTTTGAATAAAAAATAATTACTGTAAAACATATTTACGCATGTTCACCACCACGACGTTCATATAGATATGTCGTAAGATAAGGTCACGACTTGGTTGCTTGCGTGTGATAAACGCAACAGCCCGTCTGATTACAAAGCAGGTGCTTATAGTTTATCAACGACCTTTGAGAATTCAACGTTCAAGCGTGACAAGACCATCCCATGTTTTAGGGGAAGCAGGTTTCGGATGGATTTCTCTTTGCACAGGATTTTAAAATTATAAATAAGTTTTTTTGATAATGCCATGATGTAGACGTGGCCAAGTGGTTAATATGATGCAGTGCGAATCTCAGTAAAACTATATCAGCCAATGTAAAATCCAAACTGAAGGCGACAAACCTAACAAACGGACTAGTCCAAAATTAAAAGTGCAGTCACGTCTCACTGCGTTTTGAAAGACTATACCTAAATTGATGACCAACAGTTCACAGAACAGCAAAAACTTGAAACGGCAGTTTCAGTGGCGATTAATGAAGGCATTCAAGAATATTGTATTTAATTCGTACTCCATGAAACAAATGCTGTGGAAATATGTTAGTTCACAACATTTGTTCTTGGTGTAATCAAGGGGTACTGCCCTTTATTACTTATTGCAAATAGCCCCCGCCAATCGGAGCTTGAAGAAATAAAAGGGCTGCATGATGCTTCCACGCAGAGCTGAAACCGACCCGCACACGAGTACTGGTAAACCGCTCAGAGGAGCTGAGCCTGCCCATGCAATGCTTATAAACCCTATTGATTTCATTGGACGGCAGGGCTTGAGATGTCATTTCATCTCACTGTCAGGTAAAAGTTCCACAAAATTGGAAGCGGCGTCTCCAAAATGACATTTACAATGTTGACGTGGACGTTAATCTCCAAATCAAGCAAACAAACAAACAGAACAAACTTATTGCATTACTCCTTCATTGGCAAATTCTTTATTCACCATATTTGCATTATTTGCTGAATCCCAGCTTGCACATTGTCAATATGGGAAAAACAGGTCACCAGGCCCCCCCCCCCTGACCTTTCAAGGTCAGTGGGGTCTGGTTACCTGTTTTTCCAACACTGATAACCTTCAGACTAGGAACCAGCAGATAATGCAAATAAGGTGAATAACGGCAAACTGCTAGGAAACAAATACCGTGTACCCTACCACCAAACCTCAACATTCCATGCAGGTACACAACGCCGACTCAACGTTGAAACAACATTTTCAACTTTGTTTCGACGTTGACTCAATGGCGAGTGCTAGCTCTTTAGCCCATTTTGTACCGGAAACCCCACAACGGGTAGTTTGCAAACAATGCAGGCCCAGATCAGGGTCTACACTGTTTGCAAACCGTCCAGCCAGTTTCCAAATAGATTTTGAAGAAAACATAACCTGACATCCCTAAATTTGGGTACTATATATATGGAGGAAGATTCCATTTGGTACAAAAAGGGTTAATTTACAATGATGATAGTCATCCGGGACGCGACAAGCGAAATAATGTCTTCGGCTATGTGCGCCAAGTGAATTTTCAGATCAGTATGCGAATTTTCGCATTCTGATCAGAGTCTTTGACATGCGCTATTTTGGATGTTTCTTTGTCCAATGGATTCCCTGCAGACAGGGGAGGTTGAATATTGATTTTATCAGATTAACAAATCCGTACATGTGCATGCATGTACCAACACGCACCTAATCCCTTATATTTACATTGGCAAAGATTATTTTTCTTATTTGCTCAAAAACATAAATTGTGGGTACTCGTTAGAACCGCCTCAATGAGGTGTTTCTAACAAGCACCCACAATCTATACTTGGGCTAAATTACAAGCAAATTGTCACAAATTGCCAGTTCTTAACAAATCCGTACATGTACATGCATGTACCAACACGCACCTAATCCCTTATATTTACATGGGCAAAAATTATTTTTCTTATTTGCTCAAAAACATAAATTGTGGGTACTCGTTAGAACCGCCTCAATGAGGTGTTTCTAACAAGCACCCACAATCTATACTTGGGCTAAATTACAAGCAAATTGTCACAAATTGCCAGTTCTTAACAAATCCGTACATGTACATGCATGTACCAACACGCACCTAATCCCTTATATTTACATGGACACAGATTATTTTTCTTATTTGCTCAAAAACATAAATTGTGGGTACTCGTAAGAACCGCCTCAATGAGGTGTTTCTAACAAGCACCCACAATCTATACTTAGGCTAAATTACAAGCAAATTGTCACAAATTGCCAGTTCTTGGGATGTTACAGACGCCATTTTAGCACACGGGGTGTTGTCGTAATGTGATGGGTTGTATTACGTTAACATGGGAATATGTTGTCCTGCAAACATGTGGATTTGAAGGTAGTGAGAAGAACATGTTTACATGTCGTCTACAAACGCGCCCTTCTTCTCGCACTACGTAGTGGGAAAAGTTTACCTTTTGCAATAATGAGACTATCAAACGATCACAATCATTTATTGGGTGGTTGGCAGAGGCGAATAATTATGCCATCTTGTGTCAGTGGTTGGCTTTTATTTGGCAAGGCCTGCTGTCCTTGCTGCAGGGAAAGGAAGAGGGGGAATGATGTTATTTCTTCTGTCATTAGGGTTGACGTGTCTATAAACCCCAACACAATCAATATATTTATTGCGATGCATGAAAATTATTCTCATATCCAAGATAGCGGACATCACAAGCCAGTGAAGGCGAGCACGAGGGTCATATTTTTGCTCACGGGGTAATGGAAAATAATTGGCCCTGCGTAGTGCAATAAAAAGCCCACACGTTTCTTAACAGTTTAACAAGGAGACTTTTTTGTCTTCGCTGAGCAGGTTTTCTCTTGTTGCGGATTATAATAAATTAAGGAGAATGAATACACTTGGCAGATTTTCCGCCATTTTTCAAAGGAAGACAACTATCGAGACTTCCTTTTCGCTTTTCCATAAGCCCTATCCCGCTGAAAAAGGGGTCTACTCTTAAAGGAAAAAATTTCTCCTCAGGACCCCTATTAACATGGGAGACAAAAACCCTTTTGAAGGAGTTGCCTCCCCTGAAGGTGTTCCCATTTCCCTTGAATACACTTTTCGACAGATTCAAAAATTATCTTCAACGGATGATTATTATCTGTTCCTTTTTCCACTTCCAACCACAGATTGTGCCCCGACCATCGGGGCTTGGACAAATAGATTGAGCTGCAGAGTACTTCCACGCAGAGCTGAAACCGACCGCACATGAGTTCTGGTAAACCGCTAAGGAAGCCTGCCCGGGCAAACTTGTGCGAGTTGGACCGTCCATGCATACAAACCCTAAAGGTTTCATTGGGCCACAGGGCTTGAAATGTCATTTCATCTCAATGTCGGGTAAAAGTCCCACAAAATTGGAAGCCACGTCTCCAAAATGCCCTAAACAGTGTTGACGACGGCGTTAAACCAAAATTCAAACAAACAACAAATCAAACATAGATTATCGTATAGCATTAGAACCATCTCAGATTCGCCTTATGATGTGGAGTTTACAAGGACAAGGACCTTACAGGATACTGACAACCACAAACGGCTTATGCGACATGCTTTGAAGTCGCGATTTTGAAATCTATACCTTTCGGGTTCATTGCTCATCATTCTGAAGTCCATATGACTACTACTAACCAATAAAGTTCAAACGCGCGGAAATTACCAGCTCGTTTTCTAAAAAAAATACCCAGCATGCAGAGCGTTAAAAATAAACAGAGCGCAATGAAAGTTCCACAAGTAACGGAAAGTGTTGACCCTGTATATATCAGGTAAATAATTTAAGAGTAGATTGGCTATATTTGTAAATTGATAGTTTGCTTAATAATATAGAATGATCAACAAGGTAGAACGCTTTTCTAAAATCAAAAAAATATTGTACTTATTACATCGCCCTATCCACTGGTCGACTAGTTTAATTAACGCAGTCTGGCAGCTATGTTTTGGCCTAAATCCGGATTGGTTATCATAAATCAGTTTATATTTATTAAGAAAGGCTGTAAGGTGTTTATCAATATGTTTTTAATATAGTTTAGAAATGGTGGGTAGGATTGATTTTGGTCTGTAATTTGCAGGATCAGATTTATTTCCACTTTTGTAGGAAATATCTTAGCTACTTTTAGTTGGGACGGAAATGTAGAAGTTTCTATGCCTTTATTAATAAGAGATGCTATAAAAGGTGACATAAAGTCAATCGCGATTTTTAAAATCTTGGGTCCAAGACCATCGAGGCCAGTGGCTTTAGTTGGATTAAGGGAATGAATAAATTCAGAAACTTGTTGGACTGTAATGTATGAAACTGTACAATAAACATGACCGGGAACTTTAGTTTTAATTTAATTTATCTATATCAGGGCTAATTGGGGGGTCACTATCAGTAGGGTACTGATCACAGACGCTTGAAAAATATTCATTCATTTTTAAAGCAATATCTTTGGAATTAGTATAATACTCTTCATTTATTAAAAGTTCATCAGGGAGCGTGTTTTGTGAAGGCTCGGTTTTATTTTTAAAAGATCGAAAGTGTTTCCAAACAGTTTTAGAGTCTTTTTCTGAGAAGCAATTGATTCTGAAAAATGCTTTGTCTTTGCTTTGCGTATAAGATCCCTGGTTTTATTATGGGCTTTTTCTTTATATTCGCGCCAGTTATATATAGAGATTATCATAAGGCATTTTTCATATCATACCCCATCTCAGCCCGAGGGCCGAAGGCTGATAGGGGTCGAGGGCTGATATGGGGTATGATATGAAAAATGCCATATCATAATCTATTTATCATACATTTCGCTTTTAAAAGAATTGTTCAAAATAAATTGTGCACGTTTCCATTGTTTACCGAATCACTAGATTTTCTTTGCTCGATAATATTATTCAGATCCAAAAGTCTGTCAGCTGTCTCGTTCTTTCGCCCTGCATCGTTCCTTCGCCCATTTTCAAATGGCGTCCTGAACAACAAATGCGAAATGCCGCAAAAGGAAGAACGCCGCGTGTTCCGAATAGGGTGACGTCAGCGGTATGATAAAGGCTTGGGGTGCGATAAGGGTTGTGATATGGATTTTTGGGATATGATAAAGCCAATGCGATATAGTAGCACGTGCAAGCGTGATGCGTGCATTTGTGTCACGTTCGTATCGCATATTCAAAAACTAAGTATCTTTGAGGATATCAGGAGTGAACCATTCTGGCAAACGCTGACTTTTTACCCTTCTAGTTTTAATTGGCACTATATGTCAAGGTTACGTTGAATAATTGAAAACCAGGTTGTAACATTGTCTTCCAAATGTCCGCTAGATACAGTAACCGACTCCAGATCAGTACTTAGATTGTTAAGAAAGGTGTGTGTGATTTGAGGTTTTACGTCCCCGTCAACACTACATAGGTCATTTTGGAGACGTTACTTCCAATTTTGTGGGACTTTTCCTCACCAATGAGATGAAATAACCTCTCAAGTCCTGCCGCCAATGAAACCAATAGGGTTTATAACCATTGGCGGTCCGCCTCGCACCACTTTGCCTTGGCAGGCTTAGATCTTCTAAGCAGTTTACCAGTACTCGTGTGCGGTCCGTTTCAGCTCTGCGTGGAAGCAACATGCAACACATCTATTTCTTCAAGCCCCGATGGGCGGGGGCAGCGTTAAGAAAGGTAGATTCATTAAAACATTTAAAGCATATGTATGTTGTTGAGATATGTTCAGATTTGTAATTTTACAGTTTATCTTTCTTGTAAAGCATATTGGAAAATGATCGCTGATTGAGTATAATAGGACAGTGACATTTTCAGGATTGGTAGTATAAATGTGGTCGATAATGGGGGCGGTTGATGTGGCTACTCTAGTATTACTAGTAACTAACTAGTTGAGTCAAATCAGAGTTGTATGTACTGTTTCTATATGTACTGTAATGAATTGTATTGTTTAAAGTATACAAATGAAATAAAAGTTTAAACTAAATCAGAGTTGGATCAGCTAGAGCCACCTGTTATTGGAGCATGCGCAAACATCAATATTTATATCACCTATTAATATCAGTTCAAGACAACTAGATTGTGCTGCTAACAGCTCTGCTTCCAATAGATCAATCCAACTCGAAGTCACATTAGGTGGTCGATATACCGTGCAAACTAGGAACCGTTTTGAGTTCGGTAATGTAAATTCAGACAAAATGGTTTCAATATTTGATTTTTCGAATTCTGACCTTCGCCTACATTTTAGAGTATTACGAAAATAAAGTATTAAGCCGCCGCCAGACTTATCTTGAGTGTCTGACCTATTTTTACGTATATGGTCGAAGCCATTTACCGTCAGTTGGCTGGAAGATGTATTTATGTCCAAAAACGTTTCACATAGCCCAAGTATGTCGGGCCCATTTTCGTGAGCCATTGAGATACGCAGGTCGTCGAATGTCTAACATCCAAGTTTGCAATGTGTAGGCCTTTGGATTTAAAAATGAAATCATTCTGGCCTGAATATTTTTCTTCTTGTAACTGTTCAGGGCATGCTACATTTGTAATGGAATACATACTGTCAGCATCACTAGTAGATGCTAAAAAGAGTAACCACCCGGATCAGACGCAACAAAATGCTTAGGGTCTATACTGTAAATGACTTTCAAGGTATAAGTCCGGGTTCAATACCAGTGTTCCAGTCTACCTCAGCGACAATCGACCCGCCAATGCTGTCGGGGTTTTGCGTTTTCTTTGATAGTTGTTTCACTTCTAACAATCCGAAAACTGTAACATATAGAGGATCTTACATGGGTGCTCATGTATTATTGAATTTATTATACGAGTTGAGGAAAAGGGATAAAATGCGAGGCTTTGCCGAGCATTTTATCCCTTTTCGTCAACGAGTTTTATAAATTCAAACATACATGAGCACGAATGCAAGATTCTATTTATCATATGACATTTAAAACGCATTTATTCACGATTGTTAAACAAAACTGTCAATTTTCCGCCATTAGTAAACGCGACGGCGTTAAGGACGTCGTACATGTAACGTTATGGGACGTATCTTGCTAATTTGCATATTTAATCCACTAGTGGATTATCGAATTTATTACATGACGTTATAACACTCTCAGACGCGACGTCATATGATAAATGAAATTTCTGACGTTTCATTTGCTAACCTAAGAAAGGTCAACAAAACAAACTAGGCTACAGTTTCCAAAAATTGTTCATAGTATAAAACTGAAGATTGACTATGGTCGAATAATACAACTGTAACTCTTAAAGTGCTACAGAAATTCTACAGCAGATGACAATCTATCGTTTCTTATTTTTTCTGAGAAAATAAGGCTTGACATTTAATGTGATTCATATTAATTACTCTGAGAAGTGGGAAGTTGGAAAAATACTTGGAAAATGTGATCTGCCCATCATAATTAGTACTGTACGGGTGTACTTTCATCTTTCATTACGAAAACAAGCCTATACAAATATATTGTAAATTTTACTGCCTAAACAACGAAAATGTGAGATTACAAATTGATATATTTTTCTTATTTCTTCTCAAAATGTAGATGGTGGTACACGAGTAGCCACACTCTACAATTTAGAGCAGAAATAAGAAAAATAAGGTTTACCCCTTTAAACCCAAGGGGGGTCAAAATTATATAGGCGTGTTTTCGTGATGCTTTTAGGACAAAGTAGTCTTGGCAAGACCAAAAGTGTAAATAAGTCGTTCTATTGATATAATCCGGTATAACAGGGTGATTGCACGAGCTTCTCATCCGTAATTTAGTTTGCTGACATACATTCATATGAAATGCCAAGTACGACATCTGAAGATACAGAAGCAGCAAAGACCATCCGGCAAATATGCACCAACATTTAGCACGATTAAAATGTGCGACGGAATAGCCCGAAAGTTCGTTTGCCGGCATTGTATTCAGTTATCGCAATGAATTACAGACGTCATGTGAAAAATGACAAGTTCGTACAAAAATCTATGGAACAGTATTTAGGTAAAAACTCAATTATGCAACATTGAGATTGCAATATGCAATTTTGATATTGTGTTATGCTTTATTCAGTTACAATTGTGCAACACTGCATTATGATATTCATTTTTGTAGTCTGATTTTGGAATTTGTGTAGTTTTCTTTCTGTTTCTCGTCCTATTTTGCAACTTGAAATTCCGATTCTGCTTCTTCTAGTTCCCCTTATTCTCGTTCAGTGGCGCTGTGATCGTTCTTTCGTACCGTGCCCGTAAACGTCCGCCTGTATTCGGCAGATACCCAAAAAAATCTGCAAGCGTATTGGTGACACGGAGGAGTGAAAGAAATGAGAGAACTATATTTTTGGCATAAAACGGACGATTTGGGGACACTACACCCTTCCCGATAAAATCATTTACACATAATTTTTATTTTATATGTCAGACCAGGAATCAGCTTTACTTGGTTTGTTTTGTGTCCAAGTTTTATCTAAATATATCGCAAATGTGTTCAGGCCATTGCACCTCTAAAATATAAATTTGTTGTAAATACTTATACTAATTTTGAATGGCACAGAAAGGCTCCTGTCCTAATCGTGTAGACCTTTGTGAGACTGCTCCTTTATGATCACTTGAAAGCAAACATAGCTACAACTCTCTTTCGTGAAAATGCTTTCAGATGAACTACGACTTACGTTCCCTCTAACATTTATTTCTGATTTAGGGCATATCCAACGGAGTTTCTATAACTAGGCATTTTGGTTCTGTTGTTTGATTTGATCTTTTAACGTCACCGTCAACACAATATAGGTCATTTTGGAGACTTTGCTTCCACTTTTGTGGGACTTTTACCCGACACTGAGATGAAATGACATATCAAAGCCCTGTCGCCCAATGAAACCGATAGGGTTTGTAAGCACCGCTTTGGCTCGGTAGACTTAGATCCTCTAAGCGGTTTACCAGTACTGGTGTGCGGGTCGGTTTCAGTTCATGCAGCCCATCTATTTCTTCAAGCCCCGAGGGCCGGGGGTCTGATTCCCTGTTTAATTTGTCACATGTTTATATAGATGTTCGTAACTGTTTGTGTTAAATGCATTCATTAATTTATAAGAAAATAGAAAACTATCTGACTTTTTATACTAGATTTTTGGCTTCAAGTGACAAAACGCAAAGGTTTCCACCTTTTTGACAAAACACAACGCGAAGCAAATACTTTCATACCGGAGTGCAGGTGGAAAACCCGCACCTGCTACAATGTAACATATCAAGCGCTGGAAGCCTCTGTGGTGTTGTGGTTATGCTACTCGCCTTAGTAACCAGGGATCGCAGGATCGACCCCGGGCTTCTCCAGAATTTCGGATCAGTCTTTAAACCCAGGTCCCATCTCCGTATGACCTTAGCTGTTGGTGAAACGTAAAACTAAAAACGCACTCACACACCAAGCGCATCCCACCATTAAACACATCTTAATAATTCTGACCCCCCCCCCCCCACACACACACACACACTTGATCCCCACTTTTATTTTTCTCATTTCTACTCCAAAATATAGATTGTGGGTACTCGATAGAACCGCATCGAAAAGGCGCTTCTACGTGTACCCAAAATGTGTATTTTAAGCAACAGTCAGAAAAATATCATCACAACTTTTCATCTTACAATTTTTGTTGTTGTATTTTTCGGCGGTAAAATGTACAAATCTAATGCATCAAAAACATTTTTTTCTAGATTCTGTACACTTTAATAATAAGTGAATAAATAAATAAATAATGTCGTTAAGTTTTGCCAGGTAAACCTGGGTACGCTGTACGCGGTCTAACTGTAATAAAACAAGAAGAAGATAAAACTTTGGCGTAGACCTAATACATGGAAATACATGTAAGTACAAAATGGTTTGGATTCAGCCACTCCATTTGCCAAATCGTTACATGTAGAACTTGAAGAAATATGTAGTAGGCTGGTTAAGACAGTCGCGACACTAGCTCAGCAAGGTTTTGCTGGCTGAAGAAAGACGGACGGACGAACTGACAGACGACTAGCTTTTTTTTGCGTTGTGATTCTGTTGGATGAAAGCCATCATGCCCAAGTCTAACTTATGACGACAGACGGACATATGAATGCGACAGATGTCATTTGTGACCACAGGTGCGTTTCTATGGTTGTGGGTCGGGGCTGAGTATGAGTAAGTAATGTTCATCAGAGTAACAATGGGAATAGCGGCACTGGCTGTTGTTTACCAGTTTCCCGCACGGTCAGCTGGTAAGGTCCCAGGGAACGAATCCATGCCCGCGAACAGGGAGACCATCGCGCAGTAACTCCCTGAGCGGACATATACATACTTCTATAATATCCAAGCATTTGAGTTTTGAGTGAGGTTGCAATTAGTAACTCATATCTTTATAAGTAACACCTCAGAAGGATCAGATTTATGAAAATTGTATGAATTAATCGATTTTAACGATCTATGCTCATTTCAAATCCATGGATTCGGCACATGGTAATTTATTTTAGTAAATATTCAACGATAGAGTACTTTCCCCTTCGTCAAACAAGTATTAACATTTAAATAAAAATCCTGTTTCTCATAAATATATAAATAAGGAACCCCGCTGTAAATTTTTTTTTTAAAGATGCAAACGTACACATTATTGTAAATATCCGAATTATTATATAGCCGGATAAAATTTATTGCTGCTGGCTTGAATTTTGCCCCTGGAAAAGCGAATGCGATCTTCTCAAACGGACGCTTGTCATCGGAAAAAAATACGGCAAATCCACGGACATTACCGAACGTTACCGTCACCTCAATGACTGGTACCCCGTCTAACCACAGCAGAATCGAAACTGAATATTGCAAAATAGGACGTCCAAATGCCATATTTAAATATAAAGGTCTCAAATTAGAATGTGCATGTTGCATATTCGAATAAAGTAGTAAGATATGGAAAGGTTCATAATGCAAAGTGCGGTTTCAACAATTCATTTTGTAATTGCACATTGCATAATTGAGTTTTTACCTTAATACTGTTCCATAAAAATCCCTTGTGATGATTTTCTTATATCTCACCCACAACCATATTCATCGTTGCCATGATAATGCTGTTTGCTGACGGTGAGTGAGTGAGTGTTTGAGTATTACGTCTCACCAACAGCGAAGCTCATACGGAGACGGGACCTCGGTTTAAAGACTCATCCGAAAGTCTGGAGAAGCCCGGGATCGATCCTGCGACCCCTGGTGTTTGCTGACGGTACCGTGATTTCATTTTTTTTTTTGCTTTTACAACACTTTCAGTATTATTTCACTGATATCGAGTCGGTCGTTAATCAGACGTGGGTGAAAAATCACCTACCTAGCGACTTTCCATTGCAGAACTTAGTGTCCTGCATGTGATCCGGCTCGACTAACAGTGACGGGCAGCGTAATGTTTAACCCTTATCTTGCTGAATATTCGTTTAAGCCACACCCATTTCTGTCTATCAACCAATCAAATTAGTTGATGTAATTTATTGCTACAAATTCATTAACAGAATACCAAACAGTGTAGATCCTGATCAGATGGCTTCTTCAGAAGCCATCTGATCTGGAGCTACACTGTTTGTAAAAATAGGGGTTGTTGTGAACAGCAAGACAAGGGTTAAGAGATAGCGCTCTTAAGGGTGCCGTGAATGATTAACAATAAAAATTTAATATAATAAACATTCACAATAGTTAATAATTTACATATGATGAAAGGAACTGATATGTCAATCTTTAACTTTGAAATCGTGTTTGTTAATAGAGCTGGTAACCACTGAACAAACACAAGCATTAGCTTTTACAAAAAGCTTGAGTCTAAGCTCAGCACACAATAATTTGTGTAGTACCTTGACTGGAAAGTAAAATGACAAAACTTATCACGTGTATGTTGTAATAATGTGTCAGTTAATGTTTAAGTGTATAACAGTCACAGGTTTAAAATAAGGACTTCCAAATGTTCTCTCCAATGTTCTCTCCAATGTGACCGGTCTTTCACTATCAATCACAACTGCCTACATTTACGGTTACTTTCATTTTGCATTCTAGGTTAACCTTATGAAAAAAAATCCTTCCAGCTTGCCGTCTAACAAAAAAAGAAAAAAAAAAAAGAAAAGAAAAGATGTGCTGTCTTATGGGGGCAAAGTCGATCGCATGTTATCCACGACTAAATGTTTATTTTGCAAGCGTGAGAGCACTCATGTATGCACATGTGATAATCTTAAAGCAACGTTCTGGTAATTACCGGGTTTTGATAATTGCGACAAAAAGCTTTGATGACCAGTCAACAGGAAACCATTCAACAAGTCGTGACCTTTTCTTAAATGCTTCCGGAGCAAAAGTCAACATTAGATACCCGTGGACGTAGACAATAAGCACTATGTCGGTCGTCGGTAACCATTCTGATGTTCATTTTGCAGTTCTGTGCACAGTTTTGAAAAACTAATGATGTCGTTAGTTAACGTATCGTTAGTTTGATCATGATGTCCGTGTACAAGATATTGTACTAAATCTTGCTTAGCCATTTAACATTTTGGACACTAAATGGTCCAAACCTTCAGGAATAAACCTTCAGGGGAGGTAACACTTTGAATAATACCTGTATTACCCTTGTTTGTAGAGGTCTTTCCTTGATGGAAAGAATTGCTCCCTAGATATATTGGGCCCCGTCAAGCGATTTTGGTACTTATCGCCTATGCGCAGCGAAGGTTCAGGCGAGCCTGCGCATCCGCGCAGTCTCGCCAGAACCTTCGCTGCTCGCTCATACAAGCAGTGAATCAAGAGGAACCTACAGACAGAAAGCCATATCCCTGACCCCTCTGAATGGCTGGGCATGCGCAGTTAAAATTTATCATGACGGAATGCTCGAAGACACAAATTCGCTTGGCGGGGCTCTATTGTACTTGCTAGAAATGTAACATTACAACCGCTAACAAGTTCATTGATCCTTTCAACCTTGTAGACCAGCAAGCAAATTATTTCCTTTAGACCCCTTTTCTGATGGATTAAGATTATAGCAAAGGAAACAGGAAGTCATAAAAGCTGTCTCCCTTTGAAAACTGGTGGAATACTCCTGCTAAGTGTATCACTTAAAAACATTAATTTATTTGGCAATATATTTTATTAGAAACGCCGTATTCTTCAAACATCTGATTCTTCTGCAGAGCACTGATCAAGATAGTCATGGAGTCTGCTCTTGTAAGATACAGCGTACATTTCATCAGTGCTAGCTTGATCTCTTTTTGAAGCATCATCCGCGGTCCGTTGGCCAGGGCGCATTCGTTGTCTGGATTCCCTATGACGCTTCCCTTTCCGATAATGGCTATTTGATGGTTCTTCTCTAGTAGGTTTATCTGTGATAATTTTTCTGTCTTCTATATTTCGTATTCTTTGTTGTTGCGATTTTATTTCATTCGCAACGATTTTCGTCAAGTCCATTACTACGCCCGCTTCATCGTCAGTTGAACAGGTTGGTTCTCTTGTAGTAGAGTTTCTGGCCATTGGTTCCAGCCGGAACGCATTGTCGTCTTGTGGTGAGTAACTTGTATATGAGGGTAGGAACGTCTCTGTCTTGATATAACTTGGAGAAGCAGTCTCTTCATTCTTCAGGAAACTACTACACGTTGTATATGATTTTGTGTTTATTACGGGGTTTATCACACTGTACGAGACACCCGGCCCACAGAAGTTTCCTTCATCATCAATATCGGCAATGTAATCTCTACTGCTCCAAAACTCATCAGATATACTCACAATCGGTAGCTTTGAGCGGCTTTTCCTGTAATGAAAAGAGACCTACCTTTAAATGTGATGTTATGGATATTTGAAACAAGTTCTTTAACTTAGTAATAATGAATATGAATGAAAGATCGGCAATACAATGCGTAAGCAAAGATGTTAAACCTTTCAGAACATTTGTTTAAACCAGACCACTTAAAATTTAAATTGCTCTGTGATGAAGAACCGAGTAGACGTTATACTGCGATCATACGGCGTTTAAACACCAGCAGCAGAAAAGTCAAATAAAGCTGAAAAGACTGCCTTTAGACACAAGAATGAAAATCAAGATTCAAGCTAGCCAGTTTCGACCAATTAGGCATCATCGACGACCCTCGCATTTATACGAATTGTTAGCTTATCTAAATCAATGTTATACTGTAGACTTTAAAGTTTGGCACGAGTCATGTCAAGCGCAACTTTATCAAATTTTCCTACATGTATATTAAGTCTCCAAGCGGTAAACGAATATATGTAAAGATACTAACCGGAAGAAGAAAACGCATACTATAATCAACACGACTAATAACGATGCTCCTAGCGCTGCCAAAAACGTATATAGATCTGAAATAGAATGGAGAACTACATATTAGACGAGTCTTCAATGCATCCTATTACCATTTCAATGAGATAGTTTACAAAGAAGGGTCCCCGTAACCTAGTGATTCACATTTGGCTACTCACGACAATGACCACGTTTGGGTTCGAATTTACACTAACACACGAGAGAAAGACAAGTTCGTGTGAGCTTTCTTCGGATAGCCCAGTTTCAGCCACTTAAGATTAAACATTAAAGTATTATATAATTGAAACATTACTGAAGTGGTTGAAAAATCAACTAAACATCCTCTATCACATATACTATGTTGAGGATTAGGACAGCTAGTTATCCTTTTTGTACCAGGATTTTAATTAATTGTTGGGGCTTAGCGGCACGCCAACGTTTGTGGGTCATTTTGTGTTGTCTCCGACAGAAAAGGGAGAAAAAATAGAACAATAGTAGAGGAGATGGAAGAGAAGGGACGGGAGAGAAAGAGAAAAATGAATGGAAGTGAAGACACAGGTCAAATAACAGCTTTTCTCCTCTTCAGGACAGCAAGCCTTGCCCAACTGTAAGTCAATATCATTCGAACGCCCTGGTGATGAAAGAGGTACACGACACCTTCACCTCACCCAACCATCCCCATTTTTGCACTAGTAAAGCATCTCGTTAGATCGACAAAACTCAGAAAATTGATGTTCCATGTAAAGGGGGTGGGGGAAGGGTAAAGGTGGTAATTTAGGCATAAGGTTCCTTAGTCCGACTCATAAAGTAATGCTGTGATAATTTGTCAAAATCGCCTCATAAGGTACCCACGACACAAGTTTTGATAATAAAAGTATAATTGGATGTTCATGTTAACAAGTTCCTGTAATGACCCCCATCCTCCTGAAAACCCCACTGTATACGGAGAAAACTGGAGTTTAAAGGGGTATACATTTCTATTTTGCTCCTAGACCGATAACCTATACTTCGTGTACAAATACGCTCGTAAGAGACATACCACAAGTTTTAATAGAAAAGTTCCCCTTTTGGAAACTATGTCAAACGGCTGTGTTATTGTAATGTCTGGTTGCTCTAGACTATCTTATAAACCCCACTTTTATGTGCACACAGGGAGGGGGTGTTGTGATAAAATTTAACACACAAACTTATTTACGTAATGTTTGTTAATGGGAATGGGAACGCCTGGCAGTTTTTCCGCCATTTCTCAAAGGGAGACAACTTTCGAGACTTCCTTTTCACTTTTCTATAAGCCCTGTCCCACTGAAAAAGGGTTTACTCATTCCTATTGACAAGATAGACAAAAGTTCTTTTGCAGGAGTTGCCTCCCCTGAAGGTGTTCCCATTCCCCTTAAATGTATTTTCTTACTCTTTTTAGACTGTTCCGAGTCAAATGGTTGCTCAGTCGACGTTTCTGAAATGTGATATAATAACATTATAACATAAAGTGTGAAAAGAACCATTTTTAAATTAAATGAACCTAGAAAACAACCGGAATTGAACATTACTTTTAAAAATGGTATCACTAGAAAGCACAAAACACGGCCTACAAAGGTGTAGGAGTATTTCGGACGCGTGTCCTCAAGTGTAGTTTCAAGAAAATCAACAAGAAACAAGTACACATTTCTGCATATGGCAGCAATGGAAACAACTTAAAGCCGTGACAAACGGTTATGGCAACAATTTAAAGCCGCGAAAACGACAATGTTGATTCAGCAAAAACTCAAATCAGTCAGCGTTTCTTCTGAGAATAAAGAAGTCATCATGTAATGAATATTACTTGAATGCGTAGACTGATCCATATATCCGAACACATTTACGCTTTGCGTATGTCATTTGCTGACGTCAGTAGAAGCCTTCTTGAGTCAATGAGTCGCATATAATTACCTCTATGTGACAGGTAGTCTCGAGGCAAGAAGGGCAACGACCTGCTGGGAATGCATGTTTAAGTAATCAGTGGTTGCACATCGTAAGAAAAAAAGCTATAATATAAAACAAACTACATGCAATGAAAGTAGAAAAAGAAGCGGCACTGGAGACATTATCCTTTAGATATCAAGCCATTTATGTTTTGAGCTCAAAACCATAGTATGGAGAATTCTATCGTAAAATTTCTTCAAAACCAGGTCAGACACACAATAACACAGTCTACTAGAAAACCTGTGCAACCAGCGAAGACTCATATCAGCCTACACGTTCGCACCGTCTGGTCAGAGTTTTCGCTGGTCACATTAATCTTTTGTAATCTCTATATAGGCCACGCCAGTAGTGATAAGCGAAACATTTGAACTGACGGACATTCCGGATCTGCAATCTGATATTCTTCTTGTTGGTATTGCCTATATCATTAGGAAAACACGCCTATAAAAATGCATTGCAAACTTTACTGCCACAAAAATAAAAATTTAAGAAGAAAAAATGTGATATTTTTCTTATTTCTGCTTAAAATATAGTTTGTGGGTATTCGTTAGAAGCGCCTCTAAATAGTACCCACAATCTATATTTTAGAGCAGAAATAGAAAAATAAGGTTTACTCCTTTAAACCCCATACTATAAAACAAAGGGGTCAAAATTATATAGGCCTGTTTTCGTCATGTATAAACTACTTGCCATTGAAAGTTGGATTAGACGAGTTATACATCATATCAGTCACATTTGGCATTTCGGAAACATTAGTTGACATCGTAGTCGGTATGACTGACACACTTTCTGATGTTTTCCAGGAAGATGTCACTGTTTGGAATGTCTTCGTAGACATAGTTCCTTCTTCTGTTTGTAGACTAGGAGTTGAAGTAGACGCTGTCACTGAAGGTGTGCCCGTCGATGGCGGTCGTACGGAACTAGTTTTTGTTGTTGAGTATTCTGCAAGGCGTGTCACAGGTTTTGTCAGTTTGTTAGTTGGCGATGAAACTATCATACTTATAGTTGCCGTCGTATGGTCTGTAAAAGACAATCTGCTAAGAGACGACTGTGGTGTTTGATTTATACATATAAACAGTATGCATTGATATTCACACAACTGATCAAATTAACGCTTAGTGTTGACTCAAATATCCATTTTTATCCCTGACAAAAAGTACTCTTCCATCTTTTGAGTCAGAACATACCCACTGTTTCGAATAAGGAGATGTTGCACTGATGAGTTAGGAGGCCTTCATGCGGACTGAACAAATTATTTGTCTAAATCGCGACGGAAGTAAGGGCGAGGATTGTGGCCACGTAAAATCGATTTAAGCCCCCCAGTGGAAATCATTCCACTGACCGTTCCAAGGCGGTTCTTCTGTGGCGGTTTATTTATGGTGTTGTTTGTTACTTACTGTGTGTATCACTTGTTTCTTTTTATTTTGGATGGCCATATGGCCATTTTGTGGGAAAGTAACTGTCTATATGACCATCCTTTGTTTAGGTTTCCATTATGGTCTGGTCGCTTAATGTTTGTGTTTCTTTCCCTTTGGTGTCTTTGATGGGTGGAGTAAGTTAATTGTTTCGATTCCTGATCTTTGTTTTACTTCTACTTTTTATTCAAAGTCATTAATACAATTGCAAACTTGCTATCAGCCATTTCATCTGGATATAAACTATATACCCAGTTAAAAAAGTAACTTTACCAAGTTCCGGGTAAATTCTAGTAGCTATCCGGCAGCCATTCAGCTAAAGATGGCTGTAAACATACCAATCGGACGGTTAGCTGCAAAATGCATAAATTTGCATTTGCCCATACTATTCTGCTCATGACGGTTGTCTTCCAATATGTGCCTAGAACGGTTTTGCAAGAAACTTGACATTGCGCATGCGCAGATGATCATTTTATGTCTGAGATGAAAGATCATATCCATTGAATATCGAAACTCATTTTACCTTTACAATATCTCATGATATTGTACTACAATCAAGACTTTAAGCGAGAGTATGTTGAGTATGGTGTAAGCGAGAGTATGTTGAGCATAAAGCCCTTAAGGACTGGAAACTTAGCATTTTAAAACTAGTGAATAAACGCATTTTTTTCTATTCTCAAAATACTAACTTATTACCTCCTAAGCCCAAGACGTCTTTACGTCATCTTAAACTAGGTATTCAAGAATTTCATAAGAAGTTTGTTTTGGCCCCTGCAGACAAGGCCGCTGTTCACACAACGTCGTCTTTGTGTGACGGCTCCACTATGTTAACACGCTTAAGCAGGAGCTTGGTGGTACTAAGGCCTATGAACTTCAGCCTTTAGCTGAAGAGAGAGCTATAGTAGATAAACATGTTTGTCTTTCAGCCACCAAGTTTGCTGTGTGTGTTAACGAAGGCCAAGACAAGCTTCCTACGCTATACTGGTTACCAAAACTTCATAAAAAAAACCTTACAAAGCACGGTTTATTGCAAATTCTAGCTCTTGCACTACCACTGAACTTTCTAAATTATTAACTTCCTGTCTTACTGCTATTAAAACGCATGTAATTAAATATTGTGATAAAGTCTTTGAAAGATCAGGAAGAAATCTGTTTTGGTCTATAAAAATTCGAATGAGGTTTTAAATAAATTGAAATCTAGACATTTTCGTGCTCCTAGTCTGTCTACCTTCGATTTTTCCACTCTTTATACTACACTTCCTCATAATCTTATAAAAGAAAAGCTTAATGATTTAATTGAATGGGCTTTTCACAGAGAAGATTCTCTCTATCTTGCATGTAATGTCAGAAATGCATTTTTCACTTCTAAAGAGCATAAGAATTATACACTTTGGTCATGTCAGAAAGTGTGTGATGCCCTCACCTTTCTACTTGACAATATTTATATTAGATTCGGTACTAAGTTATTTAGACAAATTGTGGGTATTCCGATGGGTACTAATTGCGCACCTCTTGAGGCTGATCTGTTCTTGTATTGTTATGAAAGAGACTTCATTTTGTCGCTTCATTTTTGATTTTTATTTGCCTTCACTGCAGCTGGTGTTGTGCCGTGTGGCGGCCGTAAAACGTCTCCCCGTACATCAACCATAGTGCAGTTTATAGTTTACTTTTGGTCCTTTGAGATCAGCGTAAATATTCAGAGATGACCCATTTTCTTTCTTATGAATGTTTTCATTGCTCTTAAAGGAACTCATTTTTGATTTTTATTTCCATTGATAACCAATCTGAAATTATTGAAGCTTTTAGCTCTACTTCTAGATATTTAGATGATTTATTAAATATTGATAATACCTATTTTGATGGTTTGATCAGTCAGATTTACCCCCTAGAACTTCAGTTAAATAAAGCAAATTCTTCTGATACCGAGGCCCCGTTTTTGGATTTACATCTATCTATTGTAGATGGATTTGTTTCGTGCAAAATTTATGATAATCGCGATGACTTTGATTTTGAGATTGTAAATTTTCCTTTTTTGGATGGTGATGTTCCTCGTGCGCCATCCTATGGCGTTTATATTTCGCAATTAATTCGATTTGCTAGAGTGTGTAGTCATGTAACTGATTTCAACACTCGTAATAAATTATTAACGGCTAAACTCCTTAATCAGGGTTATCGGTACCATAAACTACGCAAAGCCTTTTCAAAATTTTATAGACGCCATTCTGATTTAATTTCAAAATTCAATATTGAACTTAAATCTCTTCTGCAACAAGGTCTATCGGAACCCGAATTTTATGGTGCCTTAGTATATAAATTCAGAAAAATTTATAACCGCAATGACTTCAGCACCCAATTTCGTAAAATCATTCTTCGATATAAAAAGATTGGGTACAATATGGATATTATACGACAGACTGCATGCATGGTAGTTAACCCAATCACGGTTGGCAACTTTGCTTCCCTCTTTAATTGCACGCCGGTGGGTCAGGCCTCAGATTCTATAACGGCTCCAACGTAAAGGCTTATTGAAAATTAGAGAGATAATGCTGGTTGGTGCCTGATGCTCTGTCTCTGGTCGGGCTCATCGGAGTCTAACTGTTGGTTTTCTTTTGCTCCTGCATTTCAGTGGTTTCTTGCTGTCGAGTCCTCACCGTTGTCTCACCTCTGTGGTGCTTTGATTTTTGTGTTCACGGAGATGTTGCACCAATGAGTTAGGAGGCCTTCATGCGGACTGAACAAATTATTTGTCTAAATCGCGACGGAAGTAAGGGCGAGGATTGTGGCCACGTAAAATCGATTTAAGCCTCCCAGTGGAAATCTTCCACTGACCGTTCCAAGGCGGCTCTTCTGTGGCGATTTATTTATGTTGTTGTTTGTTACTAACTGTGTGTATCACTTGTGTCTTTTAATTTTGGATGGCCATATGGCCATTTTGTGAGAAAGTAACTGTCCTTTTGGCCTTCCTTTGTTTAGGTTTCCATTATGGTATGTTCGCTTAATGTTTGTATTTCTTTCCCTTTGGTGTCTTTTATGGGTGGAGTAAGTTAATTGTATCAATTCCTGATCTTTGTTTTACTTCTACTTTTAATTTGTGAAATTCTCAGATTATCTCCCTTTCAATTAAAAATATAGCAATTTTCAAACTGTTGTTATTTCTATACCTGCCATTCAATTTTTGCAATTTCTTTAAAAAGCGCTTTGTTGCTACCATTGCTGTTAACAATGATGGAAAATAATGTAGAAAATTCCTGCAGCATGTAGCACTGCCAATTTCAATTTTCTATTGGAGTTTCAATTGAAACATCATTTTGCACACACCTTCAAAGAATTGGAGGCCTATACGCGATCGTCTGGTTCTCTTAGCAAGTGGAGCCTAAGTTCCAAATCTTTTGTGAATAGACACACAGGGTATCTAATGAAAGGTTACATCTATCAAATTTTAGAAATCTTGTGCTAACTTTTAATGGTGTTGAATCTTGACGTTTGAAAAATTTTATTCTGCAAAATTGTCACAGTGACCCCTTGGGTGTTTAAAACAATAGCCTAGGCTGGCGAGTTTACATAAACAAATACAGTTTGGGCTTTTGTATGGAGAAATGAGTCCTCTAACCAACACAAAACAAAGTCTGTGTACTTTTCATTTGTAGTAGCTATGGTAACAGAACCATTTTTATGTATAGGAACTTTTTTGAACGAGTATATTTGCATACTAGATGTATGTCGGTCTACAGTTTTAAGGGGAATGGATACAGCTTCAGGGGAGGTAACCCATACAAAAGTATTTTTGTCTCCCATGACAACATGGGTCAACTCTTAAACAGTCGTACGTTTGATGCTGTTTGAAACGAACATCAAAGTCGCCCCGAAAGCTTTGTCGCACCGTGTTTTCATGCGCTGTCATGTGCTTCTGAACAGTTTCAGAGATGACTGACAACATCGGCTCGACGATTGCATAGCTAGCCTTTCTCAGTTGTCAGACAACTGACGTGATGTTAAAAATAAATGTTTGAATATACAACGCAAATCTGAAGAAGGCTGGATTGCACTAGTATGACATTTTTGACAATCGCTAAGCCCCCCCCCCTCCCCCTCCCCACCCCCCCCCCCCACACACACACATCCTGTGTGAAGTGGAAATTTACTGGTATTCAATATGCTTAATATTGATTACAGTTTCTTGTACTTTGACAGACATGTCACTTGTGACACAAAGTCTTATTCAGCGTGTCATTGTGTTTTGACGTATTTGCTCTTTATTGAACTGACGAAAGATGTCATTTTGCTACGCTGCTAGTTGCGCGGTTGTATGCTATTTTAAGTTTACTATACTTATGTGCTCTTAACTATTTACTGTTCTTGTGTCCAACTGTCTACTATTCTAGTATGTTTTAAACTGTTTACAAGGCACGGTGCATGCTACTTGAACTGTGTGCTATTTTAAGTTTACTAATCTTGTGAGTTTAGAGTTCTTGTGAATTATTATAATCAACGTAAAGGGAGAGAATAGTCATAGAAAATAGTTCATGATCAATTACCAAGACCATGCGTTTCAGGATCCGGCCGGGATAGAACCCGTGACCTCTTGATCCGACGGAGCCATCGATTCTTGTTTTCATTACCTGTATTTAGGCAGTAACCTGGTTGACAAACTAAACATTCCAGCTCCAGGTGAGTTTTGTTTGCGCAGGAACTATCCATGTGTTCTTTGAAGCTATAGATTGTCCTCTCACCGCGGACGGAACACTGGTTCCGGTTCTGGTCGCTGCATCCTCGACAAGAGCTATTCGTCAGCATGGCTGCATCACAACATTCTGAGGTCTCACTTACGACATGTACACTAATGTTGGTACATTTTACGATGCGTAAAGGGGCCGGACCATATTGCCATTGCTGTATATTGTTGTAGAGTGCAGTCGCATCGAACTGGAAGGTCGTATCGAATACAAGGGCCACACAAGCTGTAAATGAAACGAGCCAGAGCAACATAAAAAGTGCAGTAAGACCTGTGCGAACACTAAGATTAACCCTTGCAACCGGGCAGACTGACCAGAGTTTGCACTTCTTGCTTCCTGAACAGCCATGAGGCTGTAGAAGGCTCATGGGCACAGCGAAGACTTTGATAAGACTGCGCGGATGTGCAGGCTGATCTAAGTCTTCGCTGGTCGCACATGCCTTATTGTAGGTTCTGTTATGCGCTGGCTGCTCTGTCTCGTAGGCCGGTAACCAGAAAGCCGGTAAACAACAAGACAATGACGGTAAGATACAGGGACACTTAAATGGCTCGAACACTGATGGCTCGTTTACCCTGGCTGAATAGAGCTCGTTTTTGAGCTCCTATTGATCTCTTACCTTAACCCCTGGCCCCAAAGTTATAAATATTTTTTTCATGCTCAACTCTGCTGAGCATGAAATTTGTAATGCTGATAACTATTAAAATAAAATTCTGGCATTTTTCTGCTCAGATCAGCACAGGATGACATTTATCATGCTCATAAATTTTAGAATACCTAAATTTGTTGGCATTTTAAAACTTATGAGCAGGATAACTTAAATGCTTAGGCGAGTTGAGGAAGATCTTTATCATCGAAAGGTATGTTTAGTGTACTCATTAGAGTCGCCTTGATAGGGCGATTCTAATGAGAACACACGGCATACATTTTTTGGACAGCCGCCCCATAGTGAACATTGGTTTAATGCAGACTGCCTAATCATCTCCAAGAGATATCTGTGAGAAAACATTGTCCCATATTCAAAATTGTTTTAAAAGTTCCTCATATCTAAATGGATGGATGGATGGATATTTTGTTTAAAGACGCTCAACCCTAATAGGGCATATAGCGTCTAAAAATAATTAGGTATTAGATATAAAATTGTTATTGAAGTTTAAAAATTAAAATATTAATGATTACAGTTTGTTAAAAAGTCCGATTTCTTTAAGAAAATTGATTAATTGGTAAGATGGTATGTCGTTAAAAAGATCTTTCATTGTTGTAACATTAAAATATTTTGAGCGGATATGATAAAATTCTACACATGAAATGAGAAAGTGATTAACTGTGAATGGTTCGTTACATGATACACAGAAAGGTGCTTGTTCGTTTTGTAATATGTAAGAATGAGTTAGTCTTGTGTGTCCAATACGGCATCTGGTAATTTTAGTCTGGTCTTTCCTACTGTAATTTGAGAAAGAGCATTTACTGTGAAAATTAGGTTCTATTTTGAATAATTTATTATCGGTTTCTTTTTTCCAAATAGATTGACATTTGTTTTTGATATATTTATTAATGTTAGATTTAAAATCTGAAAAGGGAATTCTAAAATTTGTAACATTCAAAGATAAAGCAGATTTAGCTTCTAAATCCGCCAACTCATTTCCACGAATATTGATGTGACTGGGAATCCAGCAGAAAATAATCTCTTTGGAGAGAGAAAGATAGTGGAATTTTCTTAAAATTTGTTGAATTAAGGGATTTCTGTGCTGTTGATCTTTAAGAGCCTTTAGAACTGAAAAAGAATCTGAAAAAATGATAAATTGTTTTTCATACTGATCTCTAATATGATACAGTGCAATATCAATTGCTTTCGCTTCAGCAGTAAAAAATGAGCTATTATCAGGTAATCTAATGCTATCAGTGAAATTCGGACTAATGACAGAACAAGCAACTTTCTCATCCTGTTTTGAACCGTCAGTGTAAATGGGAATGTGATGTTTAAAATTGGATTTGATTTCTAAAAATTCGTTCTTAAATATATGAGATTGTACTTCGGATTTTTTATTTTTTTTTCCAAATCTAAAATTATCCTTGGTGGTTTCAACACCCATGGTTCTTTCGATGGAAAAGAGAACGATTGTATATTTTGAATATTTATATTGGCCTCTTCGAGTAATGGTTTTATTCTCAGGCCAAGAGGTTTTATAGCAGATGGTTTGTTATTGTAGAATCTTTCATAATTTGGATTAAAAACAGAGTCATATGCTGAATTTCGTGGATTAGCAGCTAATTTGGTAGCATATTGAAGAGACAATTTCTCTCTTCTTACATAAAGTGATGGTTCATTTGATTCAGCATAAAGACTTTCAATAGGTGAAGTGCGAAATGCACCTAGTGCTAGACGTAAACCTTGATGATGTATAGTATCCAAAGATTTTAAATAAGATTTCCTAGCAGATCCATAGACTATGGAGCCATAGTCCAATTTTGAACGAATTAAAGATCTATAAAGATTTAAAAGAACAGTGCGATCTCCTCCCCAGTCGGAACTGGACAGGACTTTAAGAATATCAAGAGCTTTTAAACATTTAGCTTTCAAAGCTTTGATATGAGGAATAAAAGACAATTTGCTATCAAATAAAAGACCCAAAAACTTCGCCTCAGTGACGACTGGAATTGGACTGCCGTATATTGTTAAAACTGGATCTAAATGCAACTTTCGAATTTGGCAGAAATGAACACACTGAGTTTTTGTTTTAGAAAATTTAAAACCATTTTCTGTTGCCCAAGTTTCTATATTATTTAAACACCTTTGCAGTTTAAATTCAATGGTTTCCATATTTTTGGAACGATAAAAAATTCCAAAATCGTCAACAAAAAGCGAACAATCTGGGTCTTTTACACATTTAACTATATTATTATTTTTTATGCTGAACAAGGTTGGTGATAAAATACTACCTTGTGGTACACCTTGTTCTTGATCAAATGTGTCCGATAATGTATTTCCTATGCGAACATTAAATGTTCGATCGGACAAGAAATTTTGAACAAAAAGTGGCAATCGGCCTTTAAGGCCCAAGTTGTATAAATCTTTCATGATGCCATATTTCCAAGTCGTATCATAGGCCTTTTCTAGGTCAAAGAATACAGCTACGACATGTTCTTTTTTGATAAAGGCATCACGTATAAATGATTCTAAGCGAATCAAATGATCATTAGTAGAGCTGTTTTTTTCTAAAACCAGCTTGAAATTTAGTGATAAGCTGGTTTGATTCTAAGAACCAAACCAGCCTATCATTAATCAGTCTCTCCATTGTTTTACATAAGCAACTTGTCAAAGCAATAGGTCTGTAATTAGTGGCTTCAGTATGATCTTTAGTAGGTTTCGGAATAGGAATAATGGTAGCTTTTCTCCAGTTTTCAGGGAATTTTCCAGTGATCCAAATATCATTCAGAATATTTAATAATGTTTCCAATGCCTTGTTGGGTAAATGTTTTAAAATTTGATAGTGTATGTCGTCAGGACCAACAGCAGTATCATGAGATTTATGGAGAGCATCTAATAATTCTTTAGTAGTGATAGGTAAATTATATTTTTCATGATTTAATGAGGAAAAATTTAAATACTTTTTCTCTTGTTCTTGTTAAATATTTTGGAAATTTTCTGAAAATTTTCCCCCAAGGCATTGGAAATGTCTTTAGCCGTTGAACATATATTTCCGTTCGATTTGATATGGACATGTTTATTTGATTTGTTTTTGCCACTAATTTTTCGAATCATGTCCCATATTTTCTTAGTTGGTGTTCTGGTATTCAGTTTGGAGACGTATTGCTGCCAAGATGCTTTTTTGGCCGATTTTATTGTTTTGCGAGCTTTAGCTCGCATATGTTTGGCATGGATAAGATTTTCTTTTGTTGGTTGTTTATTGAATTTTCGTAATGCAGATTTTCTTTTATTGATTAAAGTTTTAACTTCATCATTAAACCAAGGTCTGTTTCTTTTTGAAAAAGTCGAGGATTTAGGAATACATTTTTCAGCAATATCAATCAATTCATCAGTAAAATCTTGTATATCACTTGCAGTTTTAAAAAGTTCAGGGTCGAGTTTTTCATCACATAATTGATTAAAATTTTCCCAATTTGCTTTACTCAAATTCGATCTGGGGTGACGATCCTCATGGGTCGATGCAATTTCTTCAATTACTATCGGAAAATGATCGCTCCCATGGAGATCGTCCACAACAGCCCAATCAAAATCTAGATAAATATTTGGAGAGCAAATTAAAAGATCTAAAGCAAAATAATTTCTTGTGGGAGAATGAAGATATGTTGGTTGTTTATCGTTAAATAAACATAAATCATTTTCAGCAATAAAATTTTCTATGATTTCTCCTTTGTCATTTGTATCCGGGCAACCCCATAATTTGCTGTGACTATTAAAATCTCCTAATAATATATAAGGACTAGGTAATTGATTTGTTAAATTTTCTAATTCTTGTTTAGAAAAATTATAGTGTGGTGGAAGGTAGACAGAACAAATCGTTATGGATTTGGATAAAGTGACGTTTACAGCAACAGCTTGTTAGTGTTTACATCTATTTTCCTATGAGGAACGTCAGATTTTACCAGGATTGATGTACCTCCTGATGCCTTCTGATTATCCGTTGTGATATGATTGTACATACTGTAACCTTTGAAATTAATATTATCTGTAGTTTTCAAAAAAGTTTCTTGGAGACAAATGACATTAGGAGAAAAAAGTGTAGTTAAAATTAAAAGTTCGTTAAAATTGGCTTTAAGTCCTCGACAATTCCATTGAATTATTGACTTCTTATCCATGATTAAATGGAGAGAAGATTAAAACAAGGAATTTTAATCCTTTTATCTTTTATTATTATGCTTTGAGAACGTGGAGGGATCAACGTCCAACTCCATGTCCTCAAGGGCGCCGTACTGATTAGCCACTTTTACTGGATCAGCAGACGCCCCTTTACTGTTTGGGTTTGATCCTTTATGCTTTTCTTTGCCGTTTTTCTCTTTTTGATCTGCTGTCCCCGACGTGGATCGGGAGTGAGATCTGCTAGAATGTTTGCCGTTAGGTTGTGAACTGGTCTGTGAAGTTTGTCTAGATTCTGTTCTTGAATGATGAGTAGATGTAGTAGGTTGTGACGATGTAGTAGGTTGTGAAGATGTAGGTTGTGACGATGTGGTTTTGGGTTTTACAGAAGAGGTAATAACTTTAGAATGGGGTTTAATTTCAAAATCTTTTTCGTTGAATTGTGTTGATGTTTCTTTTGTTTCAGGTTTACTGGCAAGGGATTTGACAACTTTGGCGAATGTGTTTTCTGGTTTGTTTTGTTGTATTTTATTTTGCTTCCAAATAGGTGACATTTTGTGTAACTTTAATTTTCATGATTTCTTTTTCGGTTTTCCAAACTTCACAGACATTGGATTTAGACAAATGATCTTTTCCGCAGTTCACACATTTTGGAGAGTTCTTGCAGTTAGAAGTGTGATGATCAGTGCCACCACACTTCTCACAAACAGATCAGTCAGGGACAGTACAGTCGTTTTCGTGGTGCCCAAACCTCTGACAATTGAAACATCGCAAAGGGTTGGGCACGTTGATTTCAACCGGTATTATTCTGTAAAAAATCCTTAGCGATTTCGGCAACGAAGTGGTATTGAAGGTTAAAAGAAGAGTATTTGTTTCGATGAGATTGCCGTCGTTTTTAATTTTGAAACGTTTGCAGGCTGTTACTCCTTGATCTTTTAAATATTCTACGATACTGGCTTCTGATTCTTGTTTAAGCATTCTGTCACGGAGTATTCCTTTACATGAATTTAATGTTTTGTGCTCCGTGACAGAGACGTTAAGGTTGTAGAATTTATTAATTTTCAAGAGATTTTCAGTTTGAGATTTTCTGTTTGTTTCAATTAAGAGAGTTCCATTTTTTAATTTTTTGACATTTTTTGGCGTTCCGATAAGAGATTCTATTTGTTTTTCTATGACAAACGGTGAAAGAGTGGTAACAGCCTTGCCTTCGTTACTCGAAATCACTAAGAATCTAGCAAAATTTTCGTTTGCTTTGAAAGTGAATGTTGTCGGTTCCGGGTCGTCATCAGATAAGTCTAAAAAAGCTCTTTTTCTAGTGTTGGATCCCATGGTTGAAATTTATGTTTCGATAGCTATGCGCCCCACCCTCCTTGGAGCCCTACAAGGGGACGTTTAATGGAAATGGATCTACTATTTCCAACACCAAGGCTACATGGCTATTATACTCGATGACAGGACCAGAGTCCTTCCGCTCCACTTCTGCTTTATGATTCCCAACTATGCACCCAGATTTCATTGAAAAAATGAGGAACAGTTGGGACCCATCCCCACCCATATTCTCTCCCTCACAGAAGTTTCTGCTGAATTTCCCCAGCACAAGCCCACCGATTGATCCATCAGCCGCCGCCCATCAAATAACACTCAAAGATAGAGGAATAAGAAAACATTACACCCGGTTTGTACCATAAAGATACGTAAGAAAGATAGAAGGAAGTAAAGAACAAGCTGTGCGATTCTAGAGCTTGGCACGACTGAGCCGATTGATTCAGGCCGGATCTAGCCCAAACCCCTCGTCTATCTGAAATATGGGCCAAAATGATGTGTTGAAAAGCTGGAAATCCCTGGGCTTTTCTCAATCATCAGGATCCCTTCTTCCAGCATACTCACGGCAAACAAGTGGCTCCTGTTTCAACAAGGAATTTCATCCCCATTCACTACAGAAGGAAAGTGACCTGTATATTTTATTCCCTACAGACAAGGGAGGCCGAAAACGTTTGCTTAAATAAAAGCTTGGCTCTGAAAACAGGAGATCCCTTGCTAAATATGAGATCCACGATTATGGTATGAAATTATTGAGGTGATTAGTTTCAGAGAGAACAAATTATTTTATAAACTAATAAAGAATAAAGCTGTGTTAGATGATAACGTACACTTCAGAATTTAGTGATAAGTATCCGATTCTGTTAACTTTGGAATAACATGAAATAAATTTGAGGTAACATGAAACGACAAGTTACTTATCTAATAACGTATTTAAAATGCATCTTTCATTGATGTGCAGGGTGAAGGAGCATGAAAAAGTGACACATACACAGAACAAACATATACAGATGAGATTTTCTTCTTTGCGGTGCGCGACCCACCAGCAGTGATGATACACGTACAAATGCAGCGTGGTAGTAACATGAGATAGGAAAGGTTTAAAAGGATAGATCTCGCGTAGTGAATTGTAAAAAAAAATTTGGTAAGATGCATTTGAATAAATTGAATTACAAAATAATACCGGTCGAACGGACGATTGTTCTGTATGTTGGAGGCTTTTACCCAACTGCCACAGAACCTGAAGGCAGCCACCTATTTCGAGGCACCGGGTGGTCTCGGCAATGGGACTGTTTTCGGTGGGGTCTTACCACTCTGCCACACTCCCGAAGGCAGCCGCCATATTTCTACCCCCCGGGCTGGCGCGGGGCGATCTAAATGGAACTAAATATTATAACTCGTATGTTCTATCAATTTATTTCATGAACGCATCTTGCCTCCTGTCTACTTTTCAATTATTATAAATTTTACACAAGGATTCCCTACACAGGGGTTCCTTGTGTACAAGATTTATGAATGAAAGCATCGTAGAATAGTTTGCCATTGAGTCCTTTCACAGCTGAGTACATGTACTGACGCTGGTATCTATTAATTGCAAACATTACTGGAAAATACTCCAGAGTGTCTAAGTTCGCCCTGGTTTAGAAAACATTTTGTCATTCTTGGGGTGTTTATGTTGATAAAGAGGAATAAATCTATTTTGGTTTTAAAAAATATCTTTATCACATTTCTTTGACAGTCGTTATAAAACTGACTGGATCTGATACAGACGTGGTTTTTTGACATGCGCAGTCGCATGAGTAGAATATTCTACCTAGGCATCAGGGGACAGTTTCGCATTTGAGGGTGGACGTTTTTCAAAATATTATAGTAGGAGGATCAATAATGGCATGGTTGCTCATAGAAGTTGTGATATGTGGATATTTTTTGCCAATGTGGGCTTATTTGCTGAGTGTCTGTACTTTTATGAAATGGAAAACGAAAATAACACCCCGGCTGTCTGGATGCTGTGCAAGTTCAAGGTGCAGCGGCTATCTGAATTTACGAAGGTAGCTTTGGCACTAAAAAGTGGCTGTTTTTCAAAGAGGATTCCAGAAAAAGTTTACTGGTTATGGTATACTTTTCTGTCTATTTCTTTGCATGTGACTGAGTGTATATGACATTTCAACAGGTGCCAAGTACTGGTGTTTTGGGAGAAAATTCACAGGATCTGTCAAAGTGAGGTGGAGTCATGATTTTTGTATGTAAAATTAGTGGGTGGGGTAAGTGAAATGCTGCTGCTGTCAGCCTATGCAAACAGAGAAGTGTTTCTTTGGTATTCTGTTTTGATTTCATGCATGTGTGGAGCAATTTGAAACCAAAACAGAAGTTATCGCTTTTCTCCAGGAGTTGTCGATAACGATTCAAAAACTTGGTGTGGCGCGGACAAAAAAGTGCTGCGATTAACTGTCCCCTGATGCCTTAAGGGAAAACGCCAAAAATTCAAGTCATCGTTTGGGGTCTTATTCATTGCAATTTGAAAAGCTTATCATTTGTCGAATGAGTACCCGCAATGTTTTTGTGCATCGCCCAGTCCATATTTACGCAGGAAATGATACGCTATAGGTACCGCATGATTGTCCGATTTAAAGTCGACAAACAGTTCTCTTACACCAGACTGCAGCCTGTGCCCTTAAACATTTAATTCACATACTGGGGATGGAAATATTGTTTATTTTCAGGGAATTGAATATTTTAACATCTAAATATGGCCTTAAAGAGTATAATTTAAGCTAGTTTGGCTTTGTTTTTGGTCATTTTTCCCAATTTTGAATGGGGAAATGGGCAAAATTTTACTGAAGTGAAAAATTTGGCTCTAGTCCACACCACAGTGGCACAGGCATTCTATCAAGCATTAAAATCTACCAGAAAAAGCAATTAACAGCATCCCAAGAAAGTTCAACAGGAATATTTTAAACAAAAACAATTGTCGAGCTTGGCAAGGGCGCACAGATGATATCGGTTTTGGTGAAAAGCTTGTATGACACCGCAATGTGTGCGCTTGTCTGAAATTACACCGCATTGATTTTGCACGAGAGCATTTTAAATATTAACTGCCCCCTGATGCCCTATTTGTGTTGTAGATGGGAAGGGGAGACCAATATGAAACTATCGATGACAATGCGGGTGAGCAATGGCAACGCCGAGAGTAAAACCCATGACTACCGCGGTAACGGGACGTTTCGTGCCGTTTCATCCCCCAAATCGGTCTCAAAAGAGGAACGATTCGTCCTAGGACGAAAATGTTCACTCCCGCAATTATTCAATGAAGGTGCTCTACGTAGGGGTAGGAAACGTAGAATCAAGTGACATCCATGTTTGCTCTGGAAGTAAGAAATGCACAAAAGAAATAAATACTGTCAGGTGTACAAATTTTCTCGGTCGGATTAGCTAGTTCCGGCAAACTAGGCATCGCCAGTGATCCTCCAGTATATTTAAGCCCGATTTAAAGTGCTACGAGTATTGAATAAAACTACCAACCCGCACGCTCTCCATAGGTCTCAAACAGTCGCCCAATGAGTACTCTCGATGCTTTGATTTATAAAAGCAGTGTGACGCCTGATACGACTTTATGAAAAAACATTATTGTCATGGCTCCAAAGGTGTCCGAGCCATTGAAGTTTCACTGAAATTCGAAGGCAATTTAGCCACTTGCAAATGAGTCGTGCCAAACAAGCATGTGTCTGGGGACGTGCGATTAGCGAAGCCTGATCAGTGTCTTTGCTGTATATGGCCGCCCATTAATCCAAAGCGTCTCAAAAGTTGTACTCTGCTTGAGTACGCAGGCTGATTTGAGTCTTTATTATAGTATACATACGCATGTCGTAAGGTATGTTTTCGCTTGACGGCCTGAAAGTTATTCTTGCGTGCAATGATCAAATTGTTGAGAAAAATTTCTTTTTCAATCTTGCTAAACTTAGGTCTACATGTTTTCCTCTTAACGTCCGATTGATAGACAACGGAACCCGGGAAGGGACATTTCTGTTCCAGTATCTAGCAGAACAGAAATTAAAAGAATAAAATTAGAGTGGAAAAGAAAACAAGACATATGTCGTTTTAACGATATAATATGTCGTTTAAACGACATATTTCTTGTTTTCTTTTCCACTCTGAAAAAGTGGGGTGGAATTTAAAACAAAAAAATTAGAATGGAACAGAATTAAAAAATATTTCGTTTAAACGACATATGTCTTGTTTTCCTTTCCACTCTGAAAAAGTAGGGTGGAATTTAAAACAATAAAATTAGAATGTAACAGAAAACAAAAAGATGTCGTTTAAACGACATATTTCTTGTTTTTCTTTCCACGCTACTTTTTCAGAGTGGAACAGAAAACAAGAACTAGAGGCCCAAGTGGGCCCGAATCGCTCACCTGGATGAGGCTGATCATAAATTACATTGCGTCTTGATGGCCTTTTTGTCTATCAGATCACATTGCCTTAAGCAATTCTGAATCTGCATGTTTAAATAATCTTGATGCTTCTGATTAAGTTTCTGAACAGCTTTGTCTGATTTAGGATTCAGGAAGAGATGATGTTGATGCTTGATGTGGTTTGAAGATTTTCAAGATGGCCAACATGGAAGCCATCTTAAATAACAGAACATAATAATTTCAGTGATTCTGAATCTCGGTGTTGCCCCGATTTCTCCAATCAAGTTTCAGCTCCATTCGACCATTGGTTCAGGATGAGACGTAGGTTGAAGAATTTTAAGATGGCCACCATGGTGGCCATCTTTTAGCTTTAGCAAATCCGAATTTCCATGTCGCCCCAATGCCTGCCATGAAGTTTCAACTTGATCTGACCTCTGGTTCGGAAGATGTCTTTTGAATAATTTCAAGATGGCCCCTGTGCGCAGCCATCTTGGATATCAGAACAGAACAATTTTATTTAAATCTGAATCTCCATGTCCCCCAATGCCTCCCATTAAGTTTAAGCTCAATCTTACCCTTGGTTCGGGAAGAAATGTCATTTGAAGAATTTCAGGATGGCTGCCATAGTGGCTATCTTGGATATCGGAACGGAACAATTTTAGCAAATCTGAATCGCCATTTCGTCCCGATGCCTTCCACAAAGTGTCAACTTGATCCAATCTCTAGTTTGGGAGGAGATGCCTTTTGAAGAATTTCAAGATGACAGTCATTGCGGCCATCTTGGATATCGGAATGGAACAATTTTAGCAAGTCTAAATACCCATGTCACCCTGATGTCTCTCATCACGTTTCAGCTCAATTGGACCTTTGCTTTTGGAGGAGATGTCGTTTGAATTATTTCAAGATGGCCGCCTTGGCGGCCAGCTTGGATATCGGAACGTAATGATTTTAGCAAATCTGAATCTCCATGTCAATCCAATGCCTCAAGTCAAGTTTCAGCTTAATTTGAACTTTGGTCTGGGAGTAGATGTGGTTTGAAGAATTTCAAGATGGCCGCAATGGCGCGGAACATCTTGGAAATCCGAACGGAACCATTTTAGCAAATCTTAATCTCCATGTCACCAGAATGCCTCCAACCAGGAATCAGCTTAATCTGACTTCCGGTTAGGGAGGATATGTCGAAAATATGAAAAGTTAACGACGGACGACGGACAACAGACCATGGCTTAAGCTATTTTTGTTTTCCTTTCAATTCTATCTTTATTGTGTTAAATTCCACGCTACTTTTTCAGAGTGGGACAGAAAACAAGAAATATGTCGTTTAAACGACATCTTTTTGTTTTCTTTTCCATTCTAATTTTATCGTTTTAAAATACTACGCTTCTTTTTCAGAGTGGAACAGAAAACAATAATTATGTCTAAGGTTGTTCAAATGGTTCCGGTCCGTAGCACATCACTGTCACAGGAGGCAAAAATAGATTTTTTTTAAATGAAAAATCTTCTTCTCTGAAACCACAAGGCCCAGGTCTTTGATATTTGGTATGAAGCTTCGTCTAATGGATCTCTTTCATGTTTGTTCATATTATAGGAATGGGGACAAAAATGGCCCCGCTGCGGGGCCCACATGCTCTTCATAGACTTACATAGGGAATTTTTTAACGACATTTTTGTGAGACCAGAAGGCTCAGGTCTTTGATATTTGGTATGAAGCTTGGTCTTGTGGACCTTTATCAAGATTGTTTTTATATAGACTTATATAAGGAAAACATTTTAAAATCTTCTTGTCTGAAACCAGAAGGCTAAGGGCTTTGATATTTGGTATGAAGCTTCACCTTGTAGACCATGCTCTGCCAAGATTCTGCAAATTATAGCCCTGGGGTCAAAAACTGCCCTCCCCGGGGCCCACTTGTTATATAGACCAGGTGAGCGATCCAGGGCCATCATGGTTCCGTAATAGACACATTGATTGCCGACTGCCCATCGACGCTTGATGCTTCCATGCAGAGCTGAAATCGACCGCACATGGTACTGGTATCTAAGCCTGCCCAGGCAAAGTGGTTCGTGTCGGACCAACCATGCATACAAACCTCATTATATCATTGGGCGACCGGGCTTGAGATGACATTTCATCTCAATGTCGAGTAAAAGCCCCACAAAATAGGAAGCAAGGACTCCAAAATGACCTAAATAGTTTTGACGGGGACATAAAACCTCAACTTGAACACACAAAATACACTTTGTCGCAAGTTAGAGGAGGTGATTAAGCTTTAAGAAGCTTTTACGAGGTTGCTCGTCTGATCACCATAAGGAACACACAGACGACATTTTTTTATGAATGCGAAAAAAGAAATAAGAAAAACGGAATATTCAATTCTTTGAGCCCTGTTTTATATCTTGGTGTCTTATCAAAATATTTTGCAATGTCCAGTTTTAGAAAATATGAAAATTATGGCGCTTTTTTGTTTTTATTTTAGAATAAGATACTAACATTTATAACAGACGCGCGCGTGTGTGTGTGTGTGTGTGTGTGTGTGTGTGTGTGTGTGTGAGAGAGAGAGAGAGAGAGAGAGAGAGAGAGAGAGAGAGAGAGAGAGAGAGAGAGAGAGAGAGAGAGAGAGAGACTACCTCCAAGAAGCGTCGCAAAACATGAAATCGTTCGACATATAGTCATTGTTGTAATCGCTCGAAACCCTAATCACTTGTTACAGAAATTAATTCTCTACGATGAGAGACAGAGTTTGGTTTGAGTGTTTGAGTTTTACGTCCCACCAACAGCTAAGGTCATACGGAGACGAAACCTCGGTTTTAAGAGTCATCTGAAAGCCAGGAGAAGCCCGGGATCGATCCTGCGTCCCCTGGTTTACAAGGCGAGTGGCGTAACCACTACACCATGGAGGCCTCTAATGAGAGAGAGAGAGAGAGAGAGAGAGAGAGAGAGAGAGAGAGAGAGAGAGAGAGAGAGAGAGAGAGCGCGAGAGAGCGAGAGAGCCTACCTCCATAAAGCGTCGCAAAACATGAAATCATTCGAAATACAAACATTGTTGTTCACTGTTGAAACTCTAGTCATTTGTTACAGAAAATAATTCTCTACGGTTCCGATATAAACATGTAGGGTAGTTTAAGTTGGTTTGCTTAATGTTAAAGTCCCATTGTTTCTTCTGAATCTTTAAGAATAATGCGATAAAGGCAGTTATAATGCGTATGCGTTTCCGTCATTTTAATCCATATATACTATCGCCATGTAAAAGTGACATTGGCAAATGGTGTAGACTCTGACCATACGCCGCAGGACGCAACATTTTACATTATACGTGCAAGCAACATTTTGCCCCACAACTACCACTTTATTTTCTTATCATTTGCACAGGCAGGTGCTGGAATATACAAGCGTCAATATGACCAATATCTCATTGACAAACCACTGGTATCATATCTTTGCGATATAATGCTATCTTTTCATGGTTCAGGCTTAATTTGTTTCTCTGATCAGATAAGTGTTGTTTTTACTAGTAAACATTATTCGCCTTTTTATTTCAAAAACCCCCAAAACGCGTTTCTAGCAAACGGTGCAGGTCATAATCTGTCGCCCCATAATGGAGGTGCGTGAAGTTAGCAGGAGAGCAGTTCCAGCCGGAACTCAATCTCCTGCTGGCAGGACCAGCCGGAACATTCCAGTTCCGGCCGGAGTCAAATCTCCTGCTAGCATGAACTATCCAACAGGGTCAACCTTGTAACATACCTACATGAATATATTTCTCAAACGTTTTGTGAACATATTTCGACCGGTATTGCAGATGGATAATTAAAACGCACGCACGCACGCACGGCGTTGTATCGGAATCAACGGAACACGAGTTCCTTCTGGTTCAGCTAGCGTAACGGCGGAGTGCGGGAGCTAGCGAGTACGTGGGACATGAGTGGCTGAAGGGGCTTTAGCAGACCCACTAGCTGGCTATTCCAGGAAAACTCGTGTTTCCTTGAAAATGGGTGCGGAAATGTAGTATGTGGCCGGCTTGGGGTAGTGGATAGGTTTTCCCGAACCCGGCCAAACGGGGAAGTGCGGGAGTTGGCGACGTAGCGCGACTTGGACATGGATAGATGTTCTATCCAGCAGTATGGGTGAGTATACTCGCAAAACTCTGGTTACTGAAAACTGGAGAGAAGAAAATTGGTTAAAAATGCCCATTACCGCGTTGTATCGGAATCAGTGGAACACGAGTTCCTGCTGGTTCTGCTAGCGTAACGGCGGAATGCGGGAGCTAGTGAGTACGTGGGGCATGTGTGGCTGAAGCGGCTTTAGCAGACTCACTAGCTGGCTAGTCTGGGAAAACTCGTGTTTCCTGGAAAATGGGTGCGGAAAAGGAGTGTGCGTGAGGCTTTGGGGTGGGGGGGGGGGGTAGGTTTTCCTGGACCCGGCCAAACGGTGAGGTGCGGGTGTTGGCGACATAGCGCGAAATGGGCGTACATAGATGTCCTATCAAGCAGTGTGGGTGAGTGCATTGGCAAAACTCTGGTTACTGCAAAATGGAGACAAGAACATTGATGAAAAATGCCCATTACCGCGTTGCATTGGAATCAGTGGAACACGAGTTCCTGCTGGTTCTGCTAGCGTAACGACGGAGTGCGGGGGCTAGCGTGTACATGGGACATGGGTGGCTGAAGGGGCTTTAGCAGACCCACTAGCTGGCTACTCCGGGAAAATTCGTGTTTCCTTGAAAATGGGTTCGTAAAAGTAGTATGTTGCCGGCTTGGGGTGGTAGGTAGGTTTTCCCGAACCCGGCCAAACGGTGAGGTGCGGGAGTTGGCGACGTAGCGCGACTCGGACATGGATAGATGTCCTATCCAGCAGTATGGGTGAGTATACTCGCTAAACTCTGGTTACTGCAAACTGGAGACAAGAAAATTGATGAACATTGCCCATTGCCACGTTGTTTCGGAATCAGTGGAACACGAGTTCCTGCTGGTTCTGCTAGCGAAACGGCGGAGTGCGGGAGCTAGTGAGTACGTGGGGCATGTGTGGCTGAAGGGGCTTTAGCCGACCCACTAGCTGGCTACTCCGGGAAAACTCGTGTTTCCTGGAAAATGGTGCGGAAAAGGAGTGTGCGTGAGGCTTAGGGGTGGGCCCGTTTTCCTGGACCTGGCCAAACGGTGAGGTGCGGGTGTTGGCGACATAGCGCGAAATGGGCGTAGATAGATGTCCTTTCAAGCAGTGTGGGTGAGTACATTGGCAAAACTCTGGTTCGTGCAAACTGGAGACAAGAACATTGATGAAAAATGCCCATTACCGCGTTGTATTAGAATCAGTGGAACACGAATTCCTGATGGTTCTGCTAGCGTAACGGCGGAGTGCGGGAGCTAGCGAGTACGTGGGACATGAGTGGCTGAAAGGGCTTTAGCAGACCCACTAGCTGGCTACTCCAGGAAAACTCGTGTTTCCTCGAAAATGGGTGCGGAAAAGTAGTATGAGGCCGGCTTGGGGTGGTGGGTAGGTTTTCCCGAACCCGGCCAAACGGAGAAGTGCGGGAGTTGGCGACGTAGCGCAACTTGGACATGGATAGATGTCCTATCCAGCAGTATGGATGAGTATACTGGCAAAACTCTAGTAATTGAAAACTGGAGACAAGAAAATTGGTTAAAAATGCCCATTACCGCGTTGTATCGGAATCAGTGGAACACGAGTTCCTGCTGGTTCTGCTAGCGTAACGGCGGAGTGCGGGAGCTAGTGAGTACGTGGGGCATGTGTGGCTGAAGGGGCTTTAGCAGACCCACTAGCTGGCTACTCCGGGAAAACTCGTGTTTCCTGGAAAATGGGTGTGGAAAAGGAGTGTGCGTGAGGCTTGGGTTGGGTCGTTTTTCCTGGACCCGGCCAAACGGTGAGGTGCGGGTGTTGGCGACATAGCGCGAAATGGGCGTAGATAGATGTCCTATCAAGCAGTGTGGGTGAGTACATTGGCAAAACTCTGGTTACTGCAAACTGGAGACAAGAACATTGATGAAAAATGCCCATTACCGCGTTGTATTGGAATCAGTGGAACACGAGTTCCTGCTGGTTCTGCTAGCGTAACGACGGAGTGCGGGAGCTAGCGTGTACATGGGACATGGGTGGCTGAAGGGGCTTTAGCAGACCCACTAGCTGGCTACTCCGGGAAAATTCGTGTTTCCTTGAAAATGGGTTCGTAAAAGTAGTATGTTGCCGGCTTGGGGTGGTAGGTAGGTTTTCCCGAACCCGGCCAAACGGTGAGGTGCGGGAGTTGGCGACGTAGCGCGACTCGGACACTGATAGATGTTCTATCCAGCAGTATGGGTGAGTATACTCGCTAAACTCTGGTTACTGAAAACTTGAGGCAAGAAAATTGGTGAACATTGCCCATTGCCACGTTGTTTCGGAATCAGTGGAACACGAGTTCCTGCTGGTTCTGCTAGCGAAACGGCGGAGTGCGGGAGCTAGTGAGTACGTGGGGCATGTGTGGCTGAAGGGGCTTTAGCAGACCCACTAGCTGGCTACTCCGGGAAAACTCGTGTTTCCTGGAAAATGGGTGCGGAAAAGGAGTGTGCGTGAGGCTTGGGGGTGGGTAGGTTTTCCTGGACCCGGCCAAACGGTGAGGTGCGGGTGTTGGCGACATAGCGCCAAATGGGCGTAGATAGATGTCCTATCAAGCAGTGTGGGTGAGTACATTGGCAAACATCTGGTTACTGCAAACTGGAGACAAGAACATAGATGAAAAATGCCCATTACCGCGTTGTATTGGAATCAGTGGAACACGAGTTCCTGCTGGTTCTGCTAGCGTAACGGCGGAGTGCGGGAGCTAGCGAGTACTTGGGACATGAGTGGCTGAAAGGGCTTTAGCAGACCCACTAGCTGGCTACTGCAGGAAAACTCAGGTTTCCTTGAAATTGGGTGCGGAAAAGTAGTATGTGGCCGGCTTGGGATGATGGGTAGGTTTTCCGAACCCGGCCAAACGGAGAAGTGCGGGAGTTGGCGACGTAGCGCGACTTGGACATGGATAGATGTCCTATCCAGCAGTATGGGTGAGTATACTCGCAAAACTCTAGTATTGAAAACTGGAGACAAGAAAATTGGTTAAAAATGCCCATTACCGCGTTGTATCGGAATCAGTGGAACAAGAGTTCCTGCTGGTTCTGCTAGCGTAACGGCGGAGTGCGGGAGCTAGTGAGTACGTGGGGCATGTGTGGCTGAAGGGGCTTTAGCAGACCCACTAGCTGGCTACTCCGGGAAAACTCGTGTTTCCTGGAAAATGGGTGCGGAAAAGGAGTGTGCGTGAGGCTTGGGGGTGGGTAGGTTTTCCTGGACCCGGCCAAACGGTGAGGTGCGGGTGTTGGCGACATAGCGCGAAATGGGCGTAGATAGATGTCCTATCAAGCAGTGTGGGTGAGTACATTGGCAAAACTCTGGTTCTTGCAAACTGGAGACAAGAACATTGATGAAAAATGCCCATTACCGCGTTGTATTGGAATCAGTGGAACACGAGTTCCTGCTGTTTCTGCTAGCGTAACGACGGAGTGCGGGAGCTAGCGAGTACGTGGGAATGAGTGGCTGAAAGGGCTTTAGCAGACCCACTAGCTGGCTTCTGCGGGAAAACTCGTGTTTCCTTGAAAATGGGTGCGGAAAAGTAGTATGTTGTCGGCTTGGGGTTGTGGGTAGGTTTTCCCGAACCCGGCCAAACGGTGAGGTGCGGGAGTTGGCGACGTAGCGCGACTCGGATATGGATAGATGTCCAATCCAGCAGTATGGGTGAGTACATTGGCAAAACTCTGGTTACTGCAAACTGGAGACAAGAACATTGATGAAAAATGCCCATTACCGCGTTGTATCGGAATCAGTGGAACACGCGTTCCTGCTGGTTCTGCTAGCGTAACGGCGGAGTGTGGGAGCTAGCGAGTACGTGGGACATGAGTGGCTGAAAGGGCTTTAGCAGACCCACTGGCTGGCTACTCCAGGAAAACTCGTGTTTCCTTGAAAATGGGTGCGGAAAAGTAGTATGTGGCCGGCTTGGGGTAGTGGGTAGGTTTTCCCGACCCCGGCCAAACAGAGAAGTGCGGGAGTTGGCGACGTAGCGCGTCTTGGACATGGATAGATGTCCTATCCAGCAGTATGGGTGAGTATACTCGCAAAACTCTAGTTATTGAAAACTGGAGAGAAGAAAATTGGTTAAAAATGCCCATTACCGCGTTGTATCGGAATCAGTGGAACACGAGTTCCTGCTGGTTCTGCTAGCGTAACGGCGGAGTTTGGGAGCTAGTGAGTACGTGGGGCATGTGTGGCTGAAGGGGCTTTAGCAGACCCACTAGATTGCTACTCCGGGAAAACTCGTGTTTCCTGGAAAATGGGTGTGGAAAAGGAGTGTGCGTGAGGCTTGGGGGTGGGTAGGTTTTCCTGGAACCGGCCAAACGGTGAGGTGCGGGTGTTGGCGACATAGCGCGAAATGGGCGTAGATAGATGTCCTATCAAGCAGTGTGGTTGAGTACATTGGCAAAACTCTGGTTACTGCAAACTGGAGACAAGAACATTGATGAAAAATGCCCATTACCGCGTTGTATTGGAATCAGTGGAACACGAGTTCCTGCTGGTTCTGCTAGCGTAACGGCGGAGTGCGGGAGCTAGCGAGTACGTGGGACATGAGTGGCTGAAAGGGGTTTAGCAGACCCACTAGCTGGCTACTCCAGGGAAACTCGTGTTTCCTTGAAAATGGGTGCGGAAAAATTGTATGTGGCCGGCTTGGGGTGGTGGGTAGGTTTTCCCGAACCCGACCAAACGGAGAAGTGAGGGAGTTGGCGACGTAGCGCGACATGGACATGGATAGGTGTCCTATCCAGCAGTATGGGTGGGTATACTCGCAAAACTCTAGTTATTGAAAACTGGAGACAAGAAAATTGGTTAAAAATGCCCATTACCGCGTTGTATCGGAATCAGTGGAACACGAGTTCCTGCTAGTTCTGCTAGCGTAACGGCGGAGTGCGGGAGCTAGTGAGTACGTGGGGCATGTGTGGCTGAAGGGGCTTTAGCAGTCCCACTAGCTGGCTACTCCGGGAAAACTCGTGTTTCCTGGAAAATGGGTATGGAAAAGGAGTGTGCGTGAGGCTTGGGGGTGGGTAGGTTTTCCTGGACCCGGCCAAACGGTGAGGTGCGGGTGTTGGCGACATAGCGCGAAATGGGCGTACATAGATGTCCTATCAAGCAGTGTGGGTGAGTACATTGGCAAAACTCTGGTTACTGCAAACTGGAGACAAGAACATTGATTAAAAATGCCCATTACTGCGTTGTATTGGAATCAGTGGAACACGAGTTCCTGCTGGTTCTGCTAGCGTAACGACGGAGTGCGGGAGCTAGTGTGTACATGGGACATGGGTGGCTGAAGGGGCTTCAGCAGACCCACTAGCTGGCTACTCCGGGAAAATTCGTGTTTCCTTGAAAATGGGTTCGTAAAAGTAGTATGTTGCCGGCTTGGGGTGGTAGGTAGGTTTTCCCGAACCCGGCAAAACGGTGAGGTGATGGATTTGGCGACGTAGCGCGACTCGGACATGGATAGATGTCCTATCCAGCAGTATGGGTGAGTATACTCACTAAACTCTGGTTACTGAAAACTTGAGACAAGAAAATTGGTGAACATTGCCCATTGCCACGCTGTTTCGGAATCAGTGGAACACGAGTTCCTGCTGGTTCTGCTAGCGAAACGGCGGAGTGCGGGAGCTAGTGAGTACGTGGGGCATGTGTGGCTGAAGGGGCTTTAGCAGACCCACTAGCTGGCTACTCCGGGAAAACTCGTGTTTCCTGGAAAATGGGTGCGGAAAAGGAGTGTGCGTGAGGCTTGGGGGTGGGTAGGTTTTCCTGGACCCGGCCAAACGGTGAGGTGCGGGTGTTGGCGACATAGCGCGAAATGGGCGTAGATAGATGTCCTATCAAGCAGTGTGGGTGAGTACATTGGCAAAACTCTGGTTCTTGCAAACTGGAGACAAGAACATTGATGAAAAATGCCCATTACCGCGTTGTATTGGAATCAGTGGAACACGAGTTCCTGCTGGTTCTGCTAAGGTAACGGCGGAGTGCGGGAGCTAGCGAGTACGTGGGACATGAGTGGCTGAAAGGGCTTTAGCAGACCCACTAGCTGGCTACTCCAGGAAAACTCGTGTTTCCTTGAAAATGGGTGCGGAAAAGTAGTATGTGGCCGGCTTGGGGTGGTGGGTAGGTTTTCCCGAACCCGGCCAAACGGAGAAGTGCGGGAGTTGGCGACGTAGCGCGACTTGGACATGGATAGATGTCCAATCCAGCAGTATGAGTGAGTATACTCGCAAAACTCTAGTTACTGAAAACTGGAGACAAGAAAATTGGTTAAAAATGCCCATTACCGCGTTGTATCGGAATCAGTGGAACACGAGTTCCTGCTGGTTCTACTAGCGTAACGGCTGAGTGCGGGAGCTAGTGAGTACGTGGGGCATGTGTGGCTGAAGGGGCTTTAGCAGACCCACTAGCTGGCTACTCCGGGAAAACTCGTGTTTCCTGGAAAATGGGTGCGGAAAAGGAGTGTGCGTGAGGCTTGGGGGTGGGTAGGTTTTCCTGGACCCGGCCAAACGGTGAGGTGCGGGTGTTGGCGACATAGCGCGAAATGGGCGTAGATAGATGTCCTATCAAGCAGTGTGGGTGAGTACATTGGCAAAACTCTGGTTACTGCAAACTGGAGACAAGAACATTGATGGAAAATGCCCATTACCGCATTGTATTGGGATCAGTGGAACACGAGTTCCTGCTGGTTCTGCTAGCGTAACGACGGAGTGCGGGAGCTAGCGTGTACATGGGACATGGGTGGCTGAAGGGGCTTTAGCAGACCCACTAGCTTGCTACTCCGGGAAAATTCGTGTTTCCTTGAAAATGGGTTCGTAAAAGTAGTATGTTGCCGGCTTGGGGTGGTAGGTAGGTTTTCCCGAACCCGGCCAAACGGTGAGTTGCGGGAGTTGGCGACGTAGCGCGACTCGGACATTGATCTATGTCCTATCCAGCAGTATGGGTGAGTATACTCGCTAAACTCTGGTTACTGAAAACTTGAGACAAGAAAATTGGTGAACATTGCCCATTGCCACGTTGTTTCGGAATCAGTGGAACACGAGTTCCTGCTGGTTCTGCTAGCGAAACGGCGGAGTGCGGGAGCTAGCGAGTACGTGGGACATGAGTGGCTGAAAGGGCTTTAGCAGTACCACTGGCTGGCTACTGCAGGAAAATTCGTGTTTCCTTAAAAATGGCTGCGAAAAAGGAGTGTGCGTGAGGCTTGGGGGTGGGTAGGTTTTCCTGGACCCGGCCAAACGGTGAGGTGCGGGTGTTGGCGACATAGCGCGAAATGGGCGTAGATAGATGTCCTATCAAGCAGTGTGGGTGAGTACATTGGCAAAACTCTGGTTACTGCAAACTGGAGACAAGAACATTGATGAAAATAGCCCATTACCGCGTTGTATTTGAATCAGTGGAACACGAGTACCTGCTGGTTCTGCTAGCGTAACGGCGGAGTGCGGGAGCTAGCGAGTACGTGGGACATGAGTGGCTGAAAGGGCTTTAGCAGACCCACTGGCTGGCTACTCCAGGAAAACTCGTGTTTCCTTGAAAATGGGTGCGGAAAAGTAGTATGTGGCCGGCTTGGGGTGGTGGGTAGGTTTTCCCGAACCCGGCCAAACGGAGAAGTGCGGGATTTGGCGACGTAGCGCGACTCGGACATGGATAGATGTCCTATCCAGCAGTATGGGTGAGTATACTCGCAAAACTCTAGTTATTGAAAACTGGAGACAAGAAAATTGGTTAAAAATGCCCATTACCGCGTTGTATCGGAATCAGTGGAACACGAGTTCCTGCTGGTTCTGCTAGCGTAAATGCGGAGTGCGAGAGCTAGTGAGTACGTGGGGCATGTGTGGCTGAAGGGGCTTTAGCCGACCCACTAGCTGGCTACTCCTTGAAAACTCGTGTTTCCTGGAAAATGGGTGCGGAAAAGGAGTGTGCGTGAGGCTTGGGGGTGGGTAGGTTTTCCTGGACCCGGCCAAACGGTTAGGTGCGGGTGTTGGCGACATAGCGCGAAATGGGCGTAGATAGATGTCCTATCAAGCAGTGTGGGTGAGTACATTGGCAAAACTCTGGTTCCTGCAAACTGGAGACAAGAACATTGATGAAAAATGCCCATTACCGCGTTGTATTGGAATCAGTGGAACACGAGTTCCTGCTGGTTCTGCTAGCGTAACGGCGGAGTGCGGGAGCTAGCGAGTACGTGAGACATGAGTGGCTGAAAGGGCTTTAGCAGACCCACTGGCTGGCTACTGCAGGAAAACTCGTGTTTCCTTGAAAATGGGTGCGGAAAAGTAGTATGTGGCCGGCTTGGGGTTGTGGGTTGGTTTTCCCGAACCCGGCCAAACGGAGAAGTGCGGGAGTTGGCGACGTGGCGCGACTTGGACATAGATAGATGTCCTATCCAGCAGTATGGGTGAGTATACTCGCAAAACACTAATTATTGAAAACTGGAGATAAGAAAATTGGTTAAAAATGCCCATTACCGCGTTGTTTCGGAATCAGTGGAACACGAGTTCCTGCTGGTTCTGCTAGCGTAACGGCGGAGTGCGGGAGCTAGTGAGTACGTGGGGCATGTGTGGTTGAAGGGACTTTAGCAGACCCACTAGCTGGCTACTCCGGCAAAACTCGTGTTTCCTGGAAAATGGGTGCGGAAAAGGAGTGTGCGTGAGGCTTGGGGGTGGGTAGGTTTTCCTGGACCCGGCCAAACGGTGAGGTGCGGGTGTTGGCGACATAGCGCGAGATGGGCGTAGATAGATGTCCTATCAAGCAGTGTGGGTGAGTACATTGGCAAAACTCTGGTTCCTGCAAACTGGAGACAAGAACATTGATGAAAAATGCCCATTACCGCGTTGTATTGGAATCAGTGGAACGCGAGTTCCTGCTGGTTCTGCTAGCGTAGCGGCGGAGTGCGGGAGCTAGCGAGTACGTGGGACATGAGTGGTTTAAAGGGCTTTAGCAGACCCACTAGCTGGCTACTCCAGGAAAACTCGTGTTTCCTTGAAAATGGGTGCGGAATAGTAGTATGTGGCGGCTTGGGGTAGTGGGTAGGTTTTCCCGAACCCGGCCAAACGGAGAAGTGCGGGAGTTGGCGATGTAGCGCTACTTGGATATGGATAGATGTCCAATCCAGCAGTATGGATGAGTATACTCGCAAAACTCTAGTTATTGAAAACTGGAGACAAGAAAATTGGTTAAAAATGCCCATTACCGCGTTGTATCGGAATCAGTGGAACACGAGTTCCTGCTGGTTCTGCTAGCGTAACGGCGGAGTGCGGGAGCTAGTGAGTACGTGGGGCATGTGTGGCTGAAGGGGCTTTAGCAGACCCACTAGTGGCTACTCCGGGAAAACTCGTGTTTCCTGGAAAATGGGTGCGGAAAAGGAGTGTGCTTGGGGGTGGGTAGGTTTTCCTGGACCCGGCCAAACGGCGAGGTGCGGGTGTTGGCGACATAGCGCGAAATGGGCGTAGATAGATGTCCTATCAAGCAGTGTGGGTGAGTACATTGGCAAAACTCTGGTTACTGCAAACTGGAGACAAGAACATTGATGAAAAAAGCCCATTACCGCGTTGTATTGGAATCAGTGGAACACGAGTTCCTGCTGGTTCTGCTAGCGTAACGGCGGAGTGCGGGAGCTAGCGAGTACGTGGGACATGAGTGGCTGAAAGGGCTTTAGCAGACCCACTGGCTGGCTACTCCAGGAAAACTCGTGTTTCCTTGAAAATGGGTTCGTAAAAGTAGTATGTGGCCGGCTTGGGGTGGTGGGTAGGTTTTCCCGAACCCGGCCAAACGGAGAAGTGCGGGAGTTGGCGACGTAGCGCGACTTGGACATGGATAGATGTCCTATCCATCAGTTTGGGTGAGTATACTCGCAAAACTCTAGTTATTGAAAACTGGAGACAAGAAAATTGGTTAAAAATGCCCATTACCGCGTTGTATCGGAATCAGTGGAACACGAGTTCCTGCTGGTTCTGCTAGCGTAACGGCGGATTGCGGGAGCTAGTGAGTACGTGGGGCATGTGTGGATGAAGGGACTTTAAGCAGACCCACTAGCTGGCTACTCCGGGAAAACTCGTGTTTCCTGGAAAATGGGTGCGGAAAAGGAGGGTGCGTGAGGCTTGGGGGTGGGTAGGTTTTCCTGGACCCGGCCAAACGGTTAGGTGCGGGTGTTGGCGACATAGCGCGAAATGGGCGTAGATAGATGTCCTATCAAGCAGTGTGAGTGAGTACATTTGCAAAACTCTGGTTCCTGCAAACTGGAGACAAGAACATTGATGAAAAATGCCCATTACCGCGTTGTATTGGAATCAGTGGAACACGAGTTCCTGCTGGTTCTGCTAGCGTAACGGCGGAGTGCGGGAGCTAGCGAGTACGTGAGACATGAGTGGCTGAAAGGGCTTTAGCAGACCCACTGGCTTGCTACTGCAGGTAATATCGTGTTTCCTTGAAAATGGGTGCGGAAAAGTAGTATGTGGCCGGCTTGGGGTGGTGGGTAGGTTTTCCCGAACCCGGCCAAACGGAGAAGTGCGGGAGTTGGCGACGTAGCGCGACTTGGACATGGAAAGATGTCCTATCCAGCAGTGTAGGTGAGTATACTCGCAAAACTCTAGTTATTGAAAACTGGAGACAAGAAAATTGGTTAAAAATGCCCATTACCGCGTTGTTTCGGAATCAGTGGAACACGCGTTCCTGCTGGTTCTGCTAGCGTAACGGCGGAGTGCGGGAGCTAGTGAGTACGTGGGGCATGTGTGGCTGAAGGGGCTTTAGCAGACCCACTAGCTGGCTACTCCGGGAAAACTCGTGTTTCCTGGAAAATGGGTGCGGAAGAGGAGTGTGCGTGAGGCTTGGGGGTGGGTAGGTTTTCCTGGACCCGGCCAAACGGTGAGGTGCGGGTGTTGGCGACATAGCGCGAAATGGGCGTAGATAGATGTCCTATCAAGCAGTGTGGGTGGGTACATTGGCAAAACTCTGGTTACTGCAAACTGGAGACAAGAACATTGATGAAAAATGCCCATTTCCGCGTTCTTTCGGGATCAGTGGAACACGAGTTCCTGCTGGTTCTGCTAGCGTAACGAATGAGTGCGGGAGCTAGCGTGTACATGGGACATGGGTGGCTGAAAGGGAGCTTTAGCAGACCCACTAGCTGGCTACTCCGGGAAAATTCGTGTTTCCTTGAAAATGGGTTCGTAAAAGTAGTATGTTGCCGGCTTGGGGTGGTAGGTAGGTTTTCCCGAACCCGGCCAAACGGTGAGGTGCGGGTGTTGGCGACATAGCGCGAAATGGGCGTAGATAAATGTCCTATCAAGCAGTGTGGGTGAGTACATTGGCAAAACTCTGGTAACCGCAAACTGGAGACAAGAACATTGATGAAAAATGCCCATTACCGCGTTGTATTGGAATCAGTGGAACACGAGTTCCGGCTGGTTCTGCTAGCGTAACGGCGGAATGCGGGAGCTAGCGAGTACGTGGGACATGAGTGACTGAAAGGGCTTTAGCAGACCCACTGGCTGGCTACTGCAGGAAAACTCGTGTTTCCTTGAAAATGGGTGCGGAAAAGTAGTATGTGGCCGGCTTGGGGTTGTGGATAGGTTTTCCCGAACCCGGCCAAACGGAGAAGTGCGGGAGTTGGCGACGTAGCGCGACTTGGACATGGATAGATGTCCTATCCAGCAGTTTGGGTGAGTATACTCGCAAAACTCTAGTTATTGAAAACTGGAGACAAGAAAATTGGTTAAAAATGCCCATTACGCGTTGTATCGGAATCAGTGGAACACGAGTTCCTGCTGGTTCTGCTAGCGTAACGGCGGAGTGCGGGAGCTAGTGAGTACGTGGGGCAAGTGTGGCTGAAGGGGCTTTAGCAGACCCACTAGCTGGCTTCTCCGGGAAAACTCGTGTTTCCTGGAAAATGGGTGCGGAAAAGGGGTGTGCGTGAGGCTGCGGGGTGGGTAGGTTTTCCTGGACCCGGCCAAACGGTTAGGTGCGGGTGTTGGCGACATAGCGCGAAATGGGCGTAGATAGATGTCCTATCAAGAAGTGTGGGTGAGTACATTGGCAAAACTCTGGTTCCTGCAAACTGGAGACAAGAACATTGATGAAAAATGCCCATTACCGCGTTGTATTGGAATCAGTGGAACACGAGTTCCTGCTGGTTCTGCTAGCGTAACGGCGGAGTGCGGGAGCTAGCGAGTACGTGAGACATGAGTGGCTGAAAGGGCTTTAGCAGACCCACTGGCTGGCTACTGCAGGAAAACTCGTGTTTCCTTGAAAATGGGTGCGGAAAAGTAGTATGTGGCCGGCTTGGGGTGGTGGGTAGGTTTTTCCCGAACCCGGCCAAACGGAGAAGTGCGGGAGTTGGCGACGTAGCGCGACTTGGACAAGGATAGATGTCCTATCCAGCAGTATGGGTGAGTATACTCGCAAAACTCTAGTTATTGAAAACTGGAGACAAGAAAATTGGTTAAAAATGCCAATTACCGCGTTGTTTCGGAATCTGTGGAACACGAGTTCCTGCTGGTTCTGCTAGCGTAACGGCGGAGTGCGGGAGCTAGTGAGTACGTGGGGCATGTGTGGCTGAAGGGGCTTTAGCAGACCCACTAGCTGGCTTCTCCGGCAAAACTCGTGTTTCCTGGAAAATGGGTGCGGAAAAGGAGTGTGCGTGAGGCTTGTGGGTGGGTAGGTTTTCCTGGACCCGGCCAAACGGTGAGGTGCGGGTGTTGGCGACATAGCGCGAAATGGGCGTAGATAGATGTCCTATCAAGCAGAGTTGGTGAGTACATTGGCAAAACTCTGGTTACTGCAAACTGGAGACAAGAACATTGATGAAAAATGCCCATTTCCGCGTTGTTTCGGGATCAGTGGAACACGAGTTCCTGCTGTTTCTGCTAGCGTAACGACGGAGTGCGGGATTTAGCGTTTACATGGGACATGGGTGGCTGAAGGGGCTTTAGCAGACCAACTAGCTGGCTACTCCGGGAAAATTCGTGTTTCCTTGAAAATGGGTTCGTAAAAGTAGTTTGTTGCCGGCTTGGGGTGGTAGGTAGGTTTTCCCGAACCCGGCCAAACGGTGAGGTGCGGGAGTTGGCGACGTAGCGCGAAATGGGCGTAGATAGATGTCCTATCAAGCAGTGTGGGTGAGTACATTGGCAAAACTCTGGTTACTGCGACTGGAGACAAGAACATTGATGACAAAAGCCCATTACCGCGTTGTATTTGAATCAGTGGAACACGAGTTCCTGCTGGTTCTGCTAGCGTAACGGCGGAGTGCGGGAGCTAGCGAGTACGTGGGACATGAGTGGCTGAAAGGGCTTTAGCAGACCCACTGGCTGGCTACTCCAGGAAAACTCGTGTTTCCTTGAAAATGGGTGCGGAAAAGTAGTATGTGGCCGGCTTGGGGTGGTGGGTAGGTTTTCGCGAACCCGGCCAAACGGAGAAGTGCGGGAGTTGGCGACGTAGCGCGACTCGGACATGGATAGATGTCCTATCCAGCAGTATGGGTGAGTATACTCGCAAAACTCTAGTTATTGAAAACTGGAGAGAAGAATATAAGTTAAAAATGCCCATTACCGCGTTGTATCGGAATCAGTGGAACACGAGTTCCTGCTGGTTCTGCTAGCGTAACGGCGGAGTGCGGGAGCTAGCGAGTACGTGGGACATGAGTGGTTTAAAGGGCTTTAGCAGACCCACTAGCTGGCTACTCCAGGAAAACTCGTGTTTCCTTGAAAATGGGTGCGGAAAAGTAGTATGTGGCGGCTTTGGGTGGTGTTTAGGTTTTCCCGAACCCGGCCAAACGGAGAAGTGCGGGAGTTGGCGATGTAGCGCGACTTGGACATGGATAGATGTCCAATCCAGCAGTATGGGTGAGTATACTCGCAAAACTCTAGTTATTGAAAACTGGAGACAAGAAAATTGGTTAAAAATGCCCATTACCGCGTTGTATCGGAATCAGTGGAACACGAGTTCCTGCTGGTTCTGCTCCTATCAAGCAGTGTGGGTGAGTACATTGGCAAAACTCTGGTTCCTGCAAACTGGAGACAAGAACATTGATGAAAAATGCCCATTACCGCGTTGTATTGGAATCAGTGGAACACGAGTTCCTGCTGGTTCTGCTAGCGTAACGGCGGAGTGCGGGAGCTAGCGAGTACGTGGGACATGAGTGGTTTAAAGGGCTTTAGCAGACCCACTAGCTGGCTACTCCAGGAAAACTCGTGTTTCCTTGAAAATGGGTGCGGAAAAGTAGTATGTGGCGGCTTTGGGTGGTGTTTAGGTTTTCCCGAACCCGGCCAAACGGAGAAGTGCGGGAGTTGGCGATGTAGCGCGACTTGGACATGGATAGATGTCCAATCCAGCAGTATGGGTGAGTATACTCGCAAAACTCTAGTTATTGAAAACTGGAGACAAGAAAATTGGTTAAAAATGCCCATTACCGCGTTGTATCGGAATCAGTGGAACACGATTTCCTGCTGGTTCTGCTAGAGTAACGGCGGAGTGCGGGAGCTAGTGAGTACGTGGGGCATGTGTGGCTGAAGGGGCTTTAGCAGACCCACTAGCTGGCTACTCCGGGAAAACTCGTGTTTCCTTGAAAATGGGTGCGGAAAAGGAGTGTGCGTGAGGCTTGGGGTGGGTAGGTTTTCCTGGACCCGGCCAAACGGTGAGGGCGCGAAATTGGCGTAGATAGATGTCCTATCAAGCAGTGTGGGTGAGTACATTGGCAAAACTCTGGTTACTGCAAACTGGAGACAAGAACATTGATGAAAAAAGCCCATTACCGCGTTGTATTGGAATCAGTGGAACACGAGTTCCTGCTGGTTCTGCTAGCGTAACGGCGGAGTGCGGGAGCTAGCGAGTACGTGGGACATGAGTGGCTGAAAGGGCTTTAGCAGACCCACTGGCTGGCTACTCCAGGAAAACTCGTGTTTCCTTGAAAATGGGTGCGGAAAAGTAGTATGTGGCCGGCTTGGGGTGGTGGGTAGTTGCATTGGAATCAGTGGAAAACGCGTTCCGGCTGGTTCTGCTAGCGTAACGGCGGAGTGCGGTAGCTAGCGAGTACGTGGAACATGAGTGGCTGAAAGGGCTTTAGCAGACCCACTGGCTGGCTACTCCAGGAAAACTCGTGTTTCCTTGAAAATGGGTGCGGAAAAGTAGTATGTGGCCGGCTTGGGGTGGTGGGTAGGTTTTTCCCGAACCCGGCCAAACGGAGAAGTGCGGGAGTTGGCGACGTAGCGCGACTTGGACAAGGATAGATGTCCTATCCAGCAGTATGGGTGAGTATACTCGCAAAACTCTAGTTATTGAAAACTGGAGACAAGAAAATTGGTTAAAAATGCCAATTACCGCGTTGTTTCGGAATCTGTGGAACACGAGTTCCTGCTGGTTCTGCTAGCGTAACGGCGGAGTGCGGGAGCTAGTGAGTACGTGGGGCATGTGTGGCTGAAGGGGCTTTAGCAGACCCACTAGCTGGCTTCTCCGGCAAAACTCGTGTTTCCTGGAAAATGGGTGCGGAAAAGGAGTGTGCGTGAGGCTTGTGGGTGGGTAGGTTTTCCTGGACCCGGCCAAACGGTGAGGTGCGGGTGTTGGCGACATAGCGCGAAATGGGCGTAGATAGATGTCCTATCAAGCAGTGTTGGTGAGTACATTGGCAAAACTCTGGTTACTGCAAACTGGAGACAAGAACATTGATGAAAAATGCCCATTTCCGCGTTGTTTCGGGATCAGTGGAACACGAGTTCCTGCTGGTTCTGCTAGCGTAACGGCGGAGTGCGGGAGCTAGCGAGTACGTGGGACATGAGTGGTTTAAAGGGCTTTAGCAGACCCACTAGCTGGCTACTCCAGGAAAACTCGTGTTTCCTTGAAAATGGGTGCGGAAAAGTAGTATGTGGCCGGCTTGGGGTGGTGGGTAGGTTTTCGCGAACCCGGCCAAACGGAGAAGTGCGGGAGTTGGCGACGTAGCGCGACTCGGACATGGATAGATGTCCTATCCAGCAGTATGGGTGAGTATACTCGCAAAACTCTAGTTATTGAAAACTGGAGAGAAGAATATAAGTTAAAAATGCCCATTACCGCGTTGTATCGGAATCAGTGGAACACGAGTTCCTGCTGGTTCTGCTAGCGTAACGGCGGAGTGCGGGAGCTAGCGAGTACGTGGGACATGAGTGGTTTAAAGGGCTTTAGCAGACCCACTAGCTGGCTACTCCAGGAAAACTCGTGTTTCCTTGAAAATGGGTGCGGAAAAGTAGTATGTGGCGGCTTTGGGTGGTGTTTAGGTTTTCCCGAACCCGGCCAAACGGAGAAGTGCGGGAGTTGGCGATGTAGCGCGACTTGGACATGGATAGATGTCCAATCCAGCAGTATGGGTGAGTATACTCGCAAAACTCTAGTTATTGAAAACTGGAGACAAGAAAATTGGTTAAAAATGCCCATTACCGCGTTGTATCGGAATCAGTGGAACACGAGTTCCTGCTGGTTCTGCTCCTATCAAGCAGTGTGGGTGAGAACATTGGCAAAACTCTGGTTCCTGCAAACTGGAGACAAGAACATTGATGAAAAATGCCCATTACCGCGTTGTATTGGAATCAGTGGAACACGAGTTCCTGCTGGTTCTGCTAGCGTAACGGCGGAGTGCGGGAGCTAGCGAGTACGTGGGACATGAGTGGTTTAAAGGGCTTTAGCAGACCCACTAGCTGGCTACTCCAGGAAAACTCGTGTTTCCTTGAAAATGGGTGCGGAAAAGTAGTATGTGGCGGCTTTGGGTGGTGTTTAGGTTTTCCCGAACCCGGCCAAACGGAGAAGTGCGGGAGTTGGCGATGTAGCGCGACTTGGACATGGATAGATGTCCAATCCAGCAGTATGGGTGAGTATACTCGCAAAACTCTAGTTATTGAAAACTGGAGACAAGAAAATTGGTTAAAAATGCCCATTACCGCGTTGTATCGGAATCAGTGGAACACGATTTCCTGCTGGTTCTGCTAGAGTAACGGCGGAGTGCGGGAGCTAGTGAGTACGTGGGGCATGTGTGGCTGAAGGGGCTTTAGCAGACCCACTAGCTGGCTACTCCGGGAAAACTCGTGTTTCCTTGAAAATGGGTGCGGAAAAGGAGTGTGCGTGAGGCTTGGGGTGGGTAGGTTTTCCTGGACCCGGCCAAACGGTGAGGGCGCGAAATGGGCGTAGATAGATGTCCTATCAAGCAGTGTGGGTGAGTACATTGGCAAAACTCTGGTTACTGCAAACTGGAGACAAGAACATTGATGAAAAAAGCCCATTACCGCGTTGTATTGGAATCAGTGGAACACGAGTTCCTGCTGGTTCTGCTAGCGTAACGGCGGAGTGCGGGAGCTAGCGAGTACGTGGGACATGAGTGGCTGAAAGGGCTTTAGCAGACCCACTGGCTGGCTACTCCAGGAAAACTCGTGTTTCCTTGAAAATGGGTGCGGAAAAGTAGTATGTGGCCGGCTTGGGGTGGTGGGTAGTTGCATTGGAATCAGTGGAAAACGCGTTCCGGCTGGTTCTGCTAGCGTAACGGCGGAGTGCGGTAGCTAGCGAGTACGTGGAACATGAGTGGCTGAAAGGGCTTTAGCAGACCCACTGGCTGGCTACTCCAGGAAAACTCGTGTTTCCTTGAAAATGGGTGCGGAAAAGTAGTATGTGGCCGGCTTGGGGTGGTGGGTAGGTTTTTCCCGAACCCGGCCAAACGGAGAAGTGCGGGAGTTGGCGACGTAGCGCGACTTGGACAAGGATAGATGTCCTATCCAGCAGTATGGGTGAGTATACTCGCAAAACTCTAGTTATTGAAAACTGGAGACAAGAAAATTGGTTAAAAATGCCAATTACCGCGTTGTTTCGGAATCTGTGGAACACGAGTTCCTGCTGGTTCTGCTAGCGTAACGGCGGAGTGCGGGAGCTAGTGAGTACGTGGGGCATGTGTGGCTGAAGGGGCTTTAGCAGACCCACTAGCTGGCTTCTCCGGCAAAACTCGTGTTTCCTGGAAAATGGGTGCGGAAAAGGAGTGTGCGTGAGGCTTGTGGGTGGGTAGGTTTTCCTGGACCCGGCCAAACGGTGAGGTGCGGGTGTTGGCGACATAGCGCGAAATGGGCGTAGATAGATGTCCTATCAAGCAGTGTTGGTGAGTACATTGGCAAAACTCTGGTTACTGCAAACTGGAGACAAGAACATTGATGAAAAATGCCCATTTCCGCGTTGTTTCGGGATCAGTGGAACACGAGTTCCTGCTGGTTCTGCTAGCGTAACGGCGGAGTGCGGGAGCTAGCGAGTACGTGGGACATGAGTGGTTTAAAGGGCTTTAGCAGACCCACTAGCTGGCTACTCCAGGAAAACTCGTGTTTCCTTGAAAATGGGTGCGGAAAAGTAGTATGTGGCGGCTTTGGGTGGTGTTTAGGTTTTCCCGAACCCGGCCAAACGGAGAAGTGCGGGAGTTGGCGATGTAGCGCGACTTGGACATGGATAGATGTCCAATCCAGCAGTATGGGTGAGTATACTCGCAAAACTCTAGTTATTGAAAACTTGAGACAAGAAAATTGGTTAAAAATGCCCACTACCGCGTTGTTTCGGAATCAGTGGAACACGAGTTCCTGCTGGTTCTGCTAGCGTAACGGCGGAGTGCGGGAGCTAGTGAGTACGTGGGGCATGTGTGGCTGAAGGGGCTTTAGCAGACCCACTAGCTGGCTACTCCGGGAAAACTCGTGTTTCCTTGAAAATGGGTGCGGAAAAGGAGTGTGCGTGAGGCTTGGGGGTGGGTAGGTTTTCCTGGACCCGGCCAAACGGTGAGGTGCGGGTGTTGGCGACATAGCACGAAATGGGCGTAGATAGATGTCCTATCAAGCAGTCTGGGTGAGTACATTGGCAAAACTCTGGTTACTGCAAACTGGAGACAAGAACATTGATGAAAAAAGCCCATTACCGCGTTGTATTGGAATCAGTGGAACACGAGTTCCTGCTGGTTCTGCTAGCGTAACGGCGGAGTGCGGGAGCTAGCGAGTACGTGGGACATGAGTGGCTGAAAGGGCTTTAGCAGACCCACTGGCTGGCTACTCCAGGAAAACTCGTGTTTCCTTGAAAATGGGTGCGGAAAAGTAGTATGTGGCCGGCTTGGGGTTGTGGGTAGGTTTTCCTGAACCCGGCCAAACGGAGAAGTGCGGGAGTTGGCGACGTAGCGCGACTTTGACATGGATAGATGTCCTATCCAGCAGTGTAGGTGAGTATACTCGCAAAACTCCAGTTATTGAAAACTGGAGACAAGACAATTGGTTAAAAATGCCCATTACCGCGTTGTATCGGAATCAGTGGAACACGAGTTCCTGCTGGTTCTGCTAGCGTAACGGCGGAGTGCGGGAGCTAGTGAGTACGTGGGGCATGTGTGGCTGAAGGGACTTTAGCAGACCCACTAGCTGGCTACTCCGGGAAAACTCGTGTTTCCTGGAAAATGGGTGCGGAAAAGGAGTGTGCGTGAGGCTTGGGGGTGGGTAGGTTTTCCTGGACCCGGCCAAACGGTTAGGTGCGGGTGTTGGCGACATAGCGCGAAATGGGCGTAGATAGATGTCCTATCAAGCTGTGTGGGTGAGTACATTGGCAAAACTCTGGTAACTGCAAACTGGAGACAAGAACATTGATGAAAAATGCCCATTACCGCGTTGCATTGGAATCAGTGGAAAACGAGTTCCGGCTGGTTCTGCTAGCGTAACGGCGGAGTGCGGGAGCTAGCGAGTACGTGGGACATGAGTGGCTGAAAGGGCTTTAGCAGACCCACTGGCTGGCTACTCCAGGAAAACTCGTGTTTCCTTGAAAATGGGTGCGGAAAAGTAGTATGTGGCCGGCTTGGGGTAGTGGGTAGGTTTTCCCGAACCCGGCCAAACGGAGAAGTGCGGGAGTTGGCGACGTAGCGCGACTTGGACATAAATAGATGTCCTATCCAGCAGTATGGGTGAGTATACTCGCAAAACTCTAGTTATTGAAAACTGGAGAGAAGAAAATTGGTTAAAAATGCCCATTACCGCGTTGTATCGGAATCAGTGGAACACGAGTTCCTGCTGGTTCTGCTAGCGTAACGGCGGAGTGCGGGAGCTAGTGTGTACGTGGGGCATGTGTGGCTGAAGGGGCTTTAGCAGACCCACTAGCTGGCTACTCCTTGAAAACTCGTGTTTCCTGGAAAATGGGTGCGGAAAAGGAGTGTGCGTGAGGCTTGGGGGTGGGTAGGTTTTCCTGGACCCGGCCAAACGGTGAGGTGCGGGTGTTGGCGACATAGCGCGAAATGGGCGTAGATAGATGTCCTATCAAGCAGTGTGGGTGAGTACATTGGCAAAACTCTGGTTCCTGCAAACTGGAGACAAGAACATTGATGAAAAATGCCCATTACCGCGTTGTATTGGAATCAGTGGAACACGAGTTCCTGCTGGTTCTGCTAGCGTAACGGCGGAGTGCGGGAGCTAGCGAGTACGTGGGACATGAGTGGTTTAAAGGGCTTTAGCAGACCCACTAGCTGGCTACTCCAGGAAAACTCGTGTTTCCTTGAAAATGGGTGCGGAAAAGTAGTATGTGGCGGCTTTGGGTGGTGTTTAGGTTTTCCCGAACCTGGCCAAACGGAGAAGTGCGGGAGTTGGCGATGTAGCGCGACTTGGACATGGATAGATGTCCAATCCAGCAGTATGGGTGAGTATACTCGCAAAACTCTAGTTATTGAAAACTTGAGACAAGAAAATTGGTTAAAAATGCCCATTACCGCGTTGTATCGGAATCAGTGGAACACGAGTTCCTGCTGGTTCTGCTAGCGTAACGGCGGAGTGCGGGAGCTAGTGAGTACGTGGGGCATGTGTGGCTGAAGGGGCTTTAGCAGACCCACTAGCTGGCTACTCCGGGAAAACTCGTGTTTCCTTGAAAATGGGTGCGGAAAAGGAGTGTGCGTGAGGCTTGGGGGTGGGTAGGTTTTCCTGGACCCGGCCAAACGGTGAGGTGCGGGTGTTGGCGACATAGCGCGAAATGGGCGTAGATAGATGTCCTATCAAGCAGTCTGGGTGAGTACATTGGCAAAACTCTGGTTACTGCAAACTGGAGACAAGAACATTGATGAAAAAAGGCCATTACCGCGTTGTATTGGAATCAGTGGAACACGAGTTCCTGCTGGTTCTGCTAGCGTAACGGCGGAGTGCGGGAGCTAGCGAGTACGTGGGACATGAGTGGCTGAAAGGGCTTTAGCAGACCCACTGGCTGGCTACTCCAGGAAAACTCGTGTTTCCTTGAAAATGGGTGCGGAAAAGTAGTATGTGGCCGGCTTGGGGTGGTGGGTAGGTTTTCCCGAACCCGGCCAAACGGAGAAGTGCGGGAGTTGGCGACGTAGCACGACTTGGACATGAATAGATGTCCTATCCAGCAGTTTGGGTGAGTATACTCGCAAAACTCTAGTTATTGAAAACTGGAGACAAGAAAATTGGTTAAAAATGCCCATTACCGCGTTGTATCGGAATCAGTGGAACACGAGTTCCTGCTGGTTCTGCTAGCGTAACGGCGGAGTGCGGGAGCTAGTGAGTACGTGGGGCATGTGTGGCTGAAGGGACTTTAGCAGACCCACTAGCTGGCTACTCCTTGAAAACTCGTGTTTCCTGGAAAATGGGTGCGGAAAAGGAGTGTGCGTGAGGCTTGGGGGTGGGTAGGTTTTCCTGGACCCGGCCAAACGGTTAGGTGCGGGTGTTGGCGACATAGCGCGAAATGGGCGTAGATAGATGTCCTATCAAGCAGTGTGGGTGAGTACATTGGCAAAACTCTGGTAACTGCAAACTGGAGACAAGAACATTGATGAAAAATGCCCATTACCGCGTTGCATTGGAATCAGTGGAAAACGAGTTCCGGCTGGTTCTGCTAGCGTAACGGCGGAGTGCGGGAGCTAGCGAGTACGTGGGACATGAGTGGCTGAAAGGGCTTTAGCAGACCCACTGGCTGGCTACTCCAGGAAAACTCGTGTTTCCTTGAAAATGGGTGCGGAAAAGTAGTATGTGGCCGGCTTGGGGTGGTGGGTAGGTTTTCCCGAACCCGGCCAAACGGAGAAGTGCGGGAGTTGGCGACTTAGCGCGACTTGGTTATGGATAGATGTCCTATCCAGCAGTATGGGTGAGTATACTCGCAAAACTCTAGTTATTGAAAACTTGAGACAAGAAAATTGGTTAAAAATGCCCATTACGCGTTGTATCGGAATCAGTGGAACACGAGTTCCTGCTGGTTCTGCTAGCGTAACGGCGGAGTGCGGGAGCTAGCGAGTACGTGAGACATGAGTGGCTGAAAGGGCTTTAGCAGACCCACTGGCTGGCTACTGCAGGAAAACTCGTGTTTCCTTGAAAATGGGTGCGGAAAAGTAGTATGTGGCCGCTTGGGGTGGTGGGTAGGTTTTCCCGAACCCGGCCAAACGGAGAAGTGCGGGAGTTGGCGACGTAGCGCGACTTGGACATGGATAGATGCCCTATCCAGCCTTAATGGTGAGTATACTCGCAAAACTCTAGTTACTGAAAACTGGAGACAAGAAAATTGGTTAAAAATGCCCATTACCGCGTTGTTTCGGAATCTGTGGAACACGAGTTCCTGCTGGTTCTGCTAGCGTAACGGCGGAGTGCGGGAGCTAGTGAGTACGTGGGGCATGTGTGGCTGAAGGGGCTTTAGCAGACCCACTAGCTGGCTACTCCGGGAAAACTCGTGTTTCCTTGAAAATGGGTGCGGAAAAGGAGTGTGCGTGAGGCTTGGGGGTGGGTAGGTTTTCCTGGACCCGGCCAAACGGTTAGGTGCGGGTGTTGGCGACATAGCGCGAAATGGGCGTAGATAGATGTCCTATCAAGCTGTGTGGGTGAGTACATTGGCAAAACTCTGGTAACTGCAAACTGGAGACAAGAACATTGATGAAAAATGCCCATTACCGCGTTGCATTGGAATCAGTGGAAAACGAGTTCCGGCTGGTTCTGCTAGCGTAACGGCGGAGTGCGGGAGCTAGCGAGTACGTGGGACATGAGTGGCTGAAAGGGCTTTAGCAGACCCACTGGCTGGCTACTCCAGGAAAACTCGTGTTTCCTTGAAAATGGGTGCGGAAAAGTAGTATGTGGCCGGCTTGGGGTAGTGGGAAGGTTTTCCCGAACCCGGCCAAACGGAGAAGTGCGGGAGTTGGCGACGTAGCGCGACTTGGACATGGATAGATATCCTATCCAGCAGTATGGGTGAGTATACTCGCAAAACTCTAGTTATTGAAAACTGGAGAGAAGAAAATTGGTTAAAAATGCCCATTACCGCGTTGTATCGGAATCAGTGGAACACGAGTTCCTGCTGGTTCTGCTAGCGAAACGGCGGAGTGCGGGAGCTAGTGTGTACGTGGGGCATGTGTGGCTGAAGGGGCTTTAGCAGACCCACTAGCTGGCTACTCCTTGAAAACTCGTGTTTCCTGGAAAATGGGTGCGGAAAAGGAGTGTGCGTGAGGCTTGGGGGTGGGTAGGTTTTCCTGGACCCGGCCAAACGGTGAGGTGCGGGTGTTGGCGACATAGCACGAAATGGGCGTAGATAGATGTCCTGTCAAGCAGTCTGGGTGAGTACATTGGCAAAACTCTGGTTACTGCAAACTGGAGACAAGAACATTGATGAAAAAAGCCCATTACCGCGTTGTATTGGAATCAGTGGAACACGAGTTCCTGCTGGTTCTGCTAGCGTAACGGCGGAGTGCGGGAGCTAGCGAGTACGTGGGACATGAGTGGCTGAAAGGGCTTTAGCAGACCCACTGGCTGGCTACTCCAGGAAAACTCGTGTTTCCTTGAAAATGGGTGCGGAAAAGTAGTATGTGGCCGGCTTGGGGTGGTGGGTAGGTTTTCCTGAACCCGGCCAAACGGTGAGGTGCGGGAGTTGGCGACGTAGCGCGACTTGTACATGGATAGATGTCCTATCCAGCAGTTTGGGTGAGTATACTCGCAAAACTCTAGTTATTGAAAACTGGAGAGAAGAAAATTGGTTAAAAATGCCCATTACCGCGTTGTATCGGAATCAGTGGAACACGAGTTACTGCTGGTTCTGCTAGCGTAACGGCGGAGTGCGGGAGCTAGTGAGTACGTGGGGCATGTGTGGCTGAAGGGACTTTAGCAGACCCACTAGCTGGCTACTCCGGGAAAACTCGTGTTTCCTGGAAAATGGGTGCGGAAAAGGAGTGTGCGTGAGGCTTGGGGGTGGGTAGGTTTTCCTGGACCCGGCCAAACGGTTAGGTGCGGGTTTTGGCGACATAGCGCGAAATGGGCGTAGATAGATGTCCTATCAAGCTGTGTGGGTGAGTACATTGGCAAAACTCTGGTAACTGCAAACTGGAGACAAGAACATTGATGAAAAATGCCCATTACCGCGTTGCATTGGAATCAGTGGAAAACGAGTTCCGGCTGGTTCTGCTAGCGTAACGGCGGAGTGCGGGAGCTAGCGAGTACGTGGGACATGAGTGGCTGAAAGGGCTTTAGCAGACCCACTGGCTGGCTACTCCAGGAAAACTCGTGTTTCCTTGAAAATGGGTGCGGAAAAGTAGTATGTGGCCGGCTTGGGGTAGTGGGTAGGTTTTCCCGAACACGGCCAAACGGAGAAGTGCGGGAGTTGGCGACGTAGCGCGACTTGGACATGGATAGATGTCCTATCCAGCAGTATGGGTGAGTATACTCGCAAAACTTTAGTTATTGAAAACTGGAGAGAAGAAAATTGGTTAAAAATGCCCATTACCGCGTTGTATCGGAATCAGTGGAACACGAGTTCCTGCTGGTTCTGCTAGCGTAACGGCGGAGTGCGGGAGCTAGTGAGTACGTGGGGCATGTGTGGCTGAAGGGGCTTTAGCAGACCCACTAGCTGGCTACTCCTTGAAAACTCGTGTTTCCTGGAAAATGGGTGTGGAAAAGGAGTGTGCGTGAGGCTTGGGGTGGGTAGGTTTTCCTGGACCCGGCCAAACGGTGAGGTGCGGGTGTTCGCGACATAGCGCGAAATGGGCGTACATAGATGTCCTATCAAGCAGTGTGGGTGAGTACATTGGCAAAACTCTGGTAACTGCAAACTGGAGACAAGAACATTGATGAAAAATGCCCATTACCGCGTTGCATTGGAATCAGTGGAAAACGAGTTCCGGCTGGTTCTGCTAGCGTAACGGCGGAGTGCGGGAGCTAGCGAGTACGTGGGACATGAGTGGCTGAAAGGGCTTTAGCAGACCCACTGGCTGGCTACTCCAGGAAAACTCGTGTTTCCTTGAAAATGGGTGCGGAAAAGTAGTATGTGGCCGGCTTGGGTGGTGGGAAGGTTTTCCCGAACCCGGCCAAACGGAGAAGTGCGGGAGTTGGCGACTTAGCGCGACTTGGACATGGATAGATGTCCTATCCAGCACTATGGGTGAGTATACTCGCAAAACTCTAGTTATTGAAAACTTGAGACAAGAAAATTGGTTAAAAATGCCCATTACGCGTTGTATCGGAATCAGTGGAACACGAGTTCCTGCTGGTTCTGCTAGCGTAACGGCGGAGTGCGGGAGCTAGCGAGTACGTGAGACATGAGTGGCTGAAAGGGCTTTAGCAGACCCACTGGCTGGCTACTGCAGGAAAACTCGTGTTTCCTTGAAAATGGGTGCGGAAAAGTAGTATGTGGCCGCTTGGGGTGGTGGGTAGGTTTTCCCGAACCCGGCCAAACGGAGAAGTGCGGGAGTTGGCGACGTAGCGCGACTTGGACATGGATAGATGCCCTATCCAGCCGTAAGGGTGAGTATACTCGCAAAACTCTAGTTATTGAAAACTGGAGACAAGAAAATTGGTTAAAAATGCCCATTACCGCGCGTTGTTTCGGAATCTGTGGAACACGAGTTCCTGCTGGTTCTGCTAGCGTAACGGCGGAGTGCGGGAGCTAGTGAGTACGTGGGACATGTGTGGCTTAAGGGGCTGTAGCAGACCCACTAGCTGGCTACTCCGGCAAAACTCGTGTTTCCTGGAATGGGTGCGGAAAAGGAGTGTGCGTGAGGCTTGGGGGTGGGTAGGTTTTCCTGGACCCGGCCAAACGGTGAGGTGCGGGTGTTGGCGACATAGCGCGAAATGGGCGTAGATAGGTGTCCTATCAAGCAGTGTTGGTGAGTACATTGGCAAAACTCTGGTTATTGAAAACTGGAGACAAGAACATTGATGAAAAATGCCCATTACCGCGTTGTATTGGAATCAGTGGAACACGAGTTCCTGCTGGTTCTGCTAGCGTAACGACGGAGTGCGGGAGCTAGCGAGTACGTGGGACATGGGTGGCTTAAGGGGCTTTAGCAGACCAACTGGCTGGCTACTCCGGGAAAAGTCGTGTTTCCTTGAAAATGGGTTCGTAAAAGTAGTTTGTTGCCGGCTTGGGGTGGTAGGTAGGTTTTCCCGAACCCGGCCAAACGGTGAGGTGCGGGAGTTGGCGACGTAGCGCGACTCGGACATGGATAGATGTCCTATCCAGCAGTATGGGTGAGTATACTCGCTAAACTCTAGTTACTGAAAACTTGAGACAAGAAAATTGGTGAACATTGCCCATTGCCACGTTGTTTCGGAATCAGTGGAACACGAGTTCCTGCTGGTTCTGCTAGCGAAACGGCGGAGTGCGGGAGCTAGTGCGTACGTGGGGCATGTGTGGCTGAAGGGGCTTTAGCAGACCCACTAGCTGGCTACTCCGGCAAAACTCGTGTTTCCTGGAAAATGGGTGCGGGAAAGGAGTGTGCGTGAGGCTTGGGGGTGGGTAGGATTTCCTGGACCCGGCCAAACGGTGAGGTGCGGGTGTTCGCGACATAGCGCGAAATGGGCGTAGATAGATGTCCTATCAAGCAGTGTGGGTGAGTACATTGGCAAACCTCTGGTAACTGCAAACTGGAGACAAGAACATTGATGAAAAATGCCCATTACCGCGTTGCATTGGAATCAGTGGAACACGAGTTCCGGCTGGTTCTGCTAGCGTAACGGCGGAGTGCGGGAGCTAGCGAGTACGTGGGACATGAGTGGCTGAAAGGGCTTTAGCAGACCCACTAGCTGGCTACTCCAGGAAAACTCGTGTTTCCTTGAAAATGGGTGCGGAAAAGTAGTATGTGGCCGGCTTGGGGTGGTGGGTAGGTTTTCCCGAACCCGGCTAAACGGAGACGTGCGGGAGTTGGCGACGTAGCGCGACTTGGACATGGATTGATGTCCTATCCAGCAGTATGGGTGAGTATACTCGCAAAACTCTAGTTATTGAAAACTGGAGACAAGAAAATTGGTTAAAAATGCCCATTACCGCGTTGTATCGGAATCAGTGGAACACGAGTTCCTGCTGGTTCTGCTAGCGTAACGGCGGAGTGCGGGAGCTAGTGAGTACGTGGGGCATGTGTGGCTGAAGGGGTTTTAGCAGACCCACTAGCTGGCTACTCCGGCAAAACTCGTGTTTCCTGGAAAATGGGTGCGGAAAAGGAGTGTGCGTGAGGCTTGGGGGTTGGTAGGTTTTCCTGGACCCGGCCAAACGGTGAGGTGCGGGTGTTGGCGACATAGCGCGAAATGGGCGTAGATAGATGTCCTATCAAGCAGTGTGGGTGAGTACATTGGCAAAACTCTGGTTACTGCAAACTGGAGACAAGAACATTGGTGAAAAATGCACATTACCGCGTTGTACCGGAATCAGTGGAACAAGAGTTCCTGCTGGTTTTGCTAGCGTAACGACGGAGTGCGGGAGCTAGCGTGTACATGGGACATGGGTGGCTGAAGGGGCTTTAGCAGACCCACTAGCTGGCTACTCCGGGAAAATTCGTGTTTCTTTGAAAATGGGTTCGGAAAAGTAGTATGTGGCTGGCTTGGGGTGGTGGGTAGGTTTTCCCGAACCCGGCAAAACGGTGAGGTGCGGGAGTTGGCGACGTAGCGCGACTCGGACATGGATAGATGTCCTATCCAGCAGTATGGGTGAGTATACTCGCAATACTCTGGTTACTAAAAACTTGAGACCAGAAAATTGGTGAACATTGCCCATTGCCACGTTGTTTCGGGATCACTGGAACACGAGTTCCTGCTGGTTCTGCTAGTGTAACGGCGGAGTGCGGGAGCTAGCTAGTTCGTTGGACATGAGTGGCTGAAAGGGCTTTAGCAGACCCACTAGCTGGCTACTCCAGAAAATCTCGTGTTTCCTTGAAAATGGGTGCGGAAAAGTAGTATGTGGCTGGCTTGGGTGGTGGGTGGGTAGGTTTTCCCGAACCCGGCCAAGACAAGATATCTTGTGTGGACAAGATACTATCTTGTGCAGACAAGATATTAAGTTGTGCGAACATGATAACATCTTGTGCGGACAAGATATTATTTTGTCTGCACAAGATCTATGTTGTGCGGACAAGATATTATCTTGTACGGAAAAGATAATATCTTGTTCGCACAACTTAATATCTTGTTCACACAAGATAATTTGTTGTGCAAACAAGATATTATGTTGTCTGAACAAGATAATATCTTCTGCTCACACGATAATATGTTGTGCGAACAAGATAATATCTTGTCCGCACAAGATAATATCTTGTCCGCACAAGATAATATGTTGTCCGAACAATATAATATCTTGTCCGCATCTAGTGCGCACAACTTATAAAAAATCAAAAATGATGTCCGTTCCCGGGTTGCGAAGTTTTGAGTTCACCCATTTTCCTTTCTTCGTTACGTTCACATTACTTTTGAAAGCAGTGCTATTCATGTTTAAAAAAAAAAACAGCTGGGTTTCCTACGGAACCCGGGAAGGGGCATGTTTTTTTTTATTATTTTATAAGTTGTGCGCACAACATTATATTTTGTGCGGACAAGATAATATCTTGTTCGGACTAGCATTATCTTGTGCGCACAAGATATTATCTTGTCCAGACAACATATAATCTTGTCCAGACTATATATTATATTGTGCTCACAAGAAATTATGTTGTTTGGACAACATATTATTTTTTGCAGACAAGATATTTTCTTGTGCGCACAAGATATTAAGTTGTGCACTCGAGATATTATCTTGTCCGCACAAGATAATATCTTGTCTGCACAACATAGATCTTGTGCGGACAAGATATTAACTTGTTCGCGAAATTTAATATCTTGTGCGCAAAAGATATAATCTTGTCCGCACAAGACACAATATAATATGTTGTGCGAACAAGATAATATCTTGTCCACGCAAGATAATATCTTGTTCGCACAACTTCCTAAGATCTGTGTTGTACAAATAAGATAATATATTGTGCGAACAAGATAATATCTTGTGCGCACAAGATATTAAGTTGTGTGAACAAGATATGTTGTGCGCACAAGATAAATTATATTGTCCGCATAATATGATATCTTGTGCGCACAACATATTATCTTGTCCGCACAAGATAATATCTTGCTCACAACTTAATATCTTTTGAGGACATTATTATTAATAGTATTATTTTAATATAATATGTTGTGCGAACAAGATAATATCTTGTCCGCACAAGATAATATATTGTTCGCACAACTTCCTAAGATCTGTGTTGTGCAAATAAGATAATATATATTGTGCGAACAAGATAATATCTTGTTCGCACAAGATATTCAGATGTGTAAATAAGATATTATCTTGGGCGCACAAGATAATATGTTGTGCGAACAAGATAATATCTTGTCCGCACAAGATAATATCTTGTTCACACAACTTCCTAAGATCTATGTTGTGCAAACAAGATAATATGTTGTGCGAACAAGATAATATCTTTTGCGCACAAGATATTAAGTTGTGCGAACAAGATATTATCTTGTGCACACAAGATAATATGTTTAATGCACAAGATAAATTATATTGTCCGCACAATGTGATATCTTTTGCGCACAAGATATTATCTTGTCCGCACAAGATAATATCTTGTTTTCACAACTTCCTAAGATCTATGTTGTGCAAACAAGATAATATGTTGTGTGAACAAGATAATATCTTTTGTGCACAAGATATTAAGCTGTGCGAACAAGATATTATCTTGTGCGCACAAGATAATATGTTGTCCACACAAGATAAATTATATAGTCCGCACAATATGATATCTTGTCCGCACAAGATAATATCTTGTTCGCAAAACTTAATATCTTGTTCGCACAACATATTAGAAAAAATTCCTGTCCCTTCCCGGGTTCCGTAGTTGCAGCTAACATACATAATACGAGTTTGGGTCGGTAAGTCGCATTTTTTAATACCCCTAAACCCCAATTTATATAGAGAAAACAGGGGGTTTACGGGGGTATAAATGATTTTTCCTTATTTCTACTCCAAGACATATGTTGTGGGAACCCGTTAATTATGGCGGTTCTTACGAGCATCCACAACCTAAGTTTGCAGTACAAATAAGAAAAATATCAATTTTCATCAGAAAAGCAGCCATTTTGGAGATGTGAAAAAATGCACTATGTTTCACGGCTGTGTTATCGTAATGCTTAGACTTTTATTAGCTCACCTGGGCAAAGCTCAAGGTGAGCTTCTGTGATCACCTTTTGTCCGTCGTACGTGCGTCGTTCGACGTGCGTCTTGCGACGTGCGTCGTCAACATTTACCTTGTTAGGATTATAGAGACCACAATTTTGCTTCAGTCTTCATGAAACTTTACCAGAATGTTTGTCTTGATTATATCTTGGTCAAGTTCGAATATGGGTTATGTCAGGTCAATAAGTAGGTCAGTAGGTCAAATCATAGAAAAACCTTGTACAGCCTCTAGAGGCCACAGTTTTGGTCCAATCATCCTGAAACTTGCTCAGAATGATCTACCTGACAATATCTCGGTCAAGCTCGAATATGGGTCATGTCGGATCAAAAAGTAAGTCAGTAGGTCAAATCATAGAAAAACCTTGTTAAGTCTCTAGGGGCCACAATTTTGGTCCAATGATCCTGAAGCTTGCTCAGAATTATCATCCTGACAATATCTCGCTCAAGTTCGAATATGGGTCATGTCTGCTCAAAGTGGAGGTCAGCAGGTCAAATCATAGAAAAACCTTGTTAACGCTCTAGAGGCTACAGTTTTGGTCCAATCATCCTCAAAATGGCTCAGAATGGTCATCCTGACAATATGTCGGTCAAGTTCGAAGATGGGTCATGTGTGATGAAAAAGTAGGTCAGTAGGTCAAACCATAGAAAAACCTTGTTAAGACTCTAGAGGCCACACTTTTGGTCCAATAATCCTCAAATTTGCTCAGATCATCCTGACAATATTTCGGTCAAGTTCCAATACAGGTCATTTCGGGTCAAAAAGTAGGTCAGTAGGTCAAATCATAGAAAAACCTTGTTAAGACTCTAGAGGCCCCAGTTTTGGTCCAATCAACATGAAACTTGCTTAGAATGATCATCTTTACAATATTTCGGTCAAGTTCGAATATGAGTCATGTCGGGTCAAAAAGTAGGTCAAATCATATAAAAACATTGTTAAGACTCTAGAGGCCACATTTTTGTCCAATCATCCTGAAACTAGCACAGAATGATCATCCTGATAATATCTCAGTCAAGTTCGAATATGGGTCATGTCAGGTCAAAAAGTAGGTCAGCATGTCAAATCATAGAAAAACCTTGTTCATGCTCTAGAGGCCACAGTTTGGTCCAATCATCCTCAAACTGGCCCAGAATGATCATCCTGACAATATCTGGGTCAAGTTTGAATAGGGGTCATTTCGGGTCAACAAGTAGATCAGTAGGTCAAATCATAGAAAAACCTTGTTAAAACTCTGGAGGCCACAGTTTTGGTCCAATCATCCTGAAACTTGCCCCAGAATGATCATACTGACAATATCTTGGTCATGGACGAATATGGGTCATGTCGGGTCAAAAGTAGGTCAGTCGGTCAAATCATAGATAAACCTTGTTAACATTCTAGGGCCGCAAGTTTTGGTTCAATCATCATCAAAATTGTTCAGAATGATCGTCTCTGCAATTTTTAGCCCACCTGAGTTAAGCTCAAGGTGAGTTTTTGTGATCACCTTTTGTCCGTCGTAAGTGCGTTGTGCATCATTCATCATGTGACGTGCGTCGTCAACATTTACCTTGTTCATCCTCTAAAGACCAAACTTTTGCTTCAATCTTCATGAAACTTTACCAGGATGTTTGTCTTGATGATATCTGGGTCAAGTTCGAATACGGTCATATCAGGTAAAAACTAGGTCACTAGGTCAAATTCCTTGAAATCCTTGTTCAACCTCTAGAAGAGACAGTAGTTTTGCTTCAAACTTCATGAAACTTTACCAGAATGTTTGACTTGATGATATCTGAGTCAGGTTTGAATATGGGTCATGTCATGTCAAAAACTAGGTCACTAGGACAGATTCCTTGAAAACCTTATTCACACTCTAGAGACTTCAATTTCACTTCAATCTTCACGAAACTTTACCAGAATGTTTGCCTTGATGATATCTGGGTCAAGTTTGAATATTGATCATGTCTGGTCAGAAACTAGGTCACTAGGTCAAATTCCTTGCAACCTTGTACAGCCTCTAGAGGCCATGATTTTTGCTTCAATCTCTATAAAGATTGTTCAGATAATAGCGTCAAGAAACTCGTAGCATCTACATTGTCAAACTTAAATATTTAGGATGTAAATCTTTTACCTCAGGTGAGCGATTTAGGACCATCATGGTCCTCTTGTTCGTTGGAAAAATGCATAAAAATAAAATTAAAAATAACAACAACAAAAAATAAAATAAAATAAAAATAAAAACAAAATAAGAAATAAAACGGCTATTTTGTTTTAAACTCTATTACCTGAAAGAATTCAAATAACGAGGTTAAAAGCAACAAGAGAGCAAAAGAACTGGGTTTACGCTATTTTGACAGCTATATGATTTTTTTAGCTGACCTGAGTCGAAGGCTCATAGGTTAGTATGGCAAGGGCCCTTTGTCTGTCTGACAAGAGAGCAAAAGAACTGGGTTTAGCTATTTTTGACAGTTTTATGATTTTAGCTCACCTGAGCCGAAGGCTCATAGGTTAGTTTACAGTATAACACGGTCCCACTATCTGTCTGACTGTCGTCATTCTGTCTGTCTGTCTGCCTGTCTGTCTGTCAATATTTTCAAACATCTCGTCGGAAACCACTGAGCCGATATGTGGTGCACCCATAGGGTGGCGGAACGATTGACATCCAGATGGTTACTTATTCCCGGTTCCCTATTCCCGATTCGAATCGGGAATTCCCGATTCGCAAAATACACCTGCACAGAAGCTCAAAAAAGTTAGCAGGATGGCAGGACAGCAGGATAAAACATGTTAAGTTAGCAGGATGGCAGGACAGCAGGATGAACCATTAAGTTAGAAGGATGGCAGGACAGCAGGATGAATCATAATAAGTGAACAGGATGGCAGGACAGCAGGATGAAATATTAAGTCAGCAGGATGGCAGGACAGCAGGATGAAACTAATAATTGAGGAGGATGGAAGAGCAGCAGGATGAGAACTTGTTCTGAATTTCAAAATCTATACAACCATGTTATTGGCACCTATAGCTATGTTAGAATCTGGAAATCAAATTTAGCCCCTTGCCGTCTTTAAAGTGTACGGCCGCGAATACCCAATTTTCGTCCTGCCACAAATTCACCCAGATGAAAAATTGTTCCAAATCACAAAGCTTTTACCATCACGTTGTAGGCAACAAAAGTCTATGTAAGTAAGTGGAAATGAAATTTGGCTCCTATCAGCGTTTAAAGCGCACGGCCGTGAAAACTCAATTTTCATCCTGCTGGAAATGCAACATTAATTTTCATCCTGCTGAACCTGTCAAGTTAGCATGATGTCAGCACAGCAGGATGAGAATTCTTCTGAATTTCAAAATATTTACCACCATGTTGTAGGCACCTAAACCCTATGTAAGAAACTAGAAATCAAATTAAGCCCTTTCCCGTCTTTAGAGCGTACGGCTGCGGAAACCCAATTTTCGTCCTGCCACAAATACACCCAGATGAAAAACGGTTTCAAATCACAAAACTTTTACCATCATGTTGTATGCAACAAAAATCTATGTAAGAAATTAGAAATTAAATTTGGCTCCTATCAGCGATTAAAGCGTACGGCCGTGAAAACTCAATTTTCATCCTGCTGGAAATGCAACATCAATTTTCATCCTGCTGAACCTGTCAAGTTAGCAGGATGGCAGCACAGCAGGATGAGAAATTCTTCTGAATTTCAAAATATTCACCACCATGTTGTAGGCATCTAAAAACTATGTAAGAAACTAGAAATCAAATTTAGCCCTTTCCAGTCTTTAAAGCGTACGGCCGCGAAAACCCATTTTTCGTCCTGCCACAAATTCACCCAGACGAAAAATTCTTTCAAATCACAAAACATTTACCATCATGTTGTAGGCAACAAAAATATATGTAAGAAAATGAAAATTAAATTTGGCTCCTATCAGCGTTTAAAGCGTACAGCCGTGAAAACTCAATTTTCATCCTGCTGGAAATGCAACATCAATTTTCATCCTGCTGAACCTGTCAAGTTAGCAGGATGGCAGCACAGCAGGATGAGAAATTATACTGAATTTCAAAATATTTACCACCATGTTGTAGGCATCTAAAAACTATGTAACAAACTAGAAATCAAATTTAGCTCTTTCCCGTCTTTAAAGCGTACGGCCGCGAAGACCCATTTTTCGTCCTGCCACAAATACACCCAGATGAAAAATTGTTTCAAATCACAAAACATTTACCATCATGTTGTAGGCAACAAAAATCTATGTAAGAAAGTGAAAATTAAATTTTGCTCCTATCAGCGTTTAAAGCGTACGGCCGTGAAAACTCAATTTTCATCCTGCTGGAAATGCAACATCAATTTTCATCCTGCTGAACCTGTCAAGTTAGCAGGATGGCAGCACAGCAGGATGAGAAATTCTCCTGAATTTCAAAATATTTACCACCATGTTGTAGGCATCTTAAAACTATGTAAGAAACTAGAAATCAAATTTAGCCCTTTCCCGTCTTTAAAGCGTACGGCCGCGAAAACCTATTTTTCGTCCTGCAGCAAATACACCCAAATGAATAATTGTTTCAAATCACAAAACATTTACCATCATGTTGTAGGCAACAAAAATCTATGTAAGAAAGTGGAAATTAAATTTGGCTCCTATCAGCGTTTAAAGCGTACGGCCATGAAAACTCAATTTTCATCCTGCTGGAAATGCAACATCAATTTTCATCCTGCTGAACCTGTCAAGTTAGCAGGATGGCAGCACAGCAGGATGAGAAATTCTTCTGAATTTCAAAATATTTACCACCATGTTGTAGGCATCTAAAAACTATGTAAGAAACTAGAAATCAAATTTAGCCCTTTCCCGTCTTCAAAGCGTTCGGCTGCGAAAACCCATTTTTCGTCCTGCCACAAATTCACCCAGATGAAAAATTGTTTCAAATCACAAAACATTTACCATCATGTTGTAGGCAACAAAAATCTATGTAAGAAAGTGAAAATTAAATTTTGCTCCTATCAGCGTTTAAAGCGTACGGCCGTGAAAACATAATTTTCATCCTGCTGGAAATGCAACATCAATTTTCATCCTGCTGAACCTGTCAAGTTAGCAGGATGGCAGCACAGCAGGATGAGAAATTCTTCTGAATTTCAAAATATTTACCACCATGTTGTAGGCATCTAAAAACTGTGTAAGAAACTAGAAATCAAATTTAGCCCTTCCCCGTCTTCAAAGCGTTCGGCCGCGAAAACCCATTTTTCGTCCTGCCACAAATTCACCCAGATGAAAAATTGTTTCAAATCACAAAACATTTACCATCATGTTGTAGGCAACAAAAATCTATGTAAGAAAGTGAAAATTAAATTTGGCTCCTATCAGCGTTTAAAGCGTACGGCCGTGAAAACTCAATTTTCATCCTGCTGGAAATGCAACATCAATTTTCATCCTGCTGAACCTGTCAAGTTAGCAGGATGGCAGCACAGCAGGATGAGAAATTCTTCAGAATTTCAAAATATTTACCACCATGTTGTAGGCTTCTAAAAACTATGTTAGAAACTAGAAATCAAATTTAGCCCTTTCCCGTCTTTAAAGCGTACGGCCGCGAAAACCTATTTTTCGTCCTGCAGCAAATACACCCAGATGAATAATTGTTTCAAATCACAAAACATTTACCATCAGGTTGTAGGCAACAAAAATCTATGTAAGAAAGTGAAAATTAAATTTGGTTCCTATCAGCGTTTAAAGCGTACGGCCGTGAAAACTCAATTTTCATCCTGCTGGAAATGCAACATCAATTTTCATCCTGCTGAACCTGTCAAGTTAGCAGGATGGCAGCACAGCAGGATGAGAAATTCTCCTGAATTTCAAAATATTTACCACCATGTTGTAGGCATCTAAAAACTATGTAAGAAACTAGAAATCAAATTTAGCCCTTTCCCGTCTTCAAAGCGTACGGCCGCGAAAACCCATTTTTCGTCCTGCCACAAATTCACCCAGGTGAAAAATTGTTTCAAATCACAAAACATTTACCATCATGTTGTAGGCAACAAAAATCTATGTAAGAAAGTGAAAATTAAATTTGGCTCCTCTCAGCGTTTAAAGCGTATGGCCGTGAAAACTCAATTTTCATCCTGCTGGAAATGCAACATCAATTTGCATCCTGCTGAACCTGTCAAGTTAGCAGGATGGCAGCACAGCAGGATGAGAAATTCTTCTGAATTTCAAAATATTTACCACCATGTTGTAGGCATCTAAAAACTATGTAAGAAACTAGAAATCAAATTTAGCCCTTTCCCGTCTTCAAAGCGTACGGCCGCGAAAACCCATTTTTCGTCCTGCCACAAATACACCCAGATGAAAAATTGTTTCAAATCACAAAACATTTAACATCATGTTGTAGGCAACAAAAATCTATGTAAGAAAGTGGAAATTAAATTTGGTTCCTATCAGCGTTTTAAGCGTACGGCCGTGAAAACTCAATTTTCATCCTGCTGGAAATGCAACATCAATTTTCATCCTGCTGAACCTGTCAAGTTAGCAGGATGGCAGCACAGCAGGATGAGAAATTCTTCTGAATTTCAAAATATTCACCACCATGTTGTAGGCATCTAAAAACTATGTAAGAAACTAGAAATCAAATTTACCCCTTTCCAGTCTTTAAAGCGTACGGCCGCGAAAACCCATTTTTCGTCCTGCCACAAATTCACCCAGATGAAAAATTATTTCAAATCACAAAACATTTACCATCATGTTGTAGGCAACAAAAATATATGTAAGATATTAGAAATTAAATTTGGCTCCTATCAGCGTTTAAAGCGTACAGCCATGAAAACTCAATTTTCATCCTGCTGGAAATGCAACATCAATTTTCATCCTGCTGAACCTGTCAAGTTAGCAGGATGGCAGCACAGCAGGATGAGAAATTCTCCTGAATTTCAAAATATTTACCACCATGTTGTAGGCATCTAAAAACTATGTAAGAAACTTGAAATCAAATTTAGCTCTTTCCCGTCTTTAAAGAGTACGGCCGCGAAGACCCATTTTTCATCCTGCCACAAATACACCCAGATGAAAAATTGTTTCAAATCACAAAACATTTACCATCATGTTGTAGGCAACAAAAATCTGTGTAAGAAAGTAAAAATTAAATTTTGCTCCTATCAGCGTTTAAAGCGTACGGCCGCGAAAACTCAATTTTCATCCTGCTGGAAATGCAACATCAGTTTTCATCCTGCTGAACCTGTCAAGTTAGCAGGATGGCAGCACAGCAGGATGAGAAATTCTTCTGAATTTCAAAATATTTACCACCATGTTGTAGGCATCTAAAACCTATGTAAGAAACTAGAAATCAAATTTAGCCCTTTCCCGTCTTCAAAGCCTACGGCCGCGAAAACCTATTTTTCGTCCTGCAGCAAATACACCCAGATGAATAATTGTTTCAAATCACAAAACATTTACCATCATGTTGTAGGCAACAAAAATCTATGTAAGAAAATGGAAATTAAATTTGGCTCCTATCAGCGTTTAAAGCGTACGGCCATGAAAACTCAATTTTCATCCTGCTGGAAATGCAACATCAATTTTCATCCTGCTGAACCTGTCAAGTTAGCAGGATGGCAGCACAGCAGGATGAGAAATTCTTCTGAATTTCAAAATATTTACCACCATGTTGTAGGCATCTAAAAACTATGTAAGAAACTAGAAATCAAATTTGGCCCTTCCCCGTCTTCAAAGCGTACGGCCGCGAAAACCCATTTTTCGTCCTGCCACAAATTCACCCAGATGAAAAATTGTTTCAAATCACAAAACATTTACCATCATGTTGTAGGCAACAAAAATCTATGTAAGAAAGTGAAAATTAAATTTGGCTCCTATCAGCGTTTAAAGCGTACGGCCGTGAAAACTCAATTTTTATCCTGCTGGAAATGCAACATCAATTTTCATCCTGCTGAACCTGTCAAGTTAGCAGGATGGCAGCACAGCAGGATGAGAAATTCTTCTGAATTTCAAAATATTTACCACCATGTTGTAGGCATCTTAAAACTATGTAAGAAACTAGAAATCAAATTTACCCCTTTCCAGTCTTTAAAGCGTACGGCCGCGAAAACCCATTTTTCGTCCTGCCACAAATTCACCCAGATGAAAAATTCTTTCAAATCACAAAACATTTACCATCATGTTGTAGGCAACAAAAATATATGTAAGATATTAGAAATTAAATTTGGCTCCTATCAGCGTTTAAAGCGTACAGCCATGAAAACTCAATTTTCATCCTGCTGGAAATGCAACATCAATTTTCATCCTGCTGAACCTGTCAAGTTAGCAGGATGGCAGCACAGCAGGATGAGAAATTCTCCTGAATTTCAAAATATTTACCACCATGTTGTAGGCATCTAAAAACTATGTAAGAAACTTGAAATCAAATTTAGCTCTTTCCCGTCTTTAAAGAGTACGGCCGCGAAGACCCATTTTTCATCCTGCCACAAATACACCCAGATGAAAAATTGTTTCAAATCACAAAACATTTACCATCATGTTGTAGGCAACAAAAATCTGTGTAAGAAAGTAAAAATTAAATTTTGCTCCTATCAGCGTTTAAAGCGTACGGCCGTGAAAACTCAATTTTCATCCTGCTGGAAATGCAACATCAGTTTTCATCCTGCTGAACCTGTCAAGTTAGCAGGATGGCAGCACAGCAGGATGAGAAATTCTTCTGAATTTCAAAATATTTACCACCATGTTGTAGGCATCTAAAACCTATGTAAGAAACTAGAAATCAAATTTAGCCCTTTCCCGTCTTCAAAGCCTACGGCCGCGAAAACCTATTTTTCGTCCTGCAGCAAATACACCCAGATGAATAATTGTTTCAAATCACAAAACATTTACCATCATGTTGTAGGCAATAAAAATCTATGTAAGAAAATGGAAATTAAATTTGGCTCCTATCAGCGTTTAAAGCGTACGGCCATGAAAACTCAATTTTCATCCTGCTGGAAATGCAACATCAATTTTCATCCTGCTGAACCTGTCAAGTTAGCAGGATGGCAGCACAGCAGGATGAGAAATTCTTCTGAATTTCAAAATATTTACCACCATGTTGTAGGCATCTAAAAACTATGTAAGAAACTAGAAATCAAATTTAGCCCTTCCCCGTCTTCAAAGCGTACGGCCGCGAAAACCCATTTTTCGTCCTGCCACAAATTCACCCAGATGAAAAATTGTTTCAAATCACAAAACATTTACCATCATGTTGTAGGCAACAAAAATCTATGTAAGAAAGTGAAAATTAAATTTGGCTCCTATCAGCGTTTAAAGCGTACGGCCGTGAAAACTCAATTTTTATCCTGCTGGAAATGCAACATCAATTTTCATCCTGCTGAACCTGTCAAGTTAGCAGGATGGCAGCACAGCAGGATGAGAAATTCTTCTGAATTTCAAAATATTTACCACCATGTTGTAGGCATCTTAAAACTATGTAAGAAACTAGAAATCAAATTTAGCCCTTTCCCGTCTTCAAAGCGTACGGCCGCGGAAACCCATTTTTCGTCCTGCCACAAATTCACCCGGATGAAAAATTCTTTCAAATGATAAAATCATTTACTATCATGTTGTAGGCAACAAAAATCTATGTAAGAAAGTGAAAATTAAATTTGGCTCCTATCAGCGTTTAAAGCGTACAGCCGTGAAAACTCAATTTTCATCCTGCTGGAAATGCAACATCAATTTTCATCCTGCTGAACCTGTCAAGTTAGCAGGATGGCAGCACAGCAGGATGAGGAATTCTTCAGAATTTCAAAATATTTACCACCATGTTGTAGGCATCTAAAAACTATGTAAGAAACTAGAAATCAAATTTAGCCCTTTCCCGTCTTTAAAGCGTACGGCCGCGAAAACCTATTTTTCTCCCTGCAGCAAATACACCCAGATGAATAATTGTTTCAAATCACAAAACATTTGCCATCATGTTGTAGGCAACAAAAATCTATGTAAGAAAGTGAAAATTAAATTTGGTTCCTATCAGCGTTTAAAGCGTACGGCCGTGAAAACTCAATTTTCATCCTGCTGGAAATGCAACATCAATTTTCATCCTGCTGAACCTGTCAAGTTAGCAGGATGGCAGCACAGCAGGATGAGAAATTCTCCTGAATTTCAAAATATTTACCACCATGTTGTAGGCATCTTAAAACTATGTAAGAAACTAGAAATCAAATTTAGCCCTTTCCCGTCTTCAAAGCGTACGGCCGCGAAAACCCATTTTTCGTCCTGCCACAAATTCACCCAGATGAAAAATTGTTTCAAATCACAAAACATTTACCATCATGTTGTAGGCAACAAAAATCTATGTAAGAAAGTGAAAATTAAATTTGGCTCCTATCAGCGTTTAAAGCGTACGGCCGTGAAAACTCAATTTTCATCCTGCTGGAAATGCAACATCAATTTTCATCCTGCTGAACCTGTCAAGTTAGCAGGATGGCAGCACAGCAGGATGAGAAATTCTCCTGAATTTCAAAATATTTACCACCATGTTGTAGGCATCTAAAAACTATGTAAGAAACTAGAAATCAAATTTAGCCCTTTCCCGTCTTTAAAGCGTACGGCCGCGAAAACCCATTTTTCGTCCTGCCACAAATTCACCCAGATGAAAAATTCTTTCAAATCACAAAACATTTACCATCATGTTGTAGGCAACAAAAATATATGTAAGAAATTAGAAATTAAATTTGGCTCCTATCAGCGTTTAAAGCGTACAGCCATGAAAACTCAATTTTCATCCTGCTGGAAATGCAACATCAATTTTCATCCTGCTGAACCTGTCAAGTTAGCAGGATGGCAGCACAGCAGGATGAGAAATTCTTCTGAATTTCAAAATATATTTACCACCATGTTGTAGGCATCTAAAAACTATGTAAGAAACTTGAAATCAAATTTAGCTCTTTCCCGTCTTTAAAGCGTACGGCCGCGAAGACCCATTTTTCATCCTGCCACAAATACACCCAGATGAAAAATTGTTTCAAATGACTAAACATTTACCATCATGTTGTATTCAACATAAATCTGTGTAAGAAAGTAAAAAATAAATTTTGCTCCTATCAGCGTTTAAAGCGTACGGCCGTGAAAACTCAATTTTCATCCTGCTGTAAATGCAACATCAGTTTTCATCCTGCTGAACCTGTCAAGTTAGCAGGATGGCAGCACAGCAGGATGAGAAATTCTTCTGAATTTCAAAATATTTACCACCATGTTGTAGGCATCTAAAAACTATGTAAGAAACTAGAAATCAAATTTAGCCTTTTCCCGTCTTTAAAGCGTACGGCCGCGAAAACCCATTTTTCGTCCTGCCACAAATTCACCCAGATGAAAAATTGTTTCAAATCACAAAATTTTTACCAAATATCAAAGACTTGGGCCTTGTGGTTTCATAGAAGAAGATTTTCAAAGATGCTCCCCATATGATCCTATGTAAAACCAAAGGGCCCAGGGCGGGGGCATTTTTGGTCCCAGAACTATAATTTGAACAATCTTGTGGGGTTCCACTAGATGATGCTTCAAACCAAATATCATAGACATAGGCTTTGTGGTTTCAGAGAAGATTTGTTTGATTTGAGGTTTAACGTCCCCGTCAACACTGTAAAGGTCATTTTGGAGACGTTGCTTCCAATTTTGTGGGACTTTTACCCGACATTGAGATGAAATGACATCTCAAGCCCTGTCGCCCAATGAAACCAATAGGGTTTATTAGCATGGACGGTCGGCCTCGCACCGCGGTTCCTGGACAGGCTTAGATCCTCTAAGCGGTTATCCAGTACTAGTGTGCGGGCCGGATTCAGCTCTGCGTGTAAGCATCATGCAGCCCATATATTTCTTCAAGCCCCTATGGGCGGGGATTTCAGAGAAGAAGAGTTTTTAAGTTTTCGGTGAAAAAAAATCTATTTTTGGCTCCTGTGACCTAGATGTGCAACGGACCGGAACCATTTGAACAACATTGAAAGGGGACCACCTAAGGATCATTTCAGTGAAATTTTGTCAAAATCCGATCACTGGTTTAAGAGATGTTGTTTGAAGAAATTGTTTACGGACGGACGGACGCACGGAGGGTAAGAATACAGTAGAGAAGATAGTATAGAAAAAAAGAGAGATTAAAAAAACTGGAGATAGAAGAAGAAGAGTTTTCTCCCAAAAAACGAATTCAAACATTTTAACTGTAAATATGAAACATAAAAAACAAAATCGCATTGGAGCGCTCGACTGCGCACGTGCGCAGGTGGGCGATTGTATGCGACCTGCATGATTATATCAATTTGTACTAACTACGTTGTCGGCCCCCGCCCATAGGGGCTTGAAGAAATATATAGGCTGCATGATGCTTCCACGCAGAGCTGAATCCGGCCCGCACTGGTAAACCTCTTAGAGGATCTAAGCCTGTCCAGGAAAGGCGGTGCGAGGCGAGGGTCCATGCTAATTAACCCTATTGGTTTCATTGGGCGACAGGGCTTGAGATGTCATTTCATCTAAATGTCGGGTAAAAGTCCAACAAAATTGGAAGCAACGTCTCCAAAATAACCTTTACAGTGTTGACGGGGACGTTAAACCTCAAATCAAACAAACAAAACTAACTACGTCGCTAACGAGATCGGCGCAAGTTGTCTCGGGCCCCCAAATGGCCCGGTAGGAATACACATTCCTCCTATGGTGCCTTCTTTCACGTAGGACGAGATAAGAATTTGTACAATCTTGGTAGAGGTCCACTAGATGAAGCTTCATATCAAATATCAAAGACCTAGGCCTTCTGGTTTCAAACGAAGTTTTTTCCCCTAATTTTCCCCTTTTGGTTGCCATGGCATCCAGAGTTCTGCATAGAATGGAATTCTTTAAACAAGTCAGAGAGGACTACCCAAGGATCATTTCAGCCAATTTGGGTCAAAATCTGTTGAGCGGTTTAGAAGGAGATCTCTTATTATTAAAGAAATTGTGGACGGACGGAAGTACGTACCTACAGACGGATGTCGACGGAAGGTGACTGATCACAAAAGCCCCCCCACCCCCCCCCCACCCCCCCGGTGCCTTCGGCTCAGGCGAGCTAAGTATCAGAATTCAGGGGTTTGTAGCATGACATTCCTGTCTTCTGCATTACTGAATTATTTATTTTATCTTCATTTATTTATTTAGATGCATTTATCTGTACTTATGGATTATAAATTTATTATATTAGCTTTATGATTTCATTTTTTCATTTATGAATAAGTTTGCTCTTTTATAATATTATATTATTTACTTTTTTTCATTTATTTGCCAATCAACATAGCTTTCAACTTTTTTTTAGCTATTTGTTCACTTTTTTCATTTAATTCTTGATATTTATATTTTTACTTATTCAATTATTCATTTAATTACTTAATTTTTAAGAGGAAACAGAAAACAAGAAAGACATGCTACAAGTTCACAAAGTAACTGAAAAGAAACCCAATCAGAGAAACAAACAAGAGGACCAAGATGGTCCTGTATCGCTCACCTGAGCTGACAGATTCAAAGTTTCAGGAAGTGCCAAACTTAACTGAAGGATTTATGGGAGGACAAGGTGACGACGGGGTCAGCATTTTCTGCAAATCAAGTAGAATGTAACTCTATGATATATAGGCTGACCTCACGGTTTTCAAACTCATTCAAGCTTTTATTCCTGACTTGCTAAGAAGCTCCGGTATAAACTGAAGGGGCTGGGGTGATGACAATTTCAAAATAAGCAATTAACTGCTGCAATCAAAGGAATGTTACTCTATGATAAAAAAAACTCAAGAGTTTTCAAACTCCTCCGAGCTTTTCTGCCTGACTTACTTGTTTGTAAGTTTCATGAAGATCCGATCAAAACAGAAGGGACAGCAGTGATGACAAGGTCGAAAATAGGCATTTTCAGCAATCAAAGGCACGTAATTCTATGATAAATGTGCCGACTTGGCCAGTATTCGAGCTCATCCGAGGTTTTATTCCCACCCACCTTACATATAAGTTTCAGGAAGATCTGATCAAAACTGAAGGAGCTATGGTGATGACAAGGTCAATATTTAGCATTTTCAGCAATCGAAGGGATGTAACTCTATGATAAATGGGCCGACTTGGCCGGTTTTCGAACTCATCCGAGGTTTTATCCTCAGCCACCTGACATATAAGTTTCAGAAAGATCCGATCAAAACTGAAGAGGCTACGGTGATGACAAGGTCGAAAATCTACTTTTTCAGCCATGAAAGGGACATAACTCTATGAAAAATGGTCCGCCTTGGCCAGTTTTCGAACTCGTCCGAGATTTTATCCCTAGCCACCTTACACATAAGTTTCAGAAAGATCCTATCAAAACTGAAGAGGCTACGGTGATGACAAAGTCACAAGTCGACATTTTCAGCAATCAAAGGGACGTAACTCTATGATAAATGGGCCAACTTGACCTGTATTCGAACTCATCCAAAGTTTTATCCCCAGCCACCTCACATATAAGTTTCAGAAAGATCCGATTACAACTGAAGGGGCTACGGTGATGACAAGGTCAAAAATCTACATTTTCAGCCATCAAAGGGACATAACTCTATGATAAATGGGCCAACTTGGCCGGTTTACGAATTCATCCGAGGTTTCATCCCCAGCCACCTAACATATAAGTTTCAAAAAGATCCGATCAAAACTCAAGGGGCTACGGTGATAGACAGGTCAAAAAACGACATTTCAGCAATCAAAGGGACGTAACTCTATGATAAATGGGCCAACTTAGCCGATATTTGAACTCATCCGAGGGTTTATCCCCAGGGCCACTTTACATATAAGTTTCAGAAAGGTCCGATGAAAACTGAAAGGGCTACGGTGATGACAAGGTCAAAAATCGGCATTTTCAGCAATCAAAGGGACGTTACTCTATGAAAAATAGGTCGAGTTGGCTGGTTTTCGAACACTTTCAAGATTTTATCCCAAGCCACCATACGCATAAGTTGCAGAAAGATCCGATCAAAACCGAAGGGGCTACGGTGATGACAAGGTCAAAAATCGGCATTTTCAGCAATCAAAGGGACATAACTCTATGATAAATGGGCCAACTTGGCTAGTTTTCGAACTCATCTGAGATTTTATCTCAAGCCACCTTACATATAAGTTTCAGAAAGATCAAATCAAAACTGAAGGCGCTACGGTGATGACAAGCATTTTACCATTGTATGTCTATGGGACCTTGTGGTTGCCATAGCAACTAAAGTTTTCGTGCGATTTTGAAAGAAAGCTTATCCCATAATGCCCCATCAGAGGCATGCTACAGACGAGAACTGATTGAGATTAGCCTGCAGGCTGCAGATATATAGCTGCTCAAAAGTGTGGACGGATGGACGGCGGACGGACGGACGATCCACTATTCTATAAGCTCCCTTGGGGCCTTCGGCCCAGGTGAGCTAAAAATGCAGGTTTAAGAATTTGAACGAAACTATCTCAAAGACACTTCCATTGGGAGAGATATATTTGCAATATATCCCAATACCGAAAGTGCGGGACCATTCATTCAAAGGGTACAGGGACACAAGCTGGTTTTGACCTTTTGAGTAGTAGTTTCATATTATAATTTAAAAATATCCATTTTATTTCTTGATATACATTTGGGTACGCATTGAATTATTACATAGGCCTGTTGGCCCACGCCCTTCGGGGCTTGATGAAATAGATTGGGTTGCATGATAGTTCCACGCAGAGCTGAGACTACTGATAAACTACTATGAGGTCCTAAGCCTGCCCAGGAAAGTGGTGCGAGTCGGACCATCCATGCATAAAAGCCATATTGGTTTCATTTGACGGCAGGGCTTGAGAAGTCATCTCAGTGTCGAGCACATTACCAAAACACGTCTATTTAAATATATTTGAAAACTTTAACACTAAAAAAAAAAAAAAAAGATTTAAGAAAAAAAAAAAAAGAAATTTTCCTTATTTCTGCTCCAAATATTGACTGTTGGATCTCGTTAGAAATGCCTCGATAATATGGTTCTAATAATTACCCCCAGTCAATATTTTAAAGCAAACATATTACGGGTGCTCTTTTGAACTGCCCCAATGAGGCGGTTCTAAGGAGCACCCCAATATTTGTTTTTGCTTTCAAAAATAAAACTGTTAATGCTCTTTATAACATCCTCGAAGAGATGGTTCTAAGTTTTCCCCACGGGGCCCCTCATATGTGTTACATGTTTAAGGGGATTTAAACTCTTTGATGCGGTCATTGGGCATCTAAGTGGCGAAGCAAGGGCGACAACACTTTCCTAATGAGATAGCCCGCAAAAAAAAAATAAATAAATAAAATAAAATAAATAAATAAATAACAGCCAAAAAAAAAAGACAATAATAAAATAAATAAATAATAAAAATAAAAAAAATTCTGTCATCTGTGCGTGTCGGCCCGTCCATGTTTAAAAACCATATTGGTTTCATTGGGCGGCAGGGCTTGAGAAGTCATTTCATCTCAATGCCGGGTTTTGTTTGTTTGTTTGATTTGAGGTTTAACGTCCCCGTCAACACTGTAAAGGTCATTTTGGAGACGTTGCTTCCAATTTTGTGGGATTTTTACCCGACATTGAGATGAAATGACATCTCAAGCCCTGTCGCCCAATGAAACCAATAGGGTTTATTAGCATGGACGGTCCGCCTCGCATCGCGGTTCCTGGACAGGCTTAGATCCTCTAAGCGGTTTACCAGTACTAGTATGCGGGCTGGATTCAGCTCTGCGTGGAAGCATCATGCAGCCCATATATTTCTCCAAGCCCCTATGGGCGGGGGCCGCTCAATGCCGGGTAAAAGTCCGTCAAAATGGGAAGCAACGTCTCCAAAATAACCATTACAGTGTCGACTTGAAAGTTAAACCTCAAATAAAATAATCACCACAGACATTTTTATTTAATATAATTGAAAGGTTTTATGGCGCGATAAGCAACGGCGTCGACTCTCACGCTAGCGACCCGTGTTCGAATCTGGATTTTTCCATGTTTTTTTTTTTTTTTTTTTACACCTCTACTTATTGCTTTTTATTTCTTTGTTTGTTTGATTTGAGGTTTAACGTCCCCGTCAACACTGTAAAGGTCATTTTGGAGACGTTGCTTTCAATTTTGTGGGACTTTTACCCGACATTGAGATGAAATGACATCTCAAGCCCTGTCGCCCAATGAAACCAATAGGGTTTATTAGCATGAACAGTCCGTCTCTCACCGCGGTTCCTGGACAGGCTTAGATCCTCTAAGCGGTTTACCAGTACTAGTGTGTGGGCCGGATTCAGCTCTGCGTGGAAGCATCATGCAGCCCATATATTTCTTCAAGCCCCTATGGGCGGGGGCGACTTTTTATTTCTTATGCACCATTATGTTTACATACGCTGATACACATCATTTTTCTTTCTTTTTGCCAACTTTTTCACAAGCCTAAACGGATTTAGTGACTGAGTTTGCTTTACAACAAATGTGATTTTATTTAAAGTTTTACGTCCCCATTGGGGCTTAAAGAAAAAGATGGGTCGGGCTGCATGATGCTTCCACGCAGAGCTGGAACTTATCACGCACGAGTACTAGTAAACTACTTAGAGGATCTAAGCCTGTCCAGGCAAAGCTGTGCAAATCGGGCTGTCCATGCTCATAAACCCTATTGGTTTCATTGGGCGACAGGGCTTGAGATGTCATTTCATCTCAATGTCGGGTATAGACGATTTTTCACGAGTGGTCATTTCATATGAAATTTATGAAACGAGCCTTTGGCGAGTTTCATAAATTTCATATGAAATGACCACGAGTGAAAGATTCTGTTTATCATATGACCACTTTAAATTGGATATTATCGCCTTTTTATCTGACAATTTGAAAAAAAAATGCATGGTTGACATGGACGTCGACATGACGTTACTTAATCCCGCCAAAGTGTTATTACACGTGTGGTCATACGATTTTTATTACACGACGTTATCCACTGCTTATCAACAACGTCATATGATTAAAAAACGTTTAATAATGTTGCATAACAGCAGGAAGAAGATTGTGTTTTCACAGTCGTATGCTTTAAACGCTGATAGGAGCCAAATTTAATTTCTATTTCCTTACATAGATTTTTGTTGCCTACAACATGATGGTAAATATTTTGAAATTCAGAAGAATTTCTCATCCTGCTGTGCTGCCATCCTGCTAACTTGACAGGTTCAGCAGGATGAAAATTGATGTTGCATTTCCAGCAGGATGAAAATTGAGTTTTCACGGCCGTACGCTTTAAACGCTAATAGGAGCCAAATTTAATTTTCACTTTCTAACATAGATTTTTCTTGCCTACAACATGATGGTAAATGTTTTGTGATTTGAAACAATTTTTCATCTTGGTGTATTTGTGGCAGGACGAAAAATGGGTTTTCGCGGCCGTACGCTTTAAAGACGGGAAAGGGCTAAATTTGATTTCTAGTTTCTTACATAGTTTTTAGATGCCTACAACATGGTGGTAAATATTTTGAAATTCAGAAGAATTTCTCATCCTGCTGTGCTGCCATCCTGCTAACTTGACAGGTTCAGCAGGATGAAAATTGATGTTGCATTTCCAGCAGGATGAAAATTGAGTTTTCACGGCTGTACGCTTTAAACGCTGATAGGAGCCAAATTTAATTTTCACTTTCTTTCATAGATTTTTGTTGCCTACAACATGATGGTAAATGTTTTGTGATTGAAACAATTTTTCATCTGGGTGAATTTGTGGCAGGACGAAAAATAGGTTTTCGCGGCCGTACGCTTTAAAGACGGGAAAGGGCTAAATTTGATTTCTAGTTTCTTACATAAGGGCTAAATTTGATTTCTAGTTTCTTACAGAGTTTTTAGATGCCTACAACATGGTGGTAAATATTTTGAAATTCAGAAGAATTTCTCATCCTGCTGTGCTGCCATCCTGCTAACTTGACAGGTTCAGCAGGATGAAAATTGATGTTGCATTTCCAGCAGGATGAAAATTGAGTTTTCTCTGCTGTACGCTTTAAACGCTGATAGGAGCCAAATTTAATTTTCATTTTCTTACATAGATTTTTGTTGCCTGCAACATGATGGTAAATGTTTTGTGATTTGAAACAATTTTTCATCTGGGTGTATTTGTGGCAGGACGAAAAATGGGTTTTCGCGGCCGTACACTTTAAAGACGGGAAAGGGCTAAATTTGATTTCTAGTTTCTTACATAGTTTTTAGATGCCTACAACATGGTGGTAAATATTTTGAAATTCAGAAGAATTTCTCATCCTGCTGTGCTGCCATCCTGCTAACTTGACAGGTTCAGCAGGATGAAAATTGATGTTGCATTTCCAGCAGGATGAAAATTGAGTTTTCACGGCTGTACGCTTTAAACGCTGATAGGAGCCAAATTTAATTTTCACTTTTTTACATAGATTTTTGTTGCTTACAACATGATGGTAAATGTTTTGTGATTTGAAACAATTTTTCATCTGGGTGAATTTGTGGCAGGACGAAAAAAAGGTTTTCGCGGCCGTACGCTTTAAAGACGGGAAAGGGCTAAATTTGATTTCTAGTTTCTTACATAGTTTTTAGATGCCTACAACATGGTGGTAAATATTTTGAAATTCAGAAGAATTTCTCATCCTGCTGTGCTGCCATCCTGCTAACTTGACAGGTTCAGCAGGATGAAAATTGATGTTGCATTTCCAGCAGGATGAAAATTGAGTTTTCACGGCTGTACGCTTTAAACGCTGATAGGAGCCAAATTTAATTTTCATTTTCTTACATAGATTTTTGTTGCCTACAACATGGCGGTAAATGTTTTGTGATTTGAAACAATTTTTCATCTGGGTGTATTTGTGGCAGGACGAAAAATGGGTTTTCGCGGCCGTACGCTTTAAAGACGGGAAAGGGCTAAATTTGATTTCTAGTTTCTTACAGAGTTTTTAGATGCCTACAACATGGTGGTAAATATTTTGAAATTCAGAAGAATTTCTCATCCTGCTGTGCTGCCATCCTGCTAACTTGACAGAATCAGCAGGATGAAAATTGATGTTGCATTTCCAGCAGGATGAAAATTGAGTTTTCACGGCTGTACGCTTTAAACGCTGATAGGAGCCAAATTTAATTTTCACTTTTTTACATAGATTTTTGTTGCCTACAACATGATGGTAAATGTTTTGTGATTTGAAACAATTTTTCATCTGGGTGTATTTGTGGCAGGATGAAAAATGGGTCTTCGCGGCCGTACGCTTTAAAGACGGGAAAGAGCTAAATTTGATTTCAAGTTTCTTACATAGTTTTTAGATGCCTACAACATGGTGGTAAATATATTTTGAAATTCAGAAGAATTTCTCATCCTGCTGTGCTGCCATCCTGCTAACTTGACAGGTTCAGCAGGATGAAAATTGATGTTGCATTTCCAGCAGGATGAAAATTGAGTTTTCATGGCTGTACGCTTTAAACGCTGATAGGAGCCAAATTTAATTTCTAATTTCTTACATATATTTTTGTTGCCTACAACATGATGGTAAATGTTTTGTGATTTGAAAGAATTTTTCATCTGGGTGAATTTGTGGCAGGACGAAAAAAAGGTTTTCGCGGCCGTACGCTTTAAAGACGGGAAAGGGCTAAATTTGATTTCTAGTTTCTTACATAGTTTTTAGATGCCTACAACATGGTGGTAAATATTTTGAAATTCAGTATAATTTCTCATCCTGCTGTGCTGCCATCCTGCTAACTTGACAGGTTCAGCAGGATGAAAATTGATGTTGCATTTCCAGCAGGATGAAAATTGAGTTTTCACGGCTGTACGCTTTAAACGCTGATAGGAGCCAAATTTAATTTTCATTTTCTTACATAGATTTTTGTTGCCTACAACATGGCGGTAAATGTTTTGTGATTTGAAAAAATTTTTCATCTGGGTGTATTTGTGGCAGGACGAAAAATGGGTTTTCGCGGCCGTACGCTTTAAAGACGGGAAAGGGCTAAATTTGATTTCTAGTTTCTTACATAGTTTTTAGATGCCTACAACATGGTGGTAAATATTTTGAAATTCAGAATAATTTCTCATCCTGCTGTGCTGCCATCCTGCTAACTTGACAGGTTCAGCAGGATGAAAATTGATGTTGCATTTCCAGCAGGATGAAAATTGAGTTTTCTCTGCTGTACGCTTTAAACGCTGATAGGAGCCAAATTTAATTTTCACTTTCTTTCAAAGATTTTTGTTGCCTACAACATGATAGTAAATGTTTTGTGATTTGAAACAATTTTTAATCTGGGTGTATTTGTGGCAGGACGAAAAATAGGTTTTCGCGGCCGTACGCTTTGAAGACGGGTAAGGGCTAAATTTGATTTCTAATTTCTTACATAGTTTTTAGATGCCTACAACATGGTGGTAAATATTTTGAAATTCAGAAGAATTTCTCATCCTGCTGTGCTGCCATCCTGCTAACTTGACAGGTTCAGCAGGATGAAAATTGATGTTGCATTTCCAGCAGGATGAAAATTGAGTTTTCACGGCCGTACGCTTTAAACGCTAATAGGAGCCAAATTTAATTTTCACTTTCTTACATAGATTTTTATTGCCTACAACATGATGGTAAATGTTTTGTGATTTGAAACAATTTTTCATCTGGGTGTATTTGTGGCAGGACGAAAAATGGCTTTTCGCGGCCCGGTTTAAAGACGGGAAAGGGCTAAATTTGATTTCTAGTTTCTTACAGAGTTTTTAGATGCCTACAACATGGTGGTAAATATTTTGAAATTCAGAAGAATTTCTCATCCTGCTGTGCTGCCATCCTGCTAACTTGACAGGCTCAGCATGATGAAAATTGATGTTGCATTTCCAGCAGGATGAAAATTGAGTTTTCTCTGCTGTACGCTTTAAACGCTGATAGGAGCCAAATTTAATTTTCACTTTCTTTCAAAGATTTTTGTTGCCTACAACATGATGGTAAATGTTTTGTGATTTGAAACAATTTTTAATCTGGGTGTATTTGTGGCAGGACGAAAAATAGGTTTTCGCGGCCGTACGCTTTAAAGACGGGAAAGGGCTTAATTTGATTTCTAGTTTCTTACATAGTTTTTAGATGCCTACAACATGGTGGTAAATATTTTGAAATTCAGAAGAATTTCTCATCCTGCTGTGCTGCCATCCTGCTAACTTGACAGGCTCAGCATGATGAAAATTGATGTTGCATTTCCAGCAGGATGAAAATTGAGTTTTCTCTGCTGTACGCTTTAAACGCTGATAGGAGCCAAATTTAATTTTCACTTTCTTACATAGATTTTTGTTGCCTACAACATGATGGTAAATGTTTTGTGATTTGAAACAATTTTTCATCTGGATGAATTTGTGGCAGGACGAATAATGGGTTTTCGCGGCCGTACGCTTTAAAGACGGGAAAGGGCTTAATTTGATTTCTAGTTTCTTACATAGTTTTTAGATGCCTACAACATGGTGGTAAATATTTTGAAATTCAGAAGAATTTCTCATCCTGCTGTGCTGCCATCCTGCTAACTTGACAGGTTCAGCAGGATGAAAATTGATGTTGCATTTCCAGCAGGATGAAAACTGAGTTTTCACGGCTGTACGCTTTAAACGCTGATAGGAGCCAAATTTAATTTTCACTTTCTTTCATAGATTTTTGTTGCCTACAACATGACGGTAAATGTTTTGTGATTTGAAAGAATTTTTCATCTGGGTGTATTTGTGGCAGGACGAAAAATAGGTTTTCGCGGCCGTACGCCTTAAAGACGGGAAAGGGCTAAATTTGATTTCTAGTTTCTTACATAGATTTTAGATGCCTACAACATGGTGGTAAATATTTTGAAATTCAGAAGAATTTCTCATCCTTCTGTGCTGCCATCCTGCCAACTTGACAGGTTCAGCAGGATGAAAATTGTGTTGCAATTCCAGCAGGATGAAAATTGAGTTTTCACGGCTGTACGCTTTAAACGCTGATAGGAGCCAAATTTAATTTTCACTTTCTTACATAGATTTTTGTTGCCTACAACAGGATGGTAAATGTTTTGGAATTTGAAACAACTTTTCATCTGGGTGTATTTGTGGCAGAACGAAAATTGGGTTTTGCGGCCGTACGCTTTAAAGACGAGAAAGGGCTAAATTTGATTTCTAGTTTCTTACATAGTTTTTAGATGCCTACAACATGGTGGTAATTATTTTGAAATTCAGAAGAATTTCTCATCCTGCTGTGCTGCCATCCTGCTAACTTGACAGGTTCAGCAGGATGAAAATCGGTGTTGCACTTCCAGCAGGATGAAAATTGAGTTTTCACGGCCGTACGCTTTAAACGCTGATAGGAGCCAAATTTAATTTTCACTTTCTTACATAGATTTTTGTTGCCTACAACATGATGGTAAATGTTTTGTGATTTGAAACAATTTTTCATCTGGGTGAATTTGTGGCAGGACGAAAATTGGGTTTTCGCGGCCGTACGCTTTAAAGACGGGAAGGGACTAAATTTGATTTCTAGTTTCTAACATAGCTATAGGTGCCAATTACATTGTTGTATATATTTTGAAATTCAGAACAAGTTCTCATCCTGCTATTCTTCCATCCGCCTAAATTATTAGTTTCATCCTGCTGTCCTGCCATCCTGCTGACTTAATATTTCATCCTGCTGTCCTCCCATCCTGTTCACTTATTATGTTCCATCCTGCTGTCCTGCCATCCTGCTAACTTAATGTTTCATCCTGCTGTCCTGCCATCCTGCTAACTTAACATGTTTCATCCTGCTGTCCTGCCATCCTGCTAACTTTGTCGAGCCCTGCACAGAACAGACGAGAATAACTTTTAATATGTCAAGAAACTTAAACTCAGAATCCTGGTGGCCCGAATGGCATTCAAGACATTTAAAACTTACCTGAGCTGCATATCTCCGCCTTGTGGGATAGACTCGCATAAGCGGAAAATTCCATTACGATAACACACCCGTGCGACATAGTGCATTTTTCACATCTCACATGGTTGTTTTTTTTTCTGATGAAAATCCGTGATATTTTTTTTTATTTATACTGCAAACATAGGCTGTAGGTGCTTGTTAGTACCGCCTCAATGAGGCGGTTCTTACGAGTATCCACAACCTATGTCCTATGAGTCGGTTCTAACGAGTATCCACAACCTACGACTTGGAGCAGAAATAAGAAAATAATCCATACCCCATGAACCCCAGTTTTCTCTATATAAAATGGGGTTTAGAGGGGTATTTATTATTACGGACTTGTTGGCCAATGGACTTGTTGTACTGCTATTAAAAATAATGCAACTCTTCAATGTTATGCGTGGGGCGTATATGAAACAGTAACAAACAGAAACCGATTCTTTATTAAATGAATGACACGAGCATTTTGACAGCATTACAAATGTTGCAGCACTAGAGTGGCGATATTTGCTATAGGCGGGCAAAACAATGAAATATTTTCATAGGGAAAGTTCCGAGCCAATCGCCTCACAATATCAGGCTATATTTTGGGTGGGGTACCCTGGTTCGAGTCTCCGGGAGCCATAGCCTGGGATTTTTCAGAGTGACCATGTTTTGTGGGTATAATGTACTATAGACGGGCAATATACAGAAATGTTTCCAAAAAATTCATTGGGAAAGTTCCGAGCAAATCGACTCACAATATATGCAATATCAGGCTATATTTTGGGTGGGGGTACCCTGGTTCGAGTCTCCGGGAGCCATAGCCTGGGAGTTTTCAGAGTGACCATATTTGGTGGGTATAAGGGCCGATAGGCGGGCAATACACAGAAATGTTTTCACGTAAATTCATTGGGGAAGTTTTGAGAAAATCGCGTCACCGCATGTGCCGTATATGACTAAGTGCGAATCTACAGGTGGGGGCCACCCAAGTTCGACGCTCCGGGGGCCATAGCCTGGGAGTTTTCAGAGTGACCATATGTTGTTGGTATAATGTACTATAGACGTGCAATATACAGAAATGTTTCAAAAAAAAAAATCATTGGGAAAGTTCCGAGCAAATCGACTCACAATATATTCAATATCAGGCTATATTTTGGGTGGGGTGCCGTGGTTCGAGTCTCCGGGAGCCATAGCCTGGGAGTTTTCAGACTGGCCATATTTGGTTGGTAAAAGGGCCGATAGGCGGGCAATACACATAAATGATTTCGCGAAAATTTGAGAAAATCGCGTCACCGCATGTGCCGTGTATGACTAAGCGCGAGTCTACAGGGGGGTGGGCAAGTTCGATGCTCCGGGGGCATAGCCTGGGAGTTTTCAGAGTGACCATATTTTGTGGGTATAATGTACTATAGACGGGCATTTGACAGAAATGTTTTCACAAAAATACATTGGGAAAGTTTTGAGAAAATCGCCTCACAAGATATGCATTATCAGGCTATATATTGGGTGGGGTATAAGGGGCGATAGGCGGGCAATATACATATATATTTTCAAGAAAAATTCATTAAGGAAGTTTTGAGAAAATCGCGTAACCGCATGTGCCGTATACATGTATGACAAAGCGCGAGTCTACAGGTGGGGTACCAAAATTCAACGCTCCGGGGGCCATAGTCTGGGAGTTTTCAGAGTGACCATATTTTGTGGGTATAATGTACTATAGACGGGCAATACACAGAAATATTTAAAAAAAAATCATTGGGGAAAGTTCCGAGCAAATCGCCTAACAAAACATGCAATTTCAGGCTATATTTTGGGTGGGGTACACTGGTTCGAGTCTCCCGTAGCCATAGCCTGGGAGTTTTCAGAGTAACCATATTTGGTTGGTATAATGGGCGATAGGCGGGCAATACACAGAAATTTTTTCGAGAATGTTCATTTGGAACGTTTTGAGAAAATCGCGTCACCGCAGTTTGTGACTTAGCGCGAGTCTACAGGTGGGGGTACCCAAGTTCGATGCCCCGGGGGCCATTGCCTGGGAGTTTTCAGAGTGACCATATTTTGTGTGTATAATATACCATTGACGGACAATAGACAGAAATGTTTTCTAAAAAAATCATTGGGACAGTTTTGAGAAAATCGCCTCACAATATATGCAACATCAGTCTATACATTGGGTAGGGGTACCCATGTTCGAGTCTCCCGTAGCCATAGTCTGGGAGAATTAAGTGTGACCATATTTGGTGAGAATAAGGGGCGATAGGCGGGCAATACACAGAAATGTTTTCATGAAAATTCATTGGGGAAGTTTTGAGAAAATCGCGTCAACGCATGTGCCATATATGACTAAGGGCGAGTCTACAGGTGGGGGTACCCAAGTTCGACGCTCCTGGGGCCATAGCCTGGGAGTTTTCAGAGTGACCATATTTTGAGGGTATAATGTGCTATGGACGGGCAATAGACATAAATGTTTTTTATCAAAAATTCAATGTGGAAAATGTTGAGAAAATCGCCTCAAAAGATATGCAACATCAGGGTATATATTGGGTAGGTGTACCCATGTTCGAGTCTCCGATAGCCATTGCCTGGGAGTTTTCAGAGTGACCATATCTGTTGTGTTTAAGGGGCGATAGGCGGGCAATACACAGAAATGTTTTCAAGAAAATTGATTCAGGAAGTTTTGTGAAAATCGCATCACCGCATATGCCGTATTTGACTAAGCGCGAGTCTATAGGTGGGGGAACCCAAGTCTGACGCTCCGAGGGCCATAGCCTGGGGATTTTAGAGTGACCATATTTTGTGGGTATAATGTACTACAGACGGGCAATAGACAGAAATGTTTTCACAAAAAATCATTGGGAAAGTTTTGAGAAAATCGCCTCACAAGATATGCAACATCAGGCTATATATTGGGTAGGGGTACCCATGTTCGAGTCTCCGGTAGTCATAGCCTGGGAGTTTTCAGAGTGACAATATTTGGTTGATATAAGGGGTGGTAGGCGGGCAATACACAAACATATTTTCAAGAAAATTCGTTTGGGAAGTGTTGAGAAAATCGCGTCACCGGACGTGCCGTATATGACTAAGCGCGAGTCTATAGGTGGGGGTACCCAAGTTCGACGCTCCGGGGGTCATAGCCTGGGATTTTTCAGAGTGACCATATTTTGTGGGTATAATGTACTATGGAAGCTACTATGGACGCTATGGGGGCCTTAGTCTTGGAGTTTTCAGAGTGACCATATTTTGAGGGTGAAATGTACTATGGACGGACAATAGACAGAAATGTTTTCTCAAAAATTCATTGGGGAAGTTTTGAGAAAATCGCCTCACCGCATGTGCCGTATATGACTAAGCGCGAGTCTACAGGTGGGGGAACCCAAGTTCGACGCTCCGGGGGCAATAGCCTCGGAGGTTTCAGAGCGACCATATTTTGTGGGTATAATATAATATAGACGGGCAATAGACAGGAATGTTTTCAAAAAAAAATCATTTGGAGAGTTTTGAGAATATCGCCTCACAAGATATGCAACATCAGAGTATATATTGGGTGGTGGTACCTAGGTTGGTGTCTCCGGGAGCCATAGCCTGAGAGTTTCCAGAGTGACCATATTTAGGAGGTATAGAGGGCGATAGGCGGGCAGTACACAGAAACGTATTCACGAAAAAAATCATTAAGGAAGCTTCGAGAAAATCGAGTCACAACATGTTCAGTAAATGACTATGCGCGATTCTTCAGGTGGGGGTTATCCAAGTTCGACACTCCGGGGCTCAAGGTCATTTAGGTATATATATTAAAACTTATTTTCCACAGAATACATTGGGTTATTTGTAACCAAATTTCACATGAAAGCTTTAAGGAACAATGAAACGAAAACCAATTAAGTTGAGTTTGGTCACATGTTCAAGCTAAAAAACCTTCAAAAATCATCTCCTGAACTAGTAGGCCAATTGTCATGAAAAATGGTCTCGGTAGCTCAGTCTCATGTGCGTCTGACTGGTGATCAGGAGGACGCGAGTTCGATACCTGCCGGGATCGGCAACATTCTTTCGTGGAGAGTGAAATCTTTTCTACGGCCATTCTCTCCCGACCGCTGATTCAAGAAGGGCAGTTGTCAGTTTCTTGCAAAGGAATGTGTACTGTACTGGTTAACCGCTTACGCATAAGCCTGTCCAGGAAAAGTGTTGATAGGTAAACTGACCGGCTCAAAAATGACCAAACAAATCATGAAAATGGGTATATAGAACGGGGTATTTATGTCCATAACAGTTTATTCAATACGTTTGTATTGGTGTTTAGCGGCCCAGGCAACACTATTTTAGGTCATTTTTGAGCCAGTCAGTTTACCTACCCACTCTTTTCCTGGACAGGCTTATACGTAAGCGGTTAACAGGTAAAGTGCACATTATTTCGCTCTCTACCGTGCGGCTATAAATAGCCGTTTCCCATGGTTTTGGTTTTACGGTCCTTTCAAGATTACTTCACTCATATCGAGCCGATCGTTAATCGGAGGTGGGCGAAAACCGGAGTACCCGGAGAAAAACCACCTGTTCTCCGTTGCAGAACTTGGCGTCTCACATGTGACCCGAGCGAGGCTCGAACCACAGCGTCGAGAGAGTCAGACCTCTTAACCACTAGGCCACGGAGGCCCGTATCCTCCCCACCCCACCCCCCATCATCACGTAAAGCAAGTCCGTGAAGGACACCTCTAAAACACGCTCTGTGTTAACTGGGGCATGCATTATTTTGCTATTTCTGGCCCAAGACATAGATTGAGGGTTTTTGTTAGAGCAGTCTCAATGATGGGTTTCAAACAAACCAGTGACAGGCACGTGGAAATCAGCAGTGCAAAGCTACTGCACTTAGTAGCGTTTGTCAGTCCGTCTCAAAATTATCAAAACTTTAACATTGAGTCAACTGAGTTCTACTTTACACACATTTAACATCAAGGCCAAGTTGTTCAAAGCAGCGTAAGTTAACCCTTTTGTACCAAATGGAATCTTCCACCTTATATACAGCAGGACTCCATTTCAAAATTTAGGGGTGTCAGGTTGTGTTTTCATCAAAATCTATTTGGAAAATAACTGACCTTTTAGCAAATAGTGGAGGCCATGATCAGACGCCACGTTCTGTGGCGTCTGATCTCGGCCTGCACTGTTTGCAAAGGTACCCCTTTAGGGGTTTCTGGTACTGGATGGGTTAATGATCTCGCTACTGGTCAAAACGATAACTATTCAATAGGTACCTAATACTCTTGTATTTCTGTTGGAAAATGTGAGGAGCTTTTTGCAAAATTGATACAAACCCTATTCGCATTTTTTCAACAAACTACTGGAATATTTGCAGAACAAATGATAAAAATTTTAACGATTCGTTAACTAACGACTTCGCTTGTTTTGAATAACTGGCCCCAGGGTAACAAGGTTAGCACGTCCATATCCGTCTTATGAACTCACTCACATGTCTTTAGCTAACTGTGTGGCAGAAAAATTGAACCTCATCTAATTAAGTATGTCGGTCGCTAAAAATAAATAAATAAATAAATAAATAAATAAATAATAAAAGTGGCATTAGGTTATTTTATGTATGCCGCATAAAACAAACACTTTCCCTTAAAATACTATAATATACTTGAAAAGTAATTTAATCCATATTTTAAATGGATCAATAAATCATAATATGTAGTTAAAACAAATATGCCACTGTAATACCCTTAAGCTATTGTCTGAGACAAGGATTAACGGTATCAACCGATAGTCATCGAAAGTTGCCGGCAATAATCGAACTGCTTAAAACAGGTGTCAAGTAGCGTAATTCTGGAGGCTACCTGGAAAAAACTGCCAGTACAGGTTTTTCCCTAGATTTCCCTTGATTTCACATGGCCTAACTTTTCCCGTACGGTTAAGTGATGTTAGGCCAGTATGGATTCAACGGATTAAAAACCGATTAGTTGTCAAATAAAATGGTTAAAAACCTTTAAAGGCAAATATTGTGAATATTTCCATAAATCCTCAGCCTCATAAAGTGTGTGTGTGATTTCGGGTTTAACGTCGCTTTCAAGAATTTTTCAGTCAGATCACGACGGTGTCTGGTTGCGACAGGGAGCTCAATTCGGCTTGACAGTAAATGCCATTTTTCATTTCCCCCATTATTAGTCTATGGAAACTCTAAGTTGCCAAGGCAACCAAACTAATGAGTTGATTTTCATAAAAACACAAACTTTCATTCCCCCAGCCCTAAGATGCTACAGATAAAATTTGGGCCCGGTCGGCCCAGTGGCTTCAAAGGAGATGTCGTTTGAAAGTGTTGGCGACGGACATACGACGCAGACACAGACGCAGACGACGACGGACAACTGCCTAGCCTATATGCTCCCCGGAGCCATCGGCTCTAGTGAGCTAAAAACTCTTAGCCTCATAGAGCATACAACCTTTGTATGTCTATGGGAGATTATGAGCCAAGGGACATGGCCAATTTGGAGCCAAGGGGCATGATTGGCAGTATTTATGTAGGTGACCATATTACGTTGCTACATACTAAATATCTTAACTATGGGCGTTTTGTGTTTAAATAAAATTTGGCTCTATAGTTTGGTTGATATGCCAACTTAGATTGCCCAGATACTTAAAATGGGGGAAAATTGAAAAAATGGTGTTAACGGCAAAACCTTTTCAGATATTTTGACATAACTATCATGGAAATGTTCCTTAAGTATTTCGCCATAGATCTGTCATATGATTTTATGCCTGTTTCTAATTTTTACTGGTTACCATGGAAACCAACATAAGAAAATACGTAAAGAAATCATCTTCTCAGAAACCCTTTGCTTTGTGAGGCTGAGACTTTATGAAAATTTCACAATACTTGCTCAAAAGGTTTTTTTTTTTATTTTTTTTTTTATGAAATTTATCTCTTTAGTTTGGTTGCTTTGGCAGCCGAGAGTTTCCATTGACTTATAATGGGGAAAATTTAAAATTTGCAATTACAGCCAAGCCTTTGCAGATATTTTGACAAAACTTTCATAGAAATTTTCCTCAAGTAATCTACCATCTGCCATATCATTTTTGGTTTATTGTTCATTTTTACTGGTTGCCATGGAAACGAAAATGAGAAAAAAGAAAAAGAAAAAAAAAATACTTGAAATATCATCACCTCCGTATGCTCTATGAGACTGAGTCCTTGTGGAAATATTCACCATATTTGCCTTTTTAGGTTTTGTGTTTTTTATGAAATTCGGCTCCTTGGTTTGGTTGCTATGGCAACTAATAGTTCCAACAGATTTATATTGGGGAAATTGAAAAAAAACAAAAAAAAAAAAAAACATTTAATGCAAAGTCATTGCAGATATTTTGACACATCTTTTATAGAAATGTTCCTTGAATAAACTTATCTCAGCCACATGCTTTTGTGCTAACCTGGGGTCCCAACGTTGTGCTGTGGCCATGCCCCCCCCCCCCCCCCCCCCCCCCCCACACACACACACACTCTTCATAAAATGCCATATATCTCAGAAACCATTCAGACCCCCTTCCCAAAACCATATATATTCTTGTTCCTAATCATAAGATGCATTCGGTGACCCCATCATGAGGGTCCCCAGGGATGTGCCAGGGCCATGCCCCACGCCAACTTCATAAAACGCCCAATATCTCAGAAACCTTATAGATCCCCACCTCTAAACAATATATATATTCTTGTGAGCGAGTGAGTGTTTGAGTTTTACGTCCCACCAACAGCTAAGGTCATACGGAGACGGGACCTCGGTTTAAAGAATCACCCGAAAGTCTGGAGAAGCCCGGGATCGATCCTGCGACCCCTGGTTTACAAGGCGAGTTATGTCTTTCAAGATATTTTGTCAAGCTTTCATAGTATTCTTCCTTATGCCATATGATTTTTATGCCTATTGGTTGTCACAGATGGGAAATTGTCTTTTAACATTTGTTGTTTTGCAACTAAATATTCAAGCGACAGCAACCAGACTGAGTGAGTCCAAATTTTATCCGTAGCATCCTTGGGCTCAGGGCTTCCAAGGTATATTTAAATACATGGCTGCTAGTGGCCGGTGGACCCTGGGCTCTGGTGAGCATAGTGGCCCATAGGCTTCTTCTTATTGGTAGCCATGGAAACCAAAATCTAAAACATAGAAAAATAAAACAAAACAAGAGAACCATGATGGTTCTTTATCGCTCACCTGAGCAAGGGATTAACATGTGAGTCCCTGGGCGTGAAAATGTTTGGCCTCAGGGCTTTAATTTGAACCATCTTGGTGGAAATGAAGCAATATCAGATATCATAGGCCTTTCAGATAAAAAGAATCTTACAGGTTTCCCATATGTAAAAGATGTAGGCCCCATGGCGGGGACATTTTTAGCCTCAAGGCTATAGTTTGAACAATCTTGGACGAGCTCCACTAGATGAAGCTACAAACCAAATATCCCAGATTTAGGCATTTTAGTTTCAGACAAGAATATTTTAAAAAATATTCCCTTTATTTGCCTATGTACAACTCGGGACAGGGCCATTTTTTGGTCCCAGCATTATGAGTTGAATTATCTTGGTGGAGGTCCCCTACATAAAGATTCATACCAAATATCAACGACTTGGGCCTTCTGGTTTCAGACAAGGAGATTTTTTAGATGTTTCCTATATAGGCCTTATGTAAAATATTTGGGCCCTGGGGCTGGGTCATTTGCCCAGGGCTATAATTTGGACAATCTTGGTAGAAGTCCATTAGATGAAGCTTCATACTAAATATCAAAGACCTGGGCCCTCCGGTTTCAAAAAAGAAGATTTTTTAAATATTTTCCTGTATAAGCCCTATGTAAAACATGTGGGCCCTGGGCAGGGCCAGTTTTGGCCCAAGGGCTATAATTTGGACAATATTGATGAAGGTCCACTACATAAAGCTTCATACAAAATATCAAAGACCTGGGCCTTCTGGTTTTAGACATGAAGAGTTTTAAAACGTTTTTCCCTATAGAAGCCTATGTAAAACGAGTGGGCCCTGGCGCGCGGGGTGGGGGGGGGGGGGGGTGCATTTGTGGCCCCATGTCAATAATTTGAACAATCTTCGTAGAGGTCCACTTGATAAAAATTCATACCAAAGATCAAAGACCTGGGCCTACTAGTTTCAGACAAGAATATTTTTAAATGTTTTTTTTTTTCTTATGGAATGAAAATTTTTTAAACAACGTTGAGAGTGGACCACCCAAAGAGTATTTCTGCCAAGTTTGGTCAAAATCTATACAGTGGTTTATGAGAGATATCTTTTGAAGCAATTGTGGACGGACGGACGGACGGGCGGACGACGACGATGGACGTTGAGCGATCACAATAGCTCGCCAGAGCCTTTGGCTCAGGTGAGTTAATACTACTTAAATAAGAACATATTCTCCGAAACGATACGCTCTATGAGGCTGAGGCTTTATGAAATTATTCACCATATGTACCTCAACAGGTTATATGCTTTTTATGAAATTTGACTCTCCAGTTTGGTTATTATGGCAACTTAGAATTTCCGTAGACTTGTATGGGGAAAATTAAAAATTAAATGGTATTAACTGCCAAGCCTTTGCAAATATTTTGACAAAACTTTCATAGAAATGTTTTTTATGCAATCTACTATCTTCCATAATATTTTTGGCTCAACTGCACAATTTGTTGCCATGGAAACCAAAATCATTTCCTCAGAAACCATAGGCTCTATGAAGCTGAGACTTTATGAAAATAGCCACCAAATTTTCCTCCACATGTTTTTTTTTTTTTTTTTTTTTTGTTCACCAGAGCCGAAGGCTCCGGGGGGGGGGGGGTGGTGGCTTATAAGATCGGACAGTTGTCCGGCGTCGTTGTCTTAGTCGTCATCGTCGTCTGTAGTCTGACGTCTGGCGTCAACACTTTCAAATTACATGTCCTATGAAGCAACACGCAAAATGAGAACAAATTTCATCTGTGGCATCGTTTGGCTGGGGGATTGAAAGTCTGTGTTATCTACGAATTTCGCATTTTTAGATTAGATGCTATGACAACTCATAGTTTCCCATAGACTTATTATGGGGAACATTGAAAAGTGGCAGTTAAGGCCAAGTCATTGCAGATATTTTGACAACACTTTCACAGAAATTATCCTTGAGTACATTCTCTCAGCCATATGCTTTTCTGTCATCCTGGGTGTCCCCAAGATTGTGCCAGGGCCATGCCCCGCCCCCCCTCCACTTCATAAAATGCCATACATCTCAAAACCCTTACAGATCCCCACCGCTAAACCATATATATTCTTGTTCTTATGAAAAGTAGAAGTAAAACAAAGATCAGGAATCGAAACAATTAACTTACCTCACCCATCAAAGACACCAAAGGGAAAGAAACACAAACAATGAAACGACCAGACCATAATGGAAACCTAAACAGAGGAAGGCCATAAGGACAGTTACTTTCCCACAAAATGGCCAAATGGCCATCCAAAATAAAAAGACACAAGTGATACTGACAGTAAGTAACAAACAACAGTATAAATAAACCGCAACAGAAGAATCGCATTTGAACGGTCAGTAGAAAGAATTCCACTAGGGGGATTAAATCGATTTTACATGGCCATAATCCTCGCCCTTACCTCTGTCGCGGTATACACTAATTTTGTTTAGTCCGCATGAAGGCTTCCTTACTCATCAGTGTAACATCTCCGAGAACATACAAATCAAAAAACTCCAGAGATGAAACAAGGTTGAGGACTCGACAGCATACAACAACAGAATTGCTGGATCAAAAGATTACCAACAGTTAGACTCCGAGGAGACGCATTAAGTGACACCAACCGGGGGGGTCCCCCGAAACGTGCAGGGGACATGCCCCACCCACTCCACTTCATAAAATGACATTACCTGAGAAACAATTTAGACCCCCACCACTAAACCATATATATTCTCGTTCCTTATGATAAGACTCATTCAGTGACACAAACCTGGCCATGTCCCACCCATTCACTTCATAAGGAGCTGAAAAAAGAAAAATCTCAACGGTTTGCTTTAAATGCAAACTCCTCCTTAACAATTGGGTCAATTTAATTTCAAACTCCACAAGAATGTTGCCTATGTGGCTCTCTTCCAAAATTAGCTAAAATGGTTATGCTGAAATGAACAAGATACTTTCAGAACAAAAATAGAAAAGAAACAAATATTTAAACAAATAATCCTCCAACACCCGTTGGCCAATTTCAATCAAATTCAATTGGGATGTTAGTTAAATAGGTTCGGTTAGAATGATTAAAATGGCCGCTAGATCTCAAAATTACGAAAGCCGGGTAGGGCCATTTCTTACTTCTAACTTCTAACTTCTTACTTCTAACTTCTTACTTCTAACTTCTTACTTCTAACTTCTTACTTTTATTTTCTTACTTCTAACTTCCATGTTGTATGCTTTTTCGTTGTTGTTTTGGGGGTTTTGATTTTCCGGCCCTTTCAAGGTTTTTAAAGTCATATCGAGCCGAACGTTAATCAGACGTAAGCAAAAGCCGAAGTACCCAGCGAAAAGCCATCTGTACTTCCGTTGCAGAATTTGGCGTCTCACATTTGCGGGCGTGTGTGGGTTTTGATTTTCCGGCCCTTTCAAGATTTTTACAATCATATCGAGCCGATCGTTAATCAGAGGTAAGCAAAAGCCGAAGAACCAGGATAAAAGCCAAATGGACTTCCGTTGCAGAATTTGGCATGAGGGGTTGGGGGAGGGTGTCGGGGCGGGGCTATGGTTTGTTTGTGTGGGGACATTCTTACTTCTTACTTCCATATTGTATGTTTGTGTTGTTGTTGTTGTTGTTGACGTAAGCAAAAGCCGGAGTTCCATGGACTTCCGTTGCAGAATTTGGCGTCTAACATTTGCGGGCGTGTGGGGGTTTTGATTTTCCGGCCCTTTGAGGATTTATAAATTCATATCTTGCCGATCGTTTATCAGAGGTAAGCAAAAGCCGAAGTACCCTGATAAAAGCCAACTCGACTTCCGTTGCAGAATTTGGCGTGTGTGAGGGAGGGGGAAGGGGCGAGGGCTGTGGTGTGTGGGAGGGGGGGGTGGGGGGTGGGGCATTTCTTTTCTTATTTCTAACTTTTAACTTCTTACTTCTAACTACTAACTTATTACTTCTTACTTCTAACTTCTTACTTCAAACTTCTTACTTCTTACTTCTTACTTCCATGTTGTATGCTTTTTTGTTGTTGTTTTTGGGGTTTTGATTTTCCGGCCCTTTCAAGGTTTTTACAATCATATCGAGCCGATCGTTAATCAGACGTAAGCAAATGCCGAAGTACCCGGCGAAAAGCCATCGGGTCTCCCGTTGCAGAATTTGCGTCTCACATTGGCGGGCGTATGTGGGTTTTGAATTTCCGGCCCTTTCAAGATTTTTACAATCATATCGAGCCGATCGTTGATCAGAGGTAAGCAAAAGCCGAAGTACCCGGATAAAAGCCAACTGGACTTCCGTTGCAGAATTTGGCGTGAGGGGTTGGGGGTGGGATTGGCGGGGCGGGGCTATGGTATGTTTGTGTGGGGACATTCTTACTTCTAACTTCCATCTTGTATGTTTTTGCTGTTGTTGTTGTTTGGGTTTTGATTTTCTGGCTCTTTCAAGGTTATTACAATCATATCGAGCCGATTGTTAATCAGACATAAGCAAAAGCCGAAGTACCCGGCGAAAAGCCATCTGGACTTCCGTTGATGAACTTGACGTCTCACATTGGCGGGCGTGTGTGGGTTTTGATTTTCCGGCCCTTTGAAGATTTTTAAGTTCATATCGAGCCGATCGTTTATCAGAGGTACGCAAACGGAAGTCCAGATGGCGTTTCGCTGGGTACCCCCGCATTTGCTTACGTCTGATTAGCGGTCGGCTCGATATGATTGTAACAACCTTGAAAGGGCCGGAAAATCAAAACCCCAAAAACAACAACAAAAAAACATACAACATGGAAGTTAGAAGTAAGAAGTTAGAAGTAAGAAGTTAGAAGTCAGAAGTTAGAAGTAAGAATTTAGAAGTTAGAAGTAAGAAGTTAGAAGTAAGAAGTTAGAAGTTAGAAATAAGAAATGCCCCCCCCCCTCACACACACACACACACACACACACACACCAAATTCTGCAACGGAAGTCCAATTGGCTTTCATCCGGGTACATCGGCTTTTGCTTACCTCTGATTAACGATCGGCTCGATATGATTGTAAAAATCTTGAAAGGGCCGGAAAATCAAAACCCACACACGCCCGCCAATGGGAGACGCCAAATTCGGCAACGGAAGTCCAGATGGCTTTTCGCTGGGTAATTCGGCTTTTGCTTACGTCTGAATAACGGTCGGCTCGATATGATTGTAAAAACCTTGAAAGGGCCGGAAAATCAAAACCCAAAAAAGAACAAAAAAGCATACAACATGGAAGTTAGAAGTAAGAAGTAAGAAGTTAGAAGTAAGAAATTAGAAGTTAGAAGTAAGAAGTTAGAAGTTAGAAGTAAGAAGTTAGAACCCCCCCCCCCTCTCACACACACATACACTCACACGACAGCCCCGCCCCTCCCCCCTCCCACACACACACGCCAAATTCTGCAACGGAAGTCCAGTTGGCTTTAATCCGGGTACTTTGGCTTTTGTGTACCTCTGATAAACGATCGGCTCGATATGAATTTAAAAATCTTCAAAGGGCCGTAAAATCAAAACACACACACGCCCGCCAATGTGAGTCGTCAAGTTCTGCAACGGAAGTCGAGATGGCTTTTCGCCGGGTATTTCGGCTTTTGCTTATGTCTGATTAACGATCGGCTCGATATGATTGTTATAACCTTGAAAGAGCCGGAAAATCAAAACCCAAACAACAACAACAAAAACATACAACATCGACGTTACAAGTAAGAATGTCCCCACACAAACATACCATTGCCCCGCCCCGCCACCTCCCTCCAACCCCGCACGCCAAATTCTGCAACGGAAGTCCAGTTGGCTTTTATCCGGGTACTTCGGCATTTTTTTTTTTTGCTTACGTCTGATTAACGATCGGCTGGATATGATTGTAAAAACAATGAAAGCGCCGGAAAATCAAAACTCCAAAAAACAACAACAAAAAAGCATACAACATAGAAGTAAGAAGTAATAAGTTAGAAGTAAGAAGTTTGTAGTAAGAAGTTAGAAGTTAGAAGTAATAAGTTATTAGTTAGAAGTTAGAAGTAAGAAGTTAGAAGTTAGAAATAAGAAATGCCCCCCCTCACACACACCACAGCCCTCGCCCCTTCCCCCTCCCACACACACGCCAAATTCTGCAACGGAAGTCGAGTTGGCTTTTATCCGGGTACTTAGGCTTTTGCTTACGTCTGATTAACGGTCGGCTCGATGTGATTGTAAAAACCTTGAAAGGGCCGGAAAATCAAAATCCAAAAAAGGACAAAAAAAAAACAAACAAAAAAAAAACATACAACATGGAAGTTAGAAGTTAGAAGTAAGAAGTAAGAAGTTAGAAGTAAGAAGTTAGAAGTTAGAAGTTAGAAGTAAGAAGTAAGAAGTTAGAAGTAAGAAGTTAGAAGTAAGAAGTTAGAAGTAAGAAGTTAGAAATAAGAAATCCCCCCTTACACACACACACACACACACACACACACACACACACACACACCACAGCCCCGCCCCTTCACCCTCCCACACACACGCCAAATTCTGCAACAGAAGTCCAGTTGGCTTTTATCCGGGTACTTCGGCTTTTGTTTACCTCTGATAAACGATCGGCTCGATATGAATTAAAAAACTCTTCAAATGGCCGGAAATTCAAAACCTACACACGCTGGCCAATGTGAGACGTCAAGTTCTGCAACGGAAGTTCAGATCGCTTTTCGCCGGATACTTCGGTTTTGCTTATGTCTGATTAACGATCGGCTCGATATGATTGTAATAACCTTGAAAGAGCCAGAAAATCAAAACCTGAACAACAACAACAACAACAAATTTATACAACATGGAAGTTAGAAGTAAGAATGTCCCCATACAAACAAACCATTGTCCTGCCCCCCCCCCCCCACAACCCATCACGCCAAATTCTGCAACGGAAGTCCAGTTGGTTTTTATTCGGGTGCTTCGGCTTTTGCTTACCTCTGATTAACGATCGGCTCGATATGATTGTAAAAATCTTGAAAGTGCCGGAAAATCAAAACCCACACACGCCCGCCAACATACAACGTGATTAACGATCGGCTCGATATGATTGTAATTATCTTGAAAGAGCCGGGAAATCAAAACCCTAACAACAACAACAACAAAACATAAAACATGTAAGTTTGAAGTAAGAATGTCCCCACACAAACATACCATTGCCCGCTCCGACACCCCCCCCCAACCCCTCACGCCAAATGCTGCAACGGAAGTCCAGTTAGCTTTCATCCGGGTACTTTGGCATTTGCTTACGTCTGATCAACGATCGGCTGGATATGATTTAAAAACCTTGAACGGGCCGGAAAATCAAAACCCCAAAAACAACAACAAAAAAGCATACAACATTGAAGTTAGAAGTTAGAAGTAAGAAGTTAGAAGCAAGAAGTCCGCCAATGTGAGACGTCAAATTCTGCAACGGAAGTCGAGATGGCTTTTCGCCGGGTACTTCGGCTTTTGCTTATGTCTGATTAACGATCGGCTCGATATGATTGTAATAACCTTTTAAAGAGCCGGAAAATCAAAACCCAAACAGCAACAACAACAAAACATACAACATGGAAGTAAGAAGTAAGAATGTCCCAACACAAATATACGATAGCCCCGCCCCGCCCCGCCCCGCCCCGCCACACCCCCAACCCCTCACGCCAATTTCTGCAACGGAAGTCCAGTTGTTTTTTTTTTTACGGGTACTTCGGCTTTTGCTTACCTCTGATTAACGATCGGCTCGATATGATTGCAAAAAATCTTGAAAGGGCCGGAAAATCAAAACCCACACACGCCCGCCAATGTGAGACGCCAAATTCTGCAACGGAAGTCCATATGGCTTTTCGCTGGGTACTTCGGCATTTGCTTACGTCTGATTAACGATCGGCTCGATATGATTGTAAAAACATTGAAAGGGCCGGAAAATCGAAACCCCAATAACAAAAACAAAAAAGCATACAGCATGGAAGTAAGAAGTTAGAAGTAAGAAGTTAGAAGTTAGAAGTAAGAAGTTAGAAGTTAGAAGTAAGAAGTTTGAAGTAAGAAATTAGAAGTAAGAATTTAGAAGTTAGAAGTTAGAAATGAGAAGCGCCCCCCCCCCCCCCTCACATACACACACCACAGCCTCCGCCCCTAACCCCTCCCACACACACGCCAAATTCTTGAACGGAAGTCCAGCTGGCTTTTATCCGGGTACTTCGGCTTTTGCTTATGTGAGACGCCAAATTCTGCAACGGAAGTCCAGATGGCTTTTCGCTGGGTACTTCGGCATTTGCTTACGTCTGATTAACGATCGGCTCGATATGATTGTAAAAGCATTGAAAGGGCCGGAAAATCAAAACCCCAATAACAACAACAAAAAAGCATACAACATGGAAGTAAGAAGTTAGAAGTAAGAAGTTAGAAGTAAGACGTTAGAAGTTAGAAGTTAGAAGTAGAAGTAGAAGTTAGAAGTAAGAAATTAGAAGTTAGAAGTTAGAAATAAGAAATGCCCCCCCCCCCCCTCTCACACACACACACACCACAGCCCCCCCCCCCTCTTACCCCTCCCACACACACGCCAAATTCTGGAACGGAAGTCCAGTTGGCTTTTATCCGGGTACTTCGGCTTTTGCCTATGTGAGACGCCAAATTCTGCAACGGAAGTCCAGATGGCTTTTCGCTGGGTACTTCGGCAATTGCTTACGTCTGATTAACGATCGGCTCGATATGATTGTAAAAACCTTGAAAGGGTCGGAAAATCCAAACCCCCAAAACAACAACTAAAAAGCATACAACATGGAAATTAGAAGTTAGAAGTAAGAAGTTAGAGGTAAGAAGTTAGAAGTTAGAAGTTAGAAATAAGAAATATGCCCTCCCCACTCCCACACACACACCACAGCCCCCGCCCCTTACCCCTCCCACACACACGCCAAATTCTGCAACGGAAGTCCAGTTGGTTTTATCTGGGTACTTTGGCTTTTGCTTACCTCTGATAAATGATCGGCTCGATATGAACTTAAAAATCTTGAAAGGGCCGGAAAATCAAAACCAACACACGCCCGCCAATGTGAGACGTCAAGTTTTCAACGAAAGTCAAGATGTCTTTTCGCCGGGTACTTCGGCTTTTGCTTATGTCTGATTAACGATCGGCAGGATATGATTGTAATAACCTTGAAATGGCCGGAAAATCAAAACCCAAACAACAACAACAACAACAAAAACATACAACATGGAAGTTAGAAGAAAGAATGTCCACACACAAACATGCCATAGCCCCGCCCCGCCCCGCCCCGCCACCCCCAACCCCTCATGCCAAATTCTGCAACGGAAGTCCAGTTGGATTATATCCGGGTACTTCGGCTTTTGCTTACCTCTGATTAACGACCGGCTCGATATGAACTTAAAAATCTTCAAAGGGCCGGAAAATCAAAACCCACACACGCCCGCCAATGTGAGACGCCAAATTCTGCAACGGAAGTCCAGATGGCTTTTCGCTGGGTACTTCGGCATTTGCTTACGTCTGATTAACGGTCGGCTCGATATGATTGTAAAAACCTTGAAAGCGACGGAAAATCAAAACCCCAAAAACAACAACAAAAAAAAAATACATGGAAGTTAGAAGTAAGAAGTTAGAAGTAAGAATTTACAAAGTAGAAGTAAGAAGTTAGAAGTAAGAAGTTAGAAGAAAAAAGTAAGAAGTAAGAAGTTATAAATAAGAAATGCCCCCCCCCCCCACACACACACACATAACAGCCCCCGCCTCTTCCCCCTCGCCCACACACGCCAAATTCTGCAACGGAAGTCCAGTTGGCTTTTATCCGGGTACATAGGCTTTTGGTTACCTTTGATTAACGATCGGCTCGATTTGATTGTAAAAATCTTGAAAGGGCCGGAAAATCAAAACCCGGCCGGGTCCATGAAAACCTACCCACCCCCAAGCCTCACGCACACTACTTTTCCGCACCCATTTTCAAGGAAACACGAGTTTTTTTTCTCGGAGTAGCCAGCTAGTGGGTCTGCTAAAGCCCCTTCAGCCACACATGCCCCACGTACTCACTAGCTCCCGCACTCCGCCGTTACGCTAGCAGAACCAGCAGGAACTCGTGTTCCACTGATTCCGATACAACGCGGTAATGGGCATTTTTAACCAATTTTCTTGTCTCCAGTTTTCATTAACTAGAGTTTTGCGAGTATACTCACCCATACTGCTGAATAGGACATCTATCCATGTCCAAGTCGCGCTACGTCGCCAACTCCCGCACTTCTCCGTTTGGCCGGGTTCGGGAAAACCAACCCACCACCCCAAGCCGGCCACATACTACTTTTCCGCACCCATTTTCAAGGAAACACGAGTTTTCCTGGAGTAGCCAGCCAGTGGGTCTGCTAAAGCCCCTTCAGCCACACATGCCCCACGTACTCACTAGCTCCCGCACTCCGCCGTTACGCTAGCAGAACCAGCAGGAACTCGTGTTCCACTGATTCCGATACAACGCGGTAATGGGCATTTTTAACCAATTTTCTTTTCTCCAGTTTTCAATAACTAGAGTTTTGCGAGTATACTCACCCATACTGCTGGATAGGACATCTATCCATGTCCAAGTCGCGCTACGTCGCCAACTCCCGCACTTCTCCGTTTGGCCGGGTTCGGGAAAACCTACCCACCATCCCAAGCCGGCCACATACTACTTTTCCGCACCCACTTTCAAGGAAACACGAGTTTTCCTGGAGTAGCCAGCTAGTGGGTCTGCTAAAACCCTTTCAGCCACTCATGTCCCACGTACTCGCTAGCTCCCGCACTCCGCCGTTACGCTAGCAGAACCAGCAGGAACTCGTGTTCCACTGATTCCAATACAACGCGGTAATGGGCATTTTTCATCTATGTTCTTGTCTCCAGTTTGCAGTAACCAGAGTTTTGCCAATGTACTCACCCACACTGCTTGATAGGACATCTATGTACGCCCATTTCGCGCTATGACGCCAACACCCGCACCTCACCGTTTGGCCGGGTCCAGGAAAACCTACCCACCCCCAAGCCTCACGCAAACTCCTTTTCCGCACCCATTTTCCTGGAAACACGAGTTTTCCCGGAGTAGCCAGCTAGTGGGTCTGCTAAAGCCCCTTCAGCCACACATGCCCCACGTACTCACTAGCTCCCGCACTCCGCCGTTTCGCTAGCAGAACCAGCAGGAACTCGTGTTCCACTGATTCCGAAACAACGTGGCAATGGGCAATGTTCACCAATTTTCTTGTCTCAAGTTTTCAGTAACCAGAGTTTAGCGAGTATACTCACCCATACTGCTGGATAAGACATCTATCCATGTCCGAGTCGCGCTACGTCGCCAACTCCCGCACCTCACCGTTTGGCCGGGTTCGGGAAAACCTACCTACCACCCCAAGCCGGCAACATACTACTTTTACGAACCCATTTTCAAGGAAACACGAATTTTCCCGGAGTAGCCAGCTAGTGGGTCTGCTAAAGCCCCTTCAGCCACCCATGTCCCATGTACACGCTAGCGCCCGCACTCCGTCGTTACGCTAGCAGAACCAGCAGGAACTCGTGTTCCACTGATTCCAATACAACGCAGTAATGGGCATTTTTCATCAATGTTCTTGTCTCCAGTTTTCAGTAACCAGTGTTTTGCCAATGTACTCACCCACACTGCTTGATAGGACATCTATCTACGCCCATTTCGCGCTATGTCGCCAACACCCTCACCTCACCGTTTGGCCGGGTCCAGGAAAACCTACCCACCCCCAAGCCTCACGCACACTCCTTTTCCATACCCATTTTCCAGGAAACACGAGTTTTCCCGGAGTAGCCAGCTAGTGGGTCTGCTAAAGCCCCTTCAGCCACACATGCCCCACGTACTCACTAGCTCCCGCACTCCGCCGTTACGCTAGCAGAACCAGCAGGAACTCGTGTTCCACTGATTCCGATACAACGCGGTAATGGGCATTTTTAACCAATTTTCTTCTCTCCAGTTTTCAATAACTAGAGTTTTGCGAGTATACTCACCCATACTGCTGGAAAGGACATCTATCATGTCCAAGTCGCGCTACGTCGCCAACTCCCGCACTTCTCCGTTTGGCCGGGTTCGGGAAAACCTACCCACCACCCCAAGCCGGCCACATACTACTTTTCGACACCCATTTTCAAAGAAACACGAGTTTTCCTGGAGTAGCCAGCTAGTGGGTCTGCTAAAGCCCTTTCAGCCACTCATGTCCCACGTACTCGCTAGCTCCCGCACTCCGCCGTTACGCTAGCAGAACCAGCAGGAATTCGTGTTCCACTGATTCCAATACAACGCGGTAATGGGCATTTTTCATCAATGTTCTTGTCTCCAGTTTGCAGTAACCAGATTTTTGCCAATGTACTCACACACACTGCTTGATAGGACATCTATCTACGCCCATTTCGCGCTATGTCGCCAACACCCGCACCTCACCGTTTGGCCGGGTCCAGGAAAACCTACCCACCCCTAAGCCTCACGCACACTCCTTTTCCGCACCCATTTTCCAGGAAACACGAGTTTTCCAGGAGTAGCCAGCTAGTGGGTCTGCAAAAGCCCCTTCAGCCACACATGCCCCACGTACTCACTAGCTCCCGCACTCCGCCGTTTCGCTAGCAGAACCAGCAGGAACTCGTGTTCCACTGATTCCGAAACAACGTGGCAATGGGCAATGTTCACCAATTTTCTTGTCTCAAGTTTTCAGTAACCAGAGTTTAGCGAGTATAATCACCCATACTGCTGGATAGGACATCTATCCATGTCCAAGTCGCGCTTCGTCGCCAACTCCCGCACCTCATCGTTTGGCCGGGTTCGGGAAAACCTACCTACCACCCCAAGCCGGCAACATACTACCTTTACGAACCCATTTTCAAGGAAACACGAATTTTCCCGGAGTAGCCAGCTAGTTGGTCTGCTAAAGCCCCTTCAGCCACCCACGTCCCATGTACACGCTAGCTCCCGCACTCCGTCGTTACGCTAGCAGAACCAGCAGGAACTCGTGTTCCATTGATTCCAATACAACGCAGTAATGGGCATTTTTCATCAATGTTCTTGTCTCCAGTTTGCAGTAACCAGAGTTTTGCCAATGTACTCACCCAAACTGCTTGACAGGACATCTATCTACGCCCATTTCGCGCTATGTCGCCAACACCCGCACCTCACCGTTTGGCCGGGTCCAGGAAAACCTACCCACCCCCAAGCCTCACGCACACCCCTTTTCCGCACCCATTTTCCAGGAAACACGAGTTTTCCCGGAGTAGCCAGCTAGTGGGTCTGCTAAAGCCCTTTCAGCCACACATGCCCCACGTACTCACTAGCTCCCGCACTCCGCCGTTACGCTAGCAGAACCAGCAGGAACTCGTGTTCCACTGATTCCGATACAACGCGGTAATGGGCATTTTTAACCAATTTTCTTGTCTCCAGTTTTCAATAACTAGAGTTTTGCGAGTATACTCACCCATACTGCTGGATAGGACATCTATCCATGTCCAAGTCGCGCTACGTCGCCAACTCCCGCACTTCTCCGTTTGGCCGGGTTCGGGAAAACCTACCCACCACCCCAAGCCGGCCTCATACTACATTTCCGCACCCATTTTCGAGGAAACACGAGTTTTCCTGGAGTAGCCATCTAGTGGGTCTGCTAAAGCCCTTTCAGCCACTCATGTCCCACGTACTCGCTAGCTCCCGCACTCCGCCGTTACGCTAGCAGAACCAGCAGGAATTCGTGTTCCACTGATTCCAATACAACGCGGTAATGGGCATTTTTCATCAATGTTCTTGTCTCCAGTTTGCACGAACCAGAGTTTTGCCAATGTACTCACCCACACTGCTTGATAGGACATGTATCTATGCCCATTTCGCGCTATGTCGCCAACACCCGCACCTCACCGTTTGGCCGGGTCCAGGAAAACCTACCCACCCCCAAGCCTCACGCACACTCCTTTTCCGCACCCATTTTCACGGAAACACGAGTTTTCCCGGAGTAGCCAGCTAGTGGGTCTGCTAAAGCCCCTTCAGCCACACATGCCCCACGTACTCACTAGCTCCCGCACTCCGCCGTTACGCTAGCAGAACCAGCAGGAACTCGTGTTCCACTGATTCCGATACAACGCGGTAATGGGCATTTTTAACCAATTTTCTTCTCTCCAGTTTTCAATAACTAGAGTTTTGCGAGTATACTCACCCATACTGCTGGATAGGACATCTATCCATGTCCAAGTCGCGCTACGTCGCCAACTCCCGCACTTCTCCGTTTGGCCGGGTTCGGGAAAACCTACCCACCACCCCAAGCCGGCCACATACTACTTTTCCGCACCCATTTTCAAGGAAACACGAGTTTTCCTGGAGTAGCCAGCTAGTGGGTCTGCTAAAGCCCTTTCAGCCACTCATGTCCCACGTACTCGCTAGCTCCCGCACTCCGCCGTTACGCTAGCAGAACCAGCAGGAACTCGTGTTGCACTGATTCCAATACAACGCGGTAATGGTCATTTTTCATCAATGTTCTTGTCTCCAGTTTGCAGTAACCAGAGTTTTGCCAATGTACTCACCCACACTGCTTGATAGGACATCTATCTACGCCCATTTCGCGCTATGTCGCCAACACCTGCACCTCACAGTTTGGCCGGGTCCAGGAAAACCTACCCTCCCCCAAGCTTCACGCACACTCCTTTTCCGCACCCATTTTCCAGGAAACACGAGTTTTCCCGGAGTAGCCAGCTAGTGGGTCTGCTAAAGCCCCTTCAGCCACACATGCCCCACGTACTCACCAGCATCCGCACTCCGCCGTTATGCTAGCAGAACCAGCAGGAACTCGTGTTCCACTGATTCCGATACAATGCGGTAATGGGCATTTTTAACCAATTTTCTTCTCTCCAGTTTTCAATAACTAGAGTGTTGCGAGTATACTCACCCATACTGCTGGATAGGACATCTTTCCATGCCCAAGTCGCGCTACGTCGCCAACTCCCGCACTTCTCCTATTGGCCGGGGTCGGGAAAACCTACCCACTACCCCAAGCCGGCCACATACTACTTTTCCGCACCCATTTTCAAGGAAACACGAGTTTTCCTGGAGTAGCCAGCCAGTGGGTCTGCTAAAGCCCTTTCAGCCACTCATGTCCCACGTACTCGCTAGCTCCCGCACTCCGCCGTTACGCTAGCAGAACCAGCAGGAACTCGTGTTCCACTGATTCCAATACAACGCGGTAATGGGCATTTTTCATCAATGTTCTTGTCTCCAGTTTGCAGTAACCAGAGTTTTGCCAATGTACTCACCCACACTGCTGGATAGGACATCTATCCATATCCGAGTCGCGCTACGTCGCCAACTCCCGCACCTCACCGTTTGGCCGGGTTCGGGAAAACCTACCCACAACCCAAAGCCGACCACATACTACTTTTCCGCACCCATTTTCAAGGAAACACGAGTTTTCCTGCAGTAGCCAGCCAGTGGGTCTGCTAAAGCCCTTTCAGCCACTCATGTCCCACGTACTCGCTAGCTCCCGCACTCCGTCGTTACGCTAGCAGAACCAGCAGGAACTCGTGTTCCACTGATTCCAATACAACGCGGTAATGGGCATTTTTCATCAATGTTCTTGTCTCCAGTTTGCAGTAACCAGAGTTTTGCCAATGTACTCACCCACACTGCTTGATAGGACATCTATGTACGCCCATTTCGCGCTATGTCGCCAACACCCGCACCTCACCGTTTGGCCGGGTCCAGGAAAACCTACCCACCCCAAGCCTCACGCACACTCCTTTTCCACACCCATTTTCCAGGAAACACGAGTTTTCCCGGAGTAGCCAGCTAGTGGGTCTGCTAAAGCCCCTTCAGCCACACATGCCCCACGTACTCACTAGCTCCCGCACTCCGCCGTTACGCTAGCAGAACCAGCAGGAACTCGTGTTCCACTGATTCCGATACAATGCGGTAATGGGCATTTTTAACCAATTTTCTTCTCTCCAGTTTTCAATAACTAGAGTTTTGCGAGTATACTAACCCATACTGCTGGATAGGACATCTATCCATGCCCAAGTCGCGCTACGTCGCCAACTCCCGCACTTCTCCGTTTGGCCGGGGTCGGGAAAACCTACCCACTACCCAAAGCCGGCCACATACTACTTTTCCGCACCCATTTTCAAAGAAACACGAGTTTTCCTGGAGTAGCCAGCCAGTGGGTCTGCTAAAGCCCTTTCAGCCACTCATGTCCCACGTACTCGCTAGCTCCCGCACTCCGCCGTTACGCTAGCAGAACCAGCAGGAACTCGTGTTCCACTGATTCCGATACAGCGCGGTAATGGGCATTTTTAACCAATTTTCTTGTCTCCAGTTTTCAATAACTAGAGTTTTGCGAGTATACTCGCCCATACTGCTGGATAGGACATCTATCCATGTCCAAGTCGCGCTACGTCGCCAACTCCCGCACTTCTCCGTTTGGCCGGGTTCGGGAAAACCTACCCACCATCCCAAGCCGGCCACATACTACTTTTCCGCACCCATTTTCAAGGAAACACGAGTTTTCCTGGAGTAGCCAGCTAGTGGGTCTGCTAAAACCCTTTCAGCCACTCATGTCCCACGTACTCGCTAGCTCCCGCACTCCGCCGTTACGCTAGCAGAACCAGCAGGAACTCGTGTTCCACTGATTCCAATTCATCGCGGTAATGGGCATTTTTCATCTATGTTCTTGTCTCCAGTTTGCAGTAACCAGAGTTTTGCCAATGTACTCACCCACACTGCTTGATAGGACATCTATCTACGCCCATTTCGCGCTATGTCGCCAACACCCGCACCTCACCGTTTGGCCGGGTCCAGGAAAACCTACCCACCCCCAAGCCTCACGCACACTCCTTTTCCGCACCCATTTTCTAGGAAACACGAGTTTTCCCGGAGTAGCCAGCTAGTGGGTCTGCTAAAACCCCTTCAGCCACACATGCCCCACGTACTCACTAGCTCCCGCACTCCGCCGTTTCGCTAGCAGAACCAGCAGGAACTCGTGTTTCACTGATTCCGAAACAACGTGGCAATGGGCAATGTTCACCAATTTTCTTGTCTCAAGTTTTCAGTAACCAGAGTTTAGCGAGTATACTCACCCATACTGCTGGATAGGACATCTATCCATGTCCGAGTCGCGTTACGTCGCCAACTCCCGCACCTCACCGTTTGGCCGGGTTCGGGAAAACCTACCTACCACCCCAAGCCGGCAACATACTACTTTTACGAACCCATTTTCAAGGAAACACGAATTTTCCCGGAGTAGCCAGCTAGTCGGTCTGCTAAAGCCCCTTCAGCCACCCATGTCCCATGTACACGCTAGCTCCCGCACTCCGTCGTTACGCTAGCAGAACCAGCAGGAACTCGTGTTCCACTGATTCCAATACAACGCGGTAATGGACATTTTTCATCAATGTTCTTGTCTCCAGTTTGCAGTAACCAGAGTTTTGCCAATGTACTCACCCAAACTGCTTGACAGGACATCTATCTACGCCCATTTCGCGCTATGTCGCCAACACCCGCACCTCACCGTCTGGCCGGGTCTAGGAAAACCTACCCACCCCAAGCCTCAAGCACACTCCTTTTTCGCACCCATTTTCCAGGAAACACGAGTTTTCCCGGAGTAGCCAGCTAGTGGGTCTGCTAAAGCCCTTTCAGCCACACATGCCCCACGTACTCACTAGCTCCCGCACTCCGCCGTTACGCTAGCAGAACCAGCAGGAACTCGTGTTCCACTGATTCCGATACAACGCGGTAATGGGCATTTTTAACCAATTTTCTTGTCTCCAGTTTTCAATAACTAGAGTTTTGCGAGTATACTCACCCATACTGCTGGATAGGACATCTATCCATGTCCAAGTCGCGCTACGTCGCCAACTACCGCACTTCTCCGTTTGGCCGGGTTAGGGAAAACCTACCCACCACCCCAAGCCGGCCTCATACTACTTTTCCGCACCCATTTTCGAGGAAACACGAGTTTTCCTGGAGTAGCCAGCTAGTGGGTCTGCTAAAGCCCTTTCAGCCACTCATGTCCCACGTACTCGCTAGCTCCCGCACTCCGCCGTTACGCTAGCCGAACCAGCAGGAATTCGTGTTCCACTGATTCCAATACAACGCGGTAATGGGCATTTTTCATCAATGTTCTTGTCTCCAGTTTGCACGAACCAGAGTTTTGCCAATGTAGTCACCCACACTGCTTGATAGGATATCTATCTACGCCCATTTCGCGCTATGTCGCCAACACCCGCACCTCACCGTTTGGCCGGGTCCAGGAAAACCTACCCACCCCCAAGCCTCACGCACACTCCTTTTCCGCACCCATTTTCCAGGAAACACGAGTTTTCCCGAAGTAGCCACCTAGTGGGTCTGCTAAAGCCCCTTCAGCCACACATGCCCCACGTACTCACTAGCTCCCGCACTCCGCCGTTACGCTAGCAGAACCAGCAGGAACTAGTGTTCCACTGATTCCGATACAACGCGGTAATGGGCATTTTTAACCAATTTTCTTGTCTCCAGTTTTCAATAACTAGAGTTTTGCGAGTATACTCACCTATACTGCTGGATAGGACATCTATCCATGTCCAAGTCGCGCTACGTCGCCAACTCCCGCACTGCTCCGTTTGGCCGGGTTCGGGAAAACCTACCCACCACCCCAAGCCGGTCACATACTACTTTTCCGCACCCATTTTCAAGGAAACACGAGTTTTCCTGGAGTAGCCAGCTAGTGGGTCTGCTAAAGCCCTTTCAGTCACTCATGTCCCACGTACTCGCTAGCTCCCGCACTCCGCCGTTACGCTAGCAGAACCAGCAGGAACTCGTGTTGCACTGATTCCAATACAACGCGGTAATGGGCATTTTTCATCAATGTGCTTGTCTCCAGTTTGCAGTAACCAGAGTTTTGCCAATGTACTCACCCACACTGATTGATAGGACATATATCTACGCCCATTTCGCGCTATGTCGCCAACACCTGCACCTCACAGTTTGGCCGGGTCCAGGAAAACCTACCCTCCCCCAAGCTTCACGCACACTCCTTTTCTGCACCCATTTCCCAGGAAACACGAGTTTTCCCGGAGTAGCCAGCTAGTGGGTCTGCTAAAGCCCCTTCAGCCACACATGCCCCACGTACTCACTAGCTCCCACACTCAGCCGTTACGCTAGCAGAACCAGCAGGAACTCGTGTTCCTCTGATTCCGATACAATGCGGTAATGGGCATTTTTAACCAATTTTCTTCTCTCCAGTTTTCAATAACTAGAGTGTTGCGAGTATACTCACCCATACTGCTGGATAGGACATCTATCCATGTCCGAGTCGCGTTACGTCGCCAACTCCCGCACCTCACCGTTTGGCCGGGTTCGGGAAAACCTACCTACCACCCCAAGCCGGCAACATACTACTTTTACGAACCCATTTTCAAGGAAACACGAATTTTCCCGGAGTAGCCATCTAGTTGGTCTGCTAAAGCCCCTTCAGCCACCCGTGTCCCATGTACACGCTAGCTCCCGCACTCCGTCGTTACGCTAGCAGAACCAGCAGGAACTCGTGTTCCACTGATTCCAATACAACGCGGTAATGGACATTTTTCATCAATGTTCTTGTCTCCAGTTTGCAGTAACCAGAGTTTTGCCAATGTACTCACCCAAACTGCTTGACAGGACATCTATCTACGCCCATTTCGCGCTATGTCGCCAACACCCGCACCTCACCGTTTGGCCGGGTCTAGGAAAACCTACCCACCCCAAGCCTCAAGCACACTCCTTTTTTGCACCCATTTTCCAGGAAACACGAGTTTTCCCGGAGTAGCCAGCTAGTGGGTCTGCTAAAGCCCTTTCAGCCACACATGCCCCACGTACTCACTAGCTCCCGCACTCCGCCGTTACGCTAGCAGAACCAGCAGGAACTCGTGTTCCACTGATTCCGATACAACGCGGTAATGGGCATTTTTAACCAATTTTCTTGTCTCCAGTTTTCAATAACTAGAGTTTTGCGAGTATACTCACCCATACTGCTGGATAGGACATCTATCCATGTCCAAGTCGCGCTACGTCGCCAACTACCGCACTTCTCCGTTTGGCCGGGTTCGGGAAAACCTACCCACCACCCCAAGCCGGCCTCATACTACTTTTCCGCACCCATTTTCGAGGAAACACGAGTTTTCCTGGAGTAGCCAGCTAGTGGGTCTGCTAAAGCCCTTTCAGCCACTCATGTCCCACGTACTCGCTAGCTCCCGCACTCCGCCGTTACGCTAGCAGAACCAGCAGGAATTCGTGTTCCACTGATTCCAATACAACGCGGTAATGGGCATTTTTCATCAATGTTCTTGTCTCCAGTTTGCACGAACCAGAGTTTTGCCAATGTAGTCACCCACACTGCTTGATAGGATATCTATCTACGCCCATTTCGCGCTATGTCGCCAACACCCGCACCTCACCGTTTGGCCGGGTCCAGGAAAACCTACCCACCCCCAAGCCTCACGCACACTCCTTTTCCGCACCCATTTTCCAGGAAACACGAGTTTTCCCGGAGTAGCCACCTAGTGGGTCTGCTAAAGCCCCTTCAGCCACACATGCCCCACGTACTCACTAGCTCCCGCACTCCGCCGTTACGCTAGCAGAACCAGCAGGAACTCGTGTTCCACTGATTCCGATACAACGCGGTAATGGGCATTTTTAACCAATTTTCTTCTCTCCAGTTTTCAATAACTAGAGTTTTGCGAGTATACTCACCCATACTGCTGGATAGGACATCTATTTATGTCCAAGTCGCGCTACGTCGCCAACTCCCGCACTTCTCCGTTTGGCCGGGTTCGGGAAAACCTACCCACCACCCCAAGCCGGCCACATACTACTTTTCCGCACCCATTTTCAAGGAAACACGAGTTTTCCTGGAGTAGCCAGCTAGTGGGTCTGCTAAAGCCCTTTCAGCCACTCATGTCCCACGTACTCGCTAGCTCCCGCACTCCGCCGTAACGCTAGCAGAACCAGCAGGAACTCGTGTTCCACTGATTCCAATACAACGCGGTAATGGGCATTTTTCATCAATGTTCTTGTCTCCAGTTTGCAATAACCAGAGTTTTGCCAATGTACTCACCCACACTGCTTGATAGGACATCTATCTACGCCCATTTCGCGCTATGTCGCCAACACCCGCACCTCACAGTTTGGCCGGGTCCAGGAAAACCTACCCTCCCCCAAGCCTCACGCACACTCCTTTTCCGCACCCATTTTCCAGGAAACACGAGTTTTCCCGGAGTAGCCAGCTAGTGGGTCTGCTAAAGCCCCTTCAGCCACACATGCCCCACGTACTCACTTGCTCCCGCACTCCGCCGTTACGCTAGCAGAACCAGCAGGAACTCGTGTTCCACTGCTTCCGATACAATGCGGTAATGGGGCATTTTTAACAAATTTTCTTCTCTCCAGTTTTCAATAACTAGAGTTTTGCGAGTATACTCACCCATACTGCTGGATAGGACATCTATCCATGCCCAAGTCGCGCTACGTCGCCAACTCCCGCACTTCTCCGTTTGGCCGGGGTCGGGAAAACCTACCCACTCCCCAAAGCCGGCCACATACTACTTTTCCGCACCCATTTTCAAGGAAACACGAGTTTTCCTGGAGTAGCCAGCCAGTGGGTCTGCTAAAGCCCTTTCAGCCACTCATGTCCCACGTACTCGCTAGCTCCCGCACTCCGCCGTTACGCTAGCAGAACCAGCAGGAACTCGTGTTCCACTGATTCCAATACAGCGCGGTGATGGGCATTTTTCATCAATGTTCTTGTCTCCAGTTTGCAGTAACCAGAGTTTTGCCAATGTACTCACCCATACTGCTGAATAGGACATCTATCCATATCCGAGTCGCGCTACGTCGCCAACTCCCGCACCTCACCGTTTGGCCGGGTTCGGGAAAACCTACCCACAACCCAAAGCCGACCACATACTACTTTTCCGCACCCATTTTCAAGGAAACACGAGTTTTCCTGCAGTAGCCAGCCAGTGGGTCTGCTAAAACCCTTTCAGCCACTCATGTCCCACGTACTCGCTAGCTCCCGCACTCCGTCGTTACTCTAGCAGAACCAGCAGGAACTCGTGTTCCACTGATTCCAATACAGCGCGGTGATGGGCATTTTTCATCAATGTTCTTGTCTCCAGTTTGCAGTAACCAGAGTTTTGCCAATGTACTCACCCATACTGCTGGATAGGACATCTATCCATATCCGAGTCGCGCTACGTCGCCAACTCCCGCACCTCACCGTTTGGCCGGGTTCGGGAAAACCTACCCACAACCCAAAGCCGACCACATACTACTTTTCCGCACCGATTTTCAAGGAAACACGAGTTTTCCTGCAGTAGCCAGCCAGTGGGTCTGCTAAAGCTCTTACAGCCACTCATGTCCCACGTACTCGCTAGCTCCCGCACTCCGTCTTTACGCTAGCAGAACCAGCAGGAACTCGTGTTCCACTGATTCCAATACAACGCGGTAATGGGCATTTTTCATCAATGTTCTTGTCTCCAGTTTGCAGTAACCAGAGTTTTGCCAATGTACTCACCCACACTGCTTGATAGGACATCTATGTACGCCCATTTCGCGCTATGTCGCCAACACCCGCACCTCACTGTTTGGCCGGGTCCAGGAAAACCTACCCACCCAAAGCCTCACGCACACTCCTTTTCCACACCCATTTTCCAGGAAACACGAGTTTTGCCGGAGTAGCCAGCTAGTGGGTCTGCTAAAGCTCCTTCAGCCACACATGCCCCACGTACTCACTAGCTCTCGCACTCCGCCGTTACGCTAGCAGAACCAGCAGGAACTCGTGTTCCACTGATTCCGATACAACGCGGTAATGGGCATTTTTAACCAATTTTCTTGTCTCCAGTTTTCAATAACTAGAGTTTTGCGAGTATACTCACCCATACTGCTGGATAGGACATCTATCCCTGTCCAAGTCGCGCTACGTCGCCAACTCCCGCACTTCTCCGTTTGGCCGGGTTCGGGAAAACCTACCCACCATCCCAAGCCGGCCACATACTACTTTTCCGCACCCATTTTCAAGGAAACACGAGTTTTCCTGGAGTAGCCAGCTAGTGGGTTCGCTAAAACCCTTTCAGCCACTCATGTCCCACGTACTCGCTAGCTCCCGCACTCCGCCGTTACGCTAGCAAAACCAGCAGGAACTCGTGTTCCACTGATTCCAATACATCGCGGTAATGGGCATTTTTCATTTATATTCTTGTCTCCAGTTTGCAGTAACCAGAGTTTTGCCAATGTACTCACCCACACTGCTTGATAGGACATCTATCTACGCCCATTTCGCGCTATGTCGCCAACACCCGCCCCTCACCGTTTGGCCGGGTCCAGGAAAACCTACCCACCCCAAGCCTCACGCACACTCCTTTTCCGCACCCATTTTCCAGGAAACACGAGTTTTCCCGGAGTAGCCAGCTAGTGGGTCTGCTAAAGCCCCTTCAGCCATACATGCCCCACGTACTCACTAGCTCCCGCACTCCGCCGTTTCGCTAGCAGAACCAGCAGGAACTCTTGTTTCATTGATTCCGAAACAACGTGGCAATGGGCAATGTTGACCAATTTTCTTGTCTCAAGTTTTCGGTAACCAGAGTTTAGCGAGTATACTCACCCATACTGCTGGATAGGACATCTATCCATGTCCGAGTCGCGTTACGTCGCCAACTCCCGCACCTCACCGTTTGGCCGGGTTCGGGAAAACCTACCTACCACCCCAAGCCGGCAACATACTACTTTTACGAACCCATTTTCAAGGAAACACGAATTTTCCCGGAGTAGCCAGCTAGTTGGTCGGCTAAAGCCCCTTCAGCCACCCATGTCCCATGTACACGCTAGCTCCCGCACTCCGTCGTTACGCTAGCAGAACCAGCAGAAACTCGTGTTCCACTGATTCCAATACAACGCGGTAATGGGCATTTTTCATCAATGTTCTTGTCTCCAGTTTGCAATAACCAGAGTTTTGCCAATGTACTCACCCACACTGCTTGACAGGACATCTATCTACGCCCATTTCGCGCTATGTCGCCAACACCCGCACCTCACCGTTTGGCCGGGTCCAGGAAAACTTACCCACCCCCAAGCCTCACGCACACTCCTTTTCCGCACCCATTTTCCAGGAAACACGAGTTTTCCCGGAGTAGCCAGCTAGTGGGTCTGCTAAAGCCCTTTCAGCCACACATGCCCCACGTAATCACTAGCTCCCGCACTCCGCCGTTACGCTAGCAGAACCAGCAGGAACTCGTGTTCCACTGATTCCGATACAACGCGGTAATGGGCATTTTTAACCAATTTTCTTCTCTCCAGTTTTCAATAACTAGAGTTTTGCGAGTATACTCACCCATACTGCTGGATAGGACATCTATTAATGTCCAAGTCGCGCTACGTCGCCAACTCCCGCACTTCTCCGTTTGGCCGGGTTCGGGAAAACCTACCCACCACCCCAAGCCGGCCACATACTACTTTTCCGCACCATTTTTCAAGGAAACACGAGTTTTCCTGGAGTAGCCAGCTAGTGGGTCTGCTAAAGCCCTTTCAGCCACTCATGTCCCACGTACTCGCTAGCTCCCGCACTCCGCCGTTACGCTAGCAGAACCAGCAGGAACTCGTGTTCCACTGATTCCAATACAACGCAGTAATGGGCATTTTTCATCAATGTTCTTGTCTCCAGTTTGCAGTAACCAGAGTTTTGCCAATGTACTCACCCACACTGCTTGATAGGACATCTATCTACGCCCATTTCGCGCTATGTCGCCAACACCCGCACCTCACAGTTTGGCCGGGTCCAGGAAAACCTACCCTCCCCCAAGCCTCACGCACACTCCTTTTCCGCACCCATTTTCCAGGAAACACGAGTTTTCCCGGAGTAGCCAGCTAGTGGGTCTGCTAAAGACCCTTCAGCCACACATGCCCCACGTACTCACTAGCTCCCGCACTCCGCCGTTACGCTAGCAGAACCAGCAGGAACTCGTGTTCCACTGATTCCGATACAATGCGGTAATGGGCATTTTTAACCAATTTTCTTCTCTCCAGTTTTCAATAACTAGAGTTTTGCAAGTATACTCACCCATACTGCTGGATAGGACATCTATCCATGCCCAAGTCGCGCTACGTCGCCAACTCCCGCACTTCTCCGTTTGGCCGGGGCCGGGAAAACCTACCCACTACCCCAAGCCGTCCACATACTGCTTTTCCGAACCCATTTTCAAGGAAACACGACTTTTCCTGGAGTAGCTAGCCAGTGGGTCTGCTAAAGCCCTTTCAGCCACTCATGTCCCACGTACTCGCTAGCTCCCGCACTCCGCCGTTACGCTAGCAGAACCAGCAGGAACTCGTGTTCCACTGATTCCAATACAGCGCGGTGATGGGCATTTTTCATCAATGTTCTTGTCTCCAGTTTGCAGTAACCAGAGTTTTGCCAATGTACTCACCCATACTGCTGGATAGGACATCTATCCATATCCGAGTCGCGCTACGTCGCCAACTCCCGCACCTCACCGTTTGGCCGGGTTCGGGAAAACCTACCCACAACCCAAAGCCGACCACATACTACTTTTCCGCACCCATTTTCAAGGAAACACGAGTTTTCCTGCAGTAGCCAGCCAGTGGGTCTGCAAAAGCCCTTTCAGCCACTCATGTGCCTGGTACTCGCTAGCTCCCGCACTCCGTCGTTACGCTAGCAGAACCAGCAGGAACTCGTGTTCCACTGATTCCAATACAACGCGGTAATGGGCATTTGTCATCAATGTTCTTGTCTCCAATTTGCAGTAACCAGAGTTTTGCCAATGTACTCACCACACTGCTTGATAGGACATCTATGTACGCCCATTTCGCGCTATGTCGCCAACACCCGCACCTCACCGTTTGGCTGGGTCCAGGAAAACCTACCCACCCCAAGCCTCACGCACACTCCTTTTCCACACCCATTTTCCAGGAAACACGAGTTTTCCCGGAGTAGCCAGCTAGTGGGTCTGCTAAAGCCCCTTCAGCCACACATGCCCCACGTACTCACTAGCTCCCGCACTCCGCCGTTACGCTAGCAGAACCAGCAGGAACTCGTGTTCCACTGATTCCGATACAACGCGGTAATGGGCATTTTTAACCAATTTTCTTTTCTCCAGTTTTCAATAACTAGAGTTTTGCGAGTATACTCACCCATACTGCTGGATAGGACATCTATCCATGTCCAAGTCGCGCTACGTCGCCAACTCCCGCACTTCTCCGTTTGGCCGGGTTCGGGAAAACCTACCCACCATCCCAAGCCGGCCACATACTACTTTTCCGCACCCACTTTCAAGGAAACACGAGTTTTCCTGGAGTAGCCAGCTAGTGGGTCTGCTAAAACCCTTTCAGCCACACATGTCCCACGTACTCGCTAGCTCCCGTACTCCGCCGTTACGCTAGCAGAACCAGCAGGAACTCGAGTTCAACTGATTCCAATACAACGCGGTAATGGGCATTTTTCATCTATGTTCTTGTCTCCAGTTTGCAGTAACCAGAGTTTTGCCAAAGTACTCACCCACACTGCTTGATAGGACATCTATCTACGCCCATTTCACGCTATGTCGCCAACACCCACACCTCACCGTTTGGCCGGGTCCAGGAAAACCTACCCACCCCCAATCCTCACGCACACTCCTTTTCCGCACCCATTTTCCAGGAAACACGAGTTTTCCCGGAGTAGCCAGCTAGTGGGTCTGCTAAAGCTCCTGCAGCCACACATGCCCCACGTAGTCACTAGCTCCCGCACTCCACCGTTACGCTAGCAGAACCAGCAGGAACTCGTGTTCCACTGATTCCGTTACAACGCGGTAGTGGGCATTTTTAACCAATTTTCTTGTCTCCAGTTTTCAATAACTAGAGTTTTGCGAGTATACTCACCCATACTGCTGGAAAGGAAATCTATCCATGTCCAAGTCGCGCTACGTCGCCAACTCCCGCACTTCTCCGTTTGGCCGGGTTCGGGAAAACCTACCCACCACCCCAAGCCGGTCTCATACTACTTTTTCGCACCGAATTTTCGAGGAAACACGAGTTTTCCTGGAGTAGCCAGCTAGTGGGTCTGCTAAAGCCCTTTCAGCCACTCATGTCCCACGTACTCGATAGCTCCCGCACTCCGCCGTTACGCTAGCAGAACCAGCAGGAATTCGTGTTCCACTGATTCCAATACAACGCGGTAATGGGCATTTTTCATCAATGTTCTTGTCTCCAGTTTGCACGAACCAGAGTTTTGCCAATGTACTCACCCACACTGCTTGATAGGACATCTATCTACGCCCATTTCGCGCTATGTCGCCAACACCCGCACCTCACCGTTTGGCCGGGTCCAGGAAAACCTACCCAACCCTAAGCCTCACGCACACTCCTTTTCCGCACCCATTTTCCAGGAAACACGAGTTTTCCCGGAGTAGCCAGCTAGTGGGTCTGCTAAAGCCCCTTCAGCCACACATGCCCCACGTACTCACTAGCTCCCGCACTCCGCCGTTTCGCTAGCAGAACCAGCAGGAACTCGTGTTCCACTGATTCCGAAATAACGTGGCAATGGGCAATGTTCACCAATTTTCTTGTCTCAAGTTTTCAGTAACCAGAGTTTAGCGAGTATACTCACCCATACTGCTGGATAGGACATCTATCCATGTCCGAGTCGCGTTACGTCGCCAACTCCCGCACCTCACCGTTTGGCCGGGTTCGGGAAAACCTACCTACCACCCCAAGCCGGCAACATACTACTTTTACGAACCCATTTTCAAGGAAACACGAATTTTCCCGGAGTAGCCAGCTAGTGGGTCTGCTAAAGCCCCTTCAGCCACCCATGTCCCATGTACACGCTAGCTCCCGCACTCCGTCGTTACGCTAGCAGAATGAGCAGGAACTCGTGTTCCACTGATTTAAATACAACGCGGTAATGGGCATTTTTCATCAATGTTCTTGTCTCCAGTTTGCAGTAACCACAGTTTTGCCAATGTACTCACCCACACTGCTTGATAGGACATCTATGTACGCCCATTTCGCGCTATGTCGCCAACACCCGCACCTCACCGTTTGGCCGGGTCCAGGAAAACCTACCCACCACCAAGCCTCACGCACACTCCTTTTCCGCACCCATTTTCCAGGAAACACGAGTTTTGCCCGAGTAGCCAGCTAGTGGGTCTGCTAAAGCCCCTTCAGCCACACATGCCCCACGTACTCACTAGCTCCCGCACTCCGCCGTTACGCTAGCAGAACCAGCAGGAACTCGTGTTCCACTGATTCCGATACAAATCGGTAATGGGCATTTTTAACCAATTTTCTTGTCTCCAGGTTTCAATAACTAGAGTTTTGCGAGTATACTCACCCATACTGCTAGATAGGACATCTATCAATGTCCAAGTCGCGCTACGTCGCCAACTCCCGCACTTCTCCGTTTGGCCGGGTTCGGGAAAACCTACCCACTACCCCAAGCCGACCACATACTACTTTTCCGCACCCATTGTCAAGGAAACACGAGTTTTCCTGCAGTAGCCAGCCAGTGGGTTTGCTAAAGCCCTTTCAGCCACTCATGTCCCACGTACTCGCTAGCTCCCGCACTCCGCCGTTACGCTAGCAGAACCAGCAGGAACTCGTGTTCCACTGATTCCAATACAACGCAGTAATGGGCATTTTTCATCAATTGTTCTTGTCTCCAGTTTGCAGTAACCAGAGTTTTGCCAATATACTCACCCACACTGCTTAATAGGACATCTATCTACGCCCATTTTGCGCTACGTCGCCAACACCCGCACCTAACCGTTTGGCCGGGTCCAGGAAAACCTACCCACCCCCAAGCCTCACGCACACTCCTTTTCCGCACCCATTTTCCAGGAAACACGAGTTTTCCCGGAGTAGCCAGCTAGTGGGTCTGCTAAAGCCCCTTCAGCCACACATGCCCCACGTACTCACTAGCTCCCGCACTCCGCCGTTACGCTAGCAGAACCAGCATGAACTCGTGTTCCACTGATTCCGATACAACGCGGTAATGGGCATTTTTAACCAATTTTCTTTTCTCCAGTTTTCAATAACTAGAGTTTTGCGAGTATACTCACCCATACTGCTGGATAGGACATCTATCCATGTCCAAGTCGCGCTACGTCGCCAACTGCCGCACTTCTCCGTTTGGCCGGGTTCGGGAAAACCTACCCACCACCCAAAGCCGACAACATACTACTTTTCCGCACCCATTTTCAAGGAAACACGAGTTTTCCTGCAGTAGCCAGCTAGTGGGTCTGCTAAAGCCCTTTCAGCCACTCATGTCCCACGTACTCGCTAGCTCCCGCACTCCGCCGTTACGCTAGCAGAACCAGCAGGAACTCGTGTTCCACTGATTCCAATACAACGCGGTAATGGGCATTTTCATCAATGTTCTTGTCTCCAGTTTGCAGTAACCAGAGTTTTGCCAATGTACTCACCCACACTGCTTGATAGGACATCTATCTACGCCCATTTCGCGCTATGTCGCCAACACCCGCACCTAACCGTTTGGTCGGGTCCAGGAAAACCTACCCAACCCCAAGCTTCACGCACACTCCTTTTCCGCACCCATTTTCCAGAAAACACGAGTTTTCCCGGAGTAGCCAGCTAGTGGGTCTGCTAAAGCCCCTTCAGCCACACATGCCCCACGTACTCACTAGCTCCCGCACTCCGCCGTTTCGCTAGCAGAACCAGCAGGAACTCGTGTTCCACTGATTCCGAAACAACCTGGCAATGGGCAATGTTCACCAATTTTCTTGTCTCAAGTTTTCAGTAACCAGAGTTCAGCGAGTATACTCACCCATACTGCTGGATAGGACATCTATCCATGTCCGAGTCGCGCTACGTCGCCAACTCCCGCACCTCACCGTTTGGCCGGGTTCGGGAAAACCTACCTACCATCCCAAGCCGGCAACATACTACTTTTACGAACCCATTTTCAAGGAAACACGAATTTTCCCGGAGTAGCCAGCTAGTGGGTCTGCTAAAGCCCTTTCAGCCACCCATGTCCCATGTACACGCTAGCTCCCGCACTCCGTCGTTACGCTTATCAGAACCAGCAGGAACTCGTGTTCCACTGATTCCAATACAACGCAGTAATGGGCATTTTTCATCAATGTTCTTGTCTCCAGTTTTCAGTAACCAGAGTTTTGCCAATGTACTCACCCACACTGCTTGATAGGACATCTATCTACGCCCATTTCGCGCTATGTCGCCAACACCCGCACCTCACCGTTTGGCCGGGTCCAGGAAAACCTACCCACCCCAAGCCTCACGCACACTCCTTTTCCATACCCATTTTCCAGGAAACACGAGTTTTGCCGGAGTAGCCAGCTAGTGGGTCTGCTAAAGCCCCTTCAGCCACACATGCCCCACGTACTCACTAGCTCCCGCACTCCGCCGTTACGCTAGCAGAACCAGCAGGAACTCGTGTTCCACTGATTCCGATACAACGCGGTAATGTGCATTTTTAACCAATTTTCTTGTCTCCAGTTTTCAATAACTAGAGTTTTGCGAGTATACTCACCCATACTGCTGGATAGGACATCTATCCATGTCCAAGTCGCGCTACGTCGACAACTCCCGCACATCTCCGTTTGGCCGGGTTCGGGAAACCTACTCACCACCCAAGCGGCCACATACTACTTTTCCGCACCCATTTCAAAGAAACACGAGTTTTCCTGGAGTAGCCAGCTAGTGGGTCTGCTAAAGCCCTTTCAGCCACTCATGTCCCACGTACTCGCTAGCTCCCGCACTCCGCCGTTACGCTAGCAGAACCAGCAGGAACTCGTGTTCCACTGATTCCAATACAACGCAGTAATGGGCATTTTTCATCAATGTTCTTGTCTCCAGTTTGCAGTAACCAGAGTTTTGCCAATGTACTCACCCACACTGCTTGATAGGACATCTATGTGCGCCCATTTCGCGCTATGTCGCCAACACCCGCACCTCACTGTTTGGCCGGGTTCGGGAAAACCTACCCACCCCCAAGCCTCACGCACACTCCTTTTCCGCACCATTTTCCAGGAAACACGAGTTTTCCCGGAGTAGCCACCTAGTGGGTCTGCTAAAGCCCCTTCAGCCACACATGCCCCACGTATTCACTAGCTCCCGCACTCCGCCGTTACGCTAGCAGAACCAGCAGGAACTCGTGTTCCACTGATTCCGATACAACGCGGTAATGGGCATTTTTAACCAATTTTCTTGTCTCCAGTTTTCAATAACTAGAGTTTTGCGAGTATACTCACCCATACTGCTGGATAGGACATCTATCCATGTTCAAGTCGCGCTACATCGCCAACTCCCGCACTTCTCCGTTTGGCCAGGGTCGGGAAAACCTACCCACTACCCCAAGCCGGCCACATACTACTTTTCCGCACCCATTTTCAAGGAAACACGAGTTTTCCTGGAGTAGTCAGCCAGTGGGTCTGCTAAAGCCCTTTCAGCCACACATGCCCCACGTACTCACTAGCTCCCGCACTCCGCCATTACGCTAGCAGAACCAGCAGGAACTCGTGTTCCACTGATTCCGATACAACGCGGTAATGGGTATTTTTAACCAATTTTCTTGTCTCCAGTTTTCAATAACTAGAGTTTTGCGAGTATACTCACCCATACTGCTGGATAGGACATCTATCCATGTCCAAGTCGCGCTAGGTCGCCAACTCCCGCACTTCTCCGTTTGGCCGGGTTCGGGAAAACCTACCCACCATCCGAAGCCGGCCACATACTACTTTTCCGCACCCATTTTCAAGGAAACTCGAGTTTTCCTGGAGTAGCCAGCTAGTGGGTCTGCTAAAGCCCTTTCAGCCACTCATGTCCCACGTACTCGCTAGCTCCCGCACTCCGCCGTTACGCTAGCAGAACCAGCAGGAACTCGTGTTCCACTGATTCCAATACAACGCGGTAATGGGCATTTTTCATCTATGTTCTTGTCTCCAGTTTGCAGTAACCAGAGTTTTGCCAATGTACTCACCCACACTGCTTTAAAGGACATCTATCTACGCCCATTTCACGCTATGTCGCCAACACCCGCACCTCACCGTTTGGCCGGGTCCAGGAAAACCTACCCACCCCCAAGCCTCACGCACACTCCTTTTCCGCACCCATTTTCCAGGAAACACGAGTTTTCCCGGAGTAGCCAGCTAGTGGGTCTGCTAAAGCCCCTTCAGCCACACATGCCCCACGTACTCACTAGCTCCCGAACTCCGCCGTTTCGCCAGCAGAACCAGCAGGAACTCGTGTTCCACTGATTCCGAAACAACGTGGCAATGGGCAATGTTCACCAATTTTCTTGTCTCAAGTTTTCAGTAACCAGAGTTTAGCGAGTATACTCACCCATACTGCTGGATAGGACATCTATCCATGTCCGAGTCGCGCTACGTCGCCAACTCCCGCACCTAACCGTTTGGCTGGGTTCGGGAATACCTCCCTACCACCCCAAGCCGGCAACATACTACTTTTACGAACCCATTTACAAGGAAACACGAATTTTCCCGGAGTAGCCAGCTAGTGGGTCTGCTAAAGCCCCTTCAGCCACCCATGTCCCATGTACACGCTAGCTCCCGCACTCCGTCGTTACGCTAGCAGAACCAGCAGGAACTCGTGTTCCACTGATTCCAATACAACGCGGTAATGGGCATTTTTCATCAATGTTCTTGTCTCCAATTTGCAGTAACCAGAGTTTTGCCAATGTACTTACCCACACTGCTTGATAGGACATCTATCTACGCCCATTTCGCGGTATGTCGCCAACACCCGCACCTCACCGTTTGGCCGGGTCCAGGAAAAACTACCCACCCCCAAGCCTCACGCACACTCCTTTTCCGCACCCATTTTCCAGGAAACACGACTTTTCCCGGAGTAGCCAGCTAGTGGGTCTGCTAAAGCCCCTTCAGCCACACATGCCCCACGTACTCACTAGCTCCCACACTCAGCCGTTACGCTAGCAGAACCAGCAGGAACTCGTGTTCCACTGATTCCGATACAACGCGGTAATGGGCATTTTTAACCAATTTTCTTGTCCCCAGTTTTCAATAACCAGAGTTTTGCGAGTATACTCACCCATACTGCTGAATAGGATATATATCCATGTCCAAGTCGCGCTACGTCGCCAACTCCCGCACTTCTCCGTTTGGCCGGGTTCGGGAAAACCTACCCACCACCCCAAGCCGGCCACATACTACTTTTCCGCACCCATTTTCAAGGAAACACGTGTTTTCCTGGAGTAGCCGGCTAGTGGGTCTGCTAAAGCCCTTTCAGCCACTCATGTCCCACGTACTCGCTAGCTCCCGCACTCCGCCGTTACGCTAGCAGAACCAACAGGAACTCGTGTTCCACTGATTCCAATACAACGCGGTAATGGGCATTTTTCATCAATGTTCTTGTCTCCAGTTTGCAGTAACCAGAGTTTTGCCAATATACTCACCCACACTGCTTGATAGGACATCTATCTACACCCATTTCGCGCTATGTCGCCAACACCCGCGCCTCACCGTTTGGCCGGGTCCAGGAAAACCTACCCACCTCAAAGCCTCACGCACACTCCTTTTCCGCACACACTTTCCAGGAAACACGAGTTTTCCCGGAGTAGCCAGCTAGTGGGTCTGCTAAAGCCCCTTCAGCCACACATGCCCCACGTACTCACTAGCTCCCGCACTCCGCCGTTACGCTAGCAGAACCAGCAGGAACTCGTGTTCCACTGATTCCAATACAATGCGGTAATGGGCATTTTCATCAATGTTCTTGTCTCCATTTTGCAGTAACCAGAGTTTTGCCAATTTACTCACCCACACTGCTTGATAGGACATCTATCTACGCCCATTTCGCGCTATGTCGCCAACACCCGCACCTCACCGTTTGGCCGGGTCCAGGAAAACCTACCCGACCCCAAGCCTAATGCACACTCCTTTTCCGCTCCCATTTTCCAGGAAACACGAGTTTTACCGGAGTAGCCAGCCAGTGGGTCTGCTAAAGCCCCTTCAGCCACACATGCCCCACGTACTCACTAGCTCCCGCACTCCGCCATTACGCTAGCAGAACCAGCAGGAACTCGTGTTCCACTGATTCCGAAACAACGTGGCAATGGGCAATGTTCACCAATTTTCTTGTTTCAAGTTTTCAGTAACCAGAGTTTAGCGAGTATTCTCACCCATACTGCTGGATATGACATCTATCCATGTCCTAGTCGCGCTACGTCGCCAACTCCCGCACCTAACCGTTTGGCCGGATTCGGGAAAACCTACCTACCACCCCAAGCCGGCAACATACTACTTTTACGAACCCATTTTCAAGGAAACACGAATTTTCCCGGAGTAGCCAGCTAGTGGGTCTGCTAAAGCCCCTTCGGCCACCCATGTCCCATGTACACGCTAGCTCCCGCACTCCGTCGTTACGCTAGCAGAACCAGCAGGAACTCGTGTTCCACTGATTCCAATACAACGCGGTAATGGGCATTTTTCATCAATGTTCTTGTCTCCAGTTTGCAGTAACCAGAGTTTTGCCAATGTACTCACCCACACTGCTTGATAGGACATCTTTGTACGCCCATTTCGCGCTATGTCGCCAACACCCGCACCTCACCGTTTGGCATGTTCCAGGAAAACCTACCCCCCCCCCCCCCCAAGCCTCACGCACACTCCTTTTCCGCACCCATTTTCCAGGAAACACGAGTTTTCCCGGACTAGCCAGCTAGTGAGTCTGCTAAAGCCCCTTCAGCCACACATGCCCCACGTACTCACTTCCGCATTCCGCCGTTACGGTAGCAGAACCAGCAGGAAGTCGTGTTCCACTGATTCCGATACAACGCGGTAATGGGCATTTTTAACCAATTTTCTTGTCTCCAGTTTTCAGTAACCAGAGTTTTGCGAGTATACTCACCCATACTGCTGGATAGAACATCTATCCATGTCCAAGTCGCGCTACGTCGCCAACTCCCGCACTTCCCCGTTTGGCCGGGTTCGGGAAAACCTATCCACTACCCCAAGCCGGCCACATACTACATTTCCGCACCCATTTTCAAGGAAACACGAGTTTTCCTGGAATAGCCAGCTAGTGGGTCTGCTAAAGCCCCTTCAGCCACTCATGCCCCACGTACTCGCTAGCTCCCGCACTCCGCCGATACGCTAGCTGAACCAGAAGGAACTCGTGTTCCGTTGATTCCGACACAACGCCGTGCGTGCGTGCGTGCGTGCGTTTTAATTATCCATCTGCAATACCGGTCGAAATATGTTCACAAAACGTTTGAGAAATATATTCATGTAGGTATGTTACAAGGTTGGCCCTGTTGGATAGTTCCTGCTAGCAGGAGATTTGACTCCGGCCGGAACTGGAATGTTCCGGCTGGTCCTGCCAGCAGGAACTTGAGTTCCGGCTGGAACTGCTCTCCTGCTAACTTCACGCACCTCCAGAATGGGGCGTCTGAACGTGGCACTTAGTGTTTGCAAAACGTTCTCACTGTTTGCAAAACGTCCAGCCATTTTCTCAAATAGCTTATATTCTGACGGGAAATCTGGAGATTTCAGTAAAAAATATTAGATTATTTTCCATTACGAAAACACGCCTATACAAATACATTGTAACCTCTACCGCCGAGAATATTAAAATTTTAAAATGAAAAATTGTGATATTTTTCTTATTTCTGCTCAAAATATAGATTGTTGGTATTCAGAAATAAGAAAATAATGTTTAGCCTGTAAACTCCAGTTTTACTATATACAAGTGGGATTCAATAGGGGTTAAAATTATATAGGCGTGTTTACGTGATGCATGTCCATAAACTGAATCTGATTGGCATCATTCGCCTTCTGATTGCTTCTTGTGACACGAAACATCAACTTTGGACTTGCTCATCACACGGACAAGTCCGTGAAATGAAGACCCCCCTATACCCCACTTTATGAAGAGAAAACTTGGGTTTACGGGGGTATACATTATTTTTCTTATTTTTGCTCCAAGACATAGGTTGTGGGTACTCGTTAGAACCGCCTCAATGAGGCGGTTCTAACGAGTACCCACAACCTATGTTTGCAATATTTATAAGAAAAATATCACAGATTTTCATCAGAAAATGGCCATAAAGGAGATGTAAAAAAATGCACTATATCGCACGGATGTGCTATCGTAATGCTGGTCGAATGTGTGGGTATACACATTTGTTTTCTTACCCATCTTATCCCTATGTCGACCTTTACCATATTAAAACTGTAAACAAATTCACAGACGTACTCGTAATATATCAAATGGCTTTTTGAAACCTTTGTGTTCGGAGCATTTGTACTTTCAACGAATTATTCACACATTTTTGTCGCCTAACTATTTAGTGCTTTTAATGCCCCGGGATCAAACGATTCATGGTGGTGTGTGTGTGTGTGTTTGTGGGGGGGGGGGGGGTATAGTTTTTGGTCTGTCTGTCTGTCCGTCTGATTGTCTGTCCGCAAAAACCTTAGCATTGGGAATAACTGATAGGGCTTTCTTATTTCACATGTGCATTCCTTGTCACACGACCTTTCCAGTGGTACCATAATTTTTTACCTTGACGTTTAACCTACTTTTTAAAAACTTTAACATTGTGCATAACTTTCGATTGGTAAGTGATAGAGCTTTCATATTTCACACGTGCATTCTATGTCACAAGACCTTTCCAACGGTACCATAATTTTTGACCTTGTGACCTTGACCTTGACGTTTGACCTACTTTTCAAAAACTTTAAACATTGGCCATAACTTTCGATTGGTGGTAGGGCTTTCATATTTCACATTTACATTCCTTGTCACAAGACTTTTCCGGTGGTACCATAAGTTTTGACTTCGTGACCTTGACCTTGATGTTTGACCTCCTTTTTAAAAACTTTAACATTGGCAAAAGCTTTCGATTGGTAAGTGATACGGCTTTCATATTTCACATGTGCATTCTAGGTCACAAGTCCTTTCCAACGGTACCATAATTTTGACCTTGTGACCATGACCTTGACGTTTAACCTACTTTTCAAAACCTTAAACATTGGTCTTAACTTTCGATTGGTAAGTGATAGTGTTTTCATGTTTTTGCATTTCTTGTCACATGGCCTTTCCAGTGGTACCGCAAATTCTGACCTCGTGACCTTTACCTTGACTTTTGACCTACTTTTAAGAGCTCTAACATTGGCCATAACTTTCGATTGGCTATTGACAGAACTTTCATATTTCACATGTGCATTCTATGTCGCAATTGGCAATAACTTTCGATTGGTAAGTGATAGAGCTTTCATATTTCACACGTGCATTCTATGTCACAAGACCTTTCCATCATTTTTGACCTTGTGACCTTGACCTTGACGTTTGACCTACTTTTAAAAACATTAACATTGGCTTTAACTTCGGATTGGTACGTGATAGGGCGTTCATATTTCACGTGTCTATATTATGTCATAAGACCTTTCCAACGATCCCTTAATTTTTGACCTTGTGACCTTGACCTTGGCGTTTGACCTCCTTTTTAAAAACCTTAACATCGCCATAAATTTAGATTGGTTAGCGACAGGGCGTTCATATTTCACTTATTCATTCCATGTCACAAGACTTTTCCAGTGGCACCATAAATTTTGACTTTGCGACCTTGACCTTGACGTTTGACCTACTTTTGAAAACACTTTAACATTGGCCATAACTTTCAAGTGGTAGGTGGTTGTGCTTTCCTATTTCACTAAAACTGGGGTTTACAGGTGTATACACTATTTTTTTTATTTTTTTCTGCTGGCTAAAATCCATAGATTGTGGGTACTCGTTAGAACCGCCTCGTTCAGAAGCAGAAATATGAAAATTATCAGAATTTATTACCTGAAAATTTTCTTGCACACCAGATAAGGAAATCCATAGTTTTAGTTTGGGATAGAAATTCTGTTCTAGCCCTGGTGTTCTTACCCAAGATCGAATATTCTCGCGTGTTTGAAAAATGCACTGGTTGAATACGACCTTATATGCGCCGTCGTTAAACATCACTCTAGTGTCATCATAAAACGGCGGACGTCGGCAACCGAAGTGACTGCAGTATTAAAATTCACGCTAAGAAATGGAAGGAATCCTACATTAGTGTGAGGGGTGGACAGAAAAATCACACCCATGTATGATTCTGTTATTCCGTAATATTACTCCTCGCAAAATGAAAAGAATGTCCTAGGATCTCTAGAACGGGTTCAGCTCGTTGGGCGTTCTGGTCGTCAACGTTACACTGTATATAGGCAAAAGTACACTGCTCAAAACAATTAAAGGAGCAAACACAGATTTCCTCGTAGTATAAAGATGTTGGATAATGATGATGAAACAACGATGATCCAGAAAGATGAAAAAGTTTATCTGCAACATGTCAATGGCAAACATTGGCAACCAGTTCACAAATCACGGCCTGTAACCTGTTAAAGAAGAATTTGCATCATGTTTGAGAAACCAGATTATTTCAAATGTCATAGACATGTGCAAATCAGTCACTTTTCCTGTCAGTAATGTGTATGACCACATCGAGCAGCACAACACTCCTGGCATCGCCGAGGCATGTTACGAACCAAATTTTGAACAGTTTGTAAAGCTAGTGTTTCCCACTCATGTCTAAGGATGTTCTTGAATAGTCATTGGTGGATGATCGCCCTTTGAGATACGTCTGTAAAGAATGTCCCACACATGTTCTATTTGGTTTAAGTCAGGAGAACGTGCCGGCCAGTACATTACTTCAATAGTCTCACAATTAAGGTGATCCATGCACACTCTTGGAGTATGGGGGCGCGGATTATCCTGCATCAGAATGAAATTGTCACCGATTGCCCCAGCGAAAGGCCTCACAATAAGCACTAGAATTTCATCTCGATACCGTAATGCAGTCAATGTTCCTCCGTTTATCACGTACAAGTCCGTTCGGCCTTCATAAGAAATTCCACCCCATACCATCACTTACCCATTCCATATCTGTCTGTTTCCACAATGTTGCAGTCCTCGTATCGTTCTCCTGGTCGTCTCCAGACTCGAACACGTCGATAAATGCACTCAGGTGAAATCTGCTTTCATCCGTGAACAGAACTGTACGCCAGTCTTGCAATCGCCAATTCTGATGTTCTTGGGCAAACTCATATCGCCGTGCAGGATGTTGCCTGGTGAGAATAAGTCCTCTTGCCGGACGTCTGGCCCTCAGATCACCTTCATGTAACCTGTTACGTATTGTTTGATCGGATATCCTTTGACCAATTACATGCTGGAAATCGATGTGTAGCCTTCTGGCCGTGTTCTGCCGAAACCGTAGCGCTAGATTTCGAAGATATTGATCTTCCCTTTGTGACGTCATGCGGTGTAGGCCTTGTAAACTCGCCCGTCTCCTGGTAGCATCTTCATAGCCTGGCAACAACACTTCTCGATACATCAAAGCAACGATCCTTTGGGTGTACCCACTCCCAAGCAAAGCGACAGCTTGAGCGACTTCAACGTCTTCCAAGAACCGCATAACACCATATGAAGTCATATGAACCAGCAAAATGACGCCTAATGTTTCTGACCCAAACTCAAATTTTGAACAGATCGCCCCATACCGAATTTCAGCCTTTTTATAGGGGTATCCATGCTGTAGCTCACAATCTTGCTTTGCACATGAACCTTGCTTCTTGACGTTGCATGAACATTGTTAAGGAATATCACTTTAAAATAGTGCCTTTCCTTGAGTTTGAAAATTGCCAAGCGGTGATGTTAAACAGGCTTAATATTGTTTGGAACAGTGTATATACAAGGAAACTTTGATATCTCCAATATCTCGAACGCGGCTAACTTGTTTACCATGGCATATTCGAACTTGTTCTTGAGACACTAGAAGCTTTGTTTTATACTTCCAACTATCAAATGTGCCCCGCCAAGCAAATTTGGGTCTTCGAGCATTCCGTCATGACAAATTTTAACTGCGCATGCCCAGCCATTCAGAGGGGCCAGGGATATGGCCTTCTGTCTGAAGTTTCCTCTTGATTCAATGCTTGTATGAGCGAGCAGCGAAGGTTCTGGCGAGCTAAACCTTCGCTGCTCGCATAGGCGATAAGTACCAAAATCGCTTGACGGGGCCCAAATATCAAGTATATGTTATGGTGATTTTTCTCATTTTATCTTGAAAGGGTATGTTGTGGGTACTGATTCAACATTAGAATCGCCTCAACTAAGCGATTCTAATGAGAACACACACCATACCTTTGTTATGTAGAAGATCGAAAATATATCCATAAGTCATCATTATACCTCATGATCATGCACTTAGAGAAATCGTCAGTGTTTCGAACTACCCCTATTTCGAACAGATTTTTATGATCCTAAAGGTATTCGAGTTATTGAAGTTTCCATGACAATGGTTTCCATGACAATGTAAACTCCTCTTTAGAAGAGAAAATACAGACTGAAAAGCGCGAAAAATACCTAAAGGGAAATTGGGGACACCTGGCAGATTTGTCCGCCATTTTTCAAAGGGAGATAAATTTCGGGACTTCCTGTTCGCTTTTCTATAAGCCCTGTCCCACGGAAAAAGGGGTCAACTCTTTAAGGGAAGAATTTGCTCCTCAGGAGCAAATTCTTTCCTTTAAGAGTTGACCCCTATTGGCATGGGAGACAAAATACTTTTGGAGGAGTCACCTCCTCTGAAGGTGTTCCCATTCCCCTTAAATAGTGTCTTTCACAATTATCTTCATTGTTCGTTGCCCGCTGTGTACTGTGATGGTTGACAAAGAGTCTTTTCATTACCGCTTTTGATGACAGCCTTACACTAATGAAGGCGACTTCCTCAGATAAGCCTTCCGGATAACTGCAGCATAGCAGCATTATTATCTTTTGTGCATAGAAATAGTGCTTGCAAAATGCTGCATCATGCCCCCGCCCATAGGGGCTTGAAGAAATATATGGGCTGCACGATGCTTCCACGCAGAGCTGAATCCGGCCCGCACACTGTACTGGTAAACCGCTTAGAGGATCTAAGCCTGTCCAGGAACCGCGATGCGAGGCGGACCGTCCATGCTAATAAACCCTATTGGTTTCCTTGGGCGACAGGGCTTGAGAAGTCATTTCATCTCATTATCGGGTAAAAGTCCCACAAAATTGGAAGCAACGTCTCCAAAATGACCTTTTCAGTGTTGACGGGAACGTTAAACCTCAAACAAACAAACAAAGCATTTTAAGGGCAAGATATTCACCTGGGGCCAGTTGTTCAAAACTAACGATGTCGTTAGTTAACATATCGTTAAAACTTTTGTCATTTAATATGGCAAATATGCTGAAATTTGTGCTGAAAAAATGTGAGGAGCTCACATTTTTTTCAGCAAAAATACCAAAATTTACGATATTGTACTTGCTAGAAGAGTTAACAATATGACCACTAACGAGCTCGTTAAGCTAACGATGCTTTTAACAACTGGCCCCTGGCCTCTAAGGTTGAACCCATGAGAATGGTCTTTTCATACAGAGTAAAGACCCACTCTTTAGGATAACATATCCGTTTGACATAATGGATTTATCCATGCCTCCAGATTATTATTATTATTATTATTATTATTTTCATATTAATTTTGCTTAAAACGTAGGCTGTGGGTGCTTGTTAGAGACGCCTCAGATCGCCTCACTGACTGAGGCGGTTCTAACAAACATTTCGCAAACACGCCTAAACAAATACATTGCCACCTTTATCGCCGAAAAAAGGAAAATTTTATGATGAAATATTGTGATATTTTTCTTATTTCTGCTCAAAATATAGATTGTGGGCACTTGTTAGAACCGCCTCATTGAGGCGGTTCTAACGAGTACCCACAATCTATATTTTAGAGCAGAAATAAGAAAAATAAGGTATGCCCCCAGAAACCCCAGTTTTACTATATAAAAGTGGGGTTCAAAGAGGTCAAAATTATATAGGCGTGTTTTCGTGATGTACCATTTCAGTAAAATTAGAGTAAAGAATATACGAGTATACCTTTCTATTAAGCCTCGGTTTTCTCTATATGAAGTGGAATTTCTTGGATATTGATAACGCGGACAGCAAGGAAAATGACATATTGAGACAACTGCTTCTCTTGAAATTGTATCTTTTGCCCTTAAAACAAACCAGACAAACTAATAATGAATTCGATAATAATAAGCCTAGCCTGTTTCATTTGAGCTGAAGTAAAATTAATTCAGTTATTCGCAGACTTTAGATATTAAAAGTACGCATTTAGGGCACACGTGTAGAAACAGGCTGAGTTGGATGTTGTGTTTAAGATACTCTTAATAAAAGATGTCTACAATTCTGAACATATATATTTGTGCAGTGTTTTTTATTATAATTAAATAGGATCAAGATCATTAAAACGCTACATATAAAATTAAATTTTTCATTGAAAAAAAGGGACTCATGACAATTATCTTTTAATATGATGTTTAATAAAATTTATGAAATTTCCCTTTAAAGCACAAGACGTCATGCATCGGGACACATTTGTATTGACGTCACTCGAATTGCTTTGAAATTGAAAGAGCCGGATGATTTGCATTTCATAGGCAGCAAGTGTTAGGATATGATTTTGAAAATGGTACGAGCTTATTCTTGTTTCTTCTTCGATTAATCTTTGTCAAAATCATTAAATAATGATTTAGGTGAGGAAATCCAATGCTATAAATACCAGAAAGTTATCAGCTGAAATATCAGCAAAGAAAACTGGCATAACTAGTTACATTAAATAATGCAAGAATCGTTATATATGATCGACGTTGAAGTAAGCTGATTTGACATAATTTGTTAATATGTTTCCAATTTCAGCCGATATTCTTGTTTTCCAATAACTACGTTGATTCGTATAAACTTGTATTTGTAAAGCTCAGTCGTACCAGATTGAAAATCTGTGAAGGAACAAATCCGAAATACATTGTTTTAACAAACAATATTGACTAAGGAAATATATATACGATACGATATATATTAGTGGAGAAACTAACACAGAAATGCACTGAAGGATAAACTGAGGAAATATTCTAGTACATGGTGCTATAGTTGTGGAAAAAGAAAGCAGAAATACCTAGAAATATTATACCAACGACTATTCAAATAATTCAATATGAGGTGGGTTCAAAATATAAATATATGTGTGACAAAATGACTGATATTGACAAATCAAATACTTGGACTTTCGAATCATTGTTTGAGAAGGTGCAAAACAGAAACCCACTGAAAGACAAAAAGTTTATATTGACTAATCAAATACATAATCTGATATCCGATGCGATGCTATATTTTAGGAGGTAGAAACGTACATACATTGAGAGACAGAACAAAATGATACTTACTCATCAAATGATCTGACATTCTAGGCCATATTTGAGGAAGTACAAAATAGAAATAGCTTGAGACCAAAACAAATAGTATTGGTTGATCACTCAAAACTACATACGAGGGGGTATAAAACAGAATTATCTTGAGAAACAGAACGAACAAACATTGACTTATCACATAATTAGACACCCTATGCTATATTTGAGGCGATGCTATATAGAATGTGGTAACAACACAACTGTCAGTATTCACAGTTCTGAAAAAATAATATTGCGATTCGCAATATTAATTTTTCAGAAATTTGTATACCGATAGGCCGATGATATTACAGCTTAGAAATATTTGTCAGTAAAAGATGTCAAATAACAATACGACCCACCTTTTAATGCCGCGTACTAATTCTCTTTCGAATGTCCCATTCCTTATTCTAAGTACAAGTTCAAGTTTGGCGACCTTTCTTAATGTAATCATATTGGCGTGTTTGCTTTATCTCAGAAAGACATTTCATAGCCGTGACAACTGGTTTCAGCTTGTTGTGTTAGCCAATCAAGATGTTTTCAATGGAATTGCTTCATTTATTCGTTCAGTTATAACATTTCAGACCAGTTCCAAATTGTGCTGTTTAGTTGGGTGGTTGTACATGTTTGTTCAAATCAACACCCTTTGGATGATTTGTTGTATCTGTGTCAACAGATTTGTTTTCTTGAAAAAACTTGGAACAAATATGAATATTGCGTCCAGATTCAGAGCACGCAAGATTGTCCTAATTGTGTCTGTTGTTAATTGTATATTTGCAATGATACCGTTCACAATTTGGCCCCGGAATGATAAGCAACCTAAGCTTGGTAGGTGTAGTGAAACGTTTATCTTCTCACACAATTTAAAGCAGTTCCGAATCTACCGACTAATGGGTTTTCTGGTTCCTTATTCTGTCATAAACATACTCTACATTTTATGTGTAATTAAGCTCAAGAGATCATGTAAAACTGTCAGACCAATAATTCAAAATCCTTATGTTTCAAGTAAAAAAGAAACAAAAACAAACGCATCAGAAATTCAGACATCCTCTTTTCAATCTCTCTGTAGTAGACATTGTCAGTGTGGTAACAAAGAAAAATCATATAAAACATGGGCTTCAAAACAAGCGACGACTTCAAAAATACCCCTGCCAAATACCTGTAATCGTCTCCCAGCTGTTGGAAGAGTCAATGAGATTCCAGGGACAAGTAAAAGTGTCTCAAATGATGGCCCGAAGAGTTATGTCACAAGTTCTTCTGTACAACAGTTGTGTAGGACAAGACAATCGGCACAAGGACGGGCTGTAAAACTTCTCGGTATAATTTTGTTGATATCGAATATAGCGAACATTATTCCTATGGTGGTATGGCTGGCAGATTTGATATCACCAGCGTACCGGTTTAAGTCGTTGGCCAGTGGTATTGCTGTGTCATTCTCACTGAATGCTTTGGCGGACGCTTTTGTTTATGGGTTCTGTGATCTAGAAATATGGCGGTTTATCAAAACACGCTACTCCGAGCTGAAAAGACTTTTATGTCGAAGCTAGGTGTGACAAACGCACAAAAAAGTACAAACGACTAACAGTACTGGCTGGGACAGTAGTTCTAAACTGAGACATAGACTGTTTCGTTTAACCCCTAAATTCAAGTATTTTTAGTAAACAATGTAGAACCGATTCAGACTTCGCGTCTGATTTGGGCCTACAATTTGCAAATTCCCAGTACACGAGCCCAGTCCAGGTTTTACAGACAACCAACCCTTTTAACACAGCACTCTGACGCTACAGAGAAAAGAATAACGCGGTCATAAATAATCGCAAATGCTATTCACTCAAGCTGGCTGATCAGAGCTGAAATGATAATCGATTATCAGTCCTGTCATTCTGATCGATAATCGATTAGTAATTAGTGCAGTTTTGATCATAATTTTACCCTTCTGACTTTGACTGTTACCATATGTTATACATTATCATATGGATTAGGACAGACATGCCCAGACCGAGATGAGACGCCACAGAACACTGTGTACCTCTCATCCAGCTTTTTAAGACACAGCATTGAGTAGTAAATTATACTTATCAAATAATCGATCATAATAAAATCAGTCACGATAATCATTTTAGTGGATTTTATCGATCGATTAATCGATTATACGATTAATTGTGCCAGTCTTACTATTCGCGCGGTCATACTTATTTACCCCTGGGAAACTCCCCAACGGGCACATAACGTGTATGCAACGTCGTATCAACGTCGATGATGCGACGCTGTTTTAACCTCATTTGACAAGCGGGTCTTTCCACAATATAAAGTGTAATTGTCCAAAGAAACGAGATTTTGTCAGGTAATGCAATTTAAAAAAATGTTTTCCACCGTCAAAAGTCATAACGCACCGATGGACCTGCGTTTTAGAGTGGAAATGCGAAAATAAGATATACCTCTGTACCTCACTATACAATGGTCAGTCGATAATTAATGATAATAGTCTTAAAACTTGTTTAATGCTTAGTATTGTATAATAAAGCTGTATACATTTGAAAGCTAAATCAAAATTTTATCCAAAGTGTGTTCTAAATAAGTACTTTAGTTACAGATATTCAGCTGCTAGGCAACAAAGTAACTTTTATTTGATCCTGGTCGCGTAGGTGCCTCTCGTCGACTTGGCAACAAGCACGGTCTGACTTATTCTAAAAAATATAAAATTACATGTATCGCAAATCTCCCGAGATAAAATGGCTAAACTGCTTTATCAAATATGGGAAAAGTCAAACTGATCGTTCGAATAAGGCACACAATTCAGCTTCTGGATTTTGAGATGGGATGCGATATGGCATACAACAAAGCCATAATAAGAACTGTTTCATATATATTGACCTAAAATGAATGGTAATGCAACTAGCAGCTCAATCAACAAACCTGAAAAATAATGTGACATCACCAGCATGCAGAAGAATGCATAAAACTTACTATAAATAAAAAATATGGGTTCTGTTGTTGCAACCAGCCGAAAAATATCAAAATATTTCAGCAGTATAATTCATCATAAAAAGACAAAAATGAACAACAATGACAGAATGCGTATGGGAACAGAATGACTATAAGTTCCTTACTGGTGATACTCGAGCAACACTGTCATGACGTAACGCAACACGCGGTTTTATTTGATCTGAATTAATATGTTGGTGGCTGACATTGGAGCGTACACACTAACCTTCGTATAAAAGGACTATGTAAAATAAGACATATTTTAGAGTAAAATTAAACCGGAATCCCATAATGTAAGATTATAGGAATCTTACATGGGTAGAAAATTCCGTCCTTAGGGTCACAGTCCAGCATACCGAGCTTTCCGAGTGATATCAGACTGTGATTCCGAGAGACAGAATTTCTGTCTATACCTTATACCCATGCAAGATTCTTTTTCTGGAAGATCTTTCATTTTCAGTGTGGTTGTTTAATAATTCAGCCCACCATATTGGCAGGACAGTAATGTGATGCTAACCCTTTATCTTGCTGAATATTCATTTAAGCCACACCCATTTCTGTCTATCAAACAATCAAATTGCTTGATGTTATTCATTGCTAAAAATTCATAAACTGAATGCCAAACTGTGTAGATCCTGATCAGATGGCTTCTTCAGAAGCCATCTGATCTGGATCTACACTGTTTGCAAAGATAGGGGTTGTCGTGAACAGCAAGATAAGGGTTAAGTAACCTAACTGACCGTATAGTGACGTCGACAACGGCGTACATAAGGCCGTATACAAACAATACACGTCAAATTAGCAAGAACACTCAAAATTTACCCTGTTCTGGGTAGGATAATCATATTATGATAAGAATTTCTATCCAAGGGTACGAGGGTGAGTGGATAAAATACCAGCCTTACTTATTTCTGGGTGAGCTCGATCTCTTCTTTTTCGATGTAATTGCCCTCTAGAATGATGCACTTGGACCAATGTTGTTTCGGTGCCATCAGCCTAGAACTGAAGAAGCCAGGGGTTTTGTCTCCGACCCACTCCTAAACAGCCGCCACGACATTTTCGTTGGACCAGAAATTACGTCCAAGGGTATCCTTTTTCAAGTTTTATAATAGGAAATAAGTTCGCAGAGAAGGCGGGGTGCGGTATTAGCTCGTACCCATTCCGCTCAACAGAATCCATTGCAATTTTGCAAGTGTGGACTCTTGCATTGTCCTGTTGGAGCAAAATGCGTTTGGAGAGCTTACCTAGGTGTTTTTTACGGATCGCAGTTCTCAGTTGGTCGAGCAAATTTGCATAATACGCACCTGTTATTGTACTTTTCTTTGTTAGAAAGTACAACACAATAACGCCTTGTGCGTCCCAAATTACAGTTGCCATCACCTTGGCAGCAGAGGGTTGCGTATTGAACATCTTTGGCCTCGGCGACCCCGGCTCTACCCACTGCCGACTTTGAGTTGTATTCTCTGTCACATAATAATGGACTCAGGTCTCATCTATGGTCACCAGACATGAAAGCAAATCATCTTCCTTTGACATAAACCGCTTCAACAATGCGCTGCATACTGATGCTCTGGTTGCCATTTGCTCGTCTCTAAGGGATTTTGGGACCAAACAGGCTGTTAGCTTGCGCATACCCAAGCGATCATGTAAAATTGTTGAAACTCTACCATGTGAAATGTGTAATGCATTCGCTATTTCTTCCACCTTAATTCGCCTATCATAGTGCACCAGATTCCGTAGTTTGTTACACATTTCTTCCTCGGTGGCATCTGATGGGCGTCCAGTCCTGGTTTCGTATTCTACGAGAAAAGACTTTCTACCGCGTTTGAATTCCCCAACCAAGAATCTAACTTCTGCATACGATTGTGCAGAAGACACATAAACATTGGTCAACCTGCAATGTATTTCCTGATCTGTTTTCCCTTTCAAATACATGTACCGAATTATAGCACGGTACTCATCTTTTGACGCTTTTGCATCGCTAGCCATTTTGACGTTCAATATCTTATGAGTGAATGACACGATAAGGATGCAATTTTAGCTTCATGCCTAAAACATATATTGAAACAAGGCATAAATATCTTGGTTGAAATTGGGATAGGCAGGTTACTTATTTACCTGCCCTCGTAAATCAAGGATTTTCTTACCTGGAGTGCAAAAGAAATCGAATCTAACATAGGCCTCCGATCCAGACAGAAATCTTAACCCAAGTGTTAACGGATAAAGTAGGCCATGCACTTTCATTTGATTTTGCTGACATATCGTAACAGCCTTCCAGTTACCCGTTGTCCTGCTGAATACATTAGTTTTCCCACACCATTGATTGTTTGAAATCGTGTATTTATTAAAATTCGCAAACTGAATGATAATGATGGCTTTTAGGTAGGGTTTGTCGTGTCCAGCAGGATAAGAGTTAACTTATGAGTGTTTCATAAGTAAGGCTGCCACGATTAATCGTATAATCGATTAATCGATCGATAAATTCCACAAAAATGATTATCATTTCTGATTTGCTTTTTATCGATTACTTGATAGGTACAATTTACTACCCAAAGTTATGCCTAAAATAGCTGGATGACTGGCAAACAGTGCAGACCCTGATGAGACGCCGCATTATGCGGCGTCTCATCTGGGTCTACACTTTTTGCTCAGGCCTGTCTGTTCAAATATACATATGGTAAAGTGCAGAATATGGTAAGAGTCATGCTCAGACAGAAAGCCAGACAGGTAAAATAATGACAAAAATCTTAGCGATTACTAATCGATTATCGATCGCAATGACATGACTGATAATTGATAATCTTTTCAGCTCCGATTAGCCAGTCCTATTAATAAGCCTGTGTGGCTGGGTGTTGTTGCAAATTTTATGTTTTACAGTAACGAGGATGGACCAAAAACTTCTGTCACAGGTAAAATAAAACAGAAAATAAAAATTTTAGTCAAATTCATTTTACTGCAGACCTTCAAAGTAATCCCCCTTTGCTTATACACACTTTTGTAATCTTGAAATCCAGTCACGGTAAGCCCGAAAATAGCTGTTCCTTGGTATAGTACACCTACAGTGGTACACCTCACTTCCAAGTGCGCTTCTGGAGTTAAATTGTCGTCCAGATAAAATGTTTTTTTTTTTCAACTTCGGGAAACGGCAAAAGTCACAGAGACTCAAATCTGGCGAATAAGGCGAATGCTCCAGCACAGTCACTTTCTTTTGCAACAACCTTACACTTGAGAGCGAAGAAGATGTATTCCTCGCAAACCGGTACTCGGACGCTTTTTCTTGTAGATTTTTTTACTTATTTCAGTACAGACCCTATTTAGAAACGTCCTGTTACTGAATGACCTTTTGGAGTAGGGATTTGTACAACTGTGCCCAAGGAATTGAATAAGATTGTTTATAGTACCCTCTTAGTACTCCTAGTTCTCTTTGCAACTACTGGACGACGCTTGCCTTTTGCTTTCCACTGCTTGTTTTCACAACGTCTCTGTGGCTCAAACATACAGACCAAAGTCTCGTCCTCCGTAAACAAGTTAGAAATGACCCGATCATCACAATTTTGAACTTTCTCAGAAGGTGTTTTGAACATCTTACCCTGGTTGCCTTTTGCTTATTCGTCAGAATATGAGGTACCCATCTAGTGCATACCTTTCTAAATCCCAGATTATTAACCAGAATCTCATGAACTTTTCCTTTTGAAATACCGACTCTTTTGGCTATCTCTTGGACTGAATACCTTGCGTCTTCTTTGACCACTCGTTCTTCAGCAGCAACATGCTTTTTGCTCACAGATGTTTTTGGTCTAAAATGTAAGGGCCTTCTAAAATGGTAGTTTTACCCATTCAAACTTTTCCCACCGACAGTGTAACTGCAGATGCCCCATGGATATCACAAAAATCTTTGTATAGCTGATTTGCTGGTATATCTAAACAGGTACGACCCTTTATGTAATTTCGAATTTCAGACTTAAGACATTGTTTCATCTTGAACTAGAAAAATAAGCAGTATAACGACTGTCCCTATTTCAGACTTTCCTAACTTTGTCATATGTAAACACCATTGCACGCAGTTTTCGGGTACATGTACAAGTATAGACAAACTTTACAAGCCGGTAATTTTATTGAAGTATACGAACTAGAAAGTGTCGAAACAAAGCAGTGACAGAACTGTTTGGACCTCTTCGTATAGTTTGCCGTTTTATGTATAAAATAACATGACGTTCCAATAAAAGCTTTGACTACTTCTACTGCTTGCGTTATAGGGGGAACATTAGTGGCGTCCTTTATTTAGTAAGAATTAACCTCGCGCATGAACTGCCACAGCCCAAGGCCGAGCCAAAATTTCCCCGCTAAGCTGTCATATGGGTAACGAGTATATGAGTTTTACGTCTCACCGGGAGCTAAGGTCATACAGAGACGGGACCTCGGTTTAAAGACTCATCCGAAAGTTTGGAGAAGCCCGGGATCGATCCTGAAATCACTGGTTTACAGAGCGATCTGGATCTACACTGTTTCCCAACATAGGGGTTCTCGTGAACAGCAGGAGAAGAGTTAACAAAACTCTGTTACATACGCATTAAGTTTTTTTAGCTCACCAGAGCCGAAGGCTTCGGGGGAGCTTATAGGATAGGCAGTTGTCCGTCGTCGTCTGCTGCGTCTGCTGCGTCGTCTGCGTCTGCACCCACAATTTCAAACGACATCTTCTCTGAAGCCACTGGGCCGATTGGGCCCAAATTTATCTGTAGCATTCTTGGGCTGGGGGATTGAAAGTTTGTGTTTTTTATGAAAATTGGCTCATTAGTTTGGTTGCTATGGCAACTTAGAGTTTCCATAGACTTATAATGGGGAAAATTGAAAATGGCATTTACTGCCAAGCCTCTGCAGTTATTTTGACAAAACTTTCATAGAAATGTTCCTTAGGCAATCTACTATCTGCCATATGATTTTAGGCCTACTGCTCATTTTGATTGGTTGCCATGGAAACCAAAAAAAAAAAAAAAAAAAAAAAAACAGAGAAAAAAAAAATACTTAAAAATCATCTCCTCAGAAACCGAATGCTCTATTAGGCTGAGAGTTTTTGGAAATATTCACCATATTTGCCTTTACAGCTTTTGTGTTTTTTTTTTTCTTTATAAAATTTGGCTGTTTAGTCCGGTTGCTATGGCAACTTAGATTTTCCATAGACTTATAATGGGGAAAATTGAAAAATGGCATTTGCTGCCAAGTTATTGCAGATATTTTGACAAAACTTTTATAGAAATGTTCCTTGAGTAAATGTCTCTCAGCCATATGCTTTAATGCCAACATGGGGGTCCCCCAGGTTAAGCCGGGGCCATGCCCCACCCCCTCCACTTCATAAAATGCCTTATTACTCGGAAACCATCCAGATCCCCACCCCAAAACCATATATATTCTAGTTCCTTATGATAAGATGCATTCAGTGACACCAACCTGGAGGTCCCCTGGTACGTGCCGGGGTCATGCCCCACCCCTTCCATTCCATAAAAGGCCCAATATCTTGGAAACCTTACAGATCCCCACCCCTAAACCATATATATTCTTGTTCCCTATATTCCATAAAAGGCCCAATATCTTGGAAACCTTACAGATCCCCACCCCTAAACCATATATATTCTTGTTCCTTATTAAAATATACATTCACTGACACCAACTTCGGGGGTCTCCCGGGGTGCGCATGGGCCTTGCCCCACCCCTTCTTCTTCACAAAAGGCCTTATATCTCAGAAACCATTCAGATCCCCACCCCAAAACCATATATATTCTTGTTCCTTATGATAAGACGCATTTAGTGACACCAACCTGGGGGTTCCCCGGGTTGTGCCGGGGTCATGCCCCACCCTATACCCTCTACTTAATAAAAGGCATAATATTTTAGATACTAAGTCCAGATGGATGCTCATTTGGATATAAGGATTCATTTGGGAGACTTTATAATTGGTAGATTAAAATGATATCATGTTAAAATACATGGCTGTCATTTGACAGTGCCCACCTGAGCTCTGGTGAGCATAGTGGCCCATGGGCCCCATGTTTTTGGTTTTACGGCCCTTTCATGATTATTTCACTCATAACGAGCCGATCGTTAATCAGAGGTGGGCGAAAACCGGAGTACCCGGAGAAAAATTACCTGGCCTTCCGTTGCAGATCTTGGCGTCTCACATATGACCCGAGCCAGGCTCGAACCAACAGCGGTGGGAGACATAATGATTAAGAGTCAGCGCTCTTATCCACTAGGCCACGGAGGCCCGTACGCATTTAGTTTTAATTGCTGAAAAGAAGGAAATAATTGAGAGGTTTTCTGCACGGGCGCTATGTTATAATTAAGCGCTACCATGTCTATCAGCCATCTGCATTTGTATGAAGTCAGTTAGATATCACATCCGTTTGAGATTACTTATTTTCCATATCTCTAAAACGGACATTTTCGTGTTATTTTGAAAGCTCCGGGCAAACTATTGCAATCAGTCACCGTTCGTCGTCGTCATCCGTCTGACCACAATTTCTATAAACGACATATTCTCATAAACCCTTTAATCGAGACCAACCAAACTTGGAAGAAATCATCTTTAGGTGGTTCTCTTTCAAAATTGTTAGAGAAGAATTCCATTCGATGCAGAACTCTGGTTTCCATGACAACAAAATGTCAACATTAGCTAAAATCTTAAAAAAATTTTCTCGTCTGAAACAAGAAGGCCTAGGTCTTTGGAATGTAGTTTCATTAGTGAACCTCTACCATGACTGTCCAGATTATGCTCTTGTTGAGGTCAAAATTGATCCTGTCCCGGGGACAACTTGTTGTACAGTATTGGGAATAAACCTTCGAAAATCTTCATGTCTGAAAGCAGAAGACTCAGCTCTTTGATAGTTAGTACATCTTGTAGATATCTACCAAGATTGTCCAAGTTATAGCCCTTGGGGAACAATTAGCCGCCCCTGGACCCACTTGTTTTATGTAGACTTATTTACAGTCGAGCTTCAATGGCTCGAACACCTTTGTGACCTCGAAAATCTGTTCGAGACAGGGGTAGTTCGAGCCACTGAGGGCTAATGGCAGGAGGCATAACGACATACTTTAGGACATCTTTTTCTGTGTTCTATAATGAAAACTGTATGTTGTGTGTACTCATTTGAATCGCCTCATCGAGGCGATTCTAATGAGTACACACATACATTTGCAAAATAAAAGACGAGAATATCCTAATTTTTACTCTCCCTATGTCTTACGTACAGAAACTCCCTAGGGACTCAAGAACGTGTTCGACTCAGCCATGGTAAACGAGCCATCGGTGTTCGACCCATCGACGTTCTACTGTATGCGTGTAAAACCTTTCAAAATCTTCTTGTCAGAATCAGAAAGGTAAGGCATTGGATACATGCATTTAGTTTGTTGTTTAATCTTGTAGACGGCTACCAGGATTGTTCAAATTATAGTCCCAGGGTCATAAAATGGTCTGTTTTATAGCGGAAAACTTCAAAAATCTTCGTCTGGAACGACACGTCCCAGGCCTTTAATATTTGGTCTGTAGTTTAGTCTGGTGGAACCCTACCAAGTTTTCTTTCACAATTATGGTCATGGGATCACCGATCGTGGTTCTCCAGGGCGCATGACCATGCCCTTCAGTCAAGTTCATATAAGGCATTATATCTCAGAAACTGTTAAGATACACATCCCTAAACCATATATATTGTTGTTCCTTATGATACGACACATACAGTGACATCAACTAGGGGGTCATCATTCCCCTGTCTGAATATCTCAGAAACCGTTCAGATCTCCACCCAAAATCATATATATTGTTAATACTTATAAGTTCCCCGTCCTTCAGTTCACATTAGGCTTAATATCTCAGAAAGCAAACATATAACTACTCTTAAACCATTATACTTTTTATTCATTATGATATGACGAAATGAATAACTCAACCTGTTGGTCACCAGGGGAATGACCCACCTCTCACATTTCATCTCAGAAACCGTTCAGATACCCACCCCAAAACGATATTTATTGTTGACCCTTATGATCAGGCACATTCAATGACACCAGGGGTAGAGCTGGTTAATCGGAAATGAAAAATAATCGATTATCAGTCCTGCTACTGTGACCGATAATCGATTAGTAATCACCGAAGAGTTGGTCATAATTTTCGCTTTCTATCTGAGCATGACTCTTACCATTTGTAGTACTTTACCACATGTGTTTGAACAGATAGGCCTGAGCAAACAGTGTAGACCCAGATGAGACGCCGCAGAACGCGGCGTCTCATCAGGGTCTGCACTGTTTGCCACTCATCCATCTAATTTAGGCACAACTTTGGGCAGTAAATTGTACTTATCAAATAATCAATTATAAGCAAATCAGTAATGATAGTCATTTTTTGGAAGTTATCGATCTTCCGATTAATCCTGTCAGCCCTAACCAGGAGTTATTCCCTGAAATATATGGGCTGCACGATGCTTCCACGCAGAGCTGAATCCGGCCCGCACACTAGTACTGGTAAACCACTTAGAGGATCTAAGCCTGTCCAGGAACCGCGGTGCGAGGCGGATCGTCCATGCTAATAAACCCTATTGGTTTCATTGGGCGACAGGGCTTGAGATGTCATTTCATCTCAATGTCGGGTAAAAGTCCCACAAAATTGGAAGCAACGTCTCCAAAATGACCTTTACAGTGTTGACGGGGACGTTAAACCTCAAATCAAACAAACAAATTCATATAACGTTTAACGCTCTGCATGCTGTGTATTGTTTCGCAGCAGAAATCATTTTGAATAGTTATATATTTTTTCCCAGAAAACAGGATTTGACATGTTATACTAATTGCCTCCTGTGTTTAATTGGTGTCACTTATACGTGTTATCAAAACACTGTTCTGATTTCTTAAAGTGAGATAATCAAGAACCATAAAAAGAGGGCTCAGCAGTCAACTAGCTAGGCATACTGCAGCTCGGTTTATTAATTTTAATTGCGTATGATACATACCGACCCCAATTTGGTTTGAAAAAAGCCTACCTACAAACCCTATGTCAAATATGTGATGAAATCTCCCAAAAGAACTTTTTTGGCCTAAACTAAGTACCAGAAAGCACGGTGACCCACTGCCATTTTCTGTCCTGTCGCTAAGGGAGACAAATCTTGCAAGTTCGGTAAGATCCGGCTTTTCCGCGAGTTTTAAAGTAGAATAGAATAGATTTCTTTTCTCTTTTTCTGTGGGAAAAAAGAGTTACGTAGTCTTAAATCTCATATTTAAATGCGGATTAAAATCCTTTCTACATAAAAAATCCCGCTATTGAATTAATTAGGTCACAATATTTAATTTTATGGGAAGAATGAGATCAATACAGGTAAAAATCGGAAGATCGACGCCCCCCCCCCCCCCCACCACCACCCACCCCCATTTTTTCCTCGGATTTGCACGAATCACGAGATCGTCAAAATTGGATACGAGCCGCGGAAATCCGCATTTTCGCGGAATTGTCACATCCCTCCCGGGCGGGGCGTTTAAAGTTTTTTGTCAGGCACAGCAGAACCATTTAAGCAATTTTTAGTACAGGGGCATATGAGGTACATTCCCGTGAAATTATTTGATTTCAGGTCGTTGGCCTAGGAGGAGATTTTGTTTAAATGTTTTTCCATATTTAGCTTCAGCAGCCATTTTGTTCAACCGAGCAAAACCATTTTACCAATTATGCTAAATGGACATAAGAGGAACACTTCTATGAAATTATTTTGAAATCGGTACATGGCCTAGGAGAAGATGTTGTTTAAAGCTTTTGCTATTTTTAGCTTTGGTGGCTATTTTGTTCAACCGACAGAAACCATTTTAGATATTTTGGTAAAGGGGTATATGAGGAAAATTTCTCTAAAATTATTTTAAAATCGGACCAATGGCGAGTTTTTTTTTCTATTTAGCTCTGGTGGCCATTTAATTCAACCATTTACAAAATTGCTAAATTAATTTAGCAATTTCTGTAAAGGGTCATCAGAGAAACATTTCAGCGAGATTATTTTGAAATCGGGTCACTTGCCTAGGAGGAGATGTCGTTTAAAGCTTTTTAGCTCACCTGGGCCGAAGGCTCACAAGGTGAGCTTATAGTATAGGTAGGCATCCGGCGTCCGTCCGTCGTCCGTCCGTCCGTCGTCCACACCTTTGAACTTGATAATCTAAGTAACTAGCGGGCCAATCCCAATCAAATTTTATGTGCAGCATCACTGGGCTGGGAGATTGACTGCATTAGGTTTTGGACCAGTTTTGATCAGAACTGTGGTTGCCATAGAAACAAGAAGGTTCCATAGACTTATAATGGGGAAAACGACGTCTCCACTTTTTCATGGCCATTTCTGATCCGATCTTCATCAAACTTGCAGATAACCAGGAGGGGCTTACAGTCTACGTCGAGTTCGAATTTGGGCTGCACGGGACGAACCGCTTTGGAGTTACCTGCCCTTGAGCATAAATATAAGTGAAAAATGGTGTCTCCAGCTTTTCTCAGCCGTTTATGATCTGATCTTTTTGTAACTTTTCATAAACCAGCACAAGCATTAAATCTCGGATGAGTTCGAATTTGGTTTGAATCCGACCAGCGGTTTTCCAGTTACATCCCCTTGAGCGTGAAAATTTTTCCCATAGACAAATAATTGGGAAAACGACGTCTCTACTTTTCCCCAGCCATTTCTGAACCGATCTTCATCAAACTTGCAGATAACCAGGAGGGGCTTACAGTCTATGTCGAGTTCGAATTTGGGCTGCACGGGACAAAGAGCTTTGGAGTTACCTGCCCTTGAGCATAAATTTAAGTGAAAAAGGGTGTCTCCAGGTTTCCTCAGCCGTTTATGATCTGATCTTTTTGTAACTTTTCATAAACGAGGACAAGCATAAAATCTCGGACGAGTTCGAATTTGGTTTGAATCTGACCAGAGGTTTTCCAGTTACATCCCCTTGAGCGTGAAAAATTTTCCCATACACTTATAATGGGGAAAACAACGTCTCAATTTTTTCTCAGCCATTTCTGATCCGATCTTCATCAAACTTGCAGAAAACCAGGAGGGGCTTACAGTCTACATCGAGTTAGAATTTGCGCTGCACGGGACGAGCAGCTTTAAAGTTACCTACATTTGAGCATAAAAATAAGTGAAAAATGGTGTCTCCAGCTCTTCTCGGCAGTTTATAATCTGATCTTTTTGTAACTTTTCATAAACGAGGACAAGCATAAAATCTCAGACGAGTTCGAATTTGGTTTGAATCTGACCAGCAGTTTTCCAGTTACATCCCCTTTAGCGTGAAAAATTTTCCAATAAACTTATAATGGGGAAAAAGACGTCTCCACTTTTTCTCAGCCATTTCTGATCCGATCTTCATCAAACTTGCAGATAACCAGGAGGGGCTTACAGTCTACGTCGAAATCATATTTGGGATGCATGGGACAAACAGCTTTGGAGTTACCTGCCCTTGAGCATAAATAGAAGTGAAAAATGGTGTCTCCAGCTTTTCTCAGCCGTTTATGATCTGATCTTTTTGTAACTTTTCATAAACGAGAACAAGCATAAAATCTTGGACGAGTTCGAATTTGGCTTGAATCTGACAAGCGTTTTTTCAGTTACATCCCCTTGAGCATGGAACAATTTTCCCATAGACTTATAATGGGGAAAACGACGTCTCCACTTTTTCTCCCCCATTTCTGATCCGATCTTCACCAAACTTGCAGATAACCAGGAGGGGCTTACAGTCTACGTTGAGTTCAAATTTGGGCTGCACGGCTTCTGAGTTATCTGCCCTTGAGCATAAATGTAAGTGAAAAAGTGTGTCTCCAGCATTTCTCAGTCGTTTTTGATCGGATCATTTTGTAATTTTTGGTAAAGAGGACAAGCATAATATCTCGAGCGATTTTGAAGTTGACTTGAATCTGACCAGTGGTTTTCCAGTTACATCTCCTTGAGTGTGAAAGATTTTTCCTTGACTAACAATGGGAAAACAACGCCTCCAGCTTTTCTTGACCATTTCAAATCAGATCTTCATCAAACTTGCGGATAACCAGGAGGGGCATACAGTCTATGTTGAGTTTGAATTTGGTTTGAATCTGACCACCGGATTTCCAGTTACATCCCCTTGAGCTTGAAAAATTTTCCCATAGACTTACAATGGGGAAAAATGTCTCCAACTTTGTTTGGCTATTTCTACCCTGACCTTCATCAAACTTCCAGATAATCAGAAGGAGCTTACAGTCTATGTTGTGTTCGAATTTGGGCCGAATGAGACACAAGGCTTTCGAATTACCTGCCCTTGAGCATAAATTACCTGCTTACAGTCTACGTCGAGTTCAAATTTGGGCTGCACGGGACGAACCGCTTTGGAGTTACCTGCCCTTGAGCATAAATATTAGTGAAAAATAGTGTCTCCACCTTTTTCTCAGCCGTTTCTGATCTGATCTTTTTGAAACTTTCAGTAAACGAGAACAAGCATAAAACCTCAGATGAATTTGGCTTGAATCTGACATTCGGTTTTGCAGTTACAGCCCTTAGAGCGCGAACAATTTTCACATAGACTTACAATGGAAAAACGACGTTACCAACGACGTTTTTATAGGGATATAAAATTCCAGCAGTTCTTTCGTCCATATGTCAGGCCATACACACATTAAACAAGCTTGATCCTTAAGTCTTTGGTCTGATTCTCAGGTGAGCGATCGTTGCCTATCGGGCTACTTGTTTTCCATTTTTAGCTTTGGCGGCCATTTTGTTCAACTGAACTGAACCATTTTAGCAATTTTGCTAAAGGGGCATCAGAGGAACATTATTTTGAAATTGGCTCATTGGTTTAGGGGGAGGAGCCATTTGAAGAAATTGGTGAGGACACACGATGGAAGACTGACACAGACCGATCACAGGCGGTCACCTTGAGCAATTTGTGCTCAGGTGTGCTAAAACACACTCAACAACAACAACACGTACACTAACTAGACTTTTTTCTGAAAAAAAAAAAAAAAAAATAAACAACAACTAGAGCTATAACTAAAGGTGATGAATACCCCCACATAAACTGCCTTGATAGTACAACAGCGGCATTTTGCAATTTTTTCACTTGAAAGGGGCCATAACTATGTCGAAAATTGACGAATTGTAGTGGAAATCGAACTTGACCTGTATTTTATGATGTTACATCAGTGTACCAAAAATTATAAAAATCGGTGAAGCGCTTTTTGAGTTATCGTCTGGAAACCAAGTCAACAGACAGACCGACCGACCGACCGACCGACCGACAAGCTCACTCCTATATACCCCCCAAATTTCATTTGTGGGGGTATAAAAAACAAAACAAAAAAAAAACAACAACAACAACAACAACAACAGAGGTCCCCCACCACAACCCTGTCAAAACAAGCTTAATTTAACAGCACAGCTGTGACGTTGAAAATGAGGTCAAGGTCACGAAATCGGTCCCCGCCCATCGGGGCTTGAAGGAATAGATGGGCTGCATGATACTTCCATGCAGAGCTGAAACCGACCGCACACGAGTACTGGAAAAGCGCTTAAAGAATCTAAGCCTGCTCAGACAAAGCGGTGCGAGTCGGACCGTCCATGCTTATAAACCCTATTGGTTTCATTGGACGACAGGGCTTGAGATGTCATTTCATCTACATGTCGGGTAAAAGTCCCACGAATTGGAAGCAACGTCTCCAAAATGACCTATACAGTGTTGACGGGGACGTTAAATCTAATAAGTTATCCATCCAGTCCAAATATTATATCCATTCAAATTTGATTACAATCCACCCAGTAGTTCATGAGATATACTGCACACAACCTAAATTTGGCCTTAATTTGACCTATCACGGCTGTGACCTTGAAAATTAGGTCAAGGTCAACCAAACTTGAAAAAGTCTTCATCCTGCCCCAATGTTATATCCAAATATTTACATTTCCAGTGTAAAGTCTAATGTAAACCTATAGAAAACAATTGCGTTCATACTTCCATGAACGTATCGAATCACATGATTTTCAGTGACGTAAAGTGACGTCATCCTAAGCCATTGTTCTCTACGGGCGTTGATGACGTCAACGCTGCTCCGCTCTTTGTAGAAAAACGGCGTGTAAATGTTTTTCAGCTTTAAAAATTTGCCCTACAAGCATTTTTTCGGCCAGTGATGAGGGACAAATAATGTAAATATAAAAAATAAACTTAATTTTTCCGCTTTTCATGAAAGTATGAACGACAGTGGGTCGCTAGCAAAGTTTACATAAGCCCCTTCGGGGTTCATTTACTTTACACGCGACCCACTGCGTTCATACTTCCATGAACTGCAGAAAAATAAATTTCATTTCTTAAATATATTTGATTAAAATCCACCCAGTAGTACATGAGATATCTTGCGCACAAGAAAGTGTCACGCCGACGCATACGCAGACGCATACGCCGACGGGATCCGCGCCAAAAAATGCACCCCCTCCCCTTCGGTGGGGGACATATTAAAGCAAATATAATCAAACCATTATCTTGCTTAACACGATAAGCCCTACCTTTGTAAACACTGTAGATTCAGATCAGATGGCTTATTACGAAAACACGCCTGTACAAATACATTGTAAATTACCGGCGAAAAAACAAAAACAACAACAAAAAAAAAAAAAAAAAAAATATATATATAAGATGAATAATAGTGATATTTTTTCTTATTTCTGCTCAAAAAAATAGATTGTGGGTACACGTTAAAACCACCTCCTCGATGCGGTTCTAACGAGTACACACAATTTATACTTTAGAGCAGAAATAATAAAAAAAAGGTTTACCCCTGTAAACTCCAGTTTTACTGTATAAAAATGAGTTCAAGGGAGACAGAATTAGATAGGCGTGTCTTCGTGATGTTCTGGAGTTTGTCATTCAGTTTGTGAATTGGAATGAATACATTATTTCAAGGAATTTAATTTGTTGATAGTCAGAAATGGGTATGGCAAAATTAATGTCTTCAGCAGGATAACGGTTATTATAAGTACGAGTATATTATTATATTTGGAAGGGAACAACGCCTTTGGGAAAGGCGGTTCGGCTGGTCAGCCTAAACCCAATCCCTGAAAAGAGTATTTTTGATGTTAATCAGTATTAATCTTTGCCACTCTCTTGGTTAATTCAGCAGACGACAAACTGATTATATTTTTCTTATTTTTCTCTAAAAACAGGTTTTGATAATTTTTCCCATTATGTATGCATCACGAAAACACGCCTATATTATTTCGACCCCCCTTGAACCCCAGTTATGTATAGTAAAACTGAGGGTTACAGGGTAAACTTTCTGCTCTAAAATATAGATTGTGGGTACTCGTTAGAGCCGCCTCGATGAGGCGGTTCTAACGTGTACCCACAATCTATATTTTGAGCAGAAATAATAAAAAATATCCTAATTTTTCATCTTAAAACTTTCGTTTTTTTTTTTGGCGGTAAAATTTACAATGTATTTGTATAGGCATGTTTTCGTTATGTTGTTTCTTTTTTAGTTACGTTTGGGTTATCTGAGCCACCACCTGTTGCTGTTTATTTTGTTGACTGCCGTATCTTCATGCCTTGTGATATTTTGTGGGGCGGGGTGGGGGTAAGGGGGGGATGGGTTGGGTAGGGGTATTTGGGATCTGATTGTATCAGTGCCTGGTCGTTTCCCTTTTCAAATTTGACAAATCTTGCAAATGGTCACCAATTTGCATAAACTGTCAGAGTCTGTTTCCTGGGAAAAATACGAGAAGCATTTTAATATTTGACCCAGAGTGCTAAGCGTTAATGGAAAACAAAAGAAACAAACGAATTATTTCACATTTCATTTCGATTTATTCATTACTTTCACGTCGATATAAACATAGAAAAATGTACTTATCCAAGCCTTTCTTACATGTCCTCATTAGAAACATACACTTGTGAAATAATGCTTTCTTTAGTTGAAACGTTTTTAATTTCGCTCCATTTATGCTCCAAACATACATAGTAGTGGATCGTTAGAACCGCCTTATTGAGGCAGTTCTAACGAGTGCTCACAATCTATGGTTTGGAGAACAAATAAGGATGTGAACTCCAAGTTAAGCTCACCTGGACGAAATCTAGAAACGGCTGTTGCCATACTCCCGGCTTTCGTTGCCGGCGCTGGCGTCTGCAAACTGCCACTTGGTTAAAGTTCCTACTCAAGCTCTCATCACGAAAACGGGCCTATATAATTTTGTCTCCCTTAAGCCACACTTTTATATAACAAAACTGGGCCTGGGGTATTATTTTTCTTCTTATTTCTGCTCAAAAACATATATTGTGAGTACTCGTTAGAAATGCCTCGCCGAGGCGGTTCTTACGAGTTCCCAAAATCTATATTTGAGCAGAAATATGAAAAATATCAGATTTTTTTTATCTGAATATTTTCATTTTTTGGTGGTTAAATTTTCAATACATTTGAACAGGCACAGTTTCGTAATGTTAACCAATGAGACACTGTTCCTTACATGACCCTAAAATAGCAGGATTGGGTTTTTGTTATGAAAATCTGTATTCCTCATTTCTGCTTCAAATATAGATTATGGGTGCTCGTTTACACGGCCTCATTGAGTCCACTTAAATAAGTGCATGCAATGAACGGCCTTATGAATATTCCACATTATAAGAAAATGTGTGGTGACAGAGGTATACACTATATTCTTTCAGCTTCCTCCACATAGGCATTCTGACGAATATCCACACTATATGTTTTTGAGAACAAATAAAAACAAAATAATGTATACCCCTATTGTTTGTTTGAATGAAGGTTCTATGTCACCATCAACACTATTTAGGTCATTTTTAGACGTGTCTTCCAAATTTGTGGGACTTTTACCCGACATTGAGATGAAATGACATATCAAGCCCTTGTGCCTAAATGTATACCCAAGGTAAAACCCGGTTTTAAAATATAAAAGTGGGGTTCAAGGGGTTCAAAGTTATAAAGATGTAGGCGTGTTTTGTGATGACATTCCATACTGTTTACAATACCGTGTAAAGAACACCCCAGTTAACCTCATTTTATATAAAGACATTTAGTGTTTACTTGGGTACTGTTACATGTGGGTTTACGGCGTCCCGCAAACCCCCATGCTGACAAGACAACCGAGCGTGATCTCTGACAGGTGTACGGGCAGCTGTGGGGTAAGGCACAAGAAAGATGTTAAATGATTGACATGAATTATTTACAGTATCTACATACAACACTTACTAACACAAAACATCACAAATTGTTGCTTCTGTAGCCAACTCACGACGTCCGCTCCGAAGGCAAAACACTGTTCTGTGCTCGGAACGGGTGACGTGAATACCTACAGAAGCAAACAACAAAAACAACAAGAAAAACAAAAAAAGAAACAACACAAAACGCGACTGGCCAGTTTATAACTTTGGGTGAATCCCCCACTCGCGTGACACTTCTTCTCGCGAACTAGTAAAACTAGTCTATCAACATAATTGATTATCCTAGGATTAGCGATCACGTTTGCTGATCAGCCGTTTAGTGATCGTCCAAATAAGGTAAGTTGACCTCTTCCATGATCACATTTGTTTACAACGAACAATGATTTAGAAGAATCTGCTTCTATCCTGGTAGGCGCTGATTACGGCGGTCTGTCCGCCCTTGCTGGACCCTAACGCCTAGCGTCGTACCAGTACCTGCTGCTATGAAGCAGGGAGCAGCAGGTCACACATTGTTATGCCTTTCAATATATTTTCTATTTCCCCGTCACAATGTTCACTCTTTACAACTTGACCTGCTGCTAAAGTGTCCGCTTTTTTTCAGGGTTTATATATCTATGAATACTACCGGAAAATCATGCCTACTCGTATTACCTTGCTTTGTTCGTGGGGAAGTGGAGATACCGGCCACAAACAAAGCCAGATAGCAAAAATCGAGTAGACAATGGATTTGCGTTCAAATAGTATATTTCCCATAGGAAAAATTGATGAAACGACCCTATAATCAATGACATGACTCCTGTCAAAACGAACACCCACACAACACGTGACGGGAATAAAAATCATATATGGCACAATTTGGCGGTTGGCGATTTTTAGGCAAATTCTATAGGACTCGGCCTTTTAGCGGCCCCCTGTATTGTAAAAACAGCTCTCTATAAACCACTCATGCATACATCGTATGATATGTGCATGACTTGTTCATGGAGCCGCATAGTTTGCGTACCATATTTCACCTAAAATATTTCACTCGCACCGCCCTACCATATATCTACTAAAATAATTTAGATGTGCATAAGCACCAGAGAGGTTTCCTATTCCATCTCGTAACAAAGGTTTCCCCTTTTGGAGAAAAAACAATCAGAAATGTTTTTTCTTTGTGTATAGAGATGGAATAGGATGAACCTATCTAAACAAGACAGCTATTTACACAACAACCGTGCGAAGAATTACCTACTAAGGTAGTCTGCCCCCAAATTTTCTTGGCCCCGAATTGCAACAATCCGAAATCTATACGGCTGTAGTTTCATTGCCCAACGCATAATTCGAGGATTGAGAACTTTTGCTGTTTGCATATACGACAAGGGCTTGTGGTCTGTCTCAAGCAGGAATTCTACTCCGTAAAGATACTTGCGAAATTTCTCAACACCCCAGATAATAGCCAAACATTCCTTCTCTATTACAGAATAGTTTTTCTCACGAGGCAAAAGTTTCTTGCTGGCATAAGCAATGGGAAGTCGTCCTTCCCCTTCAAATTCTTGGAGCAAAACGGCTCCTATACCAACATCAGAAGCGTCCGTCCGGAGTATGAACGGATTCCCATCATGAAAGATAGGAAGACGAAGAATAGGACTAGACGTGAGTCTATTCTTCAGGGTCTGAAAAGCCTTTTCATGATGGTCCTGCCAGTCTGTGATCTTGTTTGGTCTACTTTTCTTAGTTAAATCTGTCAAAGGGGAAGCGATAGATGAGAAATTTGGAATGAAACGGCGGTAGAAACCAGCCAACCCAAGAAATGACTTTATTTGTCTCTTAGTAGAAGGTCGAGGAGCATCCTTTATAGCTTGTATCTTGTCTTCTTGCGGTCTTACTGACTGAGCAGCTACACTGTGACCAAGACATTCGATACTGCTATACCCAATCATACACTTGGAAGGTTTTGCCGTCAACTTGGCTGTCCTGAGTCTATCTAAAACTTCACGTAATGACGTCAAGTGGTCTTTCCAAGTTTCGGTAAAGATCCACATATCATCGACGAAGCTATCAACGTTAGAAAGTTCGGACAGAATCTTTCTCATCAACCTGCAAAATGTTGCTCCTGAGTTTACCAAACCGAAGGGCATAGTTTTGAATTGAAACAAGCCTTTGGGGGTTTCGAACGCAGTTAGGGGTTTTGCCTTAGACGTCATTTTTACCTGCCAATAACCTTTTGACAAATCTAATTTGCTAAAGTATTTGTGCCCCGACATTCTATTTATAACCTCCTCCATATTTGGCATTGGTTCTGCATCGAACTCCGTCACTTTATTAAGTTTACGGAAGTCAATGCAGAACCGCACCGAACCATCTTTTTTAGGGACAAGTACTACAGGGGATGAATATGGAGATATTGATGGCTCAATAACTCCTAAATCTAACATATCTTGAATTTCCTTTTCCATTACATCCCGTACTTTATATGGTATGGCATAACCTTTTGACCTCACTGGTTCCGTCGTCAGCAACTTTATGTCGTGTTCTATTTGGTCAGTTCGTCCTGGTACACTGGACAGTACGTCCGGGTATTCTTTTATCAACGTCTCTATTTCTTTACGCTGATCCTGCGTTAACATTTCTGAAATATTGACGTCCTTAAACGTCTCTGGTTGCTTTGCAGTAGGAAAAGCGCAATCTTCCAATGAGAATTCGTCAACGTCATCATTTTCAGTTGACTGAGTGGACTCTACAGATAGCAAGCAATGTGACGTCACATTTTGACGTTCCACATATTGCTTCAGTATGTTAGCGTGATATGTGTTAACATTTCCATTGACGTCAATCTTATAATCCATTCTGTTCACTACCTCAACAACTTCATAAGGACCTTTCCATTGAAGCAATAATTTATTACTGTCTGTCGGTAGTAACAACAGTACTTTGTCGCCGACGTCAAATTTACGCGACCTCGCGCCTTTATCATAATAAGCTTTCTGCTTAATCTGAACCTTCTTTAAATTATCACGCGCTAATTTGCATGTCTGCTCTAACCGTTCCCTAAGCTCAATAACGTATTGATACGTCGAAAGAACTTGCTCATCGCGTACCTCTTCAGCCCATAATTCTCTTAATATTGCCATTGGACCTCTGACGTTACGTCCATATAACAACTCAAAAGGGGAGTATCCTAAAGACTCTTGTGGGACTTCCCTTACCGCAAATAATAAGGCTGGAAGATATTTATCCCAATCTTTTGGACGTTCAGCACACATGCGACGTAACATCTGCTTTAACGTAGCGTGGAAACGCTCTATCAGTCCGTTGCAAATTGGGTGTCTCGGACTACACGTTAACTGTTGAAGAGAAAGAAGTCTGCTGACTTCCTTCATTACCTCAGCAGTAAACTGTGATCCACAATCAGTCAACATTTCATCAGGAATGCCAACCCTACTAAACATTTCAATAAGCGCTTCCGCGACACGTTCCGTCTCAATACTCGGTAAAGCTATCGCCTCTGGATACCTTGTCGCATAATCTATCATGGTTAAAATATACCGAGATTTCCTATCAGATCGAGGCTCAATTGGACCAACTATGTCCACTGCCACCCTCTTAAATGGCGTATCAATCAATGGCATTTTTCCTAGAGGTACTTTAGTGACCCGACCTTTCTGAATAGTTCTCTGACAAATATCACAAGATTTACAAAATCTAGCGACATCACCGCAAATACCGGGCCAGTAAAACTCAGTTACAACTCTATCCAATGTCTTCCTAATACCCATATGTCCAGACATAAGCGTTTCATGAGCCAGTTTCAACACCTTTCCTCGGAAACTTTGAGGGACCACAAGTTGGAAAGAGACTTTGTTACCCTTGGTGAACTCCCTATATGCCAACCCTTTTTTCTCAATAAACCTAGTTTCACCTCGGTTTAAACCACGACTCACAGTCTTGTTCCCAGATACAACCCTTTTCCTGATGTTTTCCAAAGTTGGATCATCAACCTGAGCTTGCTTGAAAGCCTCCTTGTCATCGTTAATGATCTGATCGGGAACCTTAAGTTTTCTGTAAGGCTTCTCATCCTGCCTAGTTTGAGACCTAGTTACAGCCGCAGCTGAGAAATGAGACATATCAGGAAGTTTTGATCCATCAATGTTACCGATAACCAAATCGTACAACGTATCATCCATACACAAAGCTTCAGTTTTCCCAGTAAAAAAAGGACAATCAATGTCAATCATTGCCAAAGGATACCTTTGTGTGGATTCATCAATCAACGTAACATTTGATTCCTTCCCTATTAACTGACTATCCGAAACCAAACTTCTCCGAACGACACAGCCTGTACACCCAGTATCTCTTAATACAACCACCTTTTTATTATTAACCAATCCTTGTGCCGTCGGTAACCTTGCCTTTAAGAAGTAACAGACACCTTCCCTAGTTTCCTTACTACACTCCTCCCTATCCGAAATCAAAGGATCACCAACCTTATTTTCAAAAATACTTCCAATCTCATCACCTTTCCTAGTTACTTCCGTTTGACAAAAACTAACTTGGTGTGCTGCGCCACGTGGTGTGCTATTATTTTTACCGCGTCCGCGAAAAGACCCTCTAAAATTACCACGACCACGTGTATAACCACGACCTACATTCTGCGTATTCTCATTCTTAATCTGAGAACCTTGAGTCTCTACGCGCGTGTTAAAATTTTCTTTAACACCGCTATCCCCAACTCCAGTTGCTCCTACCTCTGCGCTATACAATTGTTTCCTGTCGGGGTTCTTAAAACATTTAATTGTTAAATGCCCCTTACCACATATGCTACACTTGATATCCGGTCTACCACTCGGTTTGTTCGAGTCAACTTTGTCCTGTTTACCCTGCGCTGCGCCTCTATTATCGCGTTGCCCCTTATTAATGCAACTATATACGCCCCCGCGCGCTTCTGCAAACAAATCTGCCTCCCTAGCCATTTCATCTAAATTACCAAACTGTTTTGGCTTCAGATGCACATACAGTTCTCTATTACATGACTCCAGGAACTGATCCCTTGCCATGAAATCACAGACAGCCGGAAAAGATTTTTCTATCTTTGCCATATTAAGCCATTTTTCTAAATAACTTCTCAGTCTACTACTGAACTGTATGAACGTTTCTGATTTCTCGGGCCTACTATAACGAAACTGTTTCCTAAATCCGCGCTCTGTCATGTCAAAATTCTTTAATAAAGCGTCCTTTAACTTTTCATAATCCGCCGCATCCTCATTTGACAACCGGTCATATACATCAAGTGCGCGCCCTTTGAGCAATGCACTTAAATACGCGGCCCAAACACTCTTATCCCATTTATTAGCCGTAGCATATTTCTCAAACCTAGATAAATAACTATCCATTTTATCTTTACCCTCTTCAAAATAAGGTAACTTAGGATCCCGGGCATGCGCCACCTTCTCAGCTTTTTGCTTTTCAAATTCTAGCTCGAGCTTCGCTCTCTGCATTTCTAACTGATTCCTTAATTCTTGGTGCTGTAGCTCAAACCCATGTTTTATTTTTTCTAAATGGGCCTCACTAATCTCTTTTGCCTCCCTTTCAGTCTTGATGCGTGCTATTTCAAGTTCCTTATTAACATTCAACATAGCTAGTTCATGTGCCCTTTCCTTTTCCTTTTCCTCTAACTTAGCTAGTTCATGTACCCTTTCCTTTTCCTTTTCCTCTAACTTAGCTAGTTCATGTACCCTTTCCTTTTCCTTTTCTTCAGACCTTAACCTTTCTAAATCCCTTTGCTCTTGCCTTTCTGCCCGCTCAATATCCTGCTGCTCTTTAACAAAACCTTGTAACTCCTTCCCCTCATAACCTAAGTCCTTTCCCATTTGCATTAAACGCTCCATTATTGATAACGTAAATCTCACGTTACTATCAAAACCACTATAAACTGATCAGTTATGATCAGTGATGATTGAATGGGCTTAACTAAAACGTTAAGATATGTGTTATACGCGTTAATCTAACTAAAACGTTAGTTATTAAAGCACACGCGATTTGAAATGTCAAATGCTTTCAGCACAGTATGACGTTGCGTACTGGTAGTCTAATATGACGTCATAAACTGACGACGTTTACAGTAAAATGCTACAATCCGAAGTTTTATCACATTACAAAACTCCGATCATAACAAGTCACCATTAATGTTTCTATTACGTCATACCTAACCTCAAGCCACTGCGTAAATATTAACGCTACCGTTATGTCAACGTCAGTAAATTGTTAACGTCACTACGTCAGAACCATGTGTGGGTAAGATCAATTAGTAGCTCCAATTTAACTTAGTAGAATGTCAGGTAACACAATTAAGTGGGGTCTACTTAAGTTTTTCGTTACCAAGAAAAAGTGGGGTTTGCCTTGCCTTCCTGCTCAGAAATTATCGACTTGTCAGTATCCATTCAGTTGAATACATGGATTTCGCACTTCATCAACGTAGGAAGGAAGATTCAAGTTAATTTCTAAATGTGGCTGTCAATACATTTTTTTTTTTTTAAATTGATGATTCAGAGTATCAATGTGCTGTTCCACAGCCGGGAACACCAGCCAGAGATCAAATCCCACTTCTGACACCAAATGTTACATGTGGGTTTACGGCGTCCCGCAAACCCCCATGCTGACAAGACAACCGAGCGTGATCTCTGACAGGTGTACGGGCAGCTGTGGGGTAAGGCACAAGAAAGATGTTAAATGATTGACATGAATTATTTACAGTATCTACATACAACACTTACTAACACAAAACATCACAAATTGTTGCTTCTGTAGCCAACTCACGACGTCCGCTCCGAAGGCAAAACACTGTTCTGTGCTCGGAACGGGTGACGTGAATACCTACAGAAGCAAACAACAAAAACAACAAGAAAAACAAAAAAAGAAACAACACAAAACGCGACTGGCCAGTTTATAACTTTGGGTGAATCCCCCACTCGCGTGACACTTCTTCTCGCGAACTAGTAAAACTAGTCTATCAACATAATTGATTATCCTAGGATTAGCGATCACGTTTGCTGATCAGCCGTTTAGTGATCGTCCAAATAAGGTAAGTTGACCTCTTCCATGATCACATTTGTTTACAACGAACAATGATTTAGAAGAATCTGCTTCTATCCTGGTAGGCGCTGATTACGGCGGTCTGTCCGCCCTTGCTGGACCCTAACGCCTAGCGTCGTACCAGTACCTGCTGCTATGAAGCAGGGAGCAGCAGGTCACACATTGTTATGCCTTTCAATATATTTTCTATTTCCCCGTCACAATGTTCACTCTTTACAACTTGACCTGCTGCTAAAGTGTCCGCTTTTTTTCAGGGTTTATATATCTATGAATACTACCGGAAAATCATGCCTACTCGTATTACCTTGCTTTGTTCGTGGGGAAGTGGAGATACCGGCCACAAACAAAGCCAGATAGCAAAAATCGAGTAGACAATGGATTTGCGTTCAAATAGTATATTTCCCATAGGAAAAATTGATGAAACGACCCTATAATCAATGACATGACTCCTGTCAAAACGAACACCCACACAACACGTGACGGGAATAAAAATCATATATGGCACAATTTGGCGGTTGGCGATTTTTAGGCAAATTCTATAGGACTCGGCCTTTTAGCGGCCCCCTGTATTGTAAAAACAGCTCTCTATAAACCACTCATGCATACATCGTATGATATGTGCATGACTTGTTCATGGAGCCGCATAGTTTGCGTACCATATTTCACCTAAAATATTTCACTCGCACCGCCCTACCATATATCTACTAAAATAATTTAGATGTGCATAAGCACCAGAGAGGTTTCCTATTCCATCTCGTAACAGGTACACATTATTTTTCTTATTTCTTCTCCAAGAAAGCTGTTGTGAGTACTCACCAGAACCGCTTCAATGAGGTTGCCCTAATGAGCACCAACAACATATGTTTGTATAAAATAAAAATAATAAAAAACCTCATTTTCTGTCAAAATAACCATTCTGGAAAAAAATATTAGCATTTTAACCATATTGAATGATCAAAGTTTTAACGATGCATTAGCTAACGACATCGTTAGTTTTGAATAACTGGCCCCTGGTTAAATGCTTAGAAGGTTCCGAAAAAGTTGCTCCTTAAACCCTAGCAGTTCTATGCGCAGTAGGGCTTGAAATGTCATTTCATCTCAATGTTGGGTAAAATCCCACAAAATCGGAAGCAACATCTCCAAAATGATTTGAATAGTGTTGGTGGGGACGTAAAACATCAACATAAACTAACAAACACTATTTAAACATTTACAACTGCAGAACATGGATATGCAAGACACGACGAAATGCTCAAGGTTATGCAATAAATGGTGATCCAGGCTGGTATAACTTTAAAAACTCTACTTTCTTGACTGGCACACAGTATTGCAGCAAATTCATGTGAGAGGAAAAAGGCCATTTCAAATGCGCAGCCGCAGCCAATTAAGGGGAATGGGAACACCTGGAAGATTTTTCCACCATTTTCCAAAGGGAGACAACTTTCGGGATTTCATGTTCATTTTATAAGCCCTGTCCCACTCAAAAGGGGTCTACTCTTAAAGGAAAGAATTTGCTCCTCAGGAGCAAATTCTTTCCTTTATGAGTTTACCCCTATTGACATGAGGAGCAACTTCTTTCCTTTAAGAGTAGACCCCTATTGACATGGAGACAAAAATACTTTTGCAGGAATTGCCTCCCCTGAAGGTGTTCCCATCCCCATTAAATGGGTTGACGTATGCATTCTTGAATAATTCTGCATCAAGGTGTTTTTGCTGGTGGCCTTTGTGATATGTGATACATTGCTTCAGATTCAGCCAAAAAGTCCTGATTTTTTTATTTCTGCATGAAATCATGTTGTGGGTACTCGTTAGAAGCGCATCGGTACGCACAAAGTATGTTTTCGAGCAGAAATAAAAAAATAGTATGTGGATACCCGTTCTTTAGCCTATTAGACGCCGAGAAAAACTACATCTGAAAATGTCGTCTGCTTGTGTCGTTTGCTGAAACTTCTTGCAAACTTTTTAAAAATATTTTTGCATACAGGTAAACAGTGTGGACTAGATCAGACCTGGGTCCACACTGTTGGCAAAAATGACTTTTAAAATAACCGGCAGACGACAAAGCAGACGACAACTGTCGTTTTATGGATTAATATCTGGGGCTATGTCAGATATTAGATAACACATGAGCTGTCTCGGCTCCAATGTTGTGTAACAATGACAGTATTCTTTCTTTATTTTTTTTGCCATGGGTTTTACGGTCCTTTCAAAATTATTTCACTCATATCGAACCGACTGTTAAGCAGAGGTTATCGAAGACCGGAGTATCCAGAGAAAAAGAACCTGCAGAACTTGGCGTCTCACATGTGACTGACCCGAGCCAGGGCTCGAACCACAACGGTGAGAGACCTAATGATTAAGAGTCAGCACTCTTATCAACTAGTCCACGGAGGTCCGTTAACAGTATTCTATATGTTAGCCGAAAAAAATGCAATGCTATAATTACATCAGTATGCTACTGCTACAAAATTGTGGTAGCTGGGAAAACTGTGTTTACAAGATGTAACACTGTAGACTGTGCTGCAGTAATCGCTGTTATATTTGCAACAGTAAGAACAAATTGATTAGGAAAAAAAAAACACACACAATAAAATTACAGAATGTTCGATGCTTTGTTACCGTTTAAGGGGAACGGGAACACCTGGCAGATTTTTCCGCCATTTTTCAAAGCGAGACAACTTTCAGGACTTCCTGTTCGCTTCTCTATAAGCCCTGTCCCACTGAAAAGGGGGTCTTCTCTTAAAGGAAAGAACTTGCTTCTCGGGAGCATTTTTTTTACTTTAAGAATTGACCTCTATTGGCATGGAAACAAACAATGCTATTGAAGGAGTTGCCTCCCCTGAAGACGTTCCCATTCCCATTGACTCATAAATATATACACATGCTTTAAACCGCTGTATAACAACAGCTGAAACGTTTTCTCTGTCCCCATTTTTTATGTTGCATGTTATAGTACTTTTCTTCTAGTTACACAAGTGCTTTATATATCAATATCTGATGCAGCTATAACCCAATTGAACCAGTCTGACTATTTATTGGTCAACCCTCGAAATAAACAAAATACAATACTTGGTAGTGATGCTTAAGGACTATGAAAATGTCTTCCTGGCACGTGGGCTAAAATTCATGGGTGTTTAGCATGTTGACATATTTCTAGAAAAGCAACCCATTATGTCCCAAATTAAATGAATAAATATAAAACATGCATATTAAAAAACGTATTTTTGTTGTTGGTAGAAAAAAATAATAATTCACTTTGTAAGAAAAATACATTTCAAAATGGTCCATTTTTGAACGTCTGTTTCTCCATTGTCCTTCATTAGAAACATTACCATTTTTACACTAAAATATACTTCAGTGTGTGTACTAGCAACGACGAGACGTGATTTTTAAAAAAACTGGCATTATAACATTATATCCATGCCGATAGAACCCCTGTCAACATGTAGAGGTCACTATACATTGTCATCCATGTACACAGTATGACGCACGGATTAAATTTAGCACTGGGGTAAATAAGCGTAGCGATGATAAAAGTTCTGTCAAGTCGTTATTATGGCTTTTGGACAAATCAAACAATTTTCCCCTCTTGTATCTTTTTAATGCATAATATTATTCACCAAATTAACGGAAGAATAAAGGAAATCATGATCTGGGAATAAAAATATTTAGAATAAAATCCGTTGTGCAGGATATTTTTACCCACGATTAGCATGTTTATACCCCTGTTTTACCTGGGGAATTTACCATCCATGTATACAGTAATGGCTGTCGAAATGACCGTTCGGTGTGAGTTTAAAAGAATGGATATAGTGTTATTATGACAGTTTTTGGAAAAACTACTTCTCGTCCTTGCTAGGACATGGATTATACTTTAGGTTAATGTAAAAACTGAATGTTTCCGAGGAAGCACAATGGAGAAACCGATGTTCAAAAATTGACCATTTTGAAAGGTAATTTTCTAATAAAGTAATTTATTATTTTTTCTTCTAACAACAAATATGGCACTTTTGAATAAGCATATTTTATGATTTTTCATATAATTTGGAACATTATGGGTTGCTTTTCTAGAAACTTGTCGACATTCTGGACAACCGCAAATTTTAGCTCACGTGTCAGGCTGACATTTGTATATACCTTAAATAGCACCGTTATAGATACTGGCACTTTTATAGACATTATATACAAGATGCAAATAAAAAATATTCCTTTTCAATATAGTGCTGGATATTCTTTAGCTGAACAATGAACTGTCGAACAATGAATAACTGAGTTTTCATGCACACATCTTCGCTGTGCACGCATGGCATTGGCGGCGAAGAATTTACAAAATGTTCAGTACTGACAGTTTCATGTGCAAACTAAAGACATCTTTTGTTGGTTTTTTTTTCCTTTATTTCGTTCCTTTTACAAAGAAACAAACGCATGCAAATTAACCAGTTACTGTATCAAAAGTCTTTGCTATCAGTGTTAAACCTAAGATGGGCAATAGATTTACTATTTTTCAGACCAAAACTCAGTGTCTAGTTTGAAACCCCACTCACTGCGAAACCACCGAGATCTATCCAGAATAACAATTTCTCTCCAACTGGAGTGATGCATGAAATTAACCCTTTAAACTAAAAACCACGATATTTGAACAGGCCTCATACTGACTAAGCTTTTCCATGCCTGAAAGACCCAATTTTGCAGCCTTAACCCTCATCCTGCTGAACACAGCAACCATTACCTTTGCACTGTTTGTAATGCAGTTTCTGATTTGACAAATACATTATATCAAGTAATTTGATTGGTGAATAGTCAGAAATGGGTGCAGCTAAATAATTTTATTCAGCAGGATAAGAGTTAAATAGTCATTTTAAACATAATATAGGAGGAAAAATCAAAATCTAAAAAGCCTGAAATCATGAAAATAAGAATAAATCAAGATCTAAAAGCCTGAAATCCTGCATATGTCTGAAAAATATGAGGCCTGTTGGACGCATCATTTTGTCAAATATGTTTAGTATAAAGCTAGGCTTGTCGTTACGTGTGAATCGTCTGCGAAGCCAATGATTCACATGTAGTATGAGTGTGTTTCAGTTTTACGTCTAACCAACAGCTAAGGTCATACGGAGATGGAACTTCGGTTTAAAGACTCATCCGGACGTCTGGAGAAGCCCGGGATCGATCCTGTAATCCCTTGTTTATCAGGCGAGTAGTATAACCACTACACCACAGAGGCTTCTGTGATTCACATGTAATGTCAAGCCTTATTTCCATTATAAATTGCCATCTCCTCTAAAATGTTACATGGGCTCTAAGGGTTTACACAGTTCCATTGTTTTCAATACAATAAGTTCAATTCACTGATTTCGTCCATTACAACCTTTTAAGGAGTTGTCTATCATTGCTCTTTCAATATACGATCTAAACATAGACTGTGGGGTGCTCGTAAAACAGGCTCTTAGCCCACCAGGCACATGACGTAATTGTGACGTCACACCAATGTCGGTACAACGTTACGACGTTTATGCAACGTATAATCGCGTTGCACTAGCGGCCAGTGCCTGCTGGAGGGCGGTTCTTGAAAAGTACTCACAATCTATGGTTTGGGACAGATATTAGCTAATACTTGACCTTATGATTCCCACTTTTCTCATCTAAAGCGGGCTTATTCACACAGCTTTGTTCAAGTGATGCAATGTATATATCACATATTCGACAGATAAAACGGTCACTTTTCCAGACATGATAGAAAGCAGTAACTCACTTGGTTGTGTTGTCTTTATGTCTATCAGCGCAACGAGTAACTTATAGAAACCGTAAGGTGGGTATTCTGTGATAATTAAGAAGAATGGTAACACCTGATAGATTTTTCCGCCATTTTATGAAGGGAGACAACTTTCGGGACTTAATGTTCGCTTTTCTATAAACCGTTGTCCCACTGAAAAAGGGGTTTCTCCTCAGGGAGCAAATTCTTTCCTTTAAGAGTTGACGTCTATTGACATGGGAGACAACCTCGATGAGGCGATTCAAATACTTACCAACAACATAAGTGTATAACATAAAATAGAGGAAATTATCCTATGGTTATCACAAAATATCAACCTAAACGTTTATTCATAATTCTTTCCTTTAAGAGTTGACGCCTATTGACAAGGGAGACAAAAATACTTTTGCAGGAGTTGCCTACCCTGAAGGTGATTCCATTCCCCTTGAATAATATATTTTGTCAATTCTCCATAAAAACCTATATTGTGGGTTTTCAGTTCAACTGCCTCGATGAGGCGATCCAAATACTTACCAATAAAATAGGTGTATATGAAATAAACGAAATTATCCTATAGTTATCACCACATATCAACCTAAATGTTCATTCTTAATCTTTCCAGAAAACCAGTTACATCACACAAGACTACTTTGTAATCACCACACAATCAAATACAGTCACACGTGACAGTCGATACTGAAGCTTATCACAAGTTTAAGTCATATTATATAGCAATATATACAAAACATGTAACTTATATATAGCGAAAACTAATCGACCAAGCAAAACAGAGATTTTATCTCGTTTAGTCATCAACCATAATTGCTAATGATACAAAAAGCAAAATAAAAATGGATTTCTTAGCCCTACAGAACAGCATGATTATAATGCGCACATCTAAGATTACATGACCAAATATTACATGATCTCCCTGAAATGAAACAAATATATGTCTCTCAGCTGTCCGAATGCTGCGATTCTTTATGAAAACGTTTTCATCCACAACTAGATCTACTATCATTTGCGTCACTTACACCGATAAGCTAATCAGATCTGCGAAAAGGGATGAGACTGTCCTTATAATATTGGCTAGCACCTATGCTTTTTAAATTGCTAATATCATTGCTGGTAAAGTCATATTTACTCTAGTAACTATTTTAATCTCGTGTCGTCAACATATCATACAGCAAACCCCTGGCATTTTCTTCGGAAAGTCACATGTGGGAGGCGGACATGTCTTTGTCTTGCATCGTAGTTTTCCCATCTGTAAGGAATCAAGTTGAAAATAACAGATCATGAGAAAAGGGCACTTACATTACATAACGATAACACATCCATGCTAGCAGGTACATGACATAATTGTGACGTCACATCAACGTCGACACAACGCCATGACGTTTATGCAACGTCATATCTACGTCGGTGCACTCTGACGTTGCCCTAGCGACGTGTGCCTGCTAGGATGCGGTATAATGGATTTTTTTTAAAACTCCAAAATGGCTACAATTCTGATGAAAATCCATGACAGTTTTCTTATTTATACTGCAAACATAGGTTTTGGCTGCTCGTTAGAACCACTTCAGTGAGGCGGCTCTAGCGAGTACCAACAACCTATGTATTGGAGCAAAAATAAGAAATATAACGTTTACTCCCGTAAACCCCATTTTTATTATATAAATATATATTTTAGGGGGTGTTCAGTTCATGGACTTGTTCACGTGTTGTTTACCGCATATATAACTAGAAATCAGAAGTGATTGCAATGATCAGCTGACCATAAGCAAACTAACAGGGGTTCATGATTTCTTGCAATAAGTTGCCTTAAAGTTTCCACCATATGTGTGCGACAGCAAAAACGTTGCAATGGTGGGACTGCGTGTTTGTACATGCTCGCCCAAGCTTTTGTCGATACCCATGTTGTTAGTTCTTTTTTCTCCCAGAAGCTGGGCTCAAATTAGTTTAAAAGGAAATGCTGCACTCAACAAACATTCATATGAAACAATCGCTCCGTCTGACAGTTTTGCGATTCAAATGACTACAAACAATATACATTTTCAAGATAAAATAAGAAAAGCCCCCACCCTAAATTACCCAAAACATTTATCTTTTTCCCGGTGATGCAATAAAAAGTTCGAATCAGCCGGGGATAACAATCCATCTGTGTTCCAACCATCGAGGTTTCACGGTATGTTCTACAAGAACACAGTCACTATAGATTTAAAGTGATCCTGATGTCGTATATGAGTGCAAATATTCATAGTGAATAAATCTTCTTTCGGTGGCTTAATAGAAGACTAGGCAATGATCAGGAATCGATACAGTAAATTCGAATTGTATTCCGAAAAGTTTCCGGTTTCAGCGGTTGATCGCTGAAGATGACGTATCGATTAGCGTACCGCCTCTTTTTGTTACTGGCTACCTATGTACCGCCCTAATCTATTCTTGGAGAGCTGCTGAAGTCACGCTAAGGTCAGCTGTTCGGTGTAAATGTCAACATGTTGAAGTTGTGCAGATTTAAAAGTGTGGACCCAACACGCAAAAATCCGCCCAAATCTTTTACGGATGAATTCTCAGTAACCGTCGAGTCGAGCATTTATATATTTTTTTATTTATTTATTTTCTGTCAACAGTGGCCAACTCTTAAAGGAAAGAATTTGCTCTTGAGGAGCAAATTCTTTCCGTTAAGATTAGATCCCTTTTTTCGTGGGACAGAGCTTATAGAAAAGCAAACAGGAAGTCCCGAAAATTGCCCCCTTTTGAAAAAATGGTGGAAAATGCCAGGTGTTGACATTCCCCTCAAGAAACCAATATTTTTCCTTTTCTGCAAGATTTCATGTGATTCCCATTAACGTCGAGCCAGCAGGGTAGAAAGGGCTAATGAACAGTTAAAATTAAAGACGCTCTAATGTCGAGTTATCTGCGGTCAGTAAGTACTGTCCAATATTTAGAAGCGGAGCTACGGCTGAAATGTAATTGATTGGTTAAGTCAGACAGCTGAGATGGTTGTTTTTCTCACTTGGTTGTTTACTTGACAGTTGTAGACGATTGGGTTTCCGATCGACCAGATAGCAAACCTTTCGGACTCAAATAAAAATTACTATACAACTTTTTCACACACCAAAGGGAAAGAAACACCAACATAAAACAACGTCACCATAATGTGAACGTCGCAAGCGCAAAGCTTAAACCACAAAATGGCCATGGCCAAACGGCTATCCAAAACAAGAATATCTGTGAAACCGATGGATGCTCTCCGAAGGTGCAATAGTCGGAACAGGAAACATTATCCTAGTTAAAGAGCGGTATACTGTGTATACTCACTGTACTTCAAAATGGAGGAGTATAACAAAACCTGTCGGTGGACAGATTAGCTTGCCTGATGGCACTGTCATACAAACATCAGCAACACAAAATTCGGAATAAATGAAAGAAAGTGTCTTCAGGTACGATACCATACCCTAAGATCCTGGGTGGTAGTTTAGCTCTATTAATTGGGTAAAACTGTTTTATACAAATTATTGAAAACTTACTCTCGTACACAGAGGCAATCCTCGTAGGACTGTCTCCAGGTATGGTTCCGTATTGGGCGCCTTTACATGGATATAAAATATCAGACGGGTTCGAAAATGGATCTGATCCTAGCCCCTTGACTGTCAAAAAAGGTCATTTTGACCATCTGCCAAGACTAGCTTCTTTCACTTTGATCCAATTTATCTGCAACTCTAATGGTAGATGGATCACTTGCGATTTTACATCCTTTTAAGCAGTATTTCAGTTATATCAGAATGATGAGAGGTTGATAATGAAAGGCTGCGTGCAGTGGAACTCCGTTTATAGTTGGAAAGATTTCTGCCTACAGCAAGTTTTTCTAAAAATAGCCGCAGTGACCTTGACCTTGAGCCCAGGACCCTGAAAGTCAAACTTGCTCGAGATAGTTTCATACCCAACAATTGTGTGAAGTTATATTAAAATCCATCACCAAATGACGACGCTAGAGCCACGACAAAGTGTTTTCTAAAAAAAAGTCGCAGTGACCTTGACCTTTAGCCCAGGACCCTGAAAGTCAAACTTGCTCACGATATTATCATACCAAACATTTGTGTGAAATTATATTAAAATCCATCAATAAATATAGGCACTAGAGCGATGACAACGTTTGTTTTCTAATAATAGCCATAGTGACCTTGAGCCCAGGACACTGAAAGTCAAAATTGCTCAAGATATAATCATACCAAAATTTTGTGTGAAATTATATTACAAGAGGCTCAATGAGCCTAAACCGCTCACCTGAGGAACTTAAGTTTTAACAATTCACAGACTTGACTACTAAATCTGCTAATAGAATCAGCCCATTGACCCTTACAGGATATAAGTCATGATTATTGCATTCCAAGTTTGAGACTTCTAGCTTCTATAGTTCCTGAGAAATCTTTGACGAAAATATAACATTGGTCAAAATGGAAAGAAGAATGAAAGAACAGATGAACAAATAAGCTGAGAAAGCCCAATGTCTCTTACACAAAATAAGTCATCATTATTCTATTGAATACCAAATTTGATGCTTCTAGCTTTTAAAGTTCCTGAGAAATCTTTGATTAAAAATTTAACATTGGTCTATTATCTCTATATGGAGAGAAAGAAGAATGAAGGAACAAATGAACCAGACTAGCTCCAAAACCTAATGCAGCCTTTCCCCTTGCCCAATGGTGCTACACATAAAATTTAAACAAGATTGGTCAACTGCCTTCTGAGATATGCTTCATTGAAAGTGTGGACGACGGATGGACGGACGACAGATGACGGACTCCGAAGCCTTGGTATACTATCGGCTCACTGGAGCCTTTGGCTCAGGTGAGCTAAAAATTCAAGTCGCTATTTCTGTCACAACATTTTCCCTACGTTAAGTCTATGGGCAAATTTTTTTGTCTCTCAAGGTCACGTAACTCCGAGGTCAATATTCCGATTCGGCCCAAAATCGAACTTAACCGAGATTTTATGCCTGTCCTCGTTACCTGCAAGTTTGAAGCTGATATGAATAAAAATAAAGTTGCTATCGTGGTCACAACGTATTTTTTTATGCTCAAGGGCAGGTAACTCCAAGGCAAATATTCCGATTCGGCCCAAAATCGAACTTAACCGAGATTTTATGTCTGTCCTCGATACCTGCAAGTTTGAAGCTGATCTGAAAAAAATTCAAGTCGCTATCGTAGTCGCAACATTTTCCCTAATTAAGTCTATGGGCAAATTTTTTGTCGCTCAAGGTCACGTAACTCCGAGGTCAATATTCCGATTCGGCCCAAAATTGAACTTAACCGATATTTTATGCCTGTCCTCGTTACCTGCAAGTTTGAAGCTGATATGAATAAAAATAAAGTTGCTATCGTGGTCACAACGTATTTTTTTATGCTCAAGGACAGGTAACTCTAAGGCAAATAATCTGATTCGGCCCAAAATCGAACTTAACCGAGATTTTATGTCTGTCCTCGTTACCTGCAAGTTTGAAGCTGATCTGAAAAAAATTCAAGTCGCTATCGTAATCACAACATTTTCCCTATGTAAAGTCTATGGGCAAATTTTTTGTCGCTCAAGGTCATGTAACTCCGAGATCAATATTCTGATTCGAACTTAACTGAGATTTTATGCCTGTCCACGTTACCTGCAAGTTTGAAGCTGATCTGAATAAAAATAAAGTTGCTATCGTGGTCACAACGTATTTTTTATGCTCAAGGGCAGGTAACTCCAAGGCAAATAATCTGATTCGGCCCAAAATCTAACTTAACCGAGATTTTATGTCTGTCCTTGTTACCTGCAAGTTTGAAGCTGATCTGAAAAAAATTCAAGTCGCTATCGTGGTCACAACATTTTCCCTATGTTAAGTCTATGGGCAAATTTTTTGTCGCTCAAGGTCACGTAACTCCGAGGTCAATATTCCGATTCGGCCCAAAATCGAACTTAACCGGGATTTTATGCCTGTCCTCGTTACCTGCAAGTTTGAAGCTGATCTGAATAAAAATAAAGTTGCTATCGTGGTCACAACGTATTTTTTCATGCTCAAGGGAAGGTAACTCCAAGGCAAATAATCTGATTCGGCCCAAAATCGAACTTAACCGTGATTTTATGTCTGTCCTCGTTACCTGCAAGTTTGAAGCTGATCTGAACATAAATTCAAGTCGCTATCGTAGTCACAACATTTTCCCTATGTTAAGTCTATGGGCAAATTTTTTGTCGCTCAAGGTCACGCAACTCCGAGGTCAATATTCCGATTCTGCCCAAAATCGAACTTAACCGAGATTTTATGCCTGTCCTCGTTACTAGCTACAGTGATGACAACATTTTCCCCATGTTAAGTCGATAGGCAATTTTTCGGGCGCTCAAGGGGACGTAACTCGAGTGAATTATCTGATTCGGCCCAAAATCAAACTTGACCGAGATTTTATGCCTGTACTGGTTATCTGCAAGAATGAAGTCGATCAGAAAAAAATTGACGGAGCTAGAGTGATGACAAGCTTTTTCCTATGTGAAGTCTATGGGAGCTAGATGTTGCCATGGAAACCAGAGTTCCACTCAGATCTACCTGAAAACCTAATGAAGCCTTTCCACTTGCCCAATAATGCGACACATGAAATTTGATCAAAGTTGGCCAAGTAGTCTTTAAGATATACATTTTTGAAATTCCCATTAACCCTAATGCAAAAACACACAAGGGCAGGTAACTCCTAAGTGAATGATCCGATTCATCCAGTTATCGAACTTGACCGAGATTTCATGGCTGTGCTGGTTATCTGCAAGAATAAAGCCAATCTGAAAATAATTGAAGCAGCTACGGTGATGACAACATTCTCCCCATGTTAAGTCAATAGGCAATTTTTTCAACGCTCAAGGGCACGTAACTCCTGAGTGAATAATCCGATTCAGCCCAAAATCGAACTTGATCGAGATTTCATGCCTGTCCTCGTTATCTGCAAGAATGAAGTCGATCAGAAAAAAATTGACGGAGCTAGAGTGATGACAAGCTTTTTCCTAACGCTCAAGGGCACGTAACTCCTGAGTGAATAATCCGATTCAGCCCAAAATCGAACTTGATCGAGATTTCATGCCTGTCCTCGTTATCTGCAAGAATGAAGACAATCAGAAAAAAATTGACGGAGCTAGAGTGATGACAAACTTTTTCCTATGTTAAGTCTATGGGAGCTATTTGTTGCCATGGCAACCAGAGTTCCAATCCGATCTGCCCGAAAACAGTATGCAGCCTTTCCCCCTACCTGATAATGCTTCACATGAAATTTGATCAAGATTGGCCCACTGGTTCCGGAGATATACTTCTTTGAAAGTGTGGACGACGACGACGGACGACGACGACGGACGACGACGGACGACGGACGCCGGCTCGTGGTATACTAATACCTCACATGAGCCTTCGGCTCAGGTGAGCTAAAAATCCATCAATAAATGTTGGCACGAGAGCGATGACAAAGTTTTTTTTTCTAAATATAGCCTTGACCCCAGGATCCTGAAAGTTGAACTTGCTCGAGATATTATTATACCCAATATTTGTGTGAAGATATATTAAAATCCATCAGCAAATGACGACGCTAGAGTGATGACAAAGTTTTATTTCTCTAAAAATAGTGACATTGACCTTGAGCCCAGGACCCTGAAAGTTAAACTTGCTCGAGATATTATCATACTCAACATTTGTGTGAAATTATATTAAAATCCATCAATAAATGTAGGCACTAGAGCGAAAACAAAGTTTTTCTAAAATTAGCCACAGTGACCTTGACCTTGAGCCCAGGACCCTGAAAGTCGAACATGCTCAAGATATTATCATACCCAACTTTGTGTGAAGTTATATTAAAATCCATCGATACATGTAGGCACCAGAGTGATGAGCAAGTTTTTCTAAAAATAGCCACAGCGACCTTACACTGCAGCTTTAAACAAAGTATCATAACTCTGTGACGAATCATCTAACCAGATAGCACGGATAATATGCACATCCCCTATTGCTGCTTAAAGGCATTTATGCTTGATTATTGAGGACTATCATTTCATTGTAAAATATTATATAGCCCTCAGGGCTGACTGAAGAGAAGTCCTCTGTCTTTAACAGGTAAGGGGTCTCCTTGGGGAAAATCAATAATTTACTACCTGTTGACTGGAATGTACATTATTGATTTTCCCTTAAGTGCCTCAGTCAGGGGATTCAACAAGAGCAACTAATCACCATATTATGGACCGCATTTGATCTGCTATAGACAGTATACCACAGGGGGCAATAAAACAATTATGAGCACACGGTGTGTCCTTCTGTTACAAGAATAAATGCCTTAAAGATTCCAATGAAGTTTCGTTGAATTTCTGCAAGTAGTTGCTGAGAATTCGTATGGACACGAACAGTACCTTATACATTCATGCAAAATTCATCAAAGGGCCATAACTGTTGGAAAAATCATCGAACCAAAACACGCAGGTGTTATGCGCATCCACCTTCAATACTTAATATTCCCATGAAGTTTTACTGAAATCCGACCAGTAGTTTCTGAGAATTCGCGTGGACAGGAGCGGGACGGACGCACGGGCACACGGACGAAGCGGCGACTATCTGCTTCCCCGAAATTCTTCGGGGAGCATAATAAAAAGATAAAAGCAATACATACATTCAAATACAACTATAACCATAATAAACTACAACAGAAAAAAACGCCTTTGAACGGTCAATAAAAAGAATTTTGTTCACTGGGGCTTAAAATGATTTTAAGTGGCCACAATCCTCGCACTACATCACGTGAAATGGACACCCCCTAAACTCCACTTTATTCAGAGAAAACTGGGGTTTAGGGCGGTTTACATTATTTTCTTATCTCTGCTTCAAGACATGGGTTGTTGGTACTCGTTAGAACCGCCTCTAACGTGCACCCACAACCTACGTTGATGATTTAGGGTACTCGTTAGAACCGCCTCAATGAGGTGGTTCTAACGTGCTCCCGCAACCTATGTTTCCAGTACAAATAAGAAAATTATCACGGATTTTCATCAGAAAGGTAGCCATTTTGGGGATATGAAAAAAGCACTATGCCGCACGGGTGTGTTGTCGTAACCCTGCTAGCATTCTACATAAATCTACAGCGGGCCGTAAGCGGCCCGTCAGCTACCCTGACGGGCCGCTAACGGCCCGCTGTAGATTTATGTAGAATGCTTACTGGGAATGTGGTTTAAACAAATAATTGGCTCAGTTCGCATGAAGGATTTCTAACTTATCAGTGTAACATCTCCAAGAGCATAAAACAAACGAATATACAAATGAAACAACGATGAGGGAACGACAGCATGAAATATCTGAAGTGCTGCAACAAAAGAAAACCAACAGTTGGACTCCGATGGACTCGACCAGACAGAGAATCAAGCCAACCGACATTACTTAAAGATGGCAGTGTTAATTGTCCTGTGTATTTTCTGCCTATTGCGCACAACTGTTCTCGTTTAAACACATTTTGTTAAGTTAACAAATGAGGAAGGAAAAGTACAATTTAAAGAGTTTATATCATTTTTGAAAACATACAATGGGGATACTCATTAAAACCACCTTCACTATATTTTAGGTATGAGTAACAAAATTATAAAGAACTTATCCCCAGAAATTCGACATTTTCGAGTCATTAATGGAAATATATTGTCACATGTGTATGTTTTCCTAATGATACATACATGAGTGTTCATGTATTGTTGAATTTATTAAATTCGTTGTGGAAAAGGGATAAAATGCGAAGCTTTGCCAAACATTTTATGCCTTTTCCACAACGAGTTTAATGAATTCAATGTAACATGAGCTATATTACAAGATCCTATTTATCATATGCCATTTAAAACGTGTTTTATTCACGATAATTTTACAAAATGTCAATATTCCGCCATTAGCAAATGCGACGTCATTAAGAACGCCGTACGTGTAACATTACGGGGCATATTTAACATATTTGCATATTTAATCCACCAGTGGATTACGGAATTTATTACATGGCGTTATTACACTCTCAGACGCGATGTCATATGATAAAATGTGTAACACAAATGTCTCTGTTGCAAAAGAAGACAACACACACTTTCAATGTGTTTAACTGAAGCGCTAAACTAACACGTATATACCTATTTTGGGATACAGTGAGAGCAGTCTTTTTAAAATTACTAAAATTCATTCTTACTCCAGCCAAAGAATTTGTATTGTACTGGTTAACCGCTAATGTCCGAGGCTGCCCAAGAAAATTGTAGTTAGAAAGGGTAAATATCTCAACATGGCAATAACCAAGCAGACACAATACCTACCCTACATTTACACGCAGTACACTCGTCTTTATTCCATTTGTCACCATGCTGTCTCATTGTTCCGTCCGCTTCTTTACACGACAGGGAAGAACTGGCATTTGACATCATAACTCTCATCTAAATTGTCAGAACAAAAAACATCAGAATCATTGGAAGCAAACCGTTTGTATTTAAAACTTTTAGATGAGCAGTAGACATCCTATGCTTTGATGATTGAGGTAAGGCCTGAAATTCACGTGAACCGTTTGCCGACATAAAAGCTTGGTAAGCTGTATTAAACAGGGTGTCCACAATTCGAGTAAAGCAAAATTCCCTGACTTTTCTCTGACTAAAATCATATTTCCCTGACCAAGGTTTTTGATATTTTGCGCATTAAGTTCTAACATCTGTTAGCCTCTTCCGCCCCTATAGCCAATAATTTCCTCCTTTTACAATACCAGCTGTAATTGTCTGACTCTTTAAATATGTTTTTGTTTGCTTTGTATTTTTTTTATGTTTGTATTTTCCCTTTGAATTAAAATATTTTAACCCTTGTCCTGCTGAGCCCGGATATGCCTTATCTTTCAAACAACGTAGATCCAGATCAGATGGCTTCTTCAGAAGCCATCTGATCAGGATCTACATTGTTTGTCATCCAGATTGTGAATTTGTTGCAATAATTAGCATCAAGTTATCTGATTGGTTGATAATCCGTAGTGGATGTGGCATAATTGAATATTCAGCAGGACAAGGAAGGGTTAAACAAACTTACTGTACAACTTTCACCTGCATGGGTTTAGTATGGTACTAAGACTTTTGTATTTGTTGTTAGTTCATTCAATTTCATTTAAGAAATAGATCAGCTCTAACTGTGATTTGTTGAGTAATAAATCACAGTTTGGAGGTCAGTTGTAAAGTAGATAAATCACGAGCACGTAGCGCGCGTGATTTGACTACTTACAACTGACCGACAAACTGTGATTTATTACTCAACAAATCACAAACAAGAGCTGATCTATTTCGATTCTAACACGCTGAAAATTGGCAATAATGATGTTGTTTCCTTCAAAGTCTCACAACTTTTCGCCATTGTTAGAAGAGATCCTGCTAAAATTATCGACTGAAACACATGCATTTATATCCTTTTCTAACGTTTTCGATGCGAGAATATGCCGTTACACGTGATGCAGACAGTTCTATTGTTTTCAATACAATATGTGTCAATTCACAGATTTTGTCCATTAGAAGAACACAACTATTTTAGATGTTATCTATCATTGCGCTTTCAATCTGCAATACCAACATAGACTGTGGGGTGTTCGTTAAACAGGCTCTTAGCCCAGCAGGCAAGTGACGTAATTGTGAAATCACGCAAGGTCAAATCTACGTCGGTTCAACGTCATGTCGTTGATTTGACGTTGCACTAGCGGCCTGTGCCTACTGGGAGGGCGGTTCTTGATAGTACTCACAATCTACAGATATTAGATAATACATACCCTTAAGAACCAAGGAAATCGACTAATGACGTCATAAATTGGCAGTTTTTAATGACGTCAATCGGCACGCTCTTCCTTGCCGTGATTTGTTGTACAATAAAACACAGAAATTTTCCATTGCCTATATAGACGCGCTGTTATAGAGTATTAGTTCATTCAGTGTCATTCTCTCTTTTATATGAGTAGCTAGTTGTTCTATGAATTTTGTAGCTCATTTAACTGTGTATTAGCATGCAAAAACAGACCAAATACAAGCTAACATAAAACATATATATCAGTGCAAATTTAGAATACTTAAACAGGTTTGTATATAATACATTTTAAAGTACATACTTATGAAGAGATATATCTTTTAGATTAGCTTGTATATTGTCCATTTTGGCATGCCTCTGACTTCAAGCACCACATCCAACAGTGTATATTACTTTTTTTAAATGCATGTATATGTATGCATGTATCAAAAGAAAAATAGAAAACAATATCAAACAAAAACAAACAAACAAACAAAAAATGTAAATAGTAATAAAATGGCAATTGATAGTGCAAAAGGTGGTAAGGATTGGCTAGAGGGGAGGAAGAGGCCAACAGATCTCTTTGTATTTGGACATGCATTTCATTTCAAGGATTTCATCCAACAATACAAATGACTTATGTAAATACATGTACATGTATGTGTTTAGAAAAAGAAAAATAGAAAATAAATTCACTTTAGGTTAAGATAATAAACTTGTTTGACGGGAAAGACCAAGTTTAGTATATAATTAACTCTCCATAGGTTCAAGAAAGAAAACACAATCAACTATTTCCCATGTTATCAATTCAAGTTTTGTTTCTTGATAGCAAACTTATATTAGGTCATGCTCTTGAAATATGAGTGCCCAACATTTAAAAAAATGATAGTTCATTACACAGATGCAAACTGGGCATGCTACTATGATATTTATTCTATAGATTACATGTTTGTTTGTTTGATTGATTTGAGGTTAAACGTCCCTGTTAACACTGTAAAGGTCATTTTGGAGACGCTGCTTCCAATTTTGTGGGACTTTTACCCGACATTGAGATGAAATTACATCTCAAGCCCTGCCGACCAATGAAACCAATAGGGTTTATAAGCATTTACATGTTTGAATTGATATACATCGCTGTGCTGTGAAATCGGCTGGTAAATGAAAAGGTGAAATTGTGGAAACAAAAACTCATCTAGCTTCATTCTTAGTCAAGGATCTGAAAATAAGTTTTAACTTTTTGTTAAATTATTTCATAAACACAGAAATCATTTTCACTCCAGGAAAAAAAGATACAAGCTATCATTCGGCTGTGCATAAATGATCATTGCAACAAAATTCTGAAAGTGAAAAACTGACAAGATCTTTCTTAGTTATCATATACGCAGTTGTGATCTTCAATTCCTGAAAAGAAATCTTAGCTGGGGAGGCAAGGGGCTCCACTCCCTTCAGTTTCTGCTCAAATAATGACTATCAAATGCAATACTTAAGAGCACAAGACATTTTTGTTATTATAATTATTATTATTATAATGATAATTATTATCAAGGTAAAAGCCAAACATGAAGAAACTGCTTTAGCCTGTATTTTTGATTTGTTTATCATTCATGGACAAATTTTTTCAAAATTCCCTGACTTTCCCTGACTTTTGCTAAAATTTCAAAATTCCCTGACCAATTTCAAAATTCTCTGACATTTCCCTGACCTTGAGAAAATATTTTTTGCCTGACTTTTTTCCCTGATCGTGGACACCCTGTAATAAATATCAAGACTTAGTTGCTTTAACCCATTGTATACTGGTGGACTCTTCCATCGGTATATGTTGGACAAGGCAGGCCTAGTTTTCGTTTTTATTCTATTTTTGATGGAAAAGTCTGTTAGCAAATAGTTCAGGCCCTGATCAGACGCCGCGTTCTGTGACGTCTGATCTGGTTTGCACTGTTTGCCAAGGTACCCCTTTAGGAGTTTCTCGCATACAGTGGGTTAAAAACTAAAACGAATAACTAAAACTGTTATCTGCTAACTTTGCGTGCTTTAAGAGTTAAAAAATTATGTTTTACTGTGCTGATTTCGAAACTTTGACATGGGTATTAGTGGCTGAAATGCGACAGCTTGTTAAGCAATATGCGTGCGAAGTATACACTGGATTCGTTCAGGGCATGAGTGACAAAGAATTGACATTATGTATAATGTGTTACATGAATACATAAATATTTAAGAAATGACGCTGAAAATATGCGACCAGAACCAAACTCGAACCGGCGACCCCTTGCTTACAAGGCAAGTGCTCTACCGACTACCGACTAAGCTTTTCGGGCGCTTATAACATTTTTTCAACTTCGAAGTTTTTTAAACTTAGTACAAAATACCACTATGCCGAAACATATGTTAAATGTTGTTATTTGAAAAGTATCAGCCTTTTTTTTCAAAAAAGAAGTGGAGGCAATGATCAGGTCGATACAATTAACCCACAGCTCCCCCCGCCCATACGGGCTTGAAGAAATATATGGGCTGCATGATGCTTCCACGCAGAGCTGAATCGGGCTCGCACACTAGTACCGGTAAACCGCTTAGAGGATCTAAGCCTGTCCAGGAACCGCGGTGCGAGGCGGACCGTCCATGCTAATAAACCCTATTGGTTTCATTCGGGGCGACAGGGCTTGAGATGTCATTTCATCTCAATGTCGGGTAAAAGTCCCACAAAATTGGAAGCAACGTCTCCAAAAATGACCTTTACAGTGTTGACGGGGACGTTAAACCTCAAATCAAACAAAACCATCAGAGACACCAAAGGGAAAGAAACACAAACATGAAACAACAGACCCCAATGGAAACATCAACAGCGGAAAGCCAAAAGGACAGTTACTGTCCCACAAAATGGCCAATAGGCTATCCAAAATAAAATAAAATAAGCGACACAAACACCCAAAGACAAACCATAGCAAAAATAAACCGCAACAACAGAACCGCCTTGGAACAGTCAGCGGAAACGAATTCCACTGGGGTGGGTGGGTGGGGGGGGGGGCTTAAATCGATTTTACCTGGCCAAAATCAAGCTTTTCAAAGTAGCGAGATGAGATACTTTTTTATTTCACATATTATTTATTTTATTTCTACTGCAACCTTTTTTCCATTTTAATTTTGTTTGCATACAAAATATTTCAAATGTATAACGTTTGTTCAAAAATTTTCAACCCACTAACACTACTATATATCTACCTGAAGCTGTCAGTTTATTTATATGACATTTCACGCGAATAATATGATAACATAATTAAACATGAAATGCACTGGAAAAAAAACCTGAACATCCTGTGAATTTTACCGGCGTAACTATAATAATTAATACACTGACCTTGTTTTCCAATCTTTGAGGACAATAGAAAGGATAAACCTTCACTAATGCTAACCACATGTATGCTTACTCATGTTTCCTTTTGCTGTAAATAAAAAGACGTACGACCCTTTACTTACACTTCTCTTCATTTTCTTTACAGCATGTTCCATATGATGCACCAATCCTTCCATCTCGGTCATTTTATTCATCATATTATTCACTTTTATATCCACTTCTTGTTTATTATATATTTCTTTTCTAAAGTTTTCTAATTGTTCGCTTGAAGCCTGCGGTCGGTCTGACTGAAACGAAAACTGTTCCGAACCTCGTCTGCTGCCGAAGTGGCTGGTAATTGATCGGAAGTCACCTGATTTTCCACAATCTAAAATGAAAGCACATGTGAGCAGGTACAAGATAAGATAAACCGCAAAGATTTATATGCAGTCGGATCAATGTCTTGCTTGCAAATCAAAGGACAGCACCAGCAGGACTTTGATTATTCTTCACGTTGGCATTTACCTTTTTGTATCTTTGACTGCGTTCAAATAGGAATTTGTTAGTTTAAAATCTCATTCAAATCAATGATATCGTGCTTGTCATACACGCCCGGTCGTTAATAAAAAGTTCAGAACTATATTAGAGGCATATTTGCAAATCTCTGATCAGTGCCAGGTTTCAATGGTTTCGTAGTCACAGCGTACAATGCTGAATTTTAAATAAGGGCATAATTAAGAATCGAGTCTGTGTACCCCGACAGAGGTTTGTTACTGTTTGTCATTGTAGCAGCAAAATGACACATATACATCATCAACTAGACAAAAGTGCCCAGTGGGGCACGTATACCCCCGGCCAGTGCCATCACCTCAGCTGAAACAAGAACTACAAAGGGAAATAACTCTAAAAGGCCTGACCCCTTGGCCCTTATTTTCTTTCCCACAATACAACTAGTCATACTGATCATGTTTGCAAAATTTCAAGTTTCTATGTACAGTAGTTATTGAGAAATCTTTGACACAAAATAAAAATATACACAGGAACTACAAAGGGAAATAACTCTAAAAGGCCTGACCCCTTGGCCCTTATTTTCTTTCCCACAATACAACTAGTCATACTGATCATGTTTGCAAAATTTCAAGTTTCTATGTACAGTAGTTATTGAGAAATCTTTGACACAAAATAAAAATATACACAAGAACTACAAAGGGAAATAACTCTAAAAGGCCTGACCCCTTGGCCCTTATTTTCTTTCCCACAATACAACTAGTCATACTGATCATGTTTGCAAAATTTCAAGTTTCTATGTACAGTAGTTATTGAGAAATCTTTGACACAAAATAAAAATATACACAAGAACTACAAAGGGAAATAACTCTAAAAGGCCTGACCCCTTGACCCTTATTTTCTATCCCACAATACAACTAGTCATACTGATCATGTTTGCAAAATTTCAAGTTTCTATGTACAGTAGTTATTGAGAAATCTTTGACACAAAATAAAAATATACACAAGAACTACAAAGGGAAATAACTCTAAAAGGCCTGACCCCTTGGCCCTTATTTTCTTTCCCACAATACAACTAGTCATACTGATCATGTTTGCAAAATTTCAAGTTTCTATGTACAGTAGTTATTGAGAAATCTTTGACACAAAATAAAAATATACACTATTAAACAGCAAGAACTACAAAGGGAAATAACTCTAAAAGGCCTGATCCCTCGGCCCTTATTTTCTTTCCCACAATACAACTAGTCATACTGATCATGTTTGCAAAATTTCAAGTTTCTATGTACAGTAGTTATTGAGAAATCTTTGACACAAAATAAAAATATACACTATTAAACAGCAAGAACTACAAAGGGAAATAACTCTAATAGGCCTGACCCCTTGGCCCTTATTTTCTTTCCCACAATACAAGAAGTCATACTGATCAAGTGTGCAAAATTTCAAGTTTCTATGTGAAGCAGTTCCTGAGATATCTTTGACACAAAATAATTGTTTACGGACAGACAGACAGACAGACGGAAAAGACAAAAACTATATACCCCCATGGCATACTTCGTATGCCGGGGTACTTACTCAAGAAAATATTAACCTCAACCACCAAAAGTTGTTCCAGGAAACAGAAGGCTTCACTGAGTATCTTTTTAGAATGACAAATACTGAAACTAACTTTATCAGAAGTACTATTTTCATGTTGTGGATTCTGGCCACTCTAGCACATGAAGTAAGCACAAACGCTTTCTAGCCAAGACGCATGTAACTATATGACAGTATGAGAAAATGTAAGTTTGCCAGGTTATATCAATCGATTTATTAATTTTGTTCCCGAGTACAAAAATTCACATTGGAAAATAAATTTAAACACATTAAGCGGGAAACCTTCAAAATGGACATCAGCAACAGCACAGCCTCGAAGGGCACCTTTACTATTGTCAGATACGTGTTTAACAGAGATAATTAATACAAATTGAAAATATAATATTACGAAATCATGGAATTAGCTACAGAGATAAAAAATACAGAGTGTACAAGTTTTTCAGGGTTTTTCCATTTTGTGGGAAAGTAACTGTCCTTATGGCCTTCCTTTGTTTAGGTTTCCATTATGGTCTGGTCGCTTAATGTTTGTATTTCTTTCCCTTTGGTATCTTTTATGGGTGGAGTAAGTTAATTGTATCAATTCCTGATCTTTGTTTTACTTCTACTTAGATCAACTAGTTTCGGCTAATTAGGCCCCATCGGTGACCTTCAAATATTTTCGAAATTTCACAATGAACCCAATGATCCGAAAGAAATACGAAATATTTAATCTAAACTATGCCGAAAAGCAGGGAGACTTTTACGGCCGCCACACATTCCCTCAACACCAGCTGTAGTGAAGTTTAATATCTTCTAAAACGGTAATAATAATAATAATATTAATATCCCTTAAAAACACGACTGGGCCAGACTAGCAAGACTCGGCCAATAAGCCTCATCATAGACACTGAAAAGTTTCAAAATTCGACAATGGCAGGACTAGAAAATATTATGTATACAATGATGAAGGTCAGAAGCACATTCTCGAAACCTGAAAACACCGCATAAACCATCGAACTTATAAATATAATGTTATTAATCAAGAAATTTCGTATTGGCCCAGGAGCAGGTCCGAGGTATGCTGCACTGGCCCGAGGCCGAAGGCAGCTGACCGAGGACCTGTAGCTGGGTCAATGCGAAATTACTTGATCAATGACAATTTTATTGACGCAATTAAAAAAGCATGATTATTGATTTTTTGACCTTACTTGACCTCAGTTAAAATTGGTTGACCTGGTGTTAATACGGATGACCTCTGATCAATACAGGATAGTCAATTGATACTGGATGGACTCTATCACTAACAGCTAATAACAGATACAATTTCAGAATACTGTAAAATAACAGCGGAAAAGTATTCATACCAGTGCAACAATCACTCCATAATTTGAGATCCATTTTTGGAATGTCATTGCATGAAACATATTCGTCCCTTGAATTAACCATGCGGAAAACATCAGGTTGCACATGAGTGATATCGTCACTGTTGTCACATATAACACGTGCAAGCGAACTCTGTTTGATTTGTAGGAGCTGATCAGGGCTAAACACCATTGGATTCTCATGCCAAAATCTGAAAGAAATTTTCATTATATAAAAAGATGCTTTTTTCTTAAAAAAATTTAGATCCGTGGCTGGAGTTCGACAGTAAAGGTGCCGCTAAAGTATGGTTAAAATGGTGATCGTTTAATATGGCTAATATGCTAATATTTTGATTAAAATGCATTTGGAAATAAAATGGTGATCGTTTAATATGGCTAATATGCTAATATTTTGATTAAAATGCAATTGGAAAATATATATCTGCTTATATTTTTCAGGGAATACTAGAGTTTTAGCAATTGTTCTTGGAGATTGATCATGAAATTTTTTCTACGGTCATTCTCTCCCTTCCGCTGATTCAAGAAGGGCAGTTGTCAGTTTCAGGCGAACGAATGTGCACTGTACTGGTTAACCGCTTAAGTATAAGCCTGCCAAGGAAAAGATAGGTAAACTGACCAGCTCAAAAATTACCTAAAGTAGTGTTGACTGGGCCGTTACACTCCAAAACAAACAAACTTACTACAGGTGATGATAAGGAGACTCTTAAGGGTGAACAACTGGGCACTGATATTTTTAGTACGAAATATTTAAAATTTAAAAAGAGACAGATGTCAATATGTAAGACGCTAGGTGACCAGTTTTTGATATTATACCATGTAAAATTTGTATGAAGTCATTGTTGAAGTGGACCTTGTTTTGAAACTTACTGCTTTAGATCAATATCAGGATGACCAATTTTTATTTTTTTATATTCAAATGCTAAACATGTCTGGATTTTACAGCAAATCATAGATTTGACATATTATTGTAAACGAGAAAATTTTGTGACAAAAAGTTGTCTGCCCATGTCATTATGGAAGTTAGGCATAACAATCATGATCTGTTTTGTTCATCTAAAAAGTATTGTTTATTACATACCTGTCACCATCCCTCAGTCTTGCGAATTGATCTATCAGAATACACCAAAATGTCATCCCGACTTTGGCACTTCCCATATACGGTGTCTCAGACATGCCTCCGACAAATAAATCAATGTTATCTGAAATGAGAAGGAATAAAAACTGACACATAAAACAAGAAACCTGAGCATTCTCAATTTCATATTACAGTAGAACTTCGATGGCTCGAACACCGATGGCTCGTTTACCATGGCTGAGTTGAACCCGTTCTTGAGTCCCTAAGGAATTTCTCTACACAAGAAATAGGGAGGGTAACATTTTGGATATTTTCGTTTTTTATCTTGCAAATGAATGCTGTGTGTACTCATTAGAAGCGCCTCGATGAGGCGATTCTAATGAGTCCACACACAGCATATATTTTCATTATAGAACACCGAAAAGATGTCTAAAAATATCTCGTTATGCCTCCTGACAGTAACCTCAGTGGCTCGAACTACCCCAGTCTCGAACAGATTTTCGAGGTCCCAAAGGTGTTCGAGCCATTGAAGTTCGATTGCATTCAGTTTCATATTCGTTGCCAACTATATTCACCTTCTCCATACCAACATCCGATTTAACGACAAACTCGTTACGATTAGTTTTAGAAGCCTCCGTGGTGTACTGGATAAGCAACTCGCCTCATAAACCAGGGGCCGTGGGTTCGACCTTGGGCTTCTCCAGATTTTCGGATGACTCATTGGTGTCTCTGATGGGATCTTCGATTCTTGATCATTGCCTTCACTTCTATTTTAAACCAAGGTCCCGTCTCCGTAAGATGGGACGTAAACATCAAACACGTACTACTAGCTTTAGTGGAATGAATCCTTAGCTTATGGTAAGATCGATCAATGGAGAAATTCAAGAATGATGTATCTGAATACTGAAAGAAACAATTATTGTGGATATTTATAAGTATCGCCTCGGCGAGCGATTCTAACAAATTTCCAATAGTTTTGTTAATTGGAATCATTAAGTGAAAAGACTTTTTACTACATATAATACTGCTCCTTTTTTATTTTTTATTGTCGGGAATTCTTTAATACAATTTTCCACGGAATATAAAAGAACAAAAATTTTATTAGCTATAATACATCGCCTGGAATTCCTTATAGTGGAAATTTCTTTTACGACAACATTAGAACAGAAACTGTCTTTACTGTTTAACCCATATATGCCTTGCGGCCATTTTCTGGGACATTGGCAAACAGTGCAGACCCAGATCAGACACCGCCGAATGTGGCGTCTGATCTGAATCTACACTGTTTGCTTAAAATTTATTCATTTTTGTAAAGTTTGTCACAAACAAAAACAAACCTGACAACCCTATAATTGGAAATGGACCACTCCAAACTTACCAGGTGGAAGATTCCATTGTCATATATGGATTAAAATCTATTTGTCTCACCACATGTCCAACATAAGCATAACAATCTTATGCAATATAGTACTGAGCCAGCACATGATAAAACTTGCATTTAAACTTGTGCGACCAGAGAAGACTCGGGTCAGTTTGAGAATCCTCGCAGTCTGATCAGAGCCTTTGCTGATCACAGGTGCCTTCTAAATAGAAGTGAAAGCAATGATCAGGAATCGATACAAATTACCCGCAGCTCCCAGTAGTGACACCAAAGGGAAAGAAACGCAAACATGAAATAACTAGACCCTAATGGAAACATCAACAGCGGAAAGCCAAAAGGACAGTTACTTTCCCACAAAATGGCCAACTGGCTATCCAAAACAAAATGATATAAGCGAAACACACAGTCAAAGACAGACTATAACAAAAATAAACCGCGACAGAAGAACCGCCTTGGAACGGTCAGTGAAACGAATTCCACTCGGCGGGTGGGGGGGGGGGGTGGGGGGGCTTAAGTCGATTTTACGCAGCTGCAATCCTCGCCTTTACTTCCGTCGCGATTAAGACAAAGAATTTGTTCAGTCTACATGAAGGCCTCCTAACTCATCAGTGCAACATCTCCGAGAACACAAAAATCAAACAACCACATGGATGAAACAACGGTGAGAACTCGACAGCATGAAACCACTGAAATGCTGGAGCAAAAGAAAACCCACAGTTAGACTCCGACGGGCCCGACCAGAGACAGAGCATCAGACACCAACCAACATTACATAAAATTAAATTCTCTCTAATTCTCAGTAAGCCTTTAAACTGGGACCGTGATAGAATCTGCGGCCTGACCCACTGGCGTGCAATTCAAGAGGGAAGCAAACTTGTCAACCGTGACTTGGTTAACTACCATGCATGCAGTCCATTGTATAGCATTTATGTTGTACCCAATTTTTTTATATCGAGGATCGATTTTACGAAATTGGGTGCTGAAGTCATTGCAATTATATATTTTTCTGAATTTATATACTAAGTCACCATAAAATTCGGGTTCCGATAGACCTTGTTGCAAAAGAGATTTAAGCCTAAGATTGTATTTTGAAATTAAATCGGAATGACGTCTTTAACTTTTTGAAAAGGCTTGGCTCAGTTTATGATACCGATAACCCTGATTAAGAAGTTTAGCTGTTAACAATTTATTACGAGTGTTGAAGTCAGATATATGATTAGACACTCAGTCAAATCGAATTGCAAAATATAAACGCCATAGTATGCTGAACGAGGGACATCACCATCCAAGAAAGGAACATTTACAATCTCAAAATCAAAATCATCGCGTTTATCATAAATTTTGCAAGAAACAAACCCATCTACAATAGATAGATGTAAATCCAAAAACGAAGCCTCGGTATCAGAAGAATTTGCTTTATTTAACTGAAGTTCGGGGTGGGGGTTGGGGATAAATTTGACTAATCAAACCATCGAAATAGGTATTGTCAATATTTAATAAATCATCCAAATATCTAGAAGCCGAGCTAAAGGTTTAAAAGATTTCAGATTGGTTTTCAACGGAAAAGGATATCATGTTGTCTCTTTCATAACAAAACAAAAACAGATCAGCCAACTTTGCTTCCAACTATGCAGAGAAATTTGCAAAAACTCTTGTTTTAATGCTTTGATATCAGGTGAACAGATCCGTGAAATAAATACCCCCTAAACCCCACTTAATATGTAGAAATAGGTTCTAGAAATGGTTATCCTTTTGAAGCAAGGAATACACCACAGAACGGAAAAATATGGAGTGTGCATGTTTTCTGGGCCAAACCAGCTAGTTTCGACCAATTAGACCTTATCAGTGACCCTCAAATATTTTCAAAATTCAACAATGGAATCAATGATCCCAAAGTACAAGAAAATATAAACTACACTATGATGTAGGGCAGGGAGACTTTTTACGGCCGCCACACATTCCCAGGTTTACGGGGTATTCATTATTTTTCTTATTTCTGCTCCAAGATATAGGTTCAAACTAGCACTCACAACCTATGTTTGCGGAATTATTAAGAAAAATATTACCGGTTTTCTTCAGAAAAGTAGCCATTTTGGAGACATTAAAAAATGCATCCCTTTTTTCACTTGTTTGTTCAGCATAATGTAAAAAAAAATGTTAAAAAGATAAAAGATATAGATCTAGTCGTCCCTCCAAATGATCATAAACCACTCCAGCGTCTGCACCCAAGGCAAAAATGAGAAAATCTCTTTTCTTTATTGTTGACAGGTAAGACACAAAGCGGACAGCTCAGCAACACAGACTAGCATATGTGGTAAAATTTTACATATGAGCCGGAGCACAGCATTTCCTACAATTCACATGTGCGCCCCATTACGATAACTCATCCGTACGATATAGTGCATTTTTCACACCTCCAAAATGGCTAGTTTTCTGATGAAAATCCTTGATATTTTTCTTATAAATGCTCATAACATAGGTTGTGTGTGCTCGTTAGAACCGCCTCATTGAGGCGGTTCTAACGAGTACCCACAGCCTATGTCTTGGAGCAGAAATAAGAAAAATAATGAAGACCCCCGTAAACCCCAGTTTTCTCTATATAAACTGGGGTTTAGGGGGGTCTTCATTTCACGGACTTGTTCACGTGATGCCAGCAAAGAATTAGATCGGCCAGCGCATCCATATATTCTGACTAGAGACTTCTCTTACTGCCACAAGGAACAGTTTGTCCTTAGCTATCCTTAGAGCGCATAGCAAAGACTCTGATCAGACTGCGCAGATGTTTTGTGTCTTCGCTGTGCGCACATGTAAATGGTAGGAAATCCTGTGCCCCGGCTGATATAGAAACTAGAGATATTTCATTGTCTAACAAGCGAACATAAAAGTGCTGACCAGACTAGCTGATCTGCACCTTTGTTTTTCGCAAATGCGTAAACAGTTTTTTTTGCGTAGCGTACATGCTGTAAAACGCCCATGCGAAAAGTGAAGAGTATGATCAGGCTCTGCAGCTGATCTGAGTTCGCTGGAATTGCCCGTCTTATTGTCGCTTTTGCAATGCATCGGCTCAAATAATACCTGACCAACTCCAATTCTTTGATATATAGAGGGTCTTAAACCCGCGGTCATTTCATATTAAATTCGTGAAACCAGACTTTGGCGAATGTTATAAATTTCACCTGAGATGTCCACGAGTGTCAGATTCTGTTAATCAAAGGGCGTTTTTGAATTGTTTTTATTGCCCAAAAAATTCAAAAGAATGTATATGGTTATAACGGACGTCGTCATGGCGTTACGCACATGTAGCCATGTGTTATTACACGTGTGGTCATATAATTTTTCTTGCATGACGTCATCCACTAAAACAGCGTTGTTATAATATTATGATAATTTACATTTTCACAAACAAATCCGATAAACCTAATATGCTTTTGTGCTTTTTTAGATAAATGGAATAAGTTAACATTACCTACCTACATGGCCGTATAAGATCTCTAAACTTTCTCTTGTGCTCCTGTCTGTTATATGCTCGCTGAAGTCTTCAAACTTTTCAGCAACACTCATATTGCACACTCTTCTATATTCGTTATAAAATGGCAGTCCATGATCTCTACCACGCTGAATGTTTAGTGATGCTAAGTCCTGCCCGATAGCATTGGCTAATGCAAAGAGTTTCTCAGTCAATTCTGAGTTCATTAGTTCATTTGGGCGCTTCATTTTAGCTCCTGTGGCAAACAGTCCCCTTATAACAGGATCTATTCCACCTTCTTCTACTATCCTATATGGAGAGAAAAATGCTTTATGTAACGGAAGATTTCCTTCTGGAATTGGCAGAAACGACTCATTTAGTCTAGTAATGATAGGCTGAACAATTGAATGTCCAAATCTCATCGCGGCTGTGGCGAACTCATTTGTTACAGACACATCTACTGTCGGGTCATATCCTTTGTATTCCGCAATCATTTTCATGCCATACGGTCCAATTATATTTGGAAGCCAATGTGTGTAAGTAATGTGCTGTATCATGGCCCCAATAATTTTTCTAGTTTCATGATATAACATATTACCATCCCAGTGTGGATTAATTTCTGACAAGTCTGTTGCTATTCTATTGTGTTCCCTCATCCAGAGTGTATGCATTGCTGTTAGGCCCAGATGTTCATTGGCCCGACCATCACCAGTTAGAAAACACGGAATATATCTTTTACTTGGTTCAATCTGACAATCAGCTGCGTGGATTATACCATGAAAATCATACGGTAACAGTCGTTTACCCTCCCTAGACAGGGAACCAACCAGAAGATGGCCATTTTCATGTGACAAATCACGCAGCCGCTCAGACATATCCTCATTGTTTCCATATATCATACTGGCATCAATGTATGCTGACAAAGCGTTTAACTGCTGACGAGGAGCAAATGTTTTGAAGAAAACTGACGTAGTTCCGGTGTTGCACGTGGCACTACTTCTATGGAAACCAAGACAACTTTGACCTCTAATACGTGCGTCACTGGAGGGAACAGGAATGGGGAAACAGGGATAACTGTTCTCACAGGTTTCATTGCATCGTGTCCCGTCATTGAATATATGTTGACTGACAGATTGGGGCGTCAGATCAATGTCATGGTCTACAAATTGCCCCCATTGCATCACCATATGTGTGTCCCTGTTATCAGTGGAGACGGAGTCTGTCGACATCATTACGGAAGAAACAAGACGTGGACTCGGTACATGTGTTCCCCGATACAACTTCGCTCTATTCCATCCTGCAATAATAATAATAATAAAAATAAGGGGAATGGGAACACCTGGCAAATTTTTTGTGCCATTTTTCAAAGGGAAACAACTTTCAGGACTTACTGTTCGCTTTTCTATAAGCCCTGTACAGCTGAAAATGGGGTCTTCTTTTAAAGGAATGAATTTGCTCCTCATTACGATAACTCGCCCGTAAGTCATAGTGCATTTTTCACATCTCCAAAATGGCTACTTTTCTGAAGAAAATCCGTCATATTTTTCTTATAAATGCGCTTAACATAGGGTGTGGGTGCTCGTTAGAACCGCCTCATTGAGGCGGTTCTAACGAGTACCCACAACCTATGTCTTGGAGCAAAAATAAGAAAAATAATGTATTCCCCCGTAAACCCCAGTTTTCTCTATATAAAGTGGGGTTTAGGGGGGTCTTCATTTCACGGACTTGTTTACGTGATGTCAGGAGCAAATTCGTTCCTTTAAAAATTGACACTATTGACACAGGAGACAAAATACTTGCGCAGAAGTTGCCTCCCCTGAAGGTGTATCCATTCCCACTATATAAAATGTGACAATTGTTTGTCTTAAAAACTACATCTGTTTAACTTATGTCCTGCTAAATAAGTTAAATTTGCCACAGCCGTTTCAGCCTATCCACCAATCAAATTATATGATATTATGCCCTTGTTCAATTCAAAAACTGCATGACAGTGTAGATCCTGATCAGATGGATTCTTCAGAGGTCATCTGATTTGGATCTTCATTGTTTGCAAAGTAAGGTGTTGTCGTTTTCAGAATAAGGATTAAAACACTATTGCAAAAATAACATTCGCTTAGACAAGCTAACTTTGTTTATTTCGGCAGGAATGCTGTATTTCGTTGTGCACGACAGTTTGTATTGACCAGGTCGGTGATTTCTGTTAATTAGACTAAGAAGTGATGTCATTGTAACCTTAATATTTGACTTAGAAATAGGCATTTAATAAGGGTTTTCGCCTTTAACATGCATTTTGTTTCCTCATCAACACTATTTAGGTCTTTTTGGAGATTTTGTTTCCTATTTTGTGGGACATTTACCCGACAATTAGATAAAATGACATCGGAAGCCCTGTCGCCAAAAGAAACCAAAAGAGTTTATATGCATGGACGGTTCGACTCACACCACTATACCTACGTATGCTTTTTGTAGAAATGGTAATACTTTTTAGAAGTGGGCCCCGCCAAGCGATTTTGGTACTTATCGCCTATGCGAGCAGCGAAGGTTCAGGCGAGCCTGCGCATCCGCGCAGTCTCGCCAGAACCTTCGCTGCTCGCTCATACAAGCAGTGAATCAAGAGGAACCTTCAGACAGAAAGCCATATCCCTGGCCCCTCTGAATGGCTGGGCATGCGCAATTAAAATTTGTCATGACGGAATGCTCGAAGACCCAAATTCGCTTGGCGGGGCTCAAGTATAAGTCAGGCTGTTGAACTTGTATGAGATAATGTCTTTCTTTCAGCCTTGTAGCAAGTCTAGAATTATAAACTTATCCTTATGGTAGCCTGATATAGCATTATTATAGCCATTATGCTTTTGAAATTGCTATGCTAGGAACTTATGTGTTATATAAAAACCTTAAAAAGGCTTTTGTTGATATTGTTACTTTATTTTCTATGAAGTCAGTCGTACTTGAAAAGGGCTCATGTACTTCTATCCATTCTCTTGTAATTTCAAAGCACAACCACGTTCATGTTTTAGAAATAACGTGGTAGTAGTAGATGAAATAGTATTCTATTTATTTATACAGGATACTCAGCCAGTAAAACTCAATCATCCCAGAGGTCTTCTCAGGTCGATAATCTACAGTATTTTCACGTACATATGGAACTCAAACGGTCATTCACGAAATATACACGCAATTAACTCGCAAAAAGGATACAGCAGTTGACAAGAACAATGAATGCATACTCACAAAAATATAGAAATAAGTGGTCAGAAAAAGCCATAAATATAACAGCTAAGGCTGACATGATTAATCGTATAATCGATTAATCGATCGATATTTGCCACAAAAATGATTATCATTTTTGATTTGCTATTAATCAATTACTTGATAGGTACAATTTACTACCCGAGGTTTTACCTAAAATAGCTGGATGAGTGGCACACAGTGCAGACCCTGATGAGACGCCGCATTCTGCGGCGTCTCATCTGGGTCTACACTGTTTGCTCAGGCCTATCTGTTCAAATATACATATGGTATAGTGCAACATATGGTAAGGATCATGCTCACTGAGACAGATAGCCAGACAGTTAAAATTATGACAAAAACCTTAGCGATTACTAATCGATTATCGATCGCAATGGCAGGACTGATAATCGATTATCTTTTCAGCTCCGATTAGCCAGCCCTACAGCCTAGCAATGGCACCAAGAGGAAGAGTAACTAACAATGATGAAAACAAAACAGGAAATAAACAAACCACAAACAGCATAGCAACTAGCTCCCTCTTCCCCTCAAGAGGTGATCACGGCGCAACAGGCACAGGTAATGAAAACTAAATATATATTAATAATAAAAGAATACAACCATCTTCTCATCGTAATTTGATAATCAAGCCATAGGGGTCCCAAGCTTTTGAACAGATATGCATTAGAAAACAGTACAGATCCAGATTGGACTGAAAAAGTGGTCTGACCACAGACTGAAATAGTTGTCTACACTTGAGGAAACTACAGCAAATTTTAAGTGTCCAAAATCTTGGGAACTTTTGTGGTTTTGACAGTATGATAGTAAGAGCGAAAAGTGTACTACCACCCAATGCATAACTATAATTATTCATGCCTTGACAGACTCCAGAATGTCAGGGTCAGAATGAGAGGGTAGTTCACATGATGACTGAAAGAGGAAAGAAAGAAACTACTGGAGAACTTCTTTCAGATATGACCCTGGTCTGAAAGAGGAATTGTATATCGGGTCAAGAAAAAAGGAATAAAATTTACAGATTTCAAAAAAAAAAAAAAGAAAAAAAAAAAGAATACAACCATAAGTATATACAACATAAAGAGCCCCGTCGGAAAATCCGACAAAGGTACATTTAAGATTAAGAACATCAGAACCACTGCATTACAAAAACGTGCCTATACAAATACATTATCAATTTTTCGGCCAAAAAATGGCAATTTTAAGATGGAAAATTGTGATATTTTTCTTATTTCTGCTCAAAAACATAGATTGCGGGTAATCGATAGAACCGCCTCGTCGAGGCGGTTCTATCGAGTACCCGCAATCTATGTTTTTGAGCAGAAATAAGAAAAAATAGTGTTTACCCCTGTAAACCCCAGTTTTTCTGTATAAAAGTGGGGTTTGAGGGGGTCAAATTGCATAGGCGTGTTTTCATGATGGCCTTTGGACGGTCAGTAATGATAACTACTGGGGAGTTTAAATCGGTTCTATGGGCCCAAACTTCTCTCAAAACCTAGAACTACACATTGCAAGAAAAATTGCTACAATCTTTACACCAGCGTGTATCCATCAACCAATGCAAATAAGCTGTAATGAAATGTAACAAACTCTTGTACGTAAACTTACCGACAGGACTGTTGAAACCGTTCTCATACTGAGGAGGTAATAGTCTCTTCAATGGGGAGTTAGCTGATCCCCAGCTGGGATTCTGTAAATTATTACAGGAACCATCAAATGTCCTGTACTTCTTGTGATAACACATATTGGTGCAACGCTGTGGAAGAGTTCGTCGGAAACAGCCAGACATATTGGCAATGAGAGACAAGTGGGAGGGTGACACAAGCTCATTGTAGGATAAATCTAAAAAGAAAAGAAATTACAATCAAACAAAATGTTACCTTCTAAGTTCCAAGAAAACAGTCAGAAAACTACAATCTGTTTTTATTGATTTATTCAAATATTTACTATTTCCAAATATTTACAATTTATACATATGCATGGCATATTATTTGCCCTCGCCCATTGGGGCTAGGAGAAATAGATGGGCTGCATGATTCTTCCACGCAAAGCTGAAACCAACCCGCACATGAGGACTGGTAAACCGCTTAGAGGATCTAAGCCTACCCAGGCGAGTGTCGGACCGTCAATGCTTATAAACCCTATTGGTTTCATTGGACGGCAGGGCTTGAGATGTCATTTCATCTCAATGTCGGGTAAAAGTCCCACAAAATTTGAAGCAACGTCTCCAAAATGACCTTTACAGTGTTGACGGGGACGTTAAACCTCCAATCAAACAAAAACAAAGCATTGCATATTAACACATATTCGTTTGAAAGATAGCTTATAATTCCTTGCCTTTCTTTACTGCTTTTCAGCAGACGATTAAAAATAAATGTCAAGTGAAATTATTATTACAAATAATAATAAAACTTCCAAAATGTTTATTGCTGAAGTTATATTTAGCAGGTAATTTAGTAAGACTAAAGGCAACTGGTTCAGGTGCTTTTGTTACCTTATTTCCGATACAAATATCAGGCCTCCCTTGTATATTGTCCGCATAGCTTCGATAAAGCGAAGTGTGATAAAACTAAAGGAAATTCTATACACTATCGCACCACAGTGTGAACCTCTCTTACAGGAAAGAAAATTGCTCCACGAAGCTAGCAAATTCTTTCCTTTAACCCATTTAGTACCGGAAACCCCAAAACGGTTACCCAGGCAAACAGTGCAGGCCCAGATCAGACGCCGCAGAACTGATGGATCGAGTGTTTCATTACTGATTCAGATAAACAGTCTAAGTCCAAGTTTTAGACCATTTTACTACCTGCATTCTGAGAAAATCAATCCACAGTGCTTTGACAATATCTGGTTTTATGTCAAAACGTTCTAGTCGTCAATACGGCGAGTCCGTGTTTTGTAATGCATATAAACCCAAGTTTATACTGGGAGATCCAGACATAGTTTTATTTCTATTTTATGCGGTAAATAAGTATGATTGCTGACATTGTAGCTCCAAATATAGACCATGGGCAGTCGTTACAAGCACCTAACGGACGAGCCAAAACAACCCTACAAACATAACACTCCGTTAAAACCATATCTTTAGATCTGAAAGGTAGATTTAACACACGTGGGCGTGTTGTCGTGATGCGTTTGACCAGACAACAAGGGTAATTACTTAAGCAGAATTGCCCAGTAAATGCATAAAAACTTTGCTTGGTACACCTACCACTTGCGTTAAGATGATATCGGTGTCCTTCAGCAACATGTCTATGAATAATTTCCAGTGTTTGCTCAAACACTTCCTCTGCTCTAGCTATCTCAAGAGATTCTGCGGATGGATATCTGAACACGGACATCATCTCTGAAGCGCTGTGCATTTTATTACGATCAAACAGCTCTCTCTGTGTTATGCTAATTGCGTTATCTACCGTTTCAGAAGCTCTTCTGATGGCATCGTCAACAAACTGGTCTCCAGGACGCTCTCGTGCAGCTGAAACGCATTGAAATAATAGAATTAATAACAACAATAATAATAATAAAATAACAACAACAATAACAACAACAAATGAAAATATTGTAAAGCTCTGTAACAAGATCATGAAAAACCTAACTCTGAAGTAGTCGTTCACTTCCATGTCCTTTGATAAATTACCCAAAACGTAGTTTGCAGAAACAACACTGGCATGCCATTCTCTATAAATCAAGGTCTGTTGGTTTTTTAGAAGCCTTGTCATTTGCAATCAACCAAAGAATGATTCCATTTCGATATAAATTAACTGCATTTGAAATGCGGATGTGGCCGGCATGGAAGTACCACAATCACAAACACTAATAAGCTAGCAATGACATCAAGCAGAATAGCGCCAAAATTACCATACATCACGACAACACGACTATATAATTTTGAACCCCTTGAACCCAATTTTTATAAAGTAAAACTGGGGTTTACAGGAGTAAACCTTATTTTTCTTATTTCTGCTCTAAAACATAAATTATGGTTACTCATTATAATCGCCTGGATGAGGCGGTTCTACCGCCTCGATGCAGTTCTAACAAGTGCGGTTCTAACGAGGCGGTTCTAACGAGTGCCCATAATCTATGTTTTGAGCAGAAATATGAAAAATATCGCATTTTTTCATCTTAAATTTTTTTTCGGTGGTAAAATTTACACTGTCTTTGTATAGGCGTGTTTTCGTAACATACAGCCGAACTTCAATAACTCGAAACCCTCAAAGACCATGGAGATTTGTTTGAGATAGGAGTAGTTCGAATTACTGAGCTTTACTATAGTTTCAGGTCATGTGGCATACTGGGGATCAATTTAGGATATCTTCACGATATTGTATAAAATAAATGTGTGTTGTGTGTAATTAATAGAATCGTCGATTCTAATGCGCAGACACAACATACTTTTTTCAGGATAAATCAGAACAAAAACAAGATGTGTTTGTGAAACACGAACATGTCCCCGGTCATGGTCATTTTTTTCAAAGTTGGTCACAGTTCAAAGTCAAGGTCACATGTCAAGATATTTGATTTGAGTGGGAAGCCCTTGGCACAAGGAACTTACATGCCAAATATGAAGGCTCTATCTTAAACGGTTCGTAAGTTATGAACAATAATATTTTTTTCTTTAAAGTAGGTCAAGATCACAGGTCAAAAAATATTGCATTAATGTAAAGCTCTTGTCACAAAGAACCTACATGCCAAATATGAAGGCTCTATCTTAAGCGATTCGAAGGTTGTGATCAATTTTATTTGTTCTTTTAAGTAGGCCAAGGTCATGGTCGAAAAATTTGCATGAATGTAAAGCTCTTATCACAAGGAACCTAAATGCCAAATATGAAGGCTCTATCCATAACGGTTCGAAACTCATGACCAAAATGTTATTTTTTTCTTTTAAGTAAGTCAAAGGTCAAAGTCACAGGGCAACAAGTTTTGTATGAATGTAAAGCTCTTGATACAAGGAACCTACATGCCAAATATGAAGGCTGTATCTCATACGGTTCAAAAGTTATGACCAATGTTAACTTTTTCTTTTATGTAGGTCAAAGGTCAATGTCACATGTCAAATATTTTTGTGTGAATATAAAGCTCTTGTCAAAAGGAACCTACATTAAGGCTGTATCTCAAATGGTTCAAAAGTTATGACCAAAATGTTATTTTTATTTTAAGTAGGTCAAAGGTCAAGGTCACGGGTCAAAATGTTTTGCACGAATGTAAAGCTTTTGTCACAAGGAACATACATGCCAAATATGAAGGTTGTATCTCAAGCGGTTCAAAAGTTATGACCAATGTTATTTTTTTATTTTAAGTAGGTCAAAGGTCAAGGTCACATGTCAATTTTTTTACATGAATGTGAAGCTCCTGTCCCAAGGAACATTCATGCCATATATAAATACTCTGTCTCCAACGGTTCAAAAGTTATGACCAACATTAGAGTTGTCCACGTACAAACCAACAAACAAACAAACAAACAAACAGACAGGGTAAAAAACAAGATGTCCCCGCTATCGCTACCTGGGACATAATAACATTAGGTTATCCTGAATATATGGATATCTGGTGCTTTGGAAATTATTCTCTCTTCAGAACTAGTTCGAATTAGCCATAGTAAACGAACCATCCGTGTCCGAGGTACCGAAGTTTCACTGCACAATAAACAGCAAAGCTACCAACTCCCTCTAACAGACAAGGTATTCACACTATAAACGAAATAGAAATAACAAGATCAATCGTCCTTTACCGTTCATACGAGAGTGCTGAGTGATGATTGAAATAAAGCTTTTTCAATGAAATATAGAGAATTCTCAGTGAAATCTAAAACGATATTGTCACTGTTTCAAACAGTGACTGATATCAATTTTATTTTTCACTGTTTGGGACTACTGTTTCTCGAAATCTAATTCTGTGGTCAGTTTTTACCATTGTCAGATAATTGAAAATTAATGAACTGTATTAGAATTGACGCTAAGCCCGTTCACACGTTACGAGGACGTTAATGACGTCATTTCGACGCTTACATCACGCATTTTGTCGCGCGACATCTGTCCGCACCTTCTTTGGGAAACTATTCTCTCAATTATTTTCGTAACCATTCATAGAAATGCCATCCCAGGCTATTTTTCAGGTGCAAACTTTCATTTTACACCCAATATTATACCCAGTAAATACGTTGGATACCACTAAATTGACGCGAAACGACCAGGAACAAAATTAGCTTTCTCTGAGGGTGAGTGACGCGCTAAGTGAAGCTAAATATTGTCGTTTTGAAACATGTAAAAAATAGAAAATTTGATTTTTGTTAGTGTAAGATCAAATTTTATTTCACTCATGAACACCAAAATTGATATTTTCACTCGTAGCTACTCCACTCATGAAACTACTGGTTTTGGTGTTCATTCGGTGAAATAAAAATAGATCTCACACTGAAAAAATCAAATATCCTCTATATGTTCATCCGGCAAGATCAAAGAACATCCTAAAGAAAGTGTCAGTGTGACTGAATGTGTCATTAAGTAATTCCTATATATTTGGATAAATCTTACCCGTCACTGTAAGCCTTATGGAATTTCTGGCAAATCCAAGGCTATTCTCAGCAAAACATTCGTACAGCCCTTCGTCACTTCTTATCACTTGTCTAATGGTCAGCTCACTTCCTTCCAGACTGTATTTTCTACTGTTGCGAAGATCATTCCCCTCCTTAACCCAGCGGAACTGAGGATAAGGCTGCGCAGTTGCTGGGCATTCTAAAGTTATGTCACTTCCGATCTCTGCGGTTTCTTGTTCAATGCGTCGCTCAAATGCTGGAGCCGCTGGAATAAAGAAAAAACACTATGTCATAACACTGGGAATCTTTGATTTGAATTGTATATCGCTCTCATTAGTTCAAGCAGTGATTGGGCTTTTCGAAATGGGTTTTCAGCTCTTTCATAAAACATATTAAGAAATGGTCTTCGCAGCGATGCATACAAGTTAACACGTCTTTGTAAACCCAACGTTGTATTGAAAAAAAGAGCTGAGTTTGAAAGGATATATATTACTGTCTCATTTCGTTAAAATTGTTGGAAGGTAGTTTAGGTCGAAGTACCAAAGCGTTAAATCCAAAATCATTAATCCACAGACAAATGGCAAATAGCAATGTTCAGATCAACAGACATGGACTCCAGAATAGTGTAATCCGGCGTCCGCGGATAAATGAGTTGGACATGCCTGAGGGTTTCTCGATCCAGGCCAAACGGCGAGGTGCGGGAGTTGGTGACGCCGTTTGTCTTGGGCATTGAGAGGTCACCAAGCCAGTGCTGTGGACACAGGATAAACTCTGGCAAGTGAAAACTGGAGGCAAAAAACAGGTGAAAAATGCCCATTCCCGCGTTATATCGGAGTCAGTGGATTGAGAGCTCCTGTTGGTTCTGCTTGCGAAACGGTGACGTGCGGGAGCTAGTGACTTGGTGGGACATGGCGGCCTTACGTTCCCAAAGCAGACATACTATTTACCCTATTTAACGACCCAACCCCCTCCCCCACACAAAAAAAAACCGCTCTGCTGTGTACAAAATCCTGAGACTAAGTTACTTTCACAGAAGCTTAAGACGCTAAAATCCATCAAAGCTGAAAACTTTCAGCCCCTTAGGTATTTTCATAGAAGGTGATGTAACTCCCTCCAAACTGAAAACTTTCAGGTTCAAGCTTTGCCAGATTTGTCCCGCAAATTTGAAAACTTTCAGGAACAGTTATTCCAAACTAAGTCAAAATCGTCCCCATGGACAATGATAAGGGAATAAGTTATTTCATGCTTAGCTTGAAAAAAAGGTAAACTTCGATTCTGTTTGATTTGAGGTTTAACGTCCCCGTCAGCACTGCACAGGAACTGGTTAGGTAGGGCTCAATGAAGCGGTTCTTACAATCACCAACGATATATTTTTTTAGCAGATACCATAAATATATAAATGTTCTGAGAATAAGAGCTTTTTGGAGTGAGTGTGTTTGAGTTTTATGTCCCACTAAGAGTTTAGGTCATACAGAGACGGGGCCTTGGTTTATAGACTTATCCGAAAGTCTGTAGAATCCCGGGATCTAACCCGTGACGCCTGCTTTATGAGGCGAGTAGTTTATCCACTACACCACGGAGGTTTCTAGAGCTTTTTAGAGCATTACGATTACAAGCCCGTGTGATATCTTCAAAATGGTTCTTTTTTGACGAACACTGTGATATTTGGCTTAAATACAGTAGAACTTCGATGGCTCGAACACCAATGGCTCGTTTACCATGGATGTGTTGAACCCATTCTTGAGCCCCTAGCGAAATCCTCTACATAAGAAATAGTGGGTATAATTAAGGAGATTTTAGTCTTTTATCTTGCAAACGTATGCTGTGTGTACTCATTAGAATCGCCTCGATGAGGCGATTCTAATGAGTACACACAGCATACATTTTCATAATAGAGCACCGAAAAGATGTCTAGAAGAATCTCGTTATGCCTCCTGACATTAACCTCAGTGGCTCGAACTACCCCTGTCTCGAACAGATTTTCGAGGTCCCAAAGGTGTTCGAGCCACTGAAGTTCGACTGTATGTTCAAAATATAGGTTGTTGGGTCCTGATCGATGTGACTCAACGAAATGCCCATAAAACAGACATAAATTAAGAAATAAGAAAAAATGCCCTTTAATCATCCTTGTTACCGCCCACTTCCCACGCCACATACACATCCGGATGTATGACATACTTGTCCCACTTACAATCTGAGAGGATCAAAAGTTCGGCTGAAGCCTCCATTCGCCCTGCTGCACTCTCGGCCTGACATGTGTAGAAGTCCCTGTCATTTCTGGTTATCCGTGATATACGCAGTGTTCTTCCAGAATCCAGGATTTGAAACCGTCCATTGTTTGGAAGAGGACCACCTTTCATGACAGAATAAGAAATATTAATAAATAATGGAAACTATGGAATATGACGTGTGACAGCACTATGTGTCGGTAAGCTAATTTGACTTAGAATTCTTAATAAGATTATACGTATTGTATTGCATTTATTTCTAACAATGGGATTGCACACAAAGTATACATCATTAGATAGGTTTACAAACTATTTCAAATTGAAACATTTTATTACAATCATGAACATAATATGAGGTTTGTAAACCATGAACAGAAGCGAGCTATGGTAATTCTGGTTTTTCAACGGCTCTGTCTCCATAACATGGAGTAAAGAATAACTATGCATGTAGTATCGCTGAGAGTTTTAGATGCAAGCTTGTACTCTTGTTACGATGGGGTAGTTCATCATCATGTATTGTGTTTCCCCATATAACATAAAATTCTAAGTTTTCTACCCATCGTCCCGTGACAAATAAAATGTAGATTTCTGCGCCCGTTTCGACATGTTTTACAAACAAAGTATGTGATCATTGATTCGCCGTCTGTGCTGTGATTTTGTTTTTCAATAATAACATGTAAAAAGCCAAAGTGAATTAAAAAACAACAAAAAATATTAAAATGACAATAAACGAAGAATCGACGACAGTAGCTCGAATGAAGCCTGAATTTTATTTGTCTTTGAATAGAGTCCAAAAACAGCATGAGTCTTATTTTGTTTTAAACCCTACGTGCAACTAACGCTTAAAAAACCCACACCAACGACCATCATTTGACGTTGGCTTGCGCAGTGAAACAATACTTTTGAGGAATCAAAAAAGTTTATTATGTCCCCTGTGTTCTTTGTATAGTAGTAGTCTAAAATGTTATACAATGCAGAATACTCATATACTCATGAATCTGAAACTAATCCTAATTATGTACAACTATGTTTGTTTGTTTTTTAAAGTAAAACAGATTTTACCATCACCACTCTCTGGGCTAATTCAGCAGACAACAGATTGTTTCTATTTTTTTTCTTATTTTTCCCAGATAACCACAGGAGACAATTTGCATGAAATGTCAAATCCTGTTTTCTGGGCAAAACAAGGAAAATATTTAAAAATGTTGACTGCTTAGAAAACTACCCAACATGCAGAGCGATAAGATCAGAAAATGATAATGTCTCTAAATACCATTTTTATACCACGTGATGATTGGTGTTGGGTCCCCTGTGGCGTCACACTGGAAGACTGCAGTGGAACCCACAGCCATAGTATTATCCACTGGTCGTAGCACAAAATGGGGGGCAACTGAAAATAAGAAGACTTATGAGTCAGAAAACCTGACTGCGGGGTATCGAACCAGGCAAGACACAGCCCGGTCTGCTCTGCTACAAGGCTACCAAGACATAATAAATTTCAATACGGGAACAAGTCCGAGAAATGAACACCCCCCTTAACTACATTCTATATAGAGAAAACTGTGGTTTACGGGGGTAAATATTTTTTTTTCTTATTTCTGCTCCAAGACATAGGTTGTGGGTACTCGTTAGAACTGCCTCAACGAGGCGATTCTAACGAGCACCAACGACATAGGTTGTGGGCACTCGTTAGAACCGCCTCAGAGAGGCGATTCTAACGAGCAACAACAACCTACGTTTGGAGTATAAATAAGAAAAATATCACGGATTTTCATAAGAAAAGCAGCAATTTTGGAGATGCGAAAAACTGCACTATGTCCCAGGGGCGGGTTATCGCAATGTAGGCATAGAAACAAGAAGTGTTGTGTTTTAACCCTTTTTGTACCAAATGGAATCTTCATCCTTATATATTGCAGGAGTCCATTTTGAAATTTAGGGGTGGCAGATTGCGTTTTTTCAAAATTTGTTTGGAAAAATGGCGTAACATTTTGCAAACAGTGTAGGCCCTGATCAGACGCCGCGTTCTGCGGCGTCTGATCTGGGCCTGCACTGTGATTCCAGGGTTTTGGGATTTCTGGTACTAAATGGATTAAAGCAGCGAAGTCAATGTCCTTAGCTGCAATATTAAATAACTACGAAATATATGAATCTCTGTGACTTTCAAAAATAGGCTTTTTTAAATTTTGGTATGGTATGCTTTGGCGCGCGAAAATGTCAAATAATATCATGTTTAGCGGACGCGGAACAGTAAAACGTAACCATGTTTTCATTGCGTTAACAAGCCCGTGTACGAATACCTTTCAAATCATATTTTATATATTGAAAGTATACTCCAAAAAGGGCAATACTGCAGTATTTTCCTTATTTCTGCTCAAAACACGGTTAGAAGCACCGTAGGTCTAACACGCAGATATATTTCACAATTATTCTTCTCGCCATTTTTATACATCACGAAAACTCGCTTATTTAATTTTGACTCCCTTGAACCGCAAATTTATACAGTACAGCTGAGTTTTGCAGGGGTAAACCTTATTTTTCTTATTTTGATCAAAATATTTTGAGCGGAAATGAGAAAAATAGCACAATTTGTCAGCTTAAAATGTTCTTTTTTTTTGGCGGTAAAATTTACAATGTGTTTGTATAGGCGTGTTTTCGCAATGGCCATGCAATATTTAAAAGACCTTCACAAGTGGTCATTTCATTTGGTATAACCACGATTGTAAGATTCTGTTTATCATACAATGGCTTTGAGGAGAATGGGAACCGCTTGCAGATTTTTCTGCCATTTTTCAAAGTGAAACAACTTTCGGGACTTCCTGTTGGCTTTTCTATAAGTCCTGCCCAACTAACAAGAGGGCCATACTGGCCCTGGATCGCTCACCTTATCCTTATTGTAGACGCGGACCAAAACTATGGCCTATAGTGTGTTTGATTTGACCCACTGACCTACTTTCTGACCCGACATGACGCGACATGACCCATATTCAAACTTGACCGAGATATTGTCAAGATGATCATTCTGATCAAGTTTGAAGATGATCGGACCAAAACTGTGGCCTTCAGTGTGTTCACAGACCTACTGACCTACTTTTTAACCCGACATGACCCAACATTACCCATATTCAAACATGACCGAGATATTGTCAAGATGATCATCCTGATCAAGTTTGAAGATGATCGGACCAAAACTGTGGCCTTTAGTGTGTTTATAGACCTACTGACCTACTTTTTGACCCGACATGACCCATATTCGAATTTGACCGAGATATTGTCAAGCTGATCATTCTGAGCAAGTTCGATGATGGTCGGTCTAAAACTTTGGCTTCGTATGTGTTCACAAGGTTTTTCTATGATTTGAGCTACTGATCTACTTTTTGACCCGACATGACCCATATTCGATCTTGACCGAGATATTGTCAAGATGATGATTCTAAGCCAGATTGATGATGATTGGAGCAAAACTGTGGCCTCTAGTGTGTTCATAAGGTTTTTCTATGATTTACATACTGACCTATTTTTTGACCCGACATGACCCATATTCAAACTTGACCGAATTATGGTCAAGATGATCATTCTGGGCAATTTTGATGATGATCGGACCAAAACTGTGGTCACTTGTGTGTCCACAACGTTTTTCTATGATTTGACCTGCTGACCTACTTTTTGACCCGACATGACCCATATTAGAACTTGATCCAGATATTGTCAAGATGATCATTCTGAGTAAGTTTGATGATGATCGGACCAAAACTGTGGCCTCTTGTGTGTTCAGACGGGTTTTCTATGATTTGACCTACTGGCCTACTTTAAGACCCGACATAACCCATGATCGAAGTTGACAGAGATATTGGCAAGATTACCATTCTGAGCAAGTTTAATGCTGGTCGGACCAAAACTGTGGCCACTAGTGTGTTCACAAGGTTTTTCTATGAATTGACCTACTGTTTGATCCGACATGACCCATGTTCGAATTTGACCGAGATATTGTCAAGATGATCATTCTGAGCATGTTTGATGATGACCGGATAAAAACTATGGCATCTAGTGTGTTCACAAAGTTTTTCTATGATTTGACCTACTGACCTGCCTCTAGAGTGTTCACAAGAAAAGTTTACGCACTGGCGACGCACGACGGACGACGCACGACGACGCCGGACATCTCACAGTCACAAAAGCTTACCATGACATTCGGTCAGGTGAGCTAAAATAAGGGGTCTACTCTTAAAGGAAAGAATTTGCTCCTCAGGAGCACTTTACTTTAAACGTTGATCCCTTTTGACATAGGAGGCAAAAGTACGTTTGCAGGAGTTGCCTCTCCTGAAGGTGTTCCCATTCCCCTTTAATCGGATTTTATCGCTAAAGAAGTTAAAAGAAAACATGAAGTTGCTACGGATGACGTAATGACGTTACGCGCCAGTAACCAAATGCTATTACACGTGTGCTCAAAATCATATGACGACGCGTCTGAGAGTGTAATACCGTCATGTAATATATTCAATAATCCACTAGTAGAAAAAAATGCAAATTAGTTAGATACGCCCTGTAACGTTACATGTACGACGTCCTTAACGACGTCGCGCATACTAATGATGGAATATTGACATTTTTGTAAAACGATCGTGAACAAAATGCGTTTTAAATGCAATATGATGAATAGAATCTTGCATTCGTGCTTATGTAGTATTGAATTTATTAAACTCGTTGAGGGAAAGGGATAAAATGCTCGGCAAAGCCTCGCATTTTATTCGCCGAGCATTTTATCCCTTTCCCTCAACGAGTTTAATAAATTCAATAACACGAACTCTCATGCAAGATCCTCTTTTTATAACACAACGCCATTCGTTAAATAACAGCGACCTTATGTGTTAACGTAATTACATGTAATTGCACAATCAAATTACGAGAAACACTGATGCGACTCACCGTGAACACTCAGTCTTGCAGCCGATGTGATAACGCCCTCTGAGTTTTCTGCTCTACACCGGTACTCTCCTCTGTCATCATCTCGTACACTGACTATGTGTAGTCCGCCACTCACGATGCTCACACGGGAGTTTAATCTTAAATCGGCGCCATTGAACGTCCACGTAACTACCGGTTCAGGCCGTCCTTCCACCGCACAAGGCAGATCGATTGAGTCACCTAAAGAAACTTGGACATCGGATGGTTGAACTAGGAATCTTGGTGGATCTGAAACAGAACGCAGGTTATTCTTTGTACAGTTGATCAAGATTTAGGTCGGACATCAAATTGCGATTATTGGTTATACGGAAATTTGTTCTAGACATGCGTAGTCGAGCCTCTGAGAGTTAAAACCCTTGTCCCGCTGAGCCCGGATATGTCTTATCTTTCAAACAATGTAAATCCAGATCAGATGGCTTCTGAAGAAGCCATCTGATCAGGATCTTCATTGTTTGTCATTCAGTTTATGAATTTGTTGCAATGAGTTGCATCAAGTAATCTGATTGGTTGATAATCAGTAGTGGGTGTGGCATATTCAAAATATTCAGCAGGACAAGGGTTAACCATATGACCAGGTCAGGAGGCTAAGGTTATCTTTTCAATCTACTATAGACTTGAGGCATGATGAGTGTACTTTTTAGAAAAAAAGCCTCATTAGGTTATTCCATTGCTACACACTTTATACATTTTCAAGATAAATTACGGCCCCCACCCATCGGTGCTTGAAGAAATAGATGGGCTGTATCATGCTTCCACGCAGAGCTGAAACCGACCGCACACGAGTACTGGTAAACCGCTTAGAGGATCTAAGCCTGCCCAGGCAAAGCGGTGCGATTTGGACCGTCCATGCTTATAAACCCTATTGGTTTCATTGGGCCACAGGGCTTGAGATGTCATTTCATCTCAATGTCGGGTAAAAGTCCCACAAAATTGGAAGCAACGTCTCCATAATGACCTATATAGTGTTGACGGAGACGTTAAACCTCAAATGAAACAAAAACAAATCAAGATAAATCAAGAAATTCTCTCCAAATTATCCCTAGCTTTTTCTTTTATGGAGCTTGTGAGCCAATAATGAATTTAAATCATTCATGGTAAAGAAGCGGACAGTGTTCGAGCATTTGAAGTTTTCTCGTTTCCACGAGTCACCATCGACTACCAAAGCCATTACATTTGATGTCTTCATTGCCAATCTTCCACCTGATCGTACATGGCGTTTCACAACACAAATTTGACATCACCATAACATGTCCGAGTTATGAACACTTTTGAAAAGCCCTCATCATATAGAGGCCCCTCGTTATAACGGGTCATCCTAATAACGGCGGTTGTTTAACGTTCTAAAGAATTTGACGCTATAAAGAATCCCACTACAGACATATCCAACTATGCCTAAATTGCTAAATAGGGAGATACTTTAAGAAAACAAACTCTTTCTTTCTAGGTAATAAAAGGCTGGCTGTTTTCTTATTTACTATAAGAAACATACGTTGTGGATATTTGTTAGAATCGCCTCGGTGAGGCGATTCTAACAAATATCCACAACATACGTTTATTCATCTCGAGAACGTGCCAAAATAATTCTGACCCTCCTTGAACCCCACTTTTATATAGTAAAACTGGGGTATACAGGGGTAAAGCTCATTTTTCTTATTTATGCTCTAAAATCTAGATTGTGGGTACCCTTTAGATTCTAAAAAGCACACACAGCCTTTTTTTGCAGTAAAAATAAGAAAAAAATACGGATTTTCATCAGAAAAGTAGCCATTTTGGAAATGTGAAAAAATGCACAATGTCGCATGGGTGTGTTATCGTAATGTGAAAATTATATTTATGCATGTATTCCTAAATTTCCTGCTATCGATCCCATCAGATCCACTCAAATTGTTATATACCAAGTGTTGTCGTTATATCGAATGTCGGCAGAAAGAGGGTTGACTGAAAAGAATATTTATCATATGACGTCGCGTCTGAGAGTCTAATAACGCCATGCAATATTTTCGATAATCCACTAGTGGATTAAATATGCAAATTAGTTAGATACATTCCGTAACGTTACACGTACGACGTCCTTAACGACGTCGCGTTTACTAATGGCGAAGTATTGACATGTTTTTGTAAAACAATCGTGAATAAAATGCGTTTTGAATGTCATATGATAAATAGCATCTTGCATTCGTGGCCATGTATTATTGAATTTTATTAAATTCGTTGAGGAAAAGGGATAAAATGCTCGGCAAAGCCTCGCATTTTATTCATTTTCCTCAACTCGTTTAATAAATTCAATACTACATGAACACTCATGAAAGAGATCCTCTATTTATTACATGGTCTCATTGACGTGAACATTCTTTCGTGGAGATTGATCATGAAATTATTTCTACGGTCATTCTCTCCCTTCCACTGTCTCAAGAAGGGCAGTTGTCAGTTTCTGGCGAAAAAATGTGCACTGTACTGGTTAACCGCTTACGTATAAGCTTGCCAAGGAAAAGCGTGGAAAAGTAAACTGAAAAACTAAAGAATGACCTAAATAGTGTTGACTGGGCCGTTAAACTCCAAAACAAACAAACAAACAATCAAACTCATTGACGTGACAAATTTCTGATTTTACCGTTTAAGGATTTGTGCATACGCAGTTCTACAGTGTTTGTTTTCGCTTCCCCAGCTGTGTTCCGCGCTATACATTCGTAAGATCCCATATCATCATCCTGGGCGTTCTGTATCATCAAGGTGCCATCTTCTAGAATACTGTAGCGACCGTGGCTAGGATCTACAAACTCGCTGAAATAAGGTATGTATCGAATTACTTACTTCTGTCATGTCTTTACCCTTAAGACGCCGAGAAAATCTACATCTGGAATTGTCGTCTACTTATGTTGTCTGCTGAATCTTTTTGCGAACTTTTTAAAAATATTTTTGCATACAGGCAAACATAACCCGAGATCTCTGGCTGTAGTGCCAAAAAGCCGCCAAATCAGAAAATAAAAAAGCTTTTAGAACGTCAGAGAAGGCTCGGATTAAGGCAAACAGTGTGGATCCTGATCAGACTGCTCCTAGAGTCCTGATCTGGGTCGACATATTGGAGCAGTCTGATCTGGGTCCACACTGTTTGCAAAAAGTCGTGACTTTTAAAGTTACCGGCAGACGACAAAGCAGACGACAATTGACGTGATTGGCACTTTATCGGTTAATCATTCAACTAGAACAGACGACGTTTTTTTTTTTTCTTAATAAACAATGCTTGACATTACATATATAGTCTGTTATGCCAACGGTTTACAGCAGACGATTCACATGACATGAAAAGTCTTACTTTTACTGAAAAAAAGAAGAAAACTACACTTTAAATTTGCCGTCTGCCATTCGTGATTAGCAGTCGCTGGGTTGACACTGAAATATTACGATAATATGAGCCCCGCCAAGCGAATTTGTGTCTTCGAGCATTCCGTCATGACAAGTTTTAACTGCGCATACCCAGCCATTCAGAGGGGCCAGGGATATGGCTTTCTGTCTGAAGGTTCCTCTTGATTCACTGCATGTATGAGCGAGCAGCGAAGGTTCTGGCGAGACTGCGCGGATGCGCAGGCTCGCCTGAACCTTCGCTGCTCGCATAGGCGATAAGTACCAAAACCGCTTGACGGGGCCCATATGTTAACTTTATTTTCTAAATTATTTTTAGAGAAAAAGATTTTTTACATTTCATCCCAATCATCATTGGCAGACGTTTTACAAGTAAAGTCAAGCCTTATTTTCTCTGGAAAAAAAAATGCCCCATATAATTTCAACATGACGTTATTGGAGCCTTATGATTCAACATGTAAACCATTAATGAAGACGTTATTTTCATTTTTTTTTCACATTTTTACAGCAAAATAAGATCTAATATTTAATGTGAAGAAGATGATTCATATGAGATATCATGCCTGATGTTCTCTGAAAAGTAATAAAAATAATATAATGTATGGACTGTATTGCAATTTTCCAGGGTATCATAGGGGAAAAAAATGGATCGTCTTGTATTTTGATTACAAAATGGTAGTAGAGTCGGAGTTCAAAATACGAAGGTTTATATGTCAGGTCATGAGACATAAAGGGATAACGAAATGATAAAATAAAGATATGCTGTGTGTACTCATTAGAATCTCCTGATTTAAAGATAAAATTAAGAAATTTCCCCTAAATGAATCCAATGATATGAATATTTTGATTTATTGGAAGAATTCCCTACGGACTAAAAATTTGATTGATTGGTTGTGTTTGGGTTTAACTACATTTAAACTCTTGTGGGTCATTTTGTGTCGTTTCCCAGACAAAGGGAGAAGAGATAGAATAGATAGCAGAGAAGATGAAAGAGAGAGCGAGCGAGCGACAGGATGGAAAGAGGAAAATGAATGAAAGTGTGCAGAATCAGAAGAAATATGAGCCAGCACATGATAAAACCTACATGAAGTCTTGAGCGACCAGCGAAGACTCAGATCAGCCTGCGCATTCGCGCAGTCTGATCAGAGTCTTAGCTGATCGCATGAACCTACTATAGGCTAATATCTATGCAAAGAGACATGAGCAAAAGGTCTTGTCATAGTGAATGGGTGGCCAGGTTGATTTGAGTCTGCTGGTCGCACCGGTCTTATTGTAGGTTTTTTTATGCGCCGGCTCATATTATAAAACAATCACCCTCTACAAGGATAACAGACCTTGCCCAACTGTAAGTGAATATTAGTTTGACGCCCCGGTGCACTGGATACATGGCACCTTCGCCTCTCTTATCCAGCTCATAAGGAATCAAGACCAGTTGGAATTAGCCAAGGTAAACAAGCAATCCATGTTCGTTTTATTGAAGGTTCACTGTAGATTGAGGTATCTTTAGAAAAAATATATTTTTACAGAAACCTGTAAACAGGTTTTAACAATTTTTTCTTAGTAACATCCATCAAGAGGATGGCGAACAGTGTTGACCCTCATAAGGCGGCTCACTTTGAAGTCATTATCTACACTGTTTTCAAAGGAACATGTATCTGCACTGGTCTACAGGGATAGAAAGATTAAGTCTCTTACAAGTTTACCACTTGGCCAGAATGAATCTGAAACTTTGCTCTGAACAAGTTAACCCTTATCTTGCTGAATATTCATTAAAGCCACACCCATTTCTGTCTATCAACCAATCAAGTTACTTGATCTAATTTATTGCTACAAATTTATAAACTGAATGCCAAATTGTGTAGATCCTGATCAGATGGCTTCTTCAGAAGCCATCTGATCTGGATCTACACTGTTTGCAAAGATAAGGGTTGTCGTGAACAGCAAGATAAGGGTTAAAGATCCAGAAACTCAACTATCTATAACTCACTTATTATGCATCCAAAGAATTTCTGGATCGGGTGAGCCCTCTGCTCTACATCGGAAGTATGCTGTATTACCAAAATTTACTTCTACGTCAGAGGGCTGGCTTGTGATATGTGGTTTGTCTGAAAAAAATATTTAAATCAAAACGTTTATCTCATCTCAAATACAAACCTATAAACAAGAAGTCCATGGGCCACTATGCTCACCGGAGCTCAGGTGGGCACTGGCCGCTGGCAACCATGTATTTTAACCCTTGTTCTGCTGAATATTCATATATGCCACACCCACTACTGATTATCAACCAATCAGATTACTTGATGCAAATTATTGCAACAAATTCACAATCTGAATGACAAACAATGTAGATCCTGATCAGATGGCTTCTTCAGAAGCCATCTGATCTGGATCTACATTGTTTCAAAGAAAAGGCATATCCGGGATTAGCAGGACAAGGGTTAACACGATATGATTTTAACCTACCGATTATGAAGTCTCCCAAACGTGCCCCATACCCAAATGAGTACCCATGTAAACTCCGTGTTTGAAATATTTGGCATTTTATGAAGATGAGGGGATGGGGAATGGACTCAACCGAGCCCTGATTGGTATCACTGAATGCGCAATTTCATGAGGAACAAGAATATATGTGGTTTAAGGGTGAGGTTCTGTACGGTTCCCTAGATATGTGGCCTTTTCGGCAGTGGAGGGGTTTGGGCATGGCCCCACCGGACACATGGAAATCCCACGATTGTTGTCACTGTATGTGTTTTATCATAAGGACCCAGAATGGGGTGGGCATCTGAAATTGTTTCGTATATATGAGACCCTTTTACGAAATGGAGGGGAGAGGAAGAGCCCGTGGATCCCACACAAGTTTAGTATGACTGAAAGGAACAAGAATATATAGAGGATCTTACACGAGTGGTCATTTCATATGATATTTATGAAACGAGCCTTTGGCGAGTTTCATAAATATCATATGAAATGACCACGAGTGTAAGATTCTCTTTATCATATGACTACTTTAAAATGGATTTTATCGCCTTTCAATTTGATAATTTTTCTATGAAAAATGCATTGTTGACATGGACGTCGTCATGACGTTACTTAATCCCGCCAAAGTGTTATTACACGTGTGGTCATACGATTTTTATTACACGACGTTATCCACTGCTTATCAACGACGTCATATGATAAATATGATTATCACATATTCAGTACTATGTTTAACACGATAACCCATGTTTTGCATGTGTGATAATGCTTGTTTCCATTTCCGGTTATCAGCCCGCCCGGTCTGATAACCGGAAACAGTGTATTTTGAACGGACAGCGGTTATCAGCCCACTCATGACGTTATTGTGACGTTGCCAATTACATGACGTAACGCGAATAGTTAGGCGTGATGTTACGCGCTTTTTTGATTGAATTACGCTTTTTATCACATTTTTTTTTCAATTTATGAACGTCAAACACAGTAAGAATAGGATCTGAATATGTGATAAACAAATTATAACATGGGGTTTTGGTTATCGCCCTCTGTTTCAACCCTCGACCATTATCTGCCCTCAGGCTAAAGCCTTCGGGCAGATAATGGGGTCTCGGGTTGATACATCGGGCGATAACCAAAATCCCATGTGATAATCTCTAATTATGGCGTGGGGATCTGAATGGCTTCTATTATATATGGATTTTATGAAGTTGAGGCGCGGGGCATGGCCCCAGCACATTGCCCCAGCAGAGTAGACCCCTTTTTCAGTGCAACAGGGCTTATAGAAAAGCGAACAGAAAGTCTTGAAATTGTCCCCTTTGAAAAATGGCAGAAAAATCTGCCAAGTTCCCATTCCTCTTAAGAGAAGATTCAATATTTAGAGTGACTCGATCCATTGAAAAGCAAACAGGCCCCGAGGTAATAAAACTTTTTTCATGCTCAACCCACTTGGGCACGAAATTTGTCCTGCTCAAAAATTTTCCAATTCCAACAATTGATGGCATCTTAAAATTTATGAGCAGGACAAGGAATATTCTCTACTGTTCTGAATAGGAAAATTGCCGTATTTATTTGTATTTTAAAATTTATGAGCATTACAAATTTCATGCTCAAGTTTTATAACCTCGGGGCCTGGAAATCTCACTGGTTAAAAATAGCGGACAAAAGCCAGGTCCAGTTGTTCAAAGCCTCGTTAGCTTAACGAGCTCGTTAGCTGTCAAATTAGTATTCTAGGAAGTACAATATGAAATGCAGTTGATTTTTGCTGAAAAATGTGAGTAGCTTTTGCAAATGCAAAAACTACTCACTTTTTTCAGCAAAAATATTAGCATATTTCCTTATTTTAATCAAAAAAATTTAAGCCATATATTACTAACGACATAGATACCTTTGAACATTAAATGTTTATATGTATATTTCATTCTTAATAAACATCAATCAAATAAATATATTAATTACTTGGGTATCGTGGGTTATGGGGTCTGTTAAGATATATGAAATTTATCATGTCTATCTAGACCGTTTATCAACCCTGATAATGTCAAGAATATAATTTTCAGGTGTTCTATCATTAGGTCGAATATTTTTCACAGATACGTAAGCATAACGTAAACCTTTTCAGGGTATTATATACACAGTCAGGGGAGGTAAGTCTTAAAACATTTTTGTGTTCACTATCAATAGGGATATATTTTAAAGCATGACGAAAACACGTCCATATAAATACATTGTAAACTTACCTACCGCCGAGTAAAAAAAAAAAAAAAAAAAAAAAAAACACGAAAATTTTTAGGTGAAAATTTGTGTTTTTTTTTCTTATATCTACTCAAATTATAGATTGTGAGTGCCCGTTAGAACCGCCTCATCGAGTACCCACAATCTATATTGTAGAGCAGAAATACGAAAACAATACTATATAAAAGTTGGGTTCAAGGGGGTCAAACTTATATAGGCGTCTTTTCGTGATCGCATGGCCCTGCCCAGCTCGGAGAAATAGATTGGGTTGCATGTTGCTTCCACGCAGAGCTGATACCAACCACACATTAATACTGGTATACCGCTTAGGTCTGAGCCTTCCTAGGCAAAGTGGTGCGAGACGAACCGTCCCAGCCTATGATCCCTTTTGGCTTGTTTGGACGGTAGGGCTTCAGATGTCAATGGCAGCAGCCTCGACAGCTCAGTTGGTTGTAGAACCGCCCCATTGAGGCGGTTCTTACCAGCACCAACCCTGCTAGCATTCTACATAAATCTACAGCGGGCCGTAAGCGGCCCGCCAGCTACCCTGACGGGCCGCTAACGGCCCGCTGTAGATTTATGTAGAATGCTTACTGGGAACAACTTTGTAGAATAAATAAGAAAAAATATCAAATTTTCTTCAGAAAAAATAACCGTTTTGGAGCTATGAAAGAACGCTCTATCTCATACGTTATCACAATGAGAGGGGTAATAATATACAGTACATCACGAAAACACGCCTATATAATTTTATCCCCCTTGAACCCCACTTATATATAGTAAAACTGGGGTTTGCAGGGGTAAACTTTATTTTTCTTATTCCTGTTTCAAAAAATAAACTATGGTACTCGTTAGAACCGCCTCGATGAGGCGGTTCTAACGAGTATCCACAATTTATATTTTGAGCAGAAATAAGAAAAATATCACAATTTTACAAACGACAGTGGGTCACTAGCAAAGTTTACATGAACCCTCTCATACTTTCATGAACAGCAGAAAAATAAAATTCATTTCTTAAATGAGTCACGTAGTTTCGCTTTTTCACTGGGAATTTTTATAGCAGCAAATTCCTAATAGCGGTAAACTCCTTATAGCGGAAAATTCTGTACAGCTGCAAAATCCTTATAGCGGCAAATTCCTTAAAGGGGCAAATTCCTTATAGCGGCAAATTTCTAACAGCGGCAAATTCCTTACAGTGGCAAATCCTTACAGTGGCAAATTCCTTAAAGTGGAAAATTCTTAACAGCGGAAAATTCCTTACAGCGACAAAATCCTTAAAGTGGCAAATTCCTTTTAGTGGCAAATTCGTTATAACGGCAAAATCCTTATAGCGGCAAAATGTTAAAGAACATAACGAGGGTTCGCTGTACACCAACCGGCCCTATAAAAGCAAACAACTGTACCTGAGTGACGGGCATTGCAGTTAAATTCGTCTGTGTTGATACTCATGAGTGATCTGCCCTTAAGGTTGTTAGGATAATCGCAGGTTGCAATGGCTTGTGTGTGAGCATGGTTGTCCTTTAACATCTGTGCAAACCAGACCATCTCACAGTCACATATCAATGCATTAGAATCCAGACGTCTAAAATAGACAAAAATCAAAGCACTGACAACACTGGTTGGTCGACTGTCCCTTAGCCTTTACCACTCACTAGGCTTATTTAGCAGACGACAAACTGTTGATACATTTTCTCATTTTTTTTTCCCAGAAAACAGGACTGGACATCTCCATGGTAGACAATTTGCATGAAATGTCAAATCCTGTTTTCTGGGAAAAATAGTAGACTATTTCAAAATGTCGCCTGCTTCGAAAAAAATACCCAGTATGCAGAGCGTTAATTTGGGCGGGGAAAGTGGCCCTGAATGAGGATTAAGACTACTTCATTTAAGTTTAACCCTTCTCTTGCTGAATATTCATTTTTGCCACACTCATCTCTGAATTTTAACCAAGTAATTTATTCCTACAAATTTATAAACTGAATGTCAAACAGTGTAGATCCTGATCAGATGACTTCTTCAGAAGCCATATGATCTGGATCTACACTGTTTGCAAAGATAGGGGTTGTCGTGAACAGTATGATAAGGGTTAAAATTTCTTTATTTTTAGCAAACACTGAGGACCCGATCAGATGCCACTTTCTGTGGCGTCTGATCGTGATCTACACTGTTTGCCAGTGTCCAAACATGTTTGCCCAGTCCAGGATCAGCCTGACGTCACAGGGAGTAAAATAGCGCGGTTATAAATCATGGTGGTACACCTTGATATCGTGCTAATGTGCATTGAACTGGTTAATCGCTTATGTCTAAGCCTGTCCAGAAGAAGAATGTTAGGTAAACTGATCCACTCGATATGACCTAAAAAGCAGTGAATGGGTCGCTAAACCCCAATCAAACCCTTAAGGACACATGTAAAATATAACGATAACACATCGGTGTGACATAGTGCCTTTTTTGACATTTCCAGAATGGCTACTTTTCTGATGAAAATCCGTGATATTTTCCATATTTATACTGCAAAGACAGGTTGCGGGTGCTCGTGAGAACCGCCTCATCGAGGCGGTTCTAACGAGTACCTACAACCTATGTCTTCGGGCAGAAATAAGAAAAGTAATATATACCCCGTTAAACCCCCAGTTTTCTCAATAAAGGATTTTAATTTCACGGACTTGTTCACGTGATGCAGTGCCGATTGCCTCTTCACGTGTTGCAGTGCCGTTTGCCTATAGGTCTAAATATTAACATAGCAGAACGATACATCTCAATAAAAAGTAACCAATGATACTGAGATTCACATGAATGTCAGACGGTGTGCTCGGAATAATTTAGAATGATAAACTGTTTAATGGTCGATTTACCAACCTTTTGTAATTTTTGCATCAATCTTGACTGATAAGAAACACATTTTGAAACGGAAACGTTTGAGTAAATTTTCAGAAAAATACCCATTTTTCACAATGCGTAGTTCAAAGTTATTAATTTACACAGACAGTATGCAAACAGATGTGTATTTGTAACCGTTGTTTTTGGATTTTAAAGCATTTCTGGAGTTACGTCTGCAGGTGTTTGAAGCCTACCAGAAGCCTTCATTTCCTTCAGATGTCGAAAATTACTCTTCTTTTGATGGAATTTATGAAATTTCTAAAAATATCCGAACTGTAATGTTATTAAAAGCATTTCGCTTGCATCCATTTGAAGAGTTTTACCTACTTTCCACAAAATTGAGCGATAGTGCTTGAAATGTCATTTCATCTTAATGTAACAAAATGGAAACAAAGTCTCCAAAATGACCTAAACAGACCCGAGTTACAACAATCATCGTCTGCTGGTTACTTTTAAAATCATTTTGGCAAACAGTGTGGATCCGGATCAGAGTAGTCTGAGTCTGGAGCAGTCTGAGTCTGTTCAGGGTACATACGGTTAGCCGGCATGGAAAAAAATTTATAGAAAGTTGTCAAGAAGTGCATCAGATAATTTTCAGATGTGCCTCAAGAGTTAACCCTTGTCCTGCTGAAAAAGACAACCCGTACCTTTGCAAACAGTGTAGATCCAGATCAGATGGCTTCTTCAGAAGCCTAAGCCATCATCTGGGGCCAGTTGCTCAAAGCATCGTTAGCTTAACGAGCTCGTTAGAGGTCAAATTGTTAACTATTCTAGCAAGTTTAATACCTAAATTTGTGTTATTTTTGCTGAAAAAATGTGAGCAGCTTTTGCATCTGCAAAAGCTGCTCACATTTTTTTTCTGCAAAAATGTTAGTATATTTGCCATATTAAATGATCAAAATTTTAACGATACGTTAACTAACGACGTCGTTAGTTTTGAACAACTGGCCTCAGATCTGGATCTACACAGTTTGATATTCAGTTTGTGAATTTGAAAGATAATATTGGCTTCTTTGAAATTATGCAAAGAAAAATGCATTACATGTATGATGAAAGGACACCTTTAATTTTTCTTTGTTTATATGATAAAAACGTGAAAGGAAAAATACTTACAATCTTTTTAGTCTCTTGTTATATGTAAATAAGCCTCTTGGAAGTCTTTTTAAACTATTTCCATGTAAAAATCTGTAAAATACAAGCAGTTACTGGGAAAATACGAATCTGTGCTCACAAAAAGTATAACTTGGCATTATGCGACCAGAAATACTCAGATCAGCTGCACACTAAGATCCGCATAGCAAAATGAAAATCTGCACAATCTGCAAAACTCATCTTTCATCACGAAAACATACAAATATAATTTTGACCCTTTAAACCTCACTTTTATATAGTAAAACTGGGGTTTGCGGGGGTAAAACGTATTTTTTCTTATTTCTGCTCTAAAATATAGATTAAGGGTACTCGATGAGGCGGTTCTAACATGTACCCACACTCTATATTTTAAGCAAAAATAAGAAAAAATATTACATTCTTTTTTCATCTTAAAATTTCAGGTTTTCAGCTGTAAAATTTACAATGTATTTATATAGGTATGTTTTCATAATGTGAAGTTTGGAATCACTGTTGGGTCTATTGTCCCGAGTGTAAGCTAAAATGGTCTTAACAGAAACTTAGACCTTATATTGCCGAATTCTAAGCAAACAGAGCAGATCCTTGTTTGTTTTGATTGTTTGAATCGGGGCTTAACGGCCCAGCCCACACTATTAAGGTCATTTTGTGCCGGTCAGTTTAACTATCCACAGTGGCGCCGGGCAGGCTTATACGTAAGCGGTTAACCAGTACAGTGCACATTCTTTCGTCAGAAACTGACAACTACCCTTCTTGAATCAGCGGAATGGAGAGAATGACTGTAGAAAAGATTTCACGGTCAATATCCACGAAAGAATGTTGCCGACACCGCAGGTATCGAACCCGCGTCCTCCTGATCACCAGTCAGAGGCGCATCCGACTGAGCTCGTGAGGCCGGCTTGGTCCGAGAGGAAACTTAAACCTTATACTCCTGTATTTTAGGCAAACAGGGCAGATCCTGATCAGACGCCTCGTTCTGAGGCATCTGATCTGGGTCTAGACTGTTTGTCTAACCCAACGTGTGAGTCTAGTCCTGAATTTACGAAATACTTTTTTTACGCAAACAGCGACCTCACAACCATCACGAAAATAAGCCTATATAATTTTGACCCCCTTGAACCCCACTTTTATATAGTAAAACTAGGGTTTAGACGGGAAAACCTTATTTTTCTTATTTCTGCTCTAAAATATAGATTGTAGATACTCGTCAGAACCGCCTCGATGAGGCGGTTCTAACGAGTATACCCACAATCTATATTTTGAGCAGAAATAATAAAAAATATCGCATTTTTTATCTTACATTTTTCATTTTTTCGTTGATAAAGGTTACAATGTATTTGTATAGGCATGTTTTCGTAATGGAAATGATGAATAGCGCGGCTATCAACAACTACCTCCATATTTTTGGGCCGTTGATTGCCCTTAAATTGGTTGTACTGGTGTGTCAGCTCGTAATGTACAGCTTTGTATTTGTATGAGCCATTGTGACATTCGGACGTGAGCACAGCGAAGACTCTGATCAGACTCCGCATTTGTACAGTCTGATCAGTGACTCGCTGTGTGCTGTAATGATGCCATTTGACTCAAAGCTTCTCCAATAACGAAAACCCGCCAATTCAAATATATTGAACAATTTACCAGTAAAAAAAGGAAAGTTTTCAGATAAAAATTCTGATATTTTTCATATTTTTGCCGTGGAAAAAGTCGTGTACTAAAAAATCGTATGATTACATGTGTAATAACACGTTGGCGAGATTAAATAACGTCATGACGACGTCCATGTCAGCCATGCGTCTTTTGTGGAAAATTTGTCAAATTTAAAGGCGATAAAATCCAATTTAAAGCGGAAATATGATAAACAGAATCTTATACTTGTGGCCATTTATATGAAATTTATTAAACTCGCCAAAGGCTCGTTTCATAACAAATGACCACTCCTGTACTTATCATATGACTTCGCTCCTGCGAATGTAATAACGCCATGTATTAAACTCGGTAATCCACTGGTGGATTAACCCATTTAGTACTAGAAACCACTAAAGGGGTACCTTGGCAAACAGTGCAGGCCCAGATCGGACGCCGCAGAACGCGGCGTCTAATCAGGGCCTCCAATGTATGCTAAAAGTTCAGACATTTTCCAAATAAATTTTATGAAAACACAACCTGACACTCCTAAATTTTGAAATGAACGCCTCCTATATATAAGGAAGATTCAATTTGGTTCAAAATGGGTTAAATATGCGACTTAGTTAGATATGCCCCGTAACGTTACACGTAAGACGCCCTTTACGACGTCGTGATTCCTAATGGCGGAATATTGAAGTTTTTGTGAAACCAATATCGTGAATTTAATGTGTTTTAAATGTCAGAATATTGCATTTGTGCTTATGCATTATTAAATTTATTTACTCGTTGAGGAAAAGGGATTATATGCTCGGCGCCTCGCATATTGTCCCTTGTCCTCAACTCATTTGGTAAATTCAATAATACATGAAGACCCATGTAAGATCAGCTATACACGCAACGTTGCAGTTATGTGATAAAAATGATATGACAAACGTCATGAAAATCAAAAATGAGTTCCTTTAAGAGCAATGAAAATATTCATAAGAAAGAAGATGGGTCATACTACGTAGTTTTGGCTAATAAAGCCTCATCAGCGACCCTGTAATGATCCGGCAAAGAAAGCCAGAGAAAACATACTGCAATTTTGCGAATTTCGAATAGGCAGTCGATTCAAAGACTGATATAAATCAAGATGGGGTCCAAATAATTAAAAACCTGTCTAGAATATGAATCTAAACCAATAATTAAATTCTGATTTCTCAAAATATTCACGCTGATCTCAAAGGACCAAAAGTAAAATATAAACTGCACTATGAAGCCCACGGGTCACCGTATACGAGATGACAGCGACCCTATGACGCCCAAGTCTGACATAGAACAAAAATCGGTATCAGAATCTGTTCACTAATCACTTACATGAAAATGATTGGCCATCTGGTGGCGTTTAGAAATTCTTGAACCTTTATATCATTTCATCACGAAAACACGCCTAAATAATTTTGACCCCCTTGAACCCCACTTTTATATATAGTAAAACTGGGGTTTCCGCGGGGGTATACCTTATTTTTCTTATTTCTGCTCTAAAATATAGATTGTGGATACTCATTAGAACCGCCTCGATGAGGCGGTTCTAACGAGTGCCCACAATCTATATTTGGAGCAGAAATAAGAAAAATATCAAAATTTTTCATCCTAAAATTTTCATGTTTTCGGCGATAAAGGTGGCAATGTATTTGTATAGGCGTGTTTGCGTAATGTAAATTGATGACAAGAGTTCCGCAAGCGGAAGCATCATACGTCCGTAGCAAGGGAGTGAGCGAGTGTTTGGGCTTTACGTCCCACCAACAGCTAAGGTCATACGGATAACTCGGTTAAAGTCTGGAGAAGCTCAGGATCGAGCCCACGACCCCTGGTTTATGAGGGCGCAGTGGCAAGTAATAAGCTGTAGCACAACAAATGGCACTTGCACAATAAGTGTTTTTGGACTAAAATAATATGCACTGCTCCACATTATGGCCCATCTGTAAAACAAGTTTCAGCTTGACAGCAAATTGTAAAGCAGAGAAGTTATCCGGAAACGAAAAGTTAACAGAAATTTTCAAAAGAGGCTTAACTCTGCTAACATTTCTAGGAATCATCACGATAACAAGTCCGGGAAAAGAAGACCCCGCTAAACCCAACTTTATATAGAGGAACTTGGGGTTTACAGGGGTAAACATTATCTGCCTTATTTTTGCTCAGAAACATAGACTGTGGGTACTCGATAGAACCGCCTCATTGAGGCGGTTCTAACGAGCACACACAATCTATGTTGAAAACAGAAATAAGACAGATATTATCATTTTTACTAATATTTTGGACTTCTGACACCATGTTGGACGCCATTATTTCGCATGGATATGTTTTCCTAATGTGTAAACTCGAAACGATGTGCGTTGCTCCACATGATGGTGTAACCATTTAATAAGTTTCACCTTTATTGGATGTAAACTATACAAGAAGTTTGCCAGAAACGAAATGTTTACAAAATATTTTAAAGGGGCCATCACGAAAACATACTTATGTAATTTTGAACCCCTTGAACCCCACTTTTATATTGTAAAACTGCGGTTTACAGGGGTAAACGTTATTTTTCTTATTTCTGGTCTAGAATATATATTGTTGGTACTCACAATCTATATTTTTAACAGAAAGCCCCCGCCCATAGGGGCTTGAAGAAATATATGGGCTGCATGATGCTTCCACGCAGAGCTGAATCCGGCCCGCACACTAGTACTGGTAAACCGCTTAGAGGATCTAAGCCCGTCCAGGAACCGTGGTGCGAGGCGGACCATCCATGCTAATAAACCCTATTGGTTTCATTGGGCGGCAGGGCTTGAGATGTCATTTCATCTCAATGTCGGGTAAAAGTCCCACAAAATTGGAAGCAACGTCTCCAAAATGACCTTTACAGTGTTGACGGGGACGTTAAACCTCAAATCAAACAAACAAACAATATTTTTAACAGAAATTAGAAAAAATTCAAATTTTCAGCTTAAAATTTTCGCTTTTTGGCGGTAAAATATGCAATGTATCAGTATATGCCTGTTTTCGCATTACGATAACACATTCGTGTGACATAGAGCATTCTTTCATATCCCCAAATTGGCTACTTTTCCGATGAAAATTTGTTATATTTTTCTTATTTATAGTGCAAGCACAGGTTGAGAGGCGGTTCTAACGAGTACCCACAACCTATGTGTAGGAGCAGAAATAACAAAAATAATGTATACCCCGTAAACCCCAGTTTTTGCTATATAAAGTTGGGTTTAAGGGGGCGTTCATTTCACGGACTTGTTCACGTGATCGTAATGCATAGCTACATTTATATTTCGAGGACTATAACCTCGAAACTATATATGCACTGCTCAACATCCTTGAAATTTAAACTTGATCGAATGTTAACTGCTATAGAGTTAGCCGTAGTCGAAAAAGCTACATAAATTTTCAAAGGGGCATAACTCTGCTAATACAGTGGACAAAAACCTCGAAACAATATGTACTGCTCCAGATTATGGCGTAACTATTTATTAAGTTTGAGCTTGATTTGATATAAACTGTAGGAGTAAGTCGGAAACGAAAACTGACAACAACATCAACAAAATAAATAAATAAATAAATAACTAAATAACAATAAAGGGGGATAACTCTGTTAATATTTAGCCGACTCGAAACAATACGCGCTACTCAGCATCTTACTATAAATCAAGTTTCAACTTGATCGGATGTAAACTGTAGGAGGAGAGAAAAAATTCAGAATTATTAAAGGAGCATAAATCTGCTCGGACTCAGTAAATTGTAATCTCGAAACAATATACACTGCTCCACACCATATTTTAACAAAGACAAAGATTCAACTAAATAGTATGTAAACTTTGCTCGAAGGGCTGTGAGTGAGTTTTACCTCCCGACAGCAGCTAAGATCATACGGAGACGGGACCTCGGTTTAAAGACTCATCTGAAAGTCTGGAGAAGCCCGGGATCGATCCTGCGACCCCTGGTTTACAAGGCGAGTAGCGTAACCACTACACCGCGGAGGCTTCTAAAGGGATGTAAGCTATAGGCTGAGAAGTAAGCCGAAATTTTTATTTGAAAATGCTGAAATTTCGAAGAGGCAAAACTCTGTAAATATTTGGTGAACGATTAACTCGAAATAATAAGCGCTGATCCACATCATGGCCAAATCCGAGCTCAATTTTAAGCATGTAAACGGTTGTAGGACTTGTCTAGAAACGAAAAAGGTTTACGGACAGATGAACGGACGCCAGACCGCGTAATATAAAATGTCCCGTTTTCAAACTGGTATATGGACCCCGTCAAGCGATTTTGGTACTTATCGCCTATGCGAGCAGCGTAGGTTCAGGCGAGCCTGCGCATTCGCACAGTCTCGCCAGAACCTTGCTGCTCGCTCATACAAGCAGTGAATCAAGAGGAATCTTCAGACAGAAAGCCATTTCCCTGGCCCCTCTGAATGGCTGGGCATGCGCAGTTAACATTTGTCATGACGGAATGCTCGAAGACACAAATTCGCTATGCGGGGCTCAGTTATAAAAGAAAATAAGATATGTACAGACTTTGCATACTTACAACTGTTCTAACTTGTGTAAATGTTTAAATGCCTTCGGGTCTATATCATGTATTTTATTTCTGTATAAATATCTGAAACAAGATCGCAACATCAGAAATAATTACGAGTAAAGTTTGTGCAATTTGACATGAGACTGACCTTTATGCAAAGAGTACGAGTAGTCAGTGCTTTCGCCTAATAGGTCGGTTTTCGTAAACTTCTCGTGAATTTTCGGCCACTCTTAAATGGCGACCCATTACCAACCTCTATGTATTGCATAACAATAATAACCTCATCGGAAAACGGCGAAGATAAATTTATACATTCAGTCGGGTGTGAAATTATGGTAATAGAGGTAACCAATCTCATGTCAAATTGTTCGAACTATATCAGACCATTACGCAAACACGCCTATACAAATACATTGCCACCTTTATCGCCGAAAAAAAAACGAAAATTTTATGATGAAAAATTGTGATATGTTTCTTATTTCTGCTCAAAATATAGATTGTGGGCACTCGTTAGAACCGCCTCATCGGCGGTTCTAACGAGTACCCACAATCTATATTTTATAGAAGAAATAAGAAAAAATAAGGTATATCCCGGAAACCCCAGTTTTACTATATAAAAGTGGGGTTCAAGGGGGTCAAAATTATATAGGCATGTTTTTGTGATGTAATGTTATCACAGCAAGTTAACAAGTCCGTGTAAGAACCCCTCTGTAAACCACCCTCAAAATACAGCCAATGGGCGGGGGTGCACTTTTTTCTCTTGGCTGCATGGTGCTTTCGCGCATAGCTGAAACCGACCGAACGTGAGTCCTGGTAAGCCGCTTAGAAGGTCTGAGCCTGCCAAGGCAAAGTGATGCCAATGGGGCCGTCCTTGATTATAAACCCTAGCGGTTTCTTCGGGCGGTAGGGACTGAGATGTCATTTCATCTCAATGTCGGGTAAAAGTCCCACAAAATTGGAAGCAACGTCTGCAAAATGACCAGTGTTGACGGGGACGTTAAACCTCAAATCAAACAAAACAATGAGATGACATCTCAAGCCCTGCCGCCCAATGAAACCAATGGTGTTTATACACATGGACAGTCCGACTCGCACCACTTTTTCTGGACAGGCTTAGAACCTCTAAGCGGTTTACCAATACTCATGTGCGGTCGGTTTTAGCTCTGCATGGAAGCATCATGCAGCCCATCTATTTCTTCAAGCCCCAATCGGTGGGACCCGATAACAATCACTTATAAAAATATTGAATGGAGCCGCCCCATTAGAAAAGGACATTTAGCATTCGTCTAATTATGTTCTTATAAGTATACACTTAGGCATCTAATATGGCTTGGCACTTGTTTACTTGCATGAAATGCCTCTACAAGTCTGCGAACAGTCTCAACTGCTTTTTTCCATACAAATGTCTAAGTGACCAAATTTGACATTGACATAAAAAACCAAGGTCAATCAAAGCTCATCATTTGAACAAACTTGTTAGGGCCCGAGTCCCTGATGCTGCATATTTTGGTTTTGAGAAGAAGATATTTAAAGGTTTTTTACCATTTTTGAGTATGGCGGCCATATTGGTATTTGACACCGTCCTTACTAACACGTTTTTGATCCCCACTTCCCATAGAGGCTATACATGTAACTTGGTTTCAATCAACCCAGCAGTTAACGTGAAGAAGAAGATAAAGTACTTAATCTGGGCCATCCAGGACAAAGGTCATGCAGTAAATGACATTGACCTTTGGAAATGATAAACTTGGATTCAGCTGATTGCAAATATCATTTCTGAAGCCACAGGCTACCGTGCAATCACAAAATATCCACCGTTTTACCTTTTTCTATACAAATGTCTAAGCAACCAAATTTGACCTTGCCGTAAAACAAATCAAAGTCAACCAAAGGTCATCAGTTGAACAAACTTGGTAGGGTCCGAGTCCCCAATGCTGCATACCAAGTTTCAAGGTCATCGGCCATTTGGTTCCCGAGAAGAAGATTTTTAAAGTTTTTTTTTTCATATATCGTGACCCAGTCCTCACGAACAAACTTTCGTTCCCCCTGGCCAAGTAGTTTCAGAGAAGATGTCGTCTGAAAATGTTGACGACGCAGACGGAGACGACGACGACGAAGACGGGCAACGGACCACTGCCTATACTATAAGCTCCCCCGGAGCCGCTAAAACACAGAACAAAGGAATTACTCGGTTTAAGATAAATTTTATATAAGGCTCATGCTTGGCATACTCGTGCGAGATTAAATATGCCGATAAATTTTCAGAGATCGCCTTGTTTAAATCTCCAACCAATCTCTTAATCGCAGTTGGATTGCTCGTAAAGGAAAGATTTTTCTTGCACACCAGACAAAAACGATAATCAAACAGAAACACTTGTGATGGAAATTCCTTCACAATCTTATTTGGGCCCCGTCAAGCGATTTTGGTACGTATCGCCTATGGGAGCAGCGAAGGTTCAGGCGAGCCTGCGCATCCGCGCAGTCTCGCCAGAACCTTCGCTGCTCGCTCATACAAGCAGTGAATCAAAAGGAACCTTCAGACAGAAAGCCATATCTCTGGCCCCTCTGAATGGCTTGGCATGTGCAGTTAAAATTTGTCATGACGGAATGCTCGAAGACACAAATTCGCTGGGCGGGGCTCATTTATCTTACACTGGAGCAAGACAGATATGGTTAGTTGATATGCATGGCAGATCAGCACGCGACTAAACGTGTTTCAAGAACATAAGTATTCAGTACTTTTTACGACCAAATAAGGTTCACATGGGTTCGTATTTATGAAGAATTAGAATTTTAAATTATCAAGCAATCTATCATACTGCTTGGTTCGTATCGAAGTCATGGCCATCACGCTGACCCATCAAGTTGACGTCAAAATGCCATCACGTTGAAACAAATACTCCAATAAGCCCCTCCTCCAGTAGAAAAACATGGGGCTTTTTTTGAGTATATATTATTTTTCTTATTTTTGCTCCGAAACATAGACTGTGGTTATACGTTAGAATCGCCTAAATCCAACGAGTACTCACAAGTTGAATTTGTATTAGAAATACGAAAAAAAAAAAAAAAAAAAAAACGTATCAGAACAGTGTCTTCTTTGCAGCAAATGAACGTGTTTACTCTGTGTCAAACAGAATCTCACTTCTATTCATTACGGTAACACCCGGACGACATAGTGCTTTTATACGTCTCCAAAATGGCTTCTTTTCTGATGAAAATCCGTATAATTTTCTTATCTATACTGCAAACATATGTTGTTGGTACTCGTTAGAACCGTACACCCCAATTTTTCTCTATATAAAGTGGGGTTAGGGGTGTTCATTTTTCGGACTTGTTTACGTCATTTCAACGCATTAAGCACAAAGAAGTGTTTAGAGCAGGACAATATCCATTTTTAGAGAGAGAAGGTAAGACTTCACATTACACGCGAAAAGTCTGCCAACAGGCGATTCACCTTATTTCCTTTAAATAAAGAGAAAGCAAAAACCTTTGAAAATATCGTATGCTAGGGGTGAAATACCGTATGCTAGGTTGATTGGCGCATTAAGTCTTACAATGGTTTCACATAATTCTTACCAAAATAAGAAGGGCCGAAAAACATGTTTCGCAAACAGCAAACAAATATTGTTACTTACAAATATTTAAGCTCATGAAGTCCTCTAAAAGCACCATCTCTTATGTCTTCTAACTCATTATTGTTTATTAATCTGAAATAAATAAATGAGAAAAATTGTTCAAAGATGGCAATAAATGCAAAATAAATTCATGCGCTGAGCCTTGAGAAAATTGCTTCATAACATATTCGTCCGTCATGATGTCCATTGACTTCAGAGAGTTTTCACCATGCCTTCGTAAATATATCGAGAAAGAATATGTTCTCTTCTGTTCATCATACGCTCAGATCAGGCTGCACACCCGCACAGTCTGATCAGAACGTTCCCTGTCCGAATGCAGCTTCAGTAATAGCTCATTTCGGGTTCTTTAGATTCATAAGCTGATCTCGAGCACTTCAAGTCGAAAGGTGGTACCTATGGTTCAGTCGTATACGCGTCTGACTGGTGCTCAGGTCGCGGATTCGGTCTCCGCTGGTTCGGACAACATTCTTTTGTACAAACGGATTCAAGAACTGCTCATTCGATTCCCGGCGAAAGAATGTTCCACGAGTAAACTGACAGGTGGGCCACTGAGCTCCAAAACGTGGGCGGTGATCCCGTATGATTAAGACGAGGCACAATGTTTCTAAAGTAACAGAAGACGACCTAATTAACGCCGCGATTATCATTGTGTGAATAATGCCATGTCATAAGCAGAATCTACATGTACACTGTTTAATGCCATCATGTCAGTGAACTAATCAGAAATCCCTCTCTATAAGAATATACTTAAAGCGAGAAGAGTCCTGTCAGAAACTCAGGGATGAAAGAGTAAAACATAAATATCATCGGAAAGCGCGTAGGAAAATAGTCCTAGACTATTGTTTTCTAATCAGAATATGTCGTTTTGTGCCAATTTATATTCAATCCGTACAAAGTCTCGAAAAATGAAATATTTTGAAAGACGTTCCATGCCTGCAAAATTAGTTTTCAAGAGTTTCTTTGGACTATTTTATGCAGCGAACGAATAGCGGAAGTGGAGTAACGCGGTCCAGTACCGGAAGTAGAAATGTTATGACACAGAAACTAGATTTTATAAATCAACTTTCAAAAATCATATGACCACATGTGCAATAACACATGGTTGACAACCCTATGTTTTCTCTCGAACTTCCTCAGCGATAAAAATCCTACTTGAAATCGGTAAATGATGAACAAAATATTACAATCGTGGCCATTTCATATGAAATTTATGAAAATCGCCAAAGGCTCGTTTCATAGATTTCATATGAAATGACGACTCGTGTAAGATAATCTTTAAACGTGAATTTCTAAAATCGAGCCGCAACAAGCGAAAAGGGGTCTTAGAGTAGATGCGCTCATCGAAGTCTAAAAAAAAGTCTGTAAATCATTACGAAAACACGCCTATACAAATACATTGTAACCTTAATCGCCGAATAAATGAACATTTTAATCTAAAAAATGGGATATTTTTCTTATTTCTGCTCAAAATATAGACTATGGGTACTCGATAGAACCGCCTCATCGAAGCGGTTCTAACGAGTACCCACAATCTACCCCTGCAAACCCCAGTTTTACTATATAAAATTGGGTCCGAGGGGGTCAAAATTATATAAGCATGCTTTCGTGATGATTGTCATACAACCTCAAATGACCGCCGGGAGAAACTGTGATTGATTGACCGTATATGTCAACTCTCGTGTGTCATTTTGTGTCCTCTCCCAGAGAAAGGGAGAAAAGACACAGAAGAGATAGTTTGTTTATTTGTAAACACGATTTGAGGTTTAAGGTCCCCGTCAACACTGTAAAGGTCATTTTGTCGACGTTGCTTCAAATTTTATGGGACTTTTACCACACTGAGATGAAATGACTTCTCAAGTCCTGTTGCCCAATGAAATCAGTAGGGTTTATAAGCATATACGGTGCGACTCGCACCGCTTTGCCTGGGCAGGCTTAGATCCTCTAAGCGGTTTATCAGTACTCGTGTGCGGCCGGATTCAGCTCTGCGTGGAAGCATCATTTATTTCTTCAAGCCCCGATGGGCGGGGCCGGTGGCCCACGAGTAAACATAAGGTAAAATTTCGCTATTTAGACCACCTAAAATTAAGACTAAATCTGCTTTTAAAATCGATGATTAAAGCTTATTGAGAAGGTTTCAGTTATTGTCAAATTTCTTTGTGTTTCCTACAACCTGTGTCTCCTAACAAGAGACTACCTTTGGTACTGTTCAAAAGTGGTCTTAAAGACCACTTTTGAACAGTACCAAAGGTGGTCTTAATTTAAAGACCACCTTTCTTAAAGACCACTTTTGAACAGTTCCAATGGTGGTCTTAATTTAAAGACCACTTTTGAACAGCACCAACGGTGGTCTTAATATAGGAACTGTACTGTATTCTGAAACTGTAAAGCAATTTATGACATATAGTGTTTTTACTAAAGTGGCATAAATACTTACAAGGTTTCCAGTTTCTTTAAATGTTCAAAAGAACCGCTTGGAATGTGACTGATTTTATTAAATCTGAGGTCCCTGAAAGTAGAAGGAAAATAGGTATGAATAATTATTTCAATTTTAGAAGGAAGACAACTTTCGGGACGCCCTGTTTGTTTACACCTAAGACCCCTGAAAAAGGGGCCCAGTCTTAAAAGAAAGAATTTGTTTCATAGGAACAAGTGGAGCAAAGTGAGTGAGTTTTAGTTTCACATCCCACCAACAGCTAAGGTCATACGGAGACGGGACCTCGGTTTAAAGACTCATCCGAAAGTCTGGAGAAGCCCGGGATCGATCCTGCGATCCCTGGTTTACAAGGCGAGTAGCGTAACCACTGCACCACGGAGGCTTCTACAATCCTTTAAGAGTAGACCCGCTAAATATAAGGGAAAGAACACATTTCTGAAAGACTTTCACCGCCAGATTGTTAACCAGTTCCCCTTAAGGGGAATGGATACATCTTCAAGGGAGGATACTCTTTTGTCTCCCATGTCAATGGGGGTCAACTCTTAAAGGAACGAATTTGCTCCTGAGCCCCTTTTCCCGTAAGTTTATAGAAAAGTGATTTGGAAGTCCTGTGGGTTGTTTCCTTTTGAAGAAAACCAGGGGCCAGTTGTTCAAAACTAACAACGTCGTTAGTTAACGTATCGTTAAAACTTTGATCATTAAATATGGCAAATATGCTGAAATTTTTGCTGAAAAAATGTGAGCAGCTTTTGCTGACGCAAAAGCTGCTCACATTTTTTCAGCAAAAATACCAAAATTTTAAATATTAAACTTGCTAGAACACTTAACAATATGACCACTAACGAGCTTGTTAAGCTAACGATGCTTTGAACAACTGGCCCCAGGTGTATCTATTCCCCTTACTTCAAAACATGTGAATAGAATAGAATGTGTAATGCATATGAGATGCTACATGTGCAAGGTTTAGACTTGTTTTCACGGCAGATGTTAAGGTCTAAGCCTGTCCAGGAAAAGCGGTGTGAGTCGAACCGCTCCTTTTCTTCAGGCGGCAGGGCTTGAGATGTAATCTCATCTCATTATCGGGTAAAAGTCCCACAAGTTATTGTATACAAGTCCGGGTTCAGGACAATTTTACCAGCAAACACTCAGAGACAATCGACCCATTAGTGCTGAAAGTGCTTTGATTTCTTTCTTTTGATGGCACCATTTCCCGTAAGTATAATCTCCGAGTTCAAGAGTATCCACGGGCCGTGACAAGCGAAAATGATTCTTCGGACATGCGCAGATAGGCCAATAAAAAACTGGCTCAGTCAGAAAACAGTCATCCCATATAGGACCAGGACAAATTTCCATGTATATAGCGCCCATCAGCCTGTGCATCCTTTCACACAGCGAAAACTCAGATCAGAGTCTTCGCTGGACGCATATATATAAAAGTGCATTCTCACATGCCGCTGCGTCTTAATTACGGTGCAATGATCATGAATGATGGCACAAGCGTCTAAGAATCTGAATGAAGATGGTGATTCATCTAATGAGCATAATGCCAATGTTTCATCGTACAAATGATTCAGCAGAATATTGTTTGAAAACAGGAGCGCCGTTGTGCAGTATAAACCATTCGGGGCTGGGGGTGGGGGTTTCGGGTTGTTTCCCCGCTTAGCCAGACTTCCATCGAGGTTCCTTATTTTGTTTATTTGAGGTTTAACGTCCCCGTCAACACTGTATAAGTCATTTTGCAGACGTCTCTTCCAATTTTGTGGGACTTTTACCCGACGTTGAGATGAAATAACATTCCAAGCCCTGCTGCCCAGTGAAACTAATAGGGTTTATATGCATGGACGGTCCGACTCGCATCACTTTTCCTGGGCAGGCTTATGTGCGGTAAGTTTCAGCTCTGCGTGGAAGCATCTTGCAGCCCAATCTATTTCTTCAAGCCCCGATGGGCGGGGGCCGCGAGGTTCCTTATACCGTGGTGATGAAAATCGAAAAACCTTAAGACATCCCGCTATATGCACGTGCATAAAATCTCTTAAACATCGAACAGTATCATCACTGATCAAAGTACTCACACCACTGCCCTGACAATAGTAAGGAAAATTTTCCTGGCTGTTTAATAAAACCCCTATAATGCTCTTATTAAAACCCTTGTTAAACAACCAGTATGGACCTTGAGCAGACGCCGCGTTCTGTGGCGTCTGATCTGGGTCCACCAAGTTTGCCAATGCCGCACTTCTGGGCATACACGAGTAAACCAAATTAGTAATGAAAATTATTTCCGATTCTCGCAGGCCCATTATCTTTATTGCTATTGTCACATAAAACAAAACCGTTCACAGCAGACTTTTGATAGCTCGAACACCTATGACTCGTTTACAATGGCTACGTTGAACCCGTGTTTACGTCCCTAGGGAATTCCTCTGCTTAAGAATTAGTGTGAGATAATTAAGGGATTTTCAACTTTTATCTCGCAAATGTATGCTGTGTGTACTCATTAGAATCGCCTCGATGAGGCGATTCTAATGAGTAGACACAGCATATGTTTTATTAAAACACAGAAAAGATGTCCGAAAATATACCCCGTTATGCCTCCTGGCAGTTACCCTCAGTGGCACGAATCACCCTTGTCTCGAATAGATTTCCCTTGTCCCAAAGATGTTTGAGCCATTGAAGTTCGACTGCATTTGCGCGAGCTTTAATGTTATTGGTCAGTGATAATCACAACGACAACAGCATGGATTGTCAGCAGTATCATTGACTTTGGTTTATCAGCGGCAAGTCGGCCTCCTACGTATAACTCCCAAATAGTTGCTCAGAGTGAGCAGACCAATTTATCAAATATATGACAGCTGATGCCTTGCTGGTAGACTAGCTACTAGTCGGATATCATATAATTAAGTTAGTATACTTATATATATATGCATATTTTTTTTTTCATTTCTTTTTGCCTCTCTAATAGCAGCTTGTTTTATCTTGGGGGAAGTTAACCTTGATGTCTGAGACAAGACTAAAGATTAGCCACAAAGTCTCATATTTGATGAAACATACAGGAAGATTGATAAATATGACATCAAGGTCTAGGAGCTAGACTACCTTGCTGGTATATAGGTATAGAAATAATGGCATGAAGTTGTAATTAATTCCGATTTATTCAGAGACATTTACAGCCAAGCATGCTAGAGGTTTAAAATTAGACAGTGCAGTACCAGACCTAAATGTTTATCCTAGTAAAGGTATACACATCTGTTCATTTTGTACCAGAAACCCCAAAACGGGCAATTGGCAAATAGTGCAGGCCCTGATCAGACGCTGCGTTCTGCGACGTCTGATCTGGGCCTGCACTGTTTGCAAAACTGATTTTTTTTGTTGCCATATGCTTAGGCAATTAGTGAGGCTTATCAGTGTGAACCTGAGATTTATTGAAGTTCATTTTGACAAATGAAAATAAACAGAGCTGTTGATCTGGAGAGACTAAATGTCCATACCTGGATTTTCGGGGTACTAAAACCCAGGAGTACTCCGCCCATCGGGGCTTGAAGAAATAGATTTGCTACATGATGCTTCCACGCAGTACTGGTAAACCGCTTAAGAGGATCTAAGCCTGCCGGCATGCATATAAACCCTATTGGTTTCATTGGGCGACAGGGCTTGAGAGGTCATTTCATCTCAATGTCAGTTAAAAGTCCCACAAAATTAGAAGAATGACCTATACAGTGTTGACGGGGACGTTCAACCTCAAATCAAACAAACAAACAAACAAACAAATCATCGGGAAACACTCCGCCCAATCAAAGAACTTTTCACTAATCTTGCAATCAGATAAGGCTTCTAGAAAATAATAAGGGTACTTTCTTGACAGAATTATACAGTATCTGTTGTAATTACCGAGGATTATCTACTCCCACTTTCTTGGTATCACACGGAAGTGTTTATCAATAGACCAGAAGGTCAGACAAAACATAAACATAAAGTACAATGTCTCTATGTTATGTCAATATTGAACAGCTGTAAGCTAAATATTTGTCTTTATTACGTGTTCGAACACAAATCAGCCGCAGAAAGCGAAAATGAGACTGCGGGAATGTGCGCTCACTGGAGACTGACAACAGCAAGCGCATCCACTCTCTGCATGGCTAGGGCATCCATATGGGACACAGCGAAGACATTGATCACACTGCGCGGTTGCGCAGTGTGATCAGTGTCTTTGCTGTGCAAACTAGTCCAACGGCTCATTGTCCTTTGGTCGTGGTTAATCATAGGCATCATAATATTAGTAGACTAAAAGATGAAGGTGTTGACTCTGGAAACGGCCCCCGCCTATAGGGGCTTGAAGAAATATATGGGCTGCATGATGCTTCCACGCAGAGCTGAATCCGGCCCCCACACTAGCTCTGGTAAACCGCTTAGAGGATCTAAGCCTGTCCGGGAACCGCGGTGCGAGGCGGACCGTCCATGCTTATAACCCCTATTGGTTTCATTGGTCGACAGGGCTTGAGATGCCATTTCATCTCAATGTTGGGTAAAAGTCCCACAAAATTGGAAGCAACGTCTCCAAAATGACCTTTACAGTGTTGACGGGGACGCTAAACCTCAATTCAAACAAACAAACCAACGGCTCATTGTCTTTTGTCGTGGTTAATCATAAGCATCATAATATTAGTAGACTATAAGATGAACCTGTTGACTCTAGAAACTAAAACATAATAAAAATTCAACGAATTTGTTGAGTTACGAATCAGCTGCATCATTCCATGATTAGCAATCTGAAATATGTTGACCATCCAAAGGTTCACTGTACTAGATAGTGTTAGCGTTGATCATTGATTGGTCAATGTACCACCAAGAGTGGTATAATATTTTGTCACGGTGATAATTGTAGAAATTTACATCAGGCACTGTACTGTTTTAAGATAGCAGGTGCAAAGTTATCGTACTTGAATGTCAAATATGACTGACTCGTCTTCACAGTGATTTATGACACTTGCCATCAAAGACACAGAGGTAAATCAAAATCTTTTGATATCATTTTTTTAGTTGAACGAAGGTGCCCCTTCAACCAAAGTTTTTTTGTCAGTGCTGTTAGTACTTTTTTTTAAAAGACTGTATTAAAAAATGAGCGGGTACGGAAGATGATTTGAGTCTTCACTCAGAGCGCATGCTCGAAACCCCAAATCGCCATTTGTATTTTTAGCGGAAAATTCGTCCTGAAACCACTCAGTTTTCACCTCGAAACAAGAGGCCCATGGGCCACAATGCTCACCAGAGGTCAAGTGTGAAAAACTCGCCCTGGCCCTTGGTAGTCATGTTATTTTTTAACAAGCAATGGTGGCTTGAAAAAATCCAGCATTTGAGGGGAATGGGAACACCTGGCATATTTTTCCGCCATTTTTCAAAGGGGGACAACTTTCGGGACTTCCTGTACGCTTTTCCCTGAGCCCTGTCCCACTAAAAAGGGGGTCTACTCTTAAAGGAAAGAATTTGCTCCTCATGAGCAAATTCTTTCCTTTAAGAGTTGACCCCTATTGACATGGAAGACAAAACAATTTGCAGGAGTTGCTTCCCCTGAAGGTGTATCTATTCCCCTTAAATTCCTGAAATGAACAGTTCCCAGTCCTTTTTTACCATATATGGGCATGGTAGCCATCTAGGCCATTATTATCAACTTCCATTTAGCTGACTGAAATATAAATTCTGATGTCATAGTCTACTGTTTTGCAAAAGATCCAGAAAAAGTGTATTGTTTTGCACTTTTCCCATTAGAAATGCCCACGTAACCAAATATGGCCTTGACATAAAATCGGTCAAGGTCAATCAAAGATCACCATTTGAACAACATTTGCTAGGAATATCAATTCTAATGCTACCGGCTATGGCAGAATAAGTCATTGTTTACAAAGGTGTAAGTGATCAAAGTTGACCTTGACGTAAAAAGGGCAAGGACAAACCAGTCGCCAGTTGAATAAAACTTGGTTCGGCCTGAGTTCCCAATGCTGCACACCAACCTTTGAGGTCATCGGTCATTTGGGTCTTAAGAAGATCTCCAAAGGTTTTTACCATATATAGAAATGGCAGCCATCTTGGTTATGTGACTCCAATCCCAAGACTGCATTTCGTTGCCTCATCACATAGAGGCTCCACGCGTAATTTGGTTTCAAACAGCCTAATAGTTTATGTGGATAAGAATATAAATATACTGAATCTGAGCAAACCAGGACAAAGGTCAGTAAACGACCACGGCCTTTGAAATTGATTAAATTCCATTTACCTGACTCCAAATATCAATTCTGATGCCATTCAGCTGATTCAATGCCACAGGCTCTAGTGGAATCAGAAAAATCCACTGTTTTGCCTTTATTTTCATACAAATGACTAAGTGACCAATTTTTACCATAACGTTAAATAGGCTAAGGTCAACCAAAAGTCATTATTTGACCAACCTTGTGGGGCCCATGTTCCCGATGTTGTATACCAAGCCTCAAGGTCATTGGCCATCTGGTTTCCCTGAGAAGCTGCTGAAGGAAATGCTATATGGAAGTTTGATCCCCCAGCCCATGGATGCTACAAATGAAATTTAGTCTCAAACGGTCCAGTAGCTTCAGAGGAAATGTCGTTTGAAAATGTTGACTGCGCCAGACGCCAGACGACATACTACAGGCGTCGTCAGACGACGAAGAAGACGACAGACAACTGTCCCACGGAGCCTTCGGCTCTGGTGAGCTAAAATACGAAAAAAGAGGAGCACAATGGTGCTATATTGCTCACCTGAGCTTTGAGATTTACATACATAACATTGAAATTTCAAAAGGTAGATTGCAGAAAAACGTTCAAGAACTTAGCCCGGGGGCTATAATTTCAACATTTTTTTTTACTAGAAATAGCTATGTATCAAATATCAAGGTTTTCCTGTATTTCTTAATTGAGCCCCGCCAAGCGAATTTGTGTCTTCGAACATTCCGTCATGACAAATTTTAACTGCGCATGCCCAGCCATTCAGAGGGACCAGGGATATGGCTTTCTGTCTGAAGGTTCCTCTTGATTCACTGCTTGTATGAGCGAGCAGCGAAGGTTCTGTCGAGACTGCGCGGATGCGCAGGCTCGCCTGAACCTTCGCTGCTCGCATAGGTGATAAGTACCAAAATCGCTTGACGGGGCCCAATTAGTCTGTGTAAAACAAGTGGGTCCCTGGGCAGGGCCAAATTTCGTCCGAGAGCTATAATTTGACTAATCTTAGTAGAAGTCCACAAGATAAAGCTCAGTACCAAATATCAAACACCAAGGCCTTCTGGTTTAAGACAATACGATTCTTAAAGGTTTCCGTAAGTATATGTAAAATAAATGGACCCCAAAATAGGGCCATTTTTGCCCCGAGGCAACAATATGAACAATTTTGGCACTAGACTGTGTACCAAATATGAACTGCCTGAGCCTCCTGGTTTCAGACAACACTATTTTTAAAGGGTTTCCCAATATAAGCCTAAGTAAAAGACATGGGCCCCAGGGCTATAATTTGAACAATCTTGACAGGAAGATTTTTGAAGGTTTTTCTTATTTAAGTCTATGTAAAATATGAGAGCCCCTGGACGGGTCCATTTTGGCCCCAGGGCTATAATTCGAAAACAAAAATACTTTGTTAGAGGTTCCCTAAACAAAGCTGTGTTCCAAATATCAAAGAGCCGGGCCTTCTGGTTTCAGCGGACAAGAATATTTTTGAAGGTTTTCCCTGCATAGGTCTATATGTAAAACAAGTCAGCAAAGGGGTTGATCCATTTCCGACCAAGATCTTTAATTTGATCAATCTTGATAGAAGTCCATTAGGTGAAGCTACATACCAAATATCAAAGACTTGAGCCTTCTTGTTCTGACATGAAGATTTTTTAAAGGTTTCCGCTATATGGGACTATGTTAAACATGTCGGCCCCTTGGCGGGGCTATCTTTGACGCAAGGGCTATAATTTGAACAACTGTGGTAGAGTCCGTTTGGTGAATGTACGTTACAAATATCAAAAACCTGGGCCTTCCGGTTTCGGACGAGAAGATTTTTATTTATTTATTTTTTTTTTTTTTTTGCTACTTTTCTCCTATTTGTTGTCCAGGCAACCAGAGTTCTGCATAGAATCGAATTCTTTAAATAAATTGTAAAGAAGACAATCCAACGATCATATCTGCCAAGTATCGTTAGATTCTGTTCAGTGGTTTAGGAGATGTTGCTTAAAGAAACTGTGGACCGAAGGAAGGACGGCGACGACGATAATAGACGTTGAGTGGTCACAATAGCTCCCCAGGAGCCTTCGGCTCAGATGAGCTGGAATATCACAGAAGGTTTTGTCTCAAAAATGTCCGTCTGCAGCGTCACATGGTCACATGGGTGTACTATATATATCGTTATGACGAATCAAACGAAACAGTTCTTGACCTCACTTGACGCTTTAAAAGCATGTGATAGAGCCTTATCAACAATTGCCATTGTAAACGTTTCCGATGAGTGTGTCGATTAGTGTATGGTTCTTTAACATACGAACAGCTACGTATGAATGAAACAGAAAACAATTTAGCCACTGTTGCTGTTAAGTGTTTGGCACTTACATACAGCAATACCATGAGAGTACTCGCCACTCAAGTACCTTTTAGTCTCATGCTAAATGCAGAGCGTACTTGTTCGTCTCTAGGATTATACAATATGCCCTTTTACAAGTTAATGTACGATTCTGTTGACCTGAACACATTTATGAATGATCATAGAGGTTTAAACACGTTTACAAGATTATGAACGATATTGTATGCTTAAACTCCGTTCACTGATTATTTCGTTTCATTTTAGCCCATACATCACTATAGGAAAGTTTTAGACCTGACTCTCCGCCGATTTCTCCATAAAGTCGTATGCTTTTTTTTGCAACAGCCAGGAAAGGCTGTGATTTTTTTGGAGAAAATTGCAAAATATAAATTGTCTTTCACAGACTAAGACATTCTGACAGGTTCGACACACCCTTTTAAACCATATTGCTCTTGTAAATTAGAAGGGCCACGAAAACGCGCCTATACAAATACATTGTTAACTTTTTCGCCGAAAAATTGAAAGTTTTAGAATGCAAAATTATGATTTTTTTCTTATTTCTGCTCAAATTTAGATATTTTAGAGCAGAAATAAGACAAATTAGGTTTCTCAAGGATGCTGATCACTATTTCTTAACGTGTTCAAAACTAACGAAAGACTCACACTTTTTCAATCTACTAGACATTTCCATCCAATAAATGTTTATCTTCTTGTGTTTGGCGACGATAATTTATCAATCAGATAATATTTTCTTCACAGCCGCACAGGCATTTATCAAAGATACAAGAAGATTCACTAATATTTAAACCTTGTTCACACGCAGCCAGCCTGACACCACTTCATAATCTTAGCTGCTAAGTTTCACTTTTTAGTCATGCTCACAGCATGTATTTTTTCTAAACCAGTCAGATGATTTCAATGTTTATTGTTTGCCATAACCACATGCACATTGCTGTAAACACATGTAGAGGAGGGCCGTAACCAATGTTGGTAGAACTTGTGACCCAGCCCGTTAGCTTGAAAAATGCAATAAAATATACATATACTGAGTTTGTCAATGTCTCTTTCATGAGAAACAATGTCGTGTTAAACAAATAAAATATCATTTTTTATATCTAACACAGAAAAACTATCAGAATGAGTATGGAATGTTTGTTAAGGCTTTTTACCTTCAAAGATATGCGGCGAGAGGTTCATACACGTAATACATAAGACGGTTCACTAGGTAACTGACAGCGATGCAAAAATGATGTCACTCTCAGAATAAAGTGTGTTCTATTAGATAATTACGGAATCTGTTTCAGCCGAACCACGAAAAAAGACTCCCGTCTGTAATAAGAACAGCGAGGGCTCGAGGGAGGCTGCGGTGATGCGCGGTCTTGCCTGAACCATTTAATAGGACAATACAGAATTGTTTCACTGAGTGACTGCGTACGCGCCTTTGAGTGGTGGGTAAAAGACACGTTTTTATGGGTCGGTGTATGCAGTTTATTAGCATAATTGTCTGAGATTCCATTCTCTTGAGGAAAATATAAATGTCAAACGTTCATTTCTTATGCTGCTGATTGCGTTAAGATAATTGGATTGATTAGAGGTAGGCTGGAATGCAAGAAATATTGCACTTACCATGCGCTACTGATTGTGACAAGCAAATATAACGCAAACGCAGGATGGCCACATTCATTGAGGATTGGCCGTAACGCATCAAATCCTATTAATGAATAAGACGCACCGATTTCACCATTTTGGCTTTAAGTTGTCAAATACAAAATGGATTACATTTAAAAGAATTTGGTCATCTCATATGAAAAGGCACTTTTATACCGCAATCAGCCATTCTAATAACCTAATAAGGGGTGGGGCAGGGGCGACATGGTATAAATCGGTAGTGACCTATAATACCTTCTACTGACCTATAATACTTCTAGTGACCGTTTATAGACCGGAGCTACTTTTCAGGTCCCTAATTTGCAAGTGTAAACAATAACATGCAACCTTTTATACACGGGAAAACAACGAAACTGCAAGTTGTAATCTTTGCATTATTTTCAGAAATTTTGGCTTTCCTGGTTTGAATGGTCCGTTGCAATAATTGCGCACAGCTACTGCGGTTGCGTCTCAACCATGAAACTAAATTCTAAAGCTAAAATAAACCATTTATTTGTAGATTTTCAAACAGAATGTAAAGCACTGAGAAACATTTATTCGAGCGTCCATGTTATTAACTATGCCTCTCTGGTGCGCGGTGACGTCAGAATCTTTGCACTAATTGACGTCACGTTATACTACGCGTGTGCGCCATGGCATTGAATGTCGTTCACCATGCCACACTGTCTGCTACATTTTTTTATCTTAAATTTGCTAAATTATTGCTTTGAATTGTGGGATAAACTAAATACATTATTAGTGTCTCTGATAAAAAACTATAATCGGTTCGCGCGACAATTTTATAGGGGCTCGCTGAAGGGGCTCTACGACTTACGTCCCACGTATTGGAAGATGACGCTCGCCCCTATAAAATTGTCTAGGGACTTTGTTATTAAACACACTAACCATGCATTTACTATATTGCACTCGGCCCCCGCCCATCGGGGCTTGAAGAAATAAATGGGCTGCATGATGCTTCCACGCAGAGCTGAAAGTAGTTTAGGTCGTAGCACCAAAGCTTTAATCCAAAATCATTAGTCCATAGACAAAATGGCAAATATCAATGTTCAGATCTACAGACATGGACTCCAGAAGAGTGTAATCAGGCGTCCGCGGATAGTAAGCATTACTTGGTAAGCAAGCTTCGCCCACCATGCCCATCGACCGCATACGAGTACTGGTAAACCGCTTAGATGATCTAAGCCGGCCGCACACGGGTACTGGTAAACCGCTTAGATGATCTAAGCCTGCCCAGGCAAAGCGGTGCGACTCGGACCGCGGCATGCAGTTCGTTACATGTATAGGACTATTAGTTGGTGGCGCATGCGCGTTTTTAGAACGTAGATTGGAGACTACCAGGGGTATTTTTCCATGAGCCGGCTCAGTTGACTCTGTTCAGTAGCTGCATTTGGTTAATACGCCAAATGATGCATGTTTTCTTTCATAACCAAAACAGGGACTTTTTGCGGAGAACTCCCAGACGTAGCAATAATAAAACTGCATGTTATAGAAATTATCACATCTAGTTGAACACACTATACATGCATATGAACAACACGAAAGTATTCTTCCAATGAATGCTTTTGAGACTAAACCATATACATGTACAATGTACTTTACATCACGGTGCTCCGCAGTACTGAAGTTTTATATGCTTACAGCCGAATCAGAAATATATTCTGCTATTATTTAATCAGCTAAATGTGTTTGTTTGATTTGAGGTTTAACTTCCCCGTCAACACTGTATAGGTCATTTTGGAGACGTTGCTTCCAATTTTCTGGGAGTTTTACCCGACATTGAGATGAAATGACATCTCAAGCCCTGCCGCCTATTTTTTTTTTTTTTGGGGGGGGGGGTTGGGTTTTACGGCCCTTTCAAGATTATTTCACTCATATCGAACCGATCGTTAATCAGAGATGGGCGAAAACCGGAGTACCCGGAGAAAAACCACAGTCCTGACCTTCCGTTGCAGAACTTGGCCCTGCCGCCTAAAGAAACCAATAGGGTTTATAAGCATGGACGGGCTGACTAGCACCGCTTTGCCTGGGCAGGCTTAGATCCTCTAAGCGGTTTACCAGTACTCGTGTGCGGGTCAATTTAAGCTCTGCGTGGAAGCATCATGCAGCCCACCTATTTCTTCAAGCCCCGATGGGCGGGAGCCCTAAAATCAGCTTAGTTAGTAGTACTAATTATGTTTTAAAGTCGGATTAAGAAGGTTTCAGTTATTTTTTTTTGTGTGTGTCTCCACCCAGTGTCCACTAGTAAAAGACCATCTGTGAAACTGTTGAAAGGTGGTCTTAAAGACCACTTTTGAACAGTCCCAAAATGGGTCTTTATGTAAGAAATTCACTTCTTCATGAATGATGGTATGACAAGGCTTTTCTGACACCTATTCGATTACACACCCGTGTGGCATAGTGCATTCTTTCATACCCCAAAACATTTATTTTTCTCATGAAAATTTTAGGTATTTTTTTTTTTCTAATTTACACGTCAATTATAGGTTGTGGGTGCTTGTTAGAACCGGAGGCGGTTCTAACGAGTACCCACAACCTATGTATTGGAGCAGAAATAAGAAATCTTATAAATACCCCTGTAAACCCCATTTTTCTCTTTATAAAGTGTGGTTTATATGGGTCTTCACCTAACTGACTTGCTAACGTGGTAAATTTTCAATGCAGCTTGACTTTAATTTCTAATAATAAAATACCTGCTGTCTGCAAATTTATCTTCATGTGTGTTCATACAGAAAGCAGCAAAAATAATTGTTTCCAAAGTTTGCCAAGAAACATTCGAATAATAATTGAGACAGGTAAACAAAGGTTGTTCATCTTAACTTGAACTGTCAGATGAAAACATAGCTCATTTAGAAGACTATTTTAGCAATGCACAACAGCCTCTTTATAACAGTACTAATTGAGTCTAAGGAAGAAACCCTGTTAGTCAAACCACCGCGTTATCCAAACCAACTGAATATTACACAGTATATTTATAGAAAAATGACCATTTATGGTCATTGTTCTATATACATGTAAGTTGTGCACTTAAAGTCTTTACGGGATAAAAGGCAGCCTCGATAGCTCAGGGGTTAACGCGTTCGACTTATGATCAAGAGTTTGTGAGTTCAAATCCGCCACCGGAGACGAGGTGTTTCTATGGGCAAGACTCGTGGTGACACTGCCCCACTCCACCGAGGTGTAAATTGGCAGCAGTGGTATACAAGTCACTGCTTCTCTCTCGCGCGCGTGATAACACCTGGAATGAGTGTTCGAGAGCGATTCAATAAGCTTGAAACTTTCACCGCAATCGAACTAAAATATATTAGTATGAACTAAAGTGGTCGTTTTTCTTTTTCGTCTACATATTTTTAGAACCATCTTTAAACTGTGTCATCCAAAATTGTGTTATAATGAACAGTATTATGAAGAAATTTCGGTGTACCGTCATAACAAAGTTGGTTGCAGGAGTTTAGACTTTTAGACCATCTTCATAAATAACCCTAAAGATACAAAACTTCTATTTAAGATACGTCAAATACCGCCCCCCCCCCCCCCCCCCCCACGACACACACACACTTGAAATCAAAATCACTTTTAGCGTTAAGGGCCTCCATTACCGTTGTACGAATCACATTAACCCTTCTCTTGCTGAATATTCAGTTTAGCCACACCCATTTCTGACTTTGAGCCAATCAGATTACTTGATATAATTTATTCCTACAAATTCATAAACTTAATGTCAAACAAGGTAGATCCTGATCAGATGGCTTCTTCAGACGCCATCTGATCCCGATCTACGCTGTTTCCAAAGATAGGGGTTTTCGTGAACAGCAGGATAAGAATTAAGTTAAAATGAGTCCTTGAACATGTACGCTTAGCGTAGACTTAAACCAGCTTGTGTATCCAGTCAGTCAGAATATACAGAGGGTCCTTGCTATAACGACAGTATTTATTCCCTAACAATCGCCGCTATAGCAATTTGCCGCTTTATAGAATTTGCCGCTATTTTGATTCCCAATAAGGACCTTCCCTTAATTTCGCTATATTAACGACAGTATTTTTTCCCTAACAATCTGCCGCTATAGCGATTTTGTCGCTGAATAGAATTTGCCGCTATCATGATATAGAATTTGCCGCTATAAGGACCATTTCCCTTTATTTTTATGTTTTGGACATTTGTTAGAATCGCCTCGCCATTTTATCTGTTTGATTGAAAATACTATACTATACAAAATGTCGTTATAACAAGAATGTCGGTATAAAGATGGTTGACTGTAGCCCAACATGTAGAAGCTTTAAGTTGCCGGACATGCGCACAGCACACGGTGAAGATGCCCGGGTATAAGGCTCATCTCAGTCTGCGCTGGACGTTAGAGTTTTGCTTAACGCGACCTATGTGTTCCCGTCAACCTTTGGCCAACTGTTCAAAGGCCTTTCCGATTCCAATTTTATGGCTGTAAAGTTTCATTTAGTTGTGGTAAGTTCTACATAAATGTCTGCACTTCAAGCAAAAAGCGCAGACCCAGATCAGACGCCGTGTAGATCAGACTGTTAGCACATGTCCTACATTTGGGATGCTGGGCTTATAGTGGCGAAAAATTAAAAGTCAATATATACTGAACGATCAAAGAAAAATCTCGCCTGCGTTTTAAATATAAATTCAAATTTTGATATTTAAACCACGCTCTTAAAATCTGGATGAAAGTTTATTTTTTATCAAAATTGCAGTATCATGAATGCGCGATTACACTCGTGACTCCGCTTATAATAACTTCCACAGAACCCGGTGATACAATGGAGCCGCGTCACGAGATAAAGGGCCTTCAGACCACTCCGACCTATGGCTGAGCGAGTGTTACTAGCCCTAAGGATATACTTCCCTGGGGTACAGTGAAGATTCATGCCAACAGAGAAGGCTCCGATCAGAGTGCGCGCATGCGCACTCTGATCTGAGCCTTCTCTGGTGGCCTCTGTTATAAAACGCATTTTCTCAAAACGGGTCTCAATGACAAAAATTCCACACCGGTTAAAAATGTGAATTCCATTAAATACTATATCTATTGTTGTATACTTATATGACATGGGAGATTATAAAGGTGCCTTAAAAGTTACTTGTTAAATACATAAAAATACCTGCCTAATTTGAATTTAATTACAGTGACGTTTCATTAACAACGTTTCAAGCATCTTCAAATTTTGATATTTAAACCACGCTCACGGTGGTAAATCAATAAATAATTGAATTCTTTATGGTAATGCAAATACTTTCACATTAAGTTTAAGGATTCTGTTCACTCGGTGATCAGAAACCTACCACAGACAGCGCATGCACAATGGGTAAAACGTGACACTTTACATTAAAATTTCGCCGCCTTAGACGATATTATAGAACAGCAAGAGCTTATTAGATAGATCTGGTCTTAAACAACCATTAGTCCATATTTCTTAGTAAACTCCATCCAACCATTTATGTCGACACCGCAGTAGACCGGACCCGGATGTCTTTGCAACGAGTGAAGATCTATATTTGACGTCTTATATTCAAGTGTCATCTCCTAAAGATTTTTATTAAACCTTCTATTTATAGAAATAGATGTGGCCAAACTCAAAGACAAAAGGTCGTAAGAAAGTCAGTGGTGAAAAGGTAACATACAACTACGTTGCCACCAAAATAGCGTTTAACCGCTGAGGAAAAAATGCAATGCTATATATTGTTGTCTCAACCCCAAAGAATCTTCGCCTTCAAGCATGACCGATTTTCATTTCAAACTGGTAGATGGTTATTTTTATCAGTCTGTTTTTCTGTCGACCCTGCTCTTTGACGCTCTCCATGTTGGGTAAAACCAGCAAACGACATTTTGAAACATTTTTCTTATAATTCCAAGAAAACAGGATAAGACATTTCATGCATTTGCATGAGGCGTCAAGTCCTCGTTATATGGCGTTAGTTCTGGTCTATAGTTTTGTCAAAATGTCTCGCTTTGGACCCTAGTCATTGACTGGTGATTCCAAAAACCCAATTGGCCAGCTTCTCAGTAGGTAGCCGATGAAGAGTTTGTCATGCTTATTAACTATTTCTTAAACAGAGACAACGTCTGCAGCTGTTTAACCCTTGTCCTGCTGATCCCGGATATGCCTTACCTATCAAACAATGTAGATCCAGATCAGATGGCTTCTTCTGAAGAAGCCATCTGATCAGGATCTGCATTGTTTGTCATTCAGATTATGAATTTGTTGCAACAACTTGCTTCAAGTAATCTGATTGGTTGATAACCAGTAGTGGGAGTGGCATATTTAAATATTCAGCAGGACAAGGGTTAACAAATAGATCAGTTCTAACAGTAAATTGTTGAGTAATAAATCACAGTTTAGAGGCCACTTGAAATGCAGATCATATCACGAGCTGATCTATTTAAATTCTAACACACTTAAATCGACAATAATTGTGTTGTTTCCTTTAAATTCTCCCAACCTTTGGACAGTGTTATAAGAATATCCGCCAAAACTACAGACTGAAATCGATTTGTAACGTTTTTCGTTTGAGAAAATGACGTTACACCAACTAATGTCAAAGCAGCTTCGTGACATCATAAAATGGCGGCTGTTTACGTCACGCTCTTATTGAAGGATCAATCACAGTTCCTTTCCATTGCCTTTATAGTAGAATATATAGTAAGCAAACACGCCTATACAAATACATTGCCACCTTTATCGCAGAAAAAAAGGAAATTTTATGATGAAAAATTGTGATATTTTTCTTATTTCTGCTCAAAATATAGATTTTGGGCACTCGTTAGAACCGCCTCATCGAGGCGGTTCTAACGAGTGCCCACAATCTATATTTAAGAGCAGAAATAAGAAAAATAAGGTATAGCCCCGGAAACCCCAGTTTTACTGTATAAAAGTGGGGTTCAAGGGGGTCAAAATTATATAGTCGTGTTTTCGTGATGTACAGCCAAAACACCCTGGGGCCATGAAAACTTGTTCGAGACATGGGTACTTTGAGCCACTTAGAATCAATCACAGTGCCATGTCACACGGCATATTATTGAAAAGGATATCTTATTGAAAAGGATATCTTTTCGGTATTTTCCTCTTAAAAAATAATAGGCCATGTGTATTCATTAGAATAGACTCAACGAAAATTCTCTGTCAATTATCCCATATATATTAATATATGTAGTCATGGAGTTTCAAGAGTTCAAACAGCCGTTCTTGCATAAATACCTATGCGCATGGCTGTTTGAAGCTATTGTTAAATGGACCGAAAAACGTGCTCACACAGCAAAAACCATATTCAAATCATGAAATTCGCGTGCTGTTTGAACATGGATATTGAGCTCTTGATATCACAAGACGGGTCTTGCTTTGTTTACGTTACATTGAGCGACGTAATGCTATCGCCCTGAACATAGCGTTTTAGGGTTCTTTGATGACGTAACTGCATGACAACGTCATTGTGAATTGGCCGCCATTTTGGTTTGCCTATCGCATTTGAAGAGTTTATATGGATTTATATGGAGCTTTTGGGCGTTTTCGTCAAAATATGCTGTCGGATCCGTAAGTTATGCAAGAACAACGATCATCCATGGTTATTTCATTGCATTAACATTTGCTGGATCCCTTGGAAGATATTTGAACATTCGGCCCAGCGGCCTCATGTTCAAACAGCTTCCTCGGGATATGGCAAATGTTAATGCATGAAAAACCATGGCTGACCCCTATATTCTAATATTACTTGTTTCAATGTCTCATGCCATTGCGTTTCCGCCTATATTAACTTAGATGAGGTATGAAATAGCCCCAAAAAGATACTACAACAGTCAAAATCATCCTGCAGTTAACACGAAATACGAACACGAAATACCCGCCCCCAAACGGTACGAATAATCACGTAAAATGAATGCACCGTGACAGCCTGCAGGTAACATGAAATGCCCGCCCCCAACGGTACGACTTAACACGCAAAATGAATGCACCGTCACAGCCTGCTGATATCACGAAATACTCCAAAATGGTACGACCAAACACTCAAAATGAATGCGCAGGTAACACGAAATACCCGCCCTCAATGGTACGACTAAACACGCAAAATGAATACACCGTCACAGCCTGCAGGTATCACGAAATACCGTCAAATATGGTACGACTAAACACACCAAATGAATGCACCGCCAGAGCCGGCAGGTATCACGAAATCAAATATGGTACGACTAAACACTCAAAATGAATGCATTGTGACCGCCTGCAGGTACCCCGAAATACCCCAAAATGGTACGTTTAAACACTCCAAAATGGATGCACCGCGACAGCCTCAAATGCCACCGACTCCTCCGATGACCGATGGCAAAATGTGCACGTTCGTTTTTAGTTCACCTGTCACAGTACCATGTGTCGCGACAAGAGAAATGTGTTTTTAGAACTCGAGCACAGCAGATCCAATTTAGCCCCCACCTAGTAAGAAAACAGAGCCGTCCTTCTCCGCTTCAATGTTTTGTGGTTATAACAGATCAATACAGTACGAAGCGAAGGCTCTCGTCAGACTGCGCAGTCTGATCTGAATCTTTGCTGGGCCCATTTGTCTGTCTTATTTTACAAGATGACCTGGATCAACTTGCACAGTGGGAGGCCGATTGGCAAATGAAGTTCAATGTGGCCAAATGTCACCCAATGAGGGTGTCACGACACCCTCCGGACAAGCAAATTAAGTTTGACTATACTCTTCACCAGCAAATTTTGGAGCATGTTCAATCCGCCAAATATCTTGGTATCACCATCACTGACGATCTTGATTGGGGTCAACATATCTCAGAGATTACATCTAAAGCAACTAGGACTTTAGGATTCCTTAGACGGAACTTGGCTTTTGCACCTAGGCAGACAAAGGATGTTGCATATAAAACATTGGTTCGCCCTCAACTTGAATATGCATCACCCATTTGGCATCCCTATGTTAAAACTCAGACTCCACTGGTACTGTGACAGGTGAACTAAAAACGAACGTGCACATTTTGCCATCGTTTAAACGCAGGTGGAGAAGGTGCAGAGGACAGCTGCTCGATGGACCTGTAGGCGATGGCGAAATAGAAGTAGCGTCGGTGACATGCTTAATGAGCTGGAGTGGCCGTCCCTGGAGGCCCGTCGTGAGCAGTCCTCTTTAACCTTCTTCTACAAGATACACTCTGATTCAGTGTCTATTGATAAAGATAGGTACTTGACCCCTGTAACAGTGTCGACCCAAACAAGGGCATCAAAAGTAAACGACTCACAATATCGTAGATACCAGTCCTATAGTGATGCCCTGAAGAACTCATTCTTTCCGAGAACTATTCCCCAATGGAATAGTCGTCCCTCCTATGCGGTGAATGCCAAGTCCGCAGAAGAGTTCAAAGCCCGCACAGTGTAAGATTGGGACTCAGAGGTATGCGTTTTAGGATACCTCTGTTATGCAGATTGTAAATAGTTTTAAGGACGCATCCAGTGCCTCTCTCTTTTTTTTTTCCAGCTAAATTCTAAATTTAGCCACCCAATCAACTGAGGTAATGGCCAGATATGACCGGCTCAGTATAAGAAGATAGATAGATAGATAAGACACTTTTCCAATCAATGTAGCGCACGTAACAACAAGAAATGATAACGGGGTACATATGTAATTAATACATATACGTTTGTTTGATTGGAGCTTGATGCCCCAGATGACACTGTTTAGGTCATTTCGAGTGAGTCAGTTTACCTAGTTACACATTTTCTGGGCAGGCATATAAGTAAGCGACTAACCTGTACCGTGCTAATTCTTTCACCAGAAACTGACGGCTAACCCTTCTAGAATCCGCGGATGGGAACCTATGTTATGCATGTAATGTATGTTATGCATGTATACAAAAAGGACTAGGACCACCTACATCCGCCACATGGCATAGTCTACGAGGGGCGTTCATTTTATGTTGTCATTGGAGTTCTACAGGGCGCGTTATTAATCCCATTCACATTTCGTTTACTTTAACCCTTCGAAGTAATCTCCCTTGACGGACACACTCTTTTCCAGTCTCGAAATCCATTCTGTAAAGTCAGAGAAGTAGGCCTCTTTAGGTATACCCTGAATATCCTGGTAAATAGAGAATACCAGGTTCGTGTCTTTTGATATCGAGTTTATCAGGCAAGGCTTCGAGAACGCTTGTAGAATCGCGAGGCTTGCCGAGCGATTCTACATGCGTTCTTGAAGCCGAGCCTGATAAACTTGATATCAAATAACACGAATCTGGTAGTCTATTTATCAGTTTATCCCCTTGTACACTCTTAAATCAACAATTTTCGATCAGTTGCTGATGGTCCTCAGTGCGCCCAAGCATTCTAGCGTTCGATATATATAGTATCAGCTGACCATATTTACGTATGATATATTTTGTCAAGTATTTTTCCATTTTTCCCAATAACAATAACATTTTTGTAATTTTTACAGCAGTCCGGTTCATTCATAAAAGTGCAATGGCACGTTGACGTGATAAAGCTCACTTGTCCTGAGATAGCATATCTTTATCAGGTCAGTGCGTTATGCTATGTTCCCACTATCACGATTCGCGCCACGATTGCAATCGTGTTCTTAATCGTGAATTAATCGTGGTGATCCTATCAGATCTTATCAGATCTTGAGGTCAGTCGTGGCAATCGTGTAAATCGTAGAAAATTTTTGAACGGTTCAAAATTTTTCCACGATCAACACGATCGATTTCAAATCGGGATCTTCGTATCACACCGTGTTGCATCGTAACAAAGCGCGACGGATCGCATCTAATCCGGCTTCCAAATCGCGGTGATCGGGGCCAGTCTCGGACAAAACAAACGCCGCGTTCTGTTGAGATGTGTTTCGATCTCACAAGATCTGTCACGATTTGTTACGCTTGTCGAGTCCCATTGCTCAAGACCTGTCACGAATGACTCGTGATCAGATACGAGATGATACGAGTAAATGCGATTAGATACGAGTAGGCTACGTTTTTATACGAACGTTCACGATCTATTACGTGTTCTCAAGATTTAATGCGACTCATTCAGCGATCAGCTCATGAGTGAGTGAGTGTATTTCAGTTTTACGTCCAACCAATAACTAAGGTCATACGGAGACGGAACCTTGGTTTCTAGACTCATCCGAAAGTCTGGAGACGCCCGGGATCGAGCCTGCAATCCCTGGTTTATACAGGCCTTTGCTAGTATTTTAAAGCCTTTGAAAGATGCCACCCAAGGGTAATGGACGCTAAGAATGGAAAGGGCAAGCCTGAACCATTCCAGACAGAGAAATTGACACATTGTCATCATCCGCAACTCCTTCCATCATCAATGGTTGAGGGTCAGTGTTTATGCTGTAAAATTTCAAGAAACAATTAAGTCCATGGTCAGTCCGGCTGTATATTTACCAGTCGGGGTCAAGTCGTAGCTCAAATCGTGATCGCCATCGATCATGATCGTGAAAAACATCGAGACCACAGTCGTATGCTATCGTAACGGAGCGCATCGGCTCGTGATGAGCGTATAAGAACGTATCTGCACGTATCAGATCGTCCCAATTCGGGATACTCGATCGTGATGATCGTTTCAGATCGAGACCAAGTCGTAGACAATCCTATCGGAACGCATTTGGTCGTATCTGAACGTGAGAGCAGACCGTGGCTGATCGTGATACCTGAAATTGACAAATCGTGATTGGATCGCATCCGAGCGCAACGAATCGTACTAGAACGTATCGACTCTCATCACCTCGTATCCAAACCTGAACTTTCAGAGAATATTCGACGACCAGCTACGAATGGCCAATCGTGGCGTTCGTAACGGATCGCACGACAGTGGGAACCTAGCATTACAATGCAATATATATAGGGGGGTAACTGATAAATTGCACTTCCAAGTGCTCTTCGGGATTCATGACGACCAGAAAGGGATTTCTTTTGTAAATGAAATTAAAACGTCGCAGGGACTAAGGTCTGGCGAATAAGATGGATGAGAGAGCTTAATGACTTTTTCCACTTTTAAGAAGTCCAGGACAAGAACACACTTCTGAGTAGCGTTGTCATAGATAAGACACAGACCTCTTTAACCGGTTGCAGGTCTACGTTTTTCATAAGTGCCTTTACTTTTGACAATACACCATTCTTATAAAATTTATCTGTGATTGTTTTCCCATTTGGTACGGATATTTGAACAATGGGTGCATCACAATTGAAAAATACTGCAAACAAAACTTTTGCCGCGCTTTTGATTCTTTTGGCAATGACCGGCCTTGCTTGGTCTTTTCGCAATCACTGCTTGCTATTGATGCGTCTCTGTGGCTCCAGTTAATAGATCCAGGTTTTCTCTGTAATTGTTTGATTTTGATGTTCTCGGAGATGTAGCACTGATAAGTTTAGGAAGCCTTCATGCGGACTGAACAATTTATAATTACAGTCGAACTTCAATGGCTCGAACACCTTTGGGACCACGAAATTCCGTTCGAGACAGGGGTAGTTCGAGACACAGATGGCTACTTCCAGGAGGAAAAACTGGGATAATTTTGGTACTTCGGTTCGGTGATCTACGATATAAATGTATGCTGTGTGTACTCTTTAGAATCGCCCCATTGAGGCGATTCTAATGAGTACTCACAGCATACATTTGCAAGATAAAAGATAAAAATATCCTAAATTTTACCCTCCCTATTTCTTACGTAGAGAAATTCCCTAGGGACTCAAGAACGTGTTCGACTCAGCCATGGTAAACGAGCCATCGGTGTTCGACCCATCGAAGTTCGACTGTATTTGTCTAAGCCATGACAGAAGTAAGGGGCGAGGATTGTGGCCACGTAAAATCGATTTAATCTCACCAGTAAAATACTTTTTTTCACTGGCCGTTCCAAGGCGGTTCTTCTGCCGCGGTTTATTACGATACCACACCCGCGCGACATTGTGCATTTATCACATCTCCAAAATGGCTACTTTTCTGGTGAAAATCTGTGATATTTTATGTTATTTTTACTTCAAACATAGGTTACGGGTGCTTGTTAGAACCGCCTCATTGAGGCGGTTCTAACGAGTACCCAAAACCTATGTCTTGGAGCAGAAATAAGAAAAAATAATGAATACCCCCGTAAACCCCAGTTTTCTCTATATTAAGTGGGGTTTAAGGGGGTGTTCATTTCACGGACTTGTTCACGTGATGTATTTTTGTAAAAGTTCGTCTCTGAATGTGTGTATCCAATATATATTTTTGTTTTGGATAGCCAACTGAAGTATCTTCCATAAGAGTCTTCGGTCAAGGGTTGAGTGTAAATGACTGAACCAACTTGTACTTTCAAGAACTTTTGAAAGACTGAACGGATTAGACCGAAATTTCATCCTTTTATAGAAAATCACCACCCCCACCCTCCACTGCAGTTTCCACTTGACCCTTACAGCCACGTGCTGTGGTAGGCCATTAGTGACATAATTAAATGAACGCCCCTCGTAAGACAAGCTTTTTTAGAAGATTTCCTCTGTTCGATAAACCGAAGCAAAACACGCCCCCGCCCATAGGGGCTTGAAGAAATATATGGGCTGCATGATGCTTCCACGCAGAGCTGAATCCGGCCCGCACACTAGTACTGGAAAACCGCTTAGAGCCTGGATCTAAGCCTGTCCAGGAACCGCGGTGCGAGGCGGACCGTCCATGCTAATAAACCCTATTGGTTTCATTGGGCGACAGGGCTTGAGATGTCATTTCATTCAATGTCGGGTAAAAGTCCCACAAAATTGGAAGCAACGTCTCCAAATTGACCTTTACAGTGTTGACGGGGACGTTAAACCTCAAATCAACCAACCAACCGAAACAAAACAGAGTCTGGATGTAATGACCCGATTTAACCAGATCGTTGGCAATACGCTACGCTGCTGCAGGTTACGCTGCTGCAGTTTATTATATAATAATAGGTCGCAAACAACAAAATCTACAACACGAGCTTACATTGAACGTTCAGATTGACTTGCACTAGCGCCTTTAGATTCCGTCTTCATACAATCCCCTCGGAACACTCAAGCGATGTCTCTGAATACACTAAATCGATGTGCAATATTTGATATAACTCTGGATGGAAATGCTACTTTTAAAATTTTGGTGTGACCTGGCTAATTTCCTGATTACTAACGCATGTTGGCATGCTAATAACAAATACAACAGAAATATTAAATAACAACAGACAGGAATATTATTCCATAAGCTGGTTTGACGGTGTAATGACTATATTAATACATTGCACAAAGATGAGTATCTCAAACGAAATTGATTTAGGTGTGGTGAAGAAAATTTCTGCGAATCTCAAGGGGATAATGCTTGTTATATTATATTTACCCACTGCATACGCCCCCGCCCATAGGGGCTTGAAGAAATATATGGGCTGCTTGATGCTTCCACGCAGAGCTGAATCCGGCCCGCACACTAGTACTGGTAAACCGCTTAGAGGATCTAAGCCTGTCCAGGAACCGCGGTGCGAGGCGGACCGTCCATGCTAATAAAACCTATTGGTTTCATTGGGCGACAGGGCTTGAGATGTCATTTCATCTCAATGTCGGGTAAAAGTCCCACAAAATTGGAAGCAACGTCTCCAAAATGACATTGAGAGTGTTGAAGGGGACGTTAAACCTCAAATCAACCAACCATTAACCCATTGCACACTAGAAGACTCTTCCATTGCTTTATGTTGGACAAGTTCATTTGTCATATAAGGGGTGGCAGGCCTATTTTTTTAGGCTGTATTCTGTTTGTGACAGAAATTTATTTTAGCGAATAGTGAAGGCCCTGATCCGACGCTGCGTTCTGTGGCGTCTGATCTGGGCCTGAACTGTTTGCAAAGGTACCCTTTAGGGGTTTCCCGTATGCAATGGGTTATACACCTCCCCCTCCCGACCCCAAGCGTATGACAGTTTTCTCTTTACAGACACTCAAGATTGACAATGAAATATCGAAAAATCGCGTTCCTGCATTTTCCTAGCTAGACCTCTTTAGTGGTTGAACTAAAAGTGTGTCCGGTGGTCCAGGACCAACAGTTTTGGTCTGAGAACAAGTATGATACGCCACGGTCGCCCATCTCGGTAAATGAATGAAAATTGCAAGAGCAGATTGATGGTGCTACTTGGAAATCGTGGAAGTTGTCCAAACAGCATTTTGTAATGGCCAGTTGGCCGGATGGATACAAATTTGTATGTTTGTTTGTATTGAAGTTTAACGGCCCAGTCAACAATATTTTAGGTCTTTTTTGAGCCGGTCAGTTTACCTATCCACAATTTTCCTAGGCAGGCTTATACGAAAGCGGTTAACCTGTACAGTGCACATTCTTTCGCCAGAAACTGACAACTGCCCTTCTTGAATCATCGGAAGGGAGAGAATGACCGTAGAAAAGATTTCATCATCAATCTCCAGGAAAGAATGTTGCCGACACCGGCAGGTATCGAACCCGCATCCTCCTGAACACCAGTCAAACGCGCATCCGACTGAGCTACCGAGGCCGGCTAGATGGATACAAAATGTTGCGGATGGATACAAAATGTTGCGGGGGATTTCAATTCTAAAGCAGATGACAAATGTTTATTTTATTTGTTTTTCTGTTGTTTTTTTTTCTTTTATATACTTTTTTAGATAAGGCTTGACAGTACATGTGAATTGTCTGTCAACAGACGATTCACATGTGATGTCAAACATAATCGTCTCTGAAAAAAAATGCTTTGCATCACGAAAACACGTCTATCTAAATTTTACCCCCTTGAACCTCACTTTTATATAGCAAAACTGGGGTTTACAGGGGTAAACCTTATGGGGTAAACCTTATTTGTCTCATTTCTGCACTGAAATATAGATTGTGGGTACTCGTTAGAACCGCCTCGAGCAATCGTGGCAAAGGACCACTAGATGTAGCTGTGTACCAAATATTAAATACATGAACCTTCTGGTTTCAGACAAGAAGATGTTTAATTTTTCCCCTTTATAAGTCTATGTAAAATATGTGGGCCCCTGGGCGGAGCCATTTTTGGCCCAAGGGCTATAATTGAAAACTTTTGCAGAGGTCCACTTGACGAAGGTAAGTACACTGTTCCGATTTCAAAGGTTTCAGAGAAGATTATTTTTTAAGGTTTTCCCTATACAACCCTTTGTAAAATATGTGGGTCCGTGAAAGAGGCCATTCCTCCCCTCACGGGCTATAATTTGCAAATTCCTGGTAAAGATTCACTAGACGAAGCTGTGTACTAAATATCAAAGACATGGGCCTTCTGGTTTCTGTCAAGAAGAATATTAAATGTTTCTCCTATACAACTCCATGTAAAACATGTGGGACCCGGGGCGGGGCCATTTTTATCCCGGGGCTATAATTTGAATAATCTTGGCAGTGGTCCACTAGACAAAGCTGTGTACCAAATCTCAAAGGCCTGGGCCTTCTGGTTTTCGATAAGAAGATTTTAAAGTTTTTTTTTCCCTTTATAACTCTATGAAAAATATGTGGGCCAGGGCGGGCCACGGTTTGGTCCTAGGTTGTAATTTTGAACAATCTTGGTTTCGTTTGTTTGTTTGTTTTGGAGTTTAATGGCCCAGTCAACACTATTTTAGGTAATTTTTGAGCCGGTCAGTTTACCTATCCACACTTTTCCTGGGCAAGCTTATACGTAAGCGGTTTACCAGTAACGTGCACATTATTTCGACAGAAACTGACAACTGCCTCTCTTGAATCAGCGGAAGGGAGAGAATGACCGTAGAAAAGATTTCATGATCAATCTCCACGAAAGAATGTTGCCGACCCCGGCAGGTATCGAACCCGCGTCCTCCTGTTCACCAGTCAGACGCGAATCCGACTGAGCTACTGAGGCCGGCTGAACAATCTTGGTAGAAATCCACTAGACGAATCTTTATACCAAATAAAGGTCCACTAGATGAAACTTTATACCAAACATCAACGCCCTGGGCCTTCTGATTTTTTAAAGGTTTTCTCTTATTTTCCCACTTTTCGTGGCCATGGCAACCAGAGCTCTGTGTGGAATTGAATTGTTTGAACAACTTTTACAAAGTACCACCCAAAGATCATGTCCGCCAAGTTTGGTCAAAATCTGTTCAGTGGTTTAGTAGGAGATGTTGTTTAAAGAAATTGTAAACGGAAGGACGGACGGAACGTGAGATGGAAGGGCGACGACGACGATAGACGGTATCCGCCCCGCCTTCGGCTAAGTTGAGACTGTTTCTACTGATAGGACTGATGGTCGACTTTGACTGCATGTAGACTGGGAAATGGTCCTTAACTTCAATAACTGAAACACACTTCCGGTACTTGCAACTCCTATTTCTTTTTTTTTGGGGGGTTTTGGCTTTACGGCCCTTTCAAGATTATTTCACTCATATCGAGCCGATCGTTAATGAGAGGTGGGCGAAAACCGGAGTACCCACAGAAAAACCACCTGACCTTCCGTTGCAGAACTTGGCATCTCAAATGTAACCCGAGCGAGGCTCGAACCACAGCGGTGAGAGACCTAATGATCAAGAGTCAGCGCTCTTAACCACTAGGCCATGGAGGCCCGTCAACTCCTATTTCTTACATGATTAGAGATTTCTGAGTGAAATCAACAGTGAAAATACGTTTTTTAATTCTTCACTGTATGTGAATTCGATGTATCCTCAGAAAATAGCATATTTTCTCTGTTCGTGAAAAGTCAATTAGCTAAACGTTATTAATGTGTGACAAACTACGCCATGCACGTTTGCACGTCATTCCGACGTTGATGACGTCACTTTTTGCACCTACGCACGGTAAATAGTGCATACGACGCCAGACATTCTTAGCAACTGCGGACATTATTTAAATGCAAAGTTACATTCAAGGCTGTTTTCCAGATGCAAACTTTCAGTTTACACCCAATATAATACCCAGTTAACACGCCGAACGAGTCTAAATCGACGCGAAAACGACCAGGGAAAAAGTTTGCTCTCTGTGAATCTTTGAAATTGCATTACAAATTACCATTTAAAGCATGAAAGAAACAGAAAATTTGATTTTTTGTTCAGTGTAAGATCAATTTTTATTTCACTCATGAACACCAAAAGAAATATTTTCACTCGTGGCTTCGCCACTCGTGAAAATACTTCATCGACTATACACTGATAAAAAAAAAAATTAATTATTCTGTATATTTTAACCCATTTTTATACTGAATGGAATTTTCCAACTTATATATGACATAAGTATTTCAAAATTTAGGGGTGTCAGGTTGAGTTTTCTTCAAAAAATGGCTTGACTTTTGCTAACAGTATAGCTCAGATCAGACGCTGCGATCTGTTACGTCTGATCGGGGAATCAATGCCAACGTGCGCACAGACTGATTTCGATAACAGCTAGTTAATAATATAATGTTATTAATCAAGTAATTTCGTATTGGCCCAGGTACAGGTCCGAGGTCTGCTGCATTGGCCCGAAGCCGAAATTACTTGATTAATGACATTTTTATTAATTGACACAATTAAAAAAAACATGATTATTGATTTCGGTTGACCTGGTGTTATAACGGATGACCTTCGATCACTACAGGATAGTCAATTAATAATACGCAGTTTAGCACAAAAAAAAAAAATAATATTTTTTTTTTCTACATCCACATATAATTCAATTATCATGAGAGTATTGCATCATAAAGTACACGAGCACCTTCTTTCACCTACGCGCTACTTGGCTCTCTACACATGCGCATAACTTTCTGTAGCTCACGTAATTCAGGTACGCTTTTTTTCTGGCAAATTTGACAAATTACATCTGAAGATACAGCTTATCTTTTGATCATCTAATATTTATCTTTTATTACCTAATATTTACTGCGTTTATCTGATCATGATAGATAAAAAATTCTCCCACAACAAGAATCTGCACTTGCTGCCTCCGTACATAACTTATGCTACGGACTTCATTACAAAAACACCCTATACAATTACATTGTAACCTTTATCGCCGAAAAAATGAAAATTTTAAGTTGAAAAATTGTGATATTTTTCTAATGTGTGCTCAAAATATAGATTGTGGGTACTTGTTAGAACCGCCTCGATGAGGCGGTTCTAACGAGTACCCACAATTTATATATTAGAGCAGAAATAAGAAAAATATGGTTTACCCCTGTAAACCCCAGTTCTACTCTATAAAAGTGGGGTTCGAGGGGGTCAGAATTATACAGGCATGTTTTTGTGATGTGGGTAATGTGACCGCATTGCGACCGTGATGCAAAGTTCGTGGAAAATCCGACAAACATAGCATAATGGTGGCAGCGACGGGCACGGTTTGCTGGAAAACCAGGCCTTATTTTACCATATGTGGATTTGTACAGTGCGTTCTTGTATGACACCTCAACGGATGTTTTTCTGATAGTTTACTTATTTATTGTGTGTGGGTCCTCAATGAGACGATTCTAACGAGTGCCCAGTATCTTTGTTTTCCGCAGAAATATATCCCTGTGGATCCAAGTATTCTCCATATACGGCCCCGCCCATTGGGGCTTGAAGAAATAGAGATGGGCTGCATGATGCTTCCACGCAGAGCTGAAACCGACCGCACACGAGTACTTGTAAACCGCTTAGATGTTCTAAGCCTGCCCATGCAAAGCGGTGCGAGTCGGACCGTCCATGCTATAAATCCAATTGGTTTCATTGGGCGACACGGCTTGAGATGTCATTTCATCGCAGTGTCGGGTAAAAGTCCCAAAAAGTTGGAAGCAACGTCTCCAAAATGACATATACAGTATTGACGGGGACGTCAAACCTCAAATTCTAATACAGCGCGCCTATATAGGCAATGGAAAATAACTGTGTTTTATTCTGCAACAAATCACATATCGGAAGAGCATGAAAGGTGACGTCATAATGACATTAAAAACTCCCAATTAATTACGTCATTAGTCGATTTCCTTGACTATAGACGGTGTAACGTCATTTTCTCGCATCGAAAACGGTAGAAAAGGATATAAATGCGTGTGTTTCAGTCGAAATTGTTAGCGGATGATTCTAAATGGCGAAAACACGCCTACGGAACGATAGAATGCGTAACCATTGGTTAAGAACGTGAAGCAATTAGAGCGACATCCGGTTAGGAATTAGATCGCTAAAAAAGGTAAAGAAACTGTGCAGTTTCTGTGTTTCATAAGTTATATAATTTTTACGAGGAAGTTATTTAAAAAACGGGGAATTACATTCAGGAGCCCATTGATATCGGCATCTTTGGAGTAAATACCAAATCCCGTACTTCACACATTTTGGCTAAATTTAGTTTCTCCTGCTGAAGGTGAACTCAAACCTTAGAAAACGAGTGGTTTTTCGAGGTGTTTGTTGCCTTTTATTTATTACTGCGCTTTGCTACAAGTTCAGCGTATTAACATGCACACACAATAAACATATATGGTTATATGTGTTGTGGATATTTTGCTTGTCAATGCAGCACTAGCGAGAAATCACCACGGAAAAGGTCGAAAATGGTTGGTTACGCATTAGATCTATAGAAATGATAACAAAACTTGCAACTATAAAGCGGATCTGTTTTCATGTCCACAGCCCCAGAATCACCCGCACCTTGTTCTACGGAACCATTTTTAGCCAACCTGACAAGCAGTGCGCTATTGATTCGATAATGACATAGTATTTTATGGAAACATTTTCAGTCTCCAGAATCATAGTACCGAATGATTTTCACGGACTTTTACGCTGTGTTTGTTTTATCAATGGCCCGGTAATTGACTGAAATGAAATAAAACAGGTTTTGGAGTTTTAATTTCTGCGAAGAACTCCTCATCTGCCAAAATTTGCTGGTTAAGCATTAGATCGTCTGGTTGAGCATTTGATAACCAGAGGAGAAAATCAAACCAGTTGCTGCCTAAGTAAATGCCAGCAGCTTACTACAATAAAAGGTGGTCTACGTTTGATTTCTAAATTGTGTTAAAATCACCAGAGAAAGAAAGATGTGATGAAAAACACTTTTCTGGACAAGACCATTAAATGTCTGGGTATCATGCTTATCTGACCGAATGACGCGCCGATTCATATATAAGAGGTCATTACTTGCTTTTGTAGAAAACAAAATGGCTAGCTTACGCTTTGTAATGGCGATTAAATCTATATCCGGATGGGATGGCCATTAATGAACCGTCTCATCCGAGAATGAAAGCTGTTCGCCATCCTTTAAATGAATTTGACTAAATCTCCTATTAACAAGAATTGCCCAAAATAAAAAAATGGAGAGAACCCGTTTAAGAAACTCAGGCGTGAAAGGCTAAGGGTAAGATCGTTAACACTGCAGATACGAAAGCCCATTTGGCTTATGCAGGAGAAAATAAAATACCGTAAAGGCGTAGTAACGCGACACAAAAGACGTAATAACGCAAAAAAGGCGTAGAAACGCAAAACAAAAGACGCAGTAACGCCAATCAGAAGGCGAAGCTACGCAAAAAAGGCGTAGTAACGCAAAAACAAGGCGTAGTAACGCGTAAAAGTGCATACTAATGCAAAAGAAAGACGTAGTAAAGCAAAAGAAAGGCGCAGTGATGCGAATCAAAGGCGTTTTTACGCGAATCAAAAGGCGTAGTAATGCAAAAAAAGGCATAGTAACGCAAAAGAAAGGCGTATTTGTTTTAGCTCGCCTCTGCAAAGCAAATACATGTAGGTAGCCGGAATATCCTACTCCTGGGACTGCGCATGCCCCCAAAATATATGTCTGTATCATGATCGATAACCCAGATCGGAGATCCCGTGAGTTCTATGCTAACTGTCAAAACGATAAGATAAAGATATTGTCTAAAACCAACTTCTTATTAATACAAACAGCGCAAGAATGACACACCATGTATTCTTAATCATGTTAATCAAGACGAACTAGAATCCATTTGTAAAATTTATAAATTTTAAGTAAACAGGAGGACAGGTGCGTTCATTAAATAAATTGAGAGAAGTAAGTAAGTAAGTCAGTCAGTCAGTCAGTCAGTAAGTAAGGACTTTATTTAGTGAGGGTAGCAACATTTAGCACATACAAAAATACATGTAATAGCTAATCTTCCACGAGGCCCTCAGCTAATCTTCCACGATCTAATCTTCCTTCTTAATAAAACATACACGCTATAATATTTTGTTTCATCGGCAGTGTCATTTTTAGATATGAGGAAAAAATATAGATATAATAAATTGATAGAACATACAAGTTATAATATTTTCTTCCATCTGCAGTATCATGTTTAGATATGAGGAAGTTTTGAAACCGTTTTGAATATGGAGCAATATTTGCTCACGGATGTATCTAGGCAGTGATTAGGCAGTTTACATTAAGCCAAAAGTCCAGTTTTTTTTTCACTATCGACCGACTGTTGATAATATTTTATTTAGTACTAAAAAGGTTGTAGACATTTGTTTTCTCCACATCATTTTGTTTCTTTGAATAATCATTACGAAAACACGCCTATACAAATACAATGTAACCTTTATCGCCAAAAAAACGAAAATTTTAAGATAAAAAATTGTGATATTTTTCTCATTTCTGCACAAAATATAATGTGATTTAAAAAAACAACAACAAAGGACTGGTGGGTCTATTGCCTCCGAGTGTAGGTAGGAGAAATAGTCTTAAACTGGTTCATTAAACTCTTAAATTCCAGTGTCCAATCAAATAGTGTAGATCTTCACCAGACGCCGGATTCTGCAGCGTCTGATCAGGGTCTACACTCTTCCCAAGCCCATCCTATGTTTCCAAGATAACCCTCTTTAGTTTTTCACAACACTCTGACCTCACTGCGACTATTTTCATTCCAATAGTTTTCCCGACAAGTCAGTGATATTCACGTGCACTTAAGCATAGAACAGCTTTTCTTCTGAGCACCTTTGGGTCGATTGACAAACAATTCCCAGTGGAGTTCTTTTCAATGACTGTTACAAAGCGGTTCTTCTTTGGCGGTTTATTTATGTTATTGTTTGTCACTGATTGTATGTATCGCATTTTGGATAGCCAGCTGGTATTGATTCCTGATCATTGCTTTACTTCTACTTTTTATAAGCACCAAGTTTATAATCATGAGTGTCTTATGCTCAACCTGGCTCTCTAATGCTTGACCATAGAAACACGATATAGATTTAATCGCCATTAAAAAGCGTAAGCTGGCCATTTTGTTTTATACAAAAGCAAGTAATGACCTCTTATTTATGAATCTGTGCGTCATTCGGTCAGATAAGCATGATACCCAGACATTTAATGGTCTTGTCCAGAAAAGTATTTTTTATCACAGCTTTCTTTCTCTGGTGATTTTAACATAATTTAGAAATCATATGTAGACCACCTTTTATTGTAGTAAGCTGCTGGCATTTACTTAGGCAGCAACTGGTGAGATTTTCTCCTCTCTGGCTATCGAATGCTTAACCAGACGATCTAATGCTTAACCAGCAAATTTTGGCAGATGAGGAGTTCTTCGCAGAAATTAAAACTCCAAAACCTGTTTAATTTTATTTCAGGCAATTACCGGACCATTGATAAAACAAACACAGCGTAAAAGTCCGTGAAAATCATTCGGTACTATGATTCTGGAGACTGAAAATGTTTCCATAAAATACTATGTCATTATCGAATCAATAGCGCACTGCTTATCAGGTTGGCTAAAAATGGTTCCGTAGAACAAGGTGCGGGTGATTCTGGGGCCTTGGACATAAAAACAGATCCGCTTTATAGTTGCAAGTTTTGTTATCATTTCTATAGATCTAATGCGTAACCAACCATTTTCAACCTTTTCCGTGGTGATTTCTCGCTAGTGCTGCATTGACAAGCAAAATATCCACAACACATATAACCATATATGTTTATTGTGTGTGCATGTTAATACGCTGAACTTGTAGCAAAGCACAGTATTAAATAAAAGGCAACAAACACCTCGAAAAACCACTCGTTTTCTAAGGCTTGAGTTCACCTTCAGCAGGAGAAACTAAATTTAGCCAAAATGTGTGAAGTACGGGATTTGGTATTTACTCCAAAGATGCCGATATAAATGGGCTCCTGAATGTAATTCCCCGTTTTTTGAATAACTTCCTCGTAAAAATTATATAACTTATGAAACACAGAAACTTCACAGTTTCTTTACCTTTTTTAGTGATCTAATTCCTAACCGGATGTCGCTCTAATTGCTTCACGTTCTTAACCAATGGTTACGCATTCTATCGTTCCGTAGGCGTGGAAAAGTTGTGAGATTTTGAAGGAAACAACAGCACTATTGCCGATTTTCAGCCTGTTAGAATCGAAATAGATCAGCTCTAGTCTGTGATGTGTTGAGTAATAAATCACAGTGTGTCGGTCAGTTGTAAGTAGACAAATCACGCGCGCTACGCGCCCGTGATTTGATCTACTTTACAACTAACCTCCAAACTGTCATTTATTACTCAACAAATCACAGTTAGAGCTGATCTATTTCTTAATCAAACAAACAAACAAAATTCTGCATATAAAATTGGGTTATTAATTATATGACCATGCTAACCTGATACACAATTCGCGTAGTCAAACAGTCTCAAAACGCTAAAAATTCCGCGAAATGAATAATCCTATGAACTTGATAAAGGGAAAAGGGATCTTTACATTTCCTTAATTCTGCTCCCATAACATTACGAAAACACACCAATTATAATACATTGTAAACTTAACCGCCGAAAAAAAAACACACAGTTTTAAGATGACAACTTGTGATGTTTTTTTTTTTTTATTGCTGGTCAAAATATCTATGAGCAGAAATAAGAAGGTGGTGGGGGGGGGGGGGGGGGGGGGGAGGGTCAAAATTATATAAGCGTGCTTTCGTGATGCAAAATTATAGGCATATCGCCAGAACCACATCAACAATCTATATTTGTTAGAATAAAATGTATACATAAGAAACAAAGCCACAATTTTCATCAAACATATATATTTTTTAGAGCAAACATATAATTTTAAAATTATGAAGAGAAGTAGTATGTAGGGTGGGTGTGTTTCAAACTATGACAACCAGTCTTCACTTCTTTTTTATTCTATTACTTGAACACGATAATGTTCAATGCAATTATTCGCTCATGTTTATGGGAATGCTATTTTTCCCAGAAAAAAATGTTCTTCCCAAGATGTTTCTGATTTCTTATATAATTTCTTGAAAATTTATCCCCGCGGAAAAGTTACCCTCTTTAGAAGCAAATTATGACCTCTGAAAGAAGAGTTCTGTTTACAAGGGGTTTGGAGCCGGAAAGAATTTTACAATTGGTGTCTCGTCTGAAGGACCATGGGTGTCGTTTAATAAAAATGATTCGGACCAAGATGTGTTTAACGTTTTAACCCATTTTGTACCAGAAAGCTCCAAAGGGGTAGTTGGCAAACAGTGCAGGCCCAGATCGGATGCCGCAGAACGCGGCATCTGATCAGGGCCCACACTGTTTGCATAAGTTTCAGCGATTTTCTAAAAGAATTTTGAAGTAAACACAACCTGACACCCCTAAATTTTGATATGGACTCTTGCTGTATATAAGGAAGAAGATTCCATTTGTACAAAAGGGATTAATACATTGAAAGTTCGTGAGCATTTCAAATACAGTGAAATTCCGCTATTAAGACCACCTAAAATGAAGACAAATTCGGGTTTAAAAAGTTTATTTAGAAGGGCGCATTTACTCCTCAAAACAGCGGCTTTTGTCCTGGGACCACCCTTGAGACTGTTCAAAAGTGGTCTTAAAGACCACTTTTGAACAGTTCCAAAGGTGGTCTTAATATAGGCATTTTACTGTGCTTCTTTCACGTTTGTAACCGTATTGAAGCTGGGTTCTAAAAACATTCACAAAAAATGTATAGAATGCATTTTTCGCCTCTTATATTTCTTTACAGAATCATAAAAATGATAAACGTTAATGCAGTAAATTTATGTCTGCAGATAAACCACAGGGTGCCGAAGATAAGTATACCTAGACACAATTTAATACAAGTTTCAAGCAGATTCGTGTAGGTGGGCTCGTCTTAATTATCATAAGCATTATAAAATTATTTCTCATCGGCATAAGAATGCGATGAGTATCCCTACCGACGGATTTAACGAAAACAAGGCTTAAATCCTGAATTGTCTTATTTTTTTTCTGGACCAGGGGCTGAGTATCCGTCGAGCTTTTGGAGCAGAAATTAGTAAAAGAGGACCATGGGACACTATGTTCGATAGAGCTCAGGCCTGGTGTGTGTGTGTGTGTGGGGGGGGGAGCTGCCTATCTGCAGCCATGTATTGTAATTAAATATGGACTGAGCCCCGTGCCTAAGGACACTACAGATAAAATTTGGACCCAATCAGCCTAGTAGCTTCTGAGGTCTGATGTCGCTTGAATGTGCTGTTGCAAGATAACATATGTTAACTATGAAAGGTTGATCAAATATCTTGAAAGGCGTAAATGTCAGTCATTTTTTAATTTTCCCCTTTACCAGTCTATGAAAATCTTAACTTGCCATAGCAACCAAACTAAAGAGCCAAATTTCCAAAAAAAAAATAAAAAAAAAATGTAAAGGCAAATGTAGTGAATATTTCCATAAAGTCTCAGCCTCATAGAGCATATGGTTTCTGAGATGACGATTTTTTTTTCCATTTTTTTTTAATTTGGTTTCCAATGGGAAGTAGTTTAGGTCGTAGTACCAAAGCGTTAATCCAAAATCGTAAATCCATAGACAAAATGGCAAATATCAATGTTCGGATCAACAGACATGGACTCCAGAAGAGTGTAATCAGGCGTCCGCGGATATTAAGCATTACTTGGTAAGCAAGCTTCGCCCACCATGCCCATCGACCCGGACGAAGAAAAGGTGTAAATGCCGGGAAGGGTATGTCCGAGATTTTGGAAGTCTTCCTATGGCTTTCCATTGGCAAACATATCAGAAATAATTCTGGAAATGGCCACATTGTACGGATCCACAAGATCATGGTGCCTCCCATAAAACTTCTTTAGTGTTGATACCAGTTTGGTTTTTTGATACCCCTGGCATAACAACCTGGTAGTGAGCACCTTCCCACGTTCCATAAAGTCCTGATACTTTGAACAGGCTCTAGCATAACGGATTATCGCAAGGTGACAAAACTTATCCTCAATACCATTGGGTAAGCCTTTGTCAAGTATTTATTAGTTTAACCATCTACCATTCATGTCCCCTGAAGTGTTGACAAGTTGATGGTTAGCCTGCCAAACAAATTCCCAAATTATTTCTTTACTTCATACAAATGTTCTCACAAGGTGTTATAGGGGTTGTAAAATTTCATTCTTACAAAGTGACAGATTAGTTGTTTGTTATAAGCTCATAATGATCTACCTGTATTCCTTTCAAATCCCTTGATGATTTCTAAAGTTCTTTATCAAGTTTCAATATAAGTATGAAATGAACTTCCCAATTTCTTAATATTATTTTCTTAAAAATTTTCTTATGGTGATAGGTGTGATAAGTCCTTCACAGATGCTATTGTTACTGCAAGCTAATACCTTATAAGAAAATGTTTAAGAAAAAATTTAAGAAGTGAAGAGATGCATTTTGAAATAGTTTTCTCAAGTTCCTGATCAACTTGTCAAGACATCAATGAAAATACTTAGTATGTTCTTGAGTAAATAAGAGATTAAGAAGGGATTACCGTGATAATTTGTGGGAATCTTTATGTGTAACCGCTATAACTGTGAAACGTAAACTCCATATGCTGGTGCAGACGGGATATTACTGCTCAGGAAGGGAAAGTTAACAATGGGAAAATTGAAGTCATCTCGTTTATCGTACAGCCTAGTAGTAAGCTTCCCGTTGTCAATATAGAGATAACAATCCAAGTATGAGGAGGAGGTTGCATCTCTGTTGTTTCCTTAATTTCAAGTTCACGTGGATAGATGAATTCCAAGTACTCTGCAAATTTAGCATTTTTCAGAGACAATAAATCATCTATATATCTGTAGGTGAAATTGAATTGTTGTGCAAGGCGTTTCTTACCTGCTTTGAGGAGACCTTGTACAAACTCCGCCTCATACGAGTACAAGAACAAGTCGGCAAGCAACGGTGCACAATTAGTACCCATTGGTATGCCAATTGTTTGCTGAAATAATAGGCCACTGAACTCCACGAAAATATTGTCAATTAGATATTCCAGCATCCTTATGACATCTGCATCAGTGTACTTTGTGGTGCATCAGAGTGATCTCGAACGAAGTATGTGTCTTTGTAGCCAAGGACAACATACTGGTAGCGACGGTTACCATTCTTGTGGAAAAAAAACATTGATTTATGATTTCCTTGAGTTTAGATTTCAATTCATCATGAGGACTAGTTGTGTAGAGCGTTGAGAAATCGAAAGATTTTATGCTGTTTACTGAGAGAAAAGACTGCGATTTAAGATATTCTAGAAGCTCTTTGGAGTTTTTCAAGATCATCTGATTTACACCACTCCTGGCATATGCAGTGTCACAATATTTCTGAAGGCCATCTTTAACTGCAGTAAGGATTCGTGTTAGGATCTGTGAAAGAGGCTTGGTTGAGCACTTAGCTGAACCTGCGATATATCTCTGCTTGTACGGATTCTTGTGAAGCTTAGGAATCCAGTACAACTTTGGAAGTTCCATATCTTCCTCTGGGAGGGAAAATCCGAACGAAAGCATCACCGATTGGTGGTTTCGCAGAATTTCATCTTTGGACAAAGAAGAAAGATTATATGTTGGGTTGCATGTCATAGTGCTCAAACCAAGCTCTTCTTTTAAGCAGTTTATACAGTGTGTTTTGCAAACAAACACAATATTGTTAGATGCCTTGTCAGCTGGAACAACGACAAACTTCTGATGGATTTCAGCTAACTCAGCAGCAACATCTGGATCATCAAACTCCGAATAATGTCGGCGAGACATGGTTCTGCTGAATACTGTTATACGTCTGTTTACCAAGGCCATTACTGATTTTACCCATTCGGAGAGGGTGTCAACCTCCGCATCCTCTTTCCTAGCCCAGCGCCCAACAAAATTGAGCAGTTGGCCTAAAATCATATGCCAGATAGACGATTGCTTAAATAATATTTCGATTTAAGTTTTTTTTTTTTTTTTTTTTCAAAATATCTGCAAAGGCTAGGCAGTAAATGTAATTTTTAAATTTTGCCCATTACAAGTCAATGGAATCTCTAAGTTGCCACTGCAAAGAAACTAAAGAGCCGAATTTCGTAAAAAAACAAAAACAAAAAAAAAAAAAAAACCTATTATTGCACTTATGGTGAATATTTTGATAAAACATATGGTTTTTGAGGAGATGATTTTTTTTTTCTCTATTTTTTTGCATTTTTGGTTTCCATGGCAACATATGAAACTGAACAGAAGACCTAAAATCATGTGGCGGATAGAAGCTTGCTTAAGGAACATTTCTATAAAACTTTTGTCATAATATCTGCAAAGGCTTGGCAGTCAATTGAATTTTACAATTTTCCCCATTACAAGTCAATGGAAACTCTAAGTTGCCATATCAACCAAACTAAATAGCCGAATTTCATACGAAACACAAAACCTTTTGAGGCAAATATGGTGAATACTTTCGTAAAGTCGCTGCCTTATAGAGCATAATATTATGGTTTCTGGGGAGATGATTTTTTAAGTTTTTTTTTCTTTCTTATTTTTGCATTTTGGTATCCATGGTAACCAATGAAAATGAGCAGTTGGCGTAAATCATAAGGCAGATAAAATATTGCTTAAGAAATATTTCTATGAAAGTTTTGTCAAAATATCTTCAAAGACTTGGCAGTCAATGCGAGTTTTCAATTTTCTCCGTTATAAGTCAATGGAAACTCTAAGATGTCATAGCAACCAAACTAAAGAGCTGAATTTCATAATAAGCACAAAACCTGTCGAGGCAATAAGGTGAATATTTTCATAAAGTCTCAGCCTCATAGAACACATGGTTTCTGAGAATATGATTTTTTAAAGTTATTTTTATTTGTTTTGCATTTTGGTTTCCATGGCAACCAATAAATATGAGTAGTAGGCCTAAAATCAAATGGCTGATAGAAGATCGCTTACGGAAAATTTCTATGAAAGTTTTGTCAAAATATCTGCAAAAGGCTTGGCAGTTAATGCCACTTCAGTTTTCCTTATTATAAGTCAATGGAATTAAATTGACACAGCAACCAAACTAACGAGTCGAATAAAAAAAAATCAGCCGAAGGATGCTACAGTGGCTTCAGAGGAGATGTCTCTTGAAAGTGTTGACGGACGCAGACACAGACGCAGACGACGACGGACAACTGCCTATCCTATAAGCTCCCTCGGAGCCGAAGCTAAAAATGCATACCCAACTGAACTCCAATGTGAAGTTTTGACATATTTGCGTGTCACTCACGAGGACAAATGGCCGAAAAAACCTTGTACAGTAGAACTTCGATCGCTCGAACATCGATGGCTCGTTTACTATGGCTGAGTCTAACCCTTTCTTGAGCCCGTTGAGAAATCCTCTATATAAGAAATAGCGGGGAATAATTTAGAAGATTTTAGTCTTTTATTTTGTTAATGTATGCTGTGTGTACTCATTAGAATCGCCTCGATGAGGCGATTCTAATGAGTACACACAGCATACATTTGCATTATATAACACCGGAAAAATGTCCAAAAGAATCTTATTATACCTCCTAACAGTAACCCTCAGTGGCTTGAACTTCCCCTGTCACGAACAGATTTTCGAGGTCCCAAAGGTGTTCGAGCCATTGAAGTTCGACTGTAGATAGTTTGGATTTGTAACAACACAATTCTCAGCTCTGCGATATATTTCTTGCTTCCAAAGGTAAACATTTTTAAAGAATATTTCTAACATCGCACTTGTTATCCCGTCTCACGGCGACGTTATCCCTTTTTAACCTTGATGTTAGATGGCGTGTCAAATATGTTATGCAAACAGGTAATCTCATGTGATAAAGCCAGATATATTATAGGGGGAGAAGCCCCTGTGGTGCAGTGGTTATGCTACTCGCCTTGTAAACCAGGGATCGCAGGATCGATCCCGGGCTTCTCCAGACTTTCGGATGAGTCTTTAAACCGAGGTCCCGTCTCCGTAAGACCTTAGCTGTTGGTGGGACGTAAAACAAAAACTCACTCACTCATATTATAGCGGGATTCCTTTTAACAATGGCGGAAAATAGGGAGAATCTGAAGGAATCAATAGCATTTTCGTCAACATGAAGTGTATTTGAATCGAAATAGATCAGTTCTAGTGCCTTGATTTATTGAGACAAATCATGAGCGCTACGCGCTCGTAATTTGATTTACATTACAACTGACTACCAAACATTGATATATCACTCCATAAATCACTGCGTTCTTAAACGCTATTTTATTGCAATAACATTTGCTGGGACCCTGGTAAGATATTTTAACACTCGCTCTAGCAGCCTCGTGTTCAAACCGCTCCCTCGGGTCCCAGCAAAGGTTAAGGCATGAAAAACCATGGGTGATCCCTGTATTTTCGTTTGTTACGGCTCAAAATAGTGTAGAAAAACAAACTATATTCGCTGTCTAAAACTCAATGTAACAATTTAATGTGATATTCCAATTCATTTTTTTTTTCGAATATGCACGACTGCTCGCCAAGGCTTTGAAAAGAAAAGGACGGGAAAGAAGAAAAAAAATAACAGAAACATGAAATGAGCATTATAGCCTGCATGTAATAATTGTTAATGTGCGAAATGAACGATCACTGCATGTGTCAAAACAAACTTAAATTGATATAATATGCACGCTCGTGGTTATTACAGAAGAAGAACAGTCCCAGCAGGCACATGGCGTAATTATGACGTCACATTAACGTCGGTGAAACGTCTTGACGTTTATGGAACGTCACATCTACGTCGTCGTGACGTTGCATCGACGTTGATTTGACGTTGCAATATTTATGTGTGCCTGCTTTGAGTATATTTTTATAAAAATGTTTTGTCTTCCGATTATGCACATATTTTGACAATAAAGTAAGTATGTAAACTCTTTTCGCTGTCATAATTTTCATTGCCAACAGCGGCAAACTTTGAAAATGACGATCATTTTGTAAGACATGTGGTGGGCCCCTTCCACAAAATTCTGATCATATGTTGATTATTGCCCATGCCATAAATGCCATTTCTGAACACAAATGAGCAGGAGTACGAAAACACCTACAAGAAGACGCACACCTAACAAATCTTCGGATAAGCCTGGACGTTCACCCAGTCTAGTATGTCTTCGCTTATCTGTCGTTTGATAGCCCAGAGAATATAGAAGGCTTATTCGAACAGTGAAGACTCTGATGTCACTGGATCAGAACCTTCACAGGTCGCTGTGGTTTTCTTGTAGATTCTGTCCTGCCCCGAACTAATTGGCTTCACTATATAAGATTCAACTCGAATTTGACTATATTTTTCCTTGTTTTTGTCTATGCCAATGAGCGTAGACATTATAGACATTGGGTTTAACACGGAAGTACAACCATTAGTTACCCACAATGCAGGTTGAGCTTTATATTAATTCAACAGCAAGTGAAAGCTTTTACAAGAAGAAAAAAGCGGTCAATAACAAGTATAAGCTTTCACACAAAAAGGCCCACGGACAGAGCTCTGGCACACAAATGCATTTGTACATTTGTAACAGCCCATATTTGTCTGTCTGTCTGTCTGTCTGTCTGTCTGTCTGTAAAAGCTATACTTGTTTACTATCTGCATGACAAACTAAAGAAACAATCAGAACCGTAGAATATTCAGAAGTCTACTGTCGGATATGAAGTAGACTGAAACCAATTAGTTCTTCTGTTTGGCTCATGTTAGACTGGTGAAACAGCCATAGACAGGTAGGTTTCTTTATTTTAACTGTATGTATATTGCCCTGAGCCAGCTAAAGCTAAAACCCAAGAATTGGGAAAACACGCCTATACAAATACATTGTAACTTTACCGCCGGAAAAAGGGAAAATTAAAGATGAAAATATGTTATATTTTTCTTATTTCTGCTCAAAATATAGAATGTGGGTGTTCGTTAGAACCGCCTCGATGTTCTATCGAGTACCCACAATCTATATTTAAGAGCAGAAAAAAAGAAAAATAAGGTTTTCTCCTGTAAAGTAGAAGTAAAACAAAGATCAGGAATTGATACAATTAACTTACTCCACCCAGTTTTACTATATAAAAGTGGGGTTCAAGGGGGTCAAAATTATTAAGGCGTGTTTTCGTGATGGTTGGGATATTATACAAGATTTGTTTCATGATCAACTGAAATGACCATTGCATGTTAATTGCTCGAAACATACCTTGTAGGTGCTCCTTAAAACTGCATCAGTGTGACAGTTCTGATAAATAACACAATCTATTTTTAGGGCAGAAATAAGAATTACACCAGCGTTTCCTTTACACATATAAAGTGGGGTTTACAAGGGTGTTCATTACATGGACTTGTTAGCATGATGTTTCTCAAAATAAAGCGTGAAATAAACAAATATAAAATGATATCCTGAATGAGGCCGTTCTACCCACAATCTGTAATTAAATAAAATGTATTCTTTGCATTTGATGGTTTCGTTTGTGGATCGTTTCTCCGGGTCGTTACGCCCGTGATTCTGGGGTGGGTCGATTGGCCCTTATAAGGTGAGTCGGTTCGCCCGTAAGTCTTTTTGCCTGTGGGTCGTTCCGCTCCAATTTCATTTTTCTAAGGGAAAGACAAACTGGATGGATTGGTAAACGGATGAATGGGTACAGGGGGAAACGGGATGGATAGATAAACGGACTGGGTGGTGCGTGGTTTGACAGACGGACGGGCGAACGCACATGCGAATATACGAACGGATAGATAGATAGATAGATAGATAGATAGATAGATAGATAGATAGATAGATAAATAGATAGATAGATAGATAGATAGATAGATAGATAGATAGATAGATAGATAGATAGATAGATAGATAGATGCTTGGGTAGACGGGCGAACGGACGGGTGAAGGTATGGACGGACGGGGTGGAAATAAATAAATCATCGTTTTAACAAGTCTATCGTATAAAAAAACCTAATTTGGGCCTAAAACCCACTTTTTTCAACGGAAAGTAGGTTTCCAGATTAACATAATTTGTCTTACTTCTGTTTTTAAACATAGATTATGAGGCGGTTCTAACCCACAATCTATGTGTTGAGCAGAAATGAGACAATGCCACCTTTTTCATCTACAAATTGTCAGTTTCACAGCAATAAAATCACATTATATAACGTAATGTGAGCTCTCTTTCTCAAACATTTTGTAGCCAAGTTGCCCAGCCCTAACGCAGAAGTCGTCAGTAAGTCGTCGAGCTGCACAAAACGAGGATATAACAATATAAAGCTCATAAGCAACAAAAACTGAATAAACATGCTAGAGCACACCGACCCCTACATATTTCCCGCGATTCCTTTATAAACCAAAACATACCTTACCTCAATCCATAAGGCCTAAATAATCAAAGTACTGAAAGTACTGAGGAAAGCTGATTTATGAGAAATAATTATTATGATAACAATGCCAGTCGTAGATCAAGCAGTTATCTTCACATTTTGTGAGGGTTAAAAAATCGTCGAAGAAAATAAAAATGATTCATCGATTGTTTTGAGTTTAACGACAGGTCAACCCTTGTGGATCATTTTGTCTTCGCCAAGAGAAAGGTGTGGGGGGTGGGGGGATAGAAGAAATAGCAGAGGAGATGAAAGTGAGGGACAGAGTGAATGGAAGTGTAGAAACAGAAGAAATTTCAACACTCACCATCTACCGTTGCCTGCTGCAAGGACAGCAGGCTTTGCCCAAATGTAAGTCAGTATCAGCTGGACTGCCCAGTGACACAAGATACACATGACCTGTGCCTCACCAAACTACCCCCTCGAAGGAAAAAGGGAAGAAAGACAGAAAGATGAACGTGTCTGCTAATTTCTTCATGGTTTCTAAATTAGCTCAGTGCATTCTGTGCTTGTCCCATCTGCTAATAATCTTACAGACAAATTCTCCTAGCGGGCATATTACGTCTTAGCAATGTCGCATCAACGTTGCGTTGATGCGACGATGCAGGCGCTTGGAGCTATGTTCCTTCGGGCATAGGAACATAAAAAGGAGAATAACTTGGACCAAAAAAAAAAAAAAAAAAAAAAGATCATTTTTAAACCATTTGATTAAGACATTATAACTCTGATCAGACGTCGCATTTAGCGAATTCCAAAAAAAAATAAAAATACATTAACCCATAAATGCCAATTGTTTCAATAATGGGACATTCGGAAACAGTTAAGACAGATTAGAGGCCACAGAATGTAGCGTCTGATCGGTGTCTTCACTATTTGCTAAAAGTACGGAACTTGATGCAAAACTCACAGCTTACAACACATGTTTTGTAATTAGAGCTCTCGAAAGCAGGTGAATAACTGTGTTGATGTCTGTCAGTTATGGGTTGTTTAGTCGGTCACTGATAATCACAGACGTACAAGCGAGCTAACCCTTTTAACCCTGTAGACCGGTGCAGACGATGAGGTAGAAATACACTGTATCTATGCAAACCGTATAGATCCTGATAAGACGGCACGTAGCTAGCACGTCTCGCCAGAATCTACAGATACACTGTTTAACTGCCGTCATGTCAGTGAACTAATTAGAAATCCCTTTCTATAAGTATATATTTAAAGCGAGAAGAGTCCTGTTCAGAAACTCCGGGATGAAAGAGTAAAACAAAATATCATCGGATAGCGCGTAGGAAAAAAATCATAGGGTATTGTTTTCTGTTCAGAATATGTCTTTTTGTGCCAATTTATATTCAATCCGTATAAAGTCTCGAAAAATGAAATATTTTGAAAGACGTTTCATGCCTGCAAAATTAGTTTTTAGGAGTTCCTTTGGACTATTTTATGCAGCGAACGAACAGCGGAAGTGGAATAACGCGGTCCAGTACCGGAAGTAGAAATGTAATGACATAGAAACTTTATTTTATAAATCAACTTTCAAAAATATGGGCAAAATGACCCAGGGCGAAACGACCAGTGTCCATTACAGAATGTATGTCCTTCAAGGATTTCTAAAAATTGCAATGCGAGGCAATGTATTGTATCGAGAGGTTGTAGATGACGTCACACACCTACAGTTATCTTTCTTGCCGGAGACACCCAGGCTCATTTCCAAAAAATTCTTTTGTACTTGCCTTGTAAATAACTTTCTTGCCCCTTGGAAAATTATGACTAAACCTTGATTATTTTATTCTTATAATCTTTAAGAACAATCACAGACACATATTAATCCCTTCAGTATTTTTATCACTATGGGATAATTGGTCAAAAATGAATAAATTTGTACACAATTACCTGTCTGTTGTTTCCAATATGGCGGATAATAATCTTACAAATATGCCGTGCCTGCAACCTCTCAATTGTATTTGACTATAGGTAGCAGAACACAGTTTCCAGCCTGTGCACATGGGGAAATTTCTTCATAAGTAAGGGTAGGGATCAAATTCAGTGTCTAAATAATGTTTGACAATTATAAAACAATGTCTTGAATTGAGTGTATTGTTTTGTGTAATTGTGGAGAAATATGAATTAATTCATGGTCACATGACCTGAATATCAAGGGATGTGACTGAAATACGAAACTACTGCTGTGGGATATTTATCGTTACGCTTCCTGTTTCATATAGTGTCTTGACTGCATTTGGTTATTGCTAAAACAGTAAACGGCTGGCAGGGGTCAATTTCTAGCCCCCTTTCATTTTTGGTAGGTGTACAATAGAGCTGAATGCTGACAATTGTCCTTGCAAATGTAGTGTGCTACCAGGGCTCCCTTGAAAACAGTAGAAAATGGTAAAAATTAGCAGCAGAAGTGGGTGGGGTAGGATTTCTTTACATAGGCACTATATTGGCTGTACAGTATACAAGCTATTGAAACCAGTTTCAAATGATTTTGTGGCAAGTCACAATGCAGAGATAACACACAAGAGAAAGGTTGCAAAGTGTACAATTTGTTACGGCTCAAAAAACTTCGTCCGCTGCGAGTCCGAGTCTCGCCGACAGCTTGGAATAGTGAATTGCTACACCGTATACGACAGGGTTATGCCGACTGTCATTAAATGGACCAGGGGTCAGTTGTTCAAAGCATCGTTAGCTTAACGAGCTCGTTAGTGGTCATATTGTTAACTCTTCTAGCAAGTACAATATTGTAAATTTTAGTATTTTTGCTGCAAAAATGTGAGCAGCTTTTGCGTCCGCAAAAGCTGCTCACATTTTTTCAGCAAAAATTTCAGCTTATTTGCCATATTTAATGATCAAAGTTTTAACGATACGTTAACTAACGAGGTCGTTAGTTTTGAACAACTGGCCCCTGGAGTTCAGTTGGCTTACATCCTTTGGCTAAACAGAGACAACAGAGAAGGGCATAGAAAGTCACTGATTTACAAGATGATGAAACACACCTGCTTTCAACTCATGTTTGGGGAACAGAAAAAAGTAAAAAAGAGCTAATAAAATCAGAACCTGATAAAGGTGTTAAGATATATCTTTCTGTACTTTGGTAATTATCTCGAAAATACCTGGTGTATACAATGATACCCAAACAAACAAAGAAACAAACGTCTTATTTTTCTGACAGCTGCTAACTACAAATTAATTCCATTGTTTTACAAAAGTACATTGCCCCCGCCAAACGGGGCTTGAAGAAATAGATGGGCTGCATGATGCGTCCACGCAGAGCTGACACCGACCGCACACGAGTAATGGTAAACCGCTTGGAGGATCTAAGCCTGCCCAGGAAAAGCGCTGCGAGTCGGCACGTCCATGCTTATAAATCCAATTTATATCCTATATATTGGTTTCATTGGGCGACAAGACTTGAGATGTCATTTCATCTCAATGTTGGGTAAAAGTCCCACAAAACTGGAAGCAACGTTTCCAAAATGACATATACAGTGTTGACGTAGACGTTAAACTTCAAATCAAACAAACACACAAATTTACAAAAGTACAGAAAGTCTGAGGTTTAGTATTAAAGGATAGTTCAAATACCTCAGACGTTTTTCCTCACCTATCAAGGTGGTTACTCACAATGGCGTTACTCCCTCCGGGAAATGCTTTTAGAAAAGCCCCCCCCCCCCCCCCCACACCCCTGTTTTGAGGAATATTTTAATACTGAAATGCAAATTATATTTCGGATGTTGTGGTTTATCTAAAGTTACTGCAGTTTTCCTTCACCAGTGACATAGCTCCAGAAAAGGTAACGAGGATAATTAAGGGGAATGGGAACACCTTCAGGGGAGGCAACTCCTACAAAAAGTATTCAGGAGCAAATTCTTTCCTTTAAGAGCAGACCCCCTTTTCAGTGCGACAGGGATTATAGAAAAGCGAACAGGAAGTCCCGAAAGTTCTCTTCCTTTGAAAAATGGCGAAAAAAATCTGCCACATGTACACATTCCCCTTAAGGGATAATTTTCATTATTTCTTTGTAGAAACATATGTTGTGGGTACTTGTTAGAATAGCCTCACTGAGGCTTTGTTTGATTTGATTTGAGGTTTAACGTCCCCGTCAACACTGTACAGGTCATTTTGGAGACGTTGCTTCCAATTTTGTGGGACTTTTACCCGACATTGAGATGAAATGACATCTCAAGCCCTGTCGCCAAATGAAACATACCTCACTGAGGCACTGAAGCAATTCTAACAAGTACCCACAACATATGTTTAACCCATACATGCCTAGCGGCCCTTTACTAGGACGTTGGCAAACAGTACTGACCCAGTTCAGAAGTAACAGAACGCGGCGTCTGATCTGGGTCTACACTGTTTGCTTAAAGAACATTTGTTTTTGCAAAATTTGCCACCTGACACCAATCTAATTGTAAATGGATCACTCCAAACTTACTAGGTGGAAGAATCTATTTCTATATATGGGTCAAATGGAAAAAAAAAGAATTATGCCTATGGTGAGCAATCCTGTCATTTACCCGAAATAGTGTTGGTTTAAACATATTTTATTCAGATAGGTTTACAATTCAAGAATCATATACTAATACAAACAGTGACTTATTGAAAGGATTAGAACGAAAGCAGCAGCTTATAGAGTTCCTCTCCTTAATAATTGTATTTGTATCTTTAGTGGCGGCTTTTACTATTTAACATGCTGAATAAATACAGAGAAAATTCTGAAAACGTTCGACATGAAAATAAGAAAGGAAAAGGAAAAAATAAATAAATAAATTGATAACCAAATCAGATATGATGGAGAGAGGATGGGGATAGGGCACACAATGTTGTCCTTGCTGCGTTGATTGTCGACGCATGCAGAATTCAATCAAAAGCGTTTGGTTTGTAGTATATACTTGTGTACATGGTCAAATAACCAACTATTATAGTTTATCAACGACCTTTGAGAGTTCAATGTTCAAGCGTGACAAGACTATTCCATGTTTTAGGGGATGCAGGTTTCGGATTTCTTTTTTTCACAGGATTTTTAAATTATAAATATGTTTTTTGATAATGCCATTATGTGGAAGTCGTGGCCAAGTGGTAAATATGATGCTGCACGATCCTCAGTAAAACTATATCGCCCAATATAAAATCCCAGCTAAAGGCGATTTACCTAAAACGTGGACTAGTCCAAAATTAAAAGTGCAGTCAAGTCTCACTGCGTTTTGAACGACTATATCATCGTGTGATAAACCTGGATCACCATACAGTAAGAGATTTAATGAGGGTGTTTGGATAAGATTTACTGCGTTCAGGAGAATGGTACGAGGTGCTTGGTAAAGTCTGCAGTGAAAGAAAAAATGTTGTGAGTTTTCTACACTACCGCAAAGACACAGTGGTGAATCTATTATGTTTTTCATAAACAGTTCTAAATTTAGTGAGCTACATCCAGTACGTAGTCGTGTGTGTAGTATCTGAGCCTTCCTTTTTCCGTGGTAGTAATGTTTGGGTACCTTACGCTTGTCTTTGCTTAGATGGTATTTAAACGAATTGAGAGTTGGGAGTTGTCTAACTTCTACTGGTAGATTATTCCATTCTCTGAGCGTTGATGGCAAAAAAGAATTGTAATAGAGGCTTGTTTTAGTTCTGATGGTTTGAAGATCGCTAGAGTTTCTCAGGTTATAACGAGATATTGTGCTAACTTGTCGTGGAAGAAGGGAAGAAAGATAGGTAGGTGCTAAGTTGTTAAACATTTTGTAAAATAATGTCAGTTTATGTTTGTGTCGCCTTTGTTGAAGTGTATCCCAACAGACTTCTTGGTACAGTTTATTCAAGGAGACTAGTATAGTTGAGCCTGTGACTATCCTTGCTGCTTCAACTTGAATTTTCTCGAGTTCATTTTTTTCGTATTGTGAACAGTTGTCCCAAATAACATCAGCATATTCCAAAATTGGCCTTATAAAAGCTGTATAAATGGTTTCTAGTGATTTTCTGTCAAGTTTGAATTTCAGTTTCCGCATTACATTTATTCTGAACCATGCCTTCTCTTTTATATAATCAATCTGTTTGTGCCAAGAACAATCTTGAGAAAAATATAAGCCCAGATGTTTGTGGAAGTCTACTTCGTCAATCTGAATGTTTTGCATAAATAGAGGTGGGTGATTTGGTTTGATTAACTTACGTGACATGAGGAAAGATGCACTCTTCGACGGGTTAAAAGCTACGAGCCAGGTAGCAGCCCATTTGGAAAGTTTATCGAGGTCAGAGTTGAGACAGGTAGCAGCTGAGACAGGATCGTCTACAACTATGAAAAGGCTAGTGTCATCAGCAAATAGACGAATATTTGAACCGATGTCGGTGACGATGTCGTTAATGTACAATAAGAAGAGTAGGGGCCCTAGAATTGACCCCTGAGGTACACCTACCCTTATGAATGCCCAGTCCGAGGTACCGCCTGGTAAAACGACACGCTGTCTTCTATCTGAAAGATAGTTTTTAAACCAATGAAGAACAGAGCCTGTGACACCAGCAACTTTAAGTTTGTACACTAGACCTGTGTGCCAGACACGATCGAATGCTTTGCTGATGTCACAAAAAACTGCCCTTACTTCTTTGCCAGCATCGAGTGCTTCGCAGAAAGTGTGATATAAGAATATAAGCTGGTTAACTGTAGAATCACCCGGAATAAAACCGGACTGAAGAGATGATAGAGTGTTATTGTTTTGAAGGTGATTATATAGGTGCTTGAAAACTAGTCTCTCGAAAAGTTTGGCTTCAGCGTTCAGTAAGGAAATTGGGCGATAGTTAGAAACAATAGATAAATCACCTTTTTTGGGAACAGGAGAAACATTAGCGTATTTGTAAGTCGTTGGGAATATCCCATAACGCAAAGATTGGTTGAACAGATTGCAGAAAGGTGCAGAAAGCTCGCTCGACAGTTCCTTCAGAATACGGTTGCTTATACCGTCTGGGCCGGAGGCTTTTCCTACTTTCAGAGTCTGAATGGTTGACTGTACTTCTAGTGGTGTAAGAGTTATGGTACTTAACTGGGATTGATAAGAAGGTTGGGGCAAGTCGGGTTAAAGGAATATCCTTCCCAAAAAATTCTAGCAGATTATTTTTTCATCAAAGGCTAGAAGAATGTAATCGGTTCGTAAGCTGGACATGTGGATGTCTTTTTGCTTTGTGTTTCCGTTTTGAGTACATTGCCCTCAAGATGTGAATGGAACTGAATGAAAGTCGTTGTTTGTATAATAATACATGTAATAGTAGAAACATAACATTCTAATGTGAAATAGTTATCAAATGGCTTTTTCAGATGAAGTGTGTTAATGTACGAGTCGTATAGCACAACACTGAGACGGCGCACAAAGGAACCTACAAAAAGAACAACAACTTTTCTCTATAAAGCGTGGTAGCTTAATTAAGGTACTCATTACAACATATTTATCCGTCCCCGCCCATCGGGGCTTGAAGAAATAGATGGGCTGCAATGATATGAAACCGTCCACACACCGATATAAGAGGATTTAAGCTTGCCCATGCAAAACGGTACACATGCATATAAATCCTATTGATTTCTTTGGGCCACAGGGCTTGAGATGTCATTTCATCTCAAAGTCGAGTAAAAGTCCCTCAAAACTGGAAGCAACGTCTTCAAAATGACCTATACAGTGTTGACGTTAAAAACAAGCAGGGTGTTTATTAAATGGACTTGTTTATGTCACATCATTACGAAAACACGCCTATACAAATACATTGTAAACTTAACCGCCGAAAAAAGAACATTGTAAGATGAAAAATTGTGATATTTTTCTTATTTCTGCTCAAAATATAGATTGAGGGTACTCGTTTGAACTGCCTCATCTATACCCACAATCTATATTTTAGAGCAGAAATAAGAAAAATAAGGTTCACCCCTGTAAACCCCGGTTTTACTATATAAAAGTGGGGTTCAAGGGGTCTAAGTTATATAGGCGTGTTTTCGTGATGAATACGGCGACACGTAATGGCACGCAAACTGATCGCTCCTTTACCATGGTTAATCCAAGAGGGCGTGATTAATTTACGGAAGCGTTCCGGTCAATCCTGTTTTTTTAATCATTATAACAAACAACACTGCTGACCAGTCAATAGAATGTAGCAATCAGTCAGTAATGGCCTTTTCTTTAATGCTTCTGGAGCAAAAGTAAGCCTTAGGTAGTCTACTCCCACAGCCGTAGACAATAACACGGATGACATGCTAATTGAAAATAGCATTAAACTAGCCATGACCTTTTCTTAAATGCTTTCGGAGCAAAAGTCATTCTTAAGATTGTCTACGCCCGTGGGCGTAGACAATTAGGTACAGTCGCTGCAGGTGAAACCAAGTAGACATTCCGATTAAATCTCTATACTTCATCAGGTCGCCGACCTCTGTAGCCCGGTCGGATGCGCGTCTGACTGGTGATTAGGATGTCGCGGGTTCGATACCCGCCCCCGCCCATCAAGGCTTGGAGAAATAGATTTGGCTGCATGGGGCACATGCTTCCGCCCAGATCTGTAACCGACCAAACATGAGTACTGTTAACCGCTTTGAAGGTCTAAGCCTGCCAAGGTAAAGTAGTGCAGGTCGGACCGTCCCTGGGTATTAACCATAGCGGTTTGTTTTGGCGGTAGAGTTTGAGCTGTCATTTCATCTCAAAAGTCCAACAAAATCAGAAGCAACGTTTCCAAAATTACCGTAAATCTGTTGACGGGGACGTTAAATCTCAACACAAACAAATGGACACAATAGGCAGGTAATGCATCCATCACGTTAACAGGCCCGTATATTGAACACACCTCTAAACCCCATTTTATATATGTTGGGAAAATTAGGTAATGCATTATTTTTCCTATTACTGCTCTAGGACATCAGTTGTAGGCAGTCGTTAAAACTCTAACGAGCACGAGGAGGTTCTAACGAGCATCCACAGCCTATGTTTGGAGCATTAATAAGAACAATATCACGAAGTTTCATAAAAAAGTAACAATTTTGGTGATATGAGTGAATGCAATATGCACAAGGGTGTGCTTTTGTTTGTTTAATTTGAGGTTTCACGTCCCCGTCAACACTGTATAGGTCATTTTGGAGATGTTGCTTCCAGTTTTGTGGGACATATACCCGACATTGAGATGAAATGACAGCTCAAGCCCAATGTCGCCCAATGAAACCAATAGGGTTTATAAGCATGGAGGGCCGACTCACACCGCTTTTCCTGGTCAGGCTTAGATCCTCCAAGCGGTTTACCCGTACTCGTGTGCGGTCGGTTTCAGCTCTGCGTGGAGGCATCATGCAGCCCATCTATTTCTGCAAGACCCGATCGGCGGGTGTGTTTAATCTTAATGGCAGCTATAACAGTCCCCTTACGATAACACGCCCGTAAGACATAGTGCATTTTTTCACATCTCCAAAATGGCTTCTTTTCGGATGAAAAATCCATGATATCTTTCTTGTTTATACTGAAAGCATAGATTGTGGGTGCTCGTAAGAACCGCAAAGCATAGATTGTGGGTGCTCGTTAGAACCGCCTCATTGAGGCGGTTCTAACGAGTACCCACAACCTATGTCTTGGAGTAAAAGTAAGAAAAATAATGTTTACCTCCGTAAACCCCAGTTTTTCTCTATTCAAAGTGGGGTGTAAGGGGGTGTTATTTCACGGACTTGTTCCCGTGATAGATTCTTCACGTCTGTGTAGTTACATGTATAATTAAAAGGAAGTTTTTCAGTCGAAACCCACTTTGTAACCCTTTTATCGACCATCGCCCATAAATGGAATAGAATCCAAATCCGTAACACGATTATGAAATGAATCATCTTGACTTAACCTCTTCAACCCTCTAAACAGAGTCATAAAGGTAATTCTCCGCAAACAGTGTAGATCCAGATGGGACAGCTCGAAACGAGCCGTCCCATCTGGACCTACACTGTTTGTCATTTTGTTAAAATTTTGACTATCTCCCGGCCCCACCCCACAACCACTGGCAACAATCGGTATGCCCAAATTCAAGAATGGAAGAGTCGTCTTAAGAACCTCAGGGGCGTAAGGGTTAAAATTTGAACTCAGTTGAAGCATGTATTGAAATATTACTTATGATCTACAATGAATATGAAAAGAAACCACAAACTGGGAAAAAAGACGGGTAATAAGTACAAAAAATATAAATATGTTATACAGTACATACATATGGATAAACTTTCATAATGCAAAATACTTGGGATGCTTATAGGGATTTTAAGGCCCATAATATCTTGGGTTGGGTTCACCAAGTTATAACAAGTAAACCACATTACGAGACCATATATGAGTTTGATCGCCTCTTATCGCCCTCTTATACGCGCAGTCTGATCAAAGTGTTCACTGTGCTACAAACGGGTGCCCCTGTCGCTGTTCTTGTTCCTGTTTCCCCTTGTCGGAGGCCATCAGCTGGAGGTGGGGGGGGGGGGGGGATCCGGGGGAACTAACCGATAATGGGACCGAAAAACGCGGCATCTGATCAGGATCTATACTATTTGCTAAAGGTATATGAATTTAAGGGTAACTTGTCAGTGTGATGGAACGTGAACTTTGAATTTTCTGAAATAAAATATCGGGGGTATCCCTTATTTTCCTTATTTCTGCTCCAAGATAAAGGTTGTGGGTACTCGTTAGAACCGCCTCAATGAGGCGGTTCTAACGAGTACCCACGACCTATGTTTGCAGTATAAATAAATATCAAGGATGTTTTTTATTTTGGTTTTATGGCCCTTCCAAGATTAGTTCTCTCATATCGAACCGATATTTAAATCAGAGGTGGGATAAAGCCGGAGTAGGGCACGGAGAAAAACCACCTGGCCTTCCGTTGCAGAACTTGGCGTCTCACATATGACCCGAACTAGGAGCCAACCCACAGCGGTGAGAGCGCTAATGATGAAGAGTGAGCACATTTATCCACTAGGCCACGGAGGCCCGTATCTCGGCCTTTCATTAGAAAAGTTGTGAAAACACGGGTGTGTTATCCTAACGATCAAGTTTATTAATAGTCGTGTTATTCTTGTCGCTGTGACGGCAGATGTTGGTTGATTGGTTGATTTGAAGTTTAACGTCCCCGTCAACACTGTAAAGGTCATTTTGGAGACGTTGCTACTAATTTTGTGGTACTTTTACCCGACATTGAGATGAAATGACATCTCAAGCCCTGTCGCCCAATGAAACCAATAGGGTTTATTAGCATGGACGGTCCGCCTCGCACCGCTGTTCCTGGACAGGCTTAGATCCTCTAAGCTGTTTACCAGTACAAGTGTGCGGGCCGGATTCAGCTCTGCGTGGAAGCATCATGCAGCCCATATATTTCTTCAAGCCCCTATGGGCGGGGATGTAAACAATGCTGTGTACAGAGGGTTATTTGTAAAACCTGGACTGGACGCATGTGCCGGACTAGGCAAACAGTGTAGTTCCAGATCAGACGCCACAGAAAGTGACGTTTGATCTGGCACTACACTATTTGTTTAAAAGAACAGGAAGGGAAAGAGTAAACAATCCCCGACGGCCTTGATAGTTCAGTCGGATGCGCGTCCGACTGGGGATCAGGAGGAGGCGGGTTCGATACCTGCCGGGATCGGCAACATTCTTTCGTGCAGATTGATCATGAAACCTTTTCTACGGTTATTTTCTCCCTTCCACTGATTCAAGAAGGGCAGTTGTCAGTTTCTGGCGAAAGAATGTGCACTGTTCTGGTCAACCGCTTACGTATAAGCCTGTTCAGGAAAAGTGTGAATAAGTAAACTGACCGGCTCAAAATGACCTAAAATAGTGTTGACTGGGCCGTTAAACTCCAATATAAACAAAGAAATAAACAAACAAACAAACAAACATAAAACATCCCCGTTCAGGATCATGTTCCCAGTGTGCTCACAGGGCTAATCGACCCCTAGTGCTAACAGTTCTTTGATTTAACATTGAATGGACTATTTTCTCTCTCAGGAAGGGTTCAGGTGAGCTAAAGTTTGCCTCAGAAAATTATTCATGGAAGCAACAGAGGGCCGTCTGATACGAAAGAGCATTAGGGCCACTTTAACTTTTATTTTTTTGACTCGTATCTCGAAATTTCGACTTAGTATCTCGATTTTTCGACTTACTATCTCGAAATTTCGACTTACTATCTCGAAATTTCGACATAGTAACTCGAAATTTCGACATAGTATCTCGAAATTTCGACTTAGTATCTCGAAATTTCGACTTAGTATCTCGAAATTTCGACTTAGTATCTCGAAATTTCTACTTAATATCTCGAAATTATGACTTAATATCTCGAATTTTCGACTTATTATCTCGAAATTTCGACTTAATAACTCGAAATTTCGACTTATTATCTCGAAATTTCGACTTAGTATCTCGAAATTTCGACATAATTACTCGAAATTTCGACTTAATATCTCGAAATTTCGACTTAGTAACTCGAAATTTCGACTTATTATCTCGAAATTTCGACTTAATAACTCGAAATTTCGACTTAATATCTCGAAATTTCGACTTAATATCTCGAAATTTCGACTTAATAACTCGAAATTTCGACTTAATACCTCGAATTTTCGACTTATTATCTCGAAATTTCGACTTACTATCTCGAAATTTCGACATACTTACTCGAAATTTCGACTTACTTTAATTTCTACATACTAGCTCGAAACTGACTCTGTGATCTGTGAATTCAACTCTGAATAGGGATTAGCCATAACAGGAAGCTTGTTATGGTCAACTCAGAGTTGAAAGAAGACCTCAGATGTCATAACCAACTTTCCACAACTTCATTATCACGGTTTAAATATGGAGTTCGGATATTTTTGCATGTTTAGCACCAGAAGTCATGCCTCATTTTGAGAACGAATCATTTGCCACTGGACCTGTGTGCTAGACCCCGCCGTTATGGAATTGAGACATTAGTGTGGCTAGCTAGAAGCCCGGATTTGAATCCCCTGGAACATATTTGGGAGATTCTTGGGCGTCGAATACAGAACATTGAACACACCCACGGTCCCTCTCCCCACCACCACACACACGCGTGGCTAGAGCTGACCAGCCATCAATTTCGACGTCTGACCGATGGGATGAAACAAAGGGTCTAGGAATCTGCTGCTCTGTCAAAATGATACATCTTGAACATGCAACGTATTCTGATACCGCATTTTCTGTCCGGTTGTTGCTTTGTTTAAGTTAGTCATGGTGTTCGTGTTGCATAGATTACCATCTTTTGGGTCGATTTTTTTTTTTCATTCGACCCAAAGTAGCAACCTACAGAAGCTTCTCGCCTGCTATTGTCCACGTGACTATCGCTGACCATCTACACCATGAACGTGCCGGTTATTTAATGAAGCTCTCTTCTCGTCTGATCAGGGTCTATACTGTTTGCAATGTCCATGTTCCCAGGCCCAGTCTACATGGGGCACTGACATCACAAGGAAAGACTATAGCGCTGCTATAAATAGCTCGACCTGGATTTTGAACATGATCAGTGATAGTCACGAGGTCAATAGAAGGCGGGAAGCTTCTGTAGTTAGTAACTTTTAGTCAATTGATAATTAATCGACCCAAGTGCGGCGTCTGATCAGAATCTACACATGTTGCTTATAGTATAGGAATTTAAAGGATAAACGAAACATGTTCAAATCCACATTCGAAGACAATCGACCCACCAGTGCTGTCAGTGCTTTGATCTATACATGATTTTTACAGCACACGATGAGAAAGTTTGATACCGAAAAAAAAAATGTCAAATACGACTTTCAGCCCGCTTTTATTTTACTGAAACGGGGTTGAATTTGTTTGTTTGATTTGAGGTTTAACGTCCCCGTCAACACTGTATAGGTCATTTTGAAGACGTTGCTTCCACTTTTGTGGGACTTTTACCCAACGTTGTGATGAAATGACTTCTCAAGCCCTGTCGCACTGTTTGTTTGATTTGAGGTTTAACGTCCCCGTCAACACTGTAAAGGTCATTTTGGAGACGTTGCTTCCAATATTTGTGGGACTTTTACCCGACATTGAGATGAAATGACATATCAAGCCCTGTTGCCCAATGAAACCAATAGGGTTTATAAGCATGGACGGTCCGACTCTTGCGCACCGCTTTGCCTGGGCAGGCTTAGATCCTCTAATCGGTTTACCAGTACTCGTGTGCGAGTCGGATTCAGCTCTGCGTGGAAGCATCATGCATCGCATATATTTCTTCAAGCCCCGATGGGCGGGGGCCGCCCTGTCGCCTTATGAAACCAATATGAAACCAATAGGGTTTATAAGCATGGACGGTCGGACTCGCAACGCTTTACTTCCTCTAAGCGATTTACCAGTACTCGTGTGCAGTCGGATTTCAGCTCTGCGTTGAGGCACTATGCAGCCTATCCATTTATTCAAGCCCCGATGGGCGGGGGCCGTGAAACGGGATTGAATGTGCGACGTCCTGATGAGACAGAAAACCCTGTGACTCGTACATGATAATATGTTTTGGGCCTCTAGTTTTATAGTTCTTGAGAAATATTTGATAAAATTAACATTGGCCAATATAGAGAGAAAGAAGAATGAAAGAACATGTGAAAAAATACACCGAGAAAGGTCATTGGCGTTTACACGATACAAGTAAGCCGATAATGACCATAGTCTCACAATGTTATCGCATAATTTGCATAATCTGCTTGATGTAAACTTGTTTTCAAAGCTGGGGTATAATGAAACGGGGGTGTTTAACATTAACTGTGTGTATAGGACTTAATATCTCGTAAGTCGAAATTTCGAGATACTAAGTCGAAATTTCGAGTTATTAAGTCGAAATTTCGAGATAGGATGTCGAAATTTCGAGTTAATAAGTCGAAATTTCGAGTTACTAAGTCGAAATTTCGAGATACTAAGTCGAAATTTCGAGTTAATAAGTCGAAATTTCGAGATACTAAGTCGAAATTTCGAGTTATTAAGTCGAAATTTCGAGATACTAAGTCGAAATTTCGAGATACTAAGTCGAAATTTCGAGTTAATAAGTCGAAATTTCGAGATACTAAGTCGAAATTTCGAGTTATTATGTCGAAATTTCGAGATACTAAGTCGAAATTTCGAGTTAATAAGTCGAAATTTCGAGTTACTAAGTCGAAATTTCGAGATACTAAGTCGAAATTTCGAGATACCTATCAAAAGAAAAAAAGTATACCTGGCCCTAATGCTCTTTCGTAGTCTGAAGCTTTATAAGCAAAATGTTTAAACGCAATAAAGCAGGTTGTTATTTCCAGATAAACTTTTAATTAAGTGCACAGTTGTTCCTAAAGGAGTGCAGCAATTATCTCGACAGCTGCAATTTCCATACACATTAAATTCCACGAACCTATAATTTTTGATTCCCATCCCCGCCCATCCTGGGCGTTTTAAGCGTGTAACAAAGTAATAAAAATGTGGTACAAATTACATGTATTCTAAGCGAGGTTGTTTCTTATAAGCAGAAGCATAATATTGAGAATAGAAAATCAAAGTACTGCAAGTACTATGAAAACAGTCGGTACTCCTCGTATTACTGTTGTAGCTGTTGCTTCATCTACATATTTGGGTCGTAAAATATCTACCTATGTTTTTTGCATCAACTTTGATATAACACAAAGGGCTTTTATTTAATAAAAGATCATCACATTACGATAACACCCGTGCGAATTGATGCATTTTTACACATCTCCAAAATGACCATTTTTCTGATGAAAATCCTCGATATTTTTCTTTATAAATACTGTAAACATAGGTTGTGGGTGCTCATTAGAACCGCCTCACTGAGGCGGTTCTGATGAGTACCCACAACCTATGTCTTGGAGCAAGAATAAGAAAAAACAATATTTACCCCCGCAAACCCCAGTTTTCTCATATAAAGTGGGGTATAGGGGGTCTTCATTTCACGGACTTGTTCACGTGATGATTTGGATAATATATCCGTGTGCTAATAGCCTCTTTCATCACGAAATCTCGCCTATATAGAAACCCACTTTTATACAGTAAAACTGGGGTTTACAGGGGTAGAAATGGTCCTCGTTAGAACCGCCTCAACGCAGGAATAAGAAAAAATATCACAATTAATCATTTTAAAATTTTCATTATTCCGGCAGTAAAACTTAGAATGTTTTTGTACAGGCGTGGTTTCGTAATGTCATATCTTTCCCGAGTTTTTTTTTTTTTTGTTATTTTTATGTCTTACTTTTAGTTTGGACATAGATTGTGAGTACTCGTTAGAACCGCCTCATTCAGGCGATTCTAACGGGTTCTCACAATTTTTATTCGGAGCAGAACTAATAAAAAAATTATATATACCCCTGAACACCCCAGTTTTATGTTTACAATTTGTGGTTTGCTTGGATACTTGTTGATGGAATGATTTTCAAAGACATGAAAATAACATCATTTCACATTTTTGTGTTATTCTAATGCAGGGATAACCTCATTAACACCGCCATGTGTGTTACATCACCAAATTACAAAACAGTCCATGGTATTTAAAAAATCTCCGAAATTTAACGCTCTTGATAATTTCGATGATAAGAAAATCTTCGGTGTTTTTTTAGATCCGGCACCGTGTAATCTGTGGAGTGGACTGTCGGGGTGGAGTGTTGGAGTGGAGTTTGGAGTGCTGTCTGGCTGGAGTCATAATTTCCAATTATTTGTTATGAAACTCTTATCAATGAGACAATATTGCCAAATCAAATCCTGTCGTAAGGATATAAAATAAGGCTTATTTGTATGTAGTTGTACTCAAGTAAGCAATGATAAACAACAGATCGCAAAAATAAAACTAAACCGATTTTTCAACTCACATGGAACATTTCGTCATGAACTTTCTAATATGGGAGATAAAGAAGTGGACTTAAGGTCTTGACCGCTCCCCCGGGCACCGAAATAAGATGACAGAATCTAACAACTTACATCTCTACGGAGAAAGTTACTCTTGAACCCACCCATAGAGAAACAAATCTGCCAGTGCTGTACAGAAAGGTGATGGTCAGTCAGGGCAATACATTTTGCAAAGTTGGAAGTGCTTGAGTAAGTTATGTCACATATCAAGTTTTGTGGTCCTATTTTGTTTTGTTTCAGGAATAGACTTATTTGTTTTTGTTGATTGCACGACCCGCAGAAAAAGCGACCAACTGAAGTCGGTTAATTTTCTAAGTGTCCAAAAATCACCGTGTCATTCTGTCATTCTGTCAGTCTGTCTGTCCGTCCGTAACCCGTTTGAGAAAATTGGTGATAGTGACTTAACCGCTTGGAATATTTAAACACTTTTTGACATACTGATAGATATCAATGAGATCTAACCAATGAACTTGCAAAATATTACATTCCATTTAGTATAGCCTCGCCGAGGCGAAAAATGTGAAAATTTTCGAACTGCTTCTCCTCGGAAACTGTTGGGCCGATTGAAGTCAAATTTCATATGGAGCCTCTATGGGATGGGGGAAACCAAAATTTGCTCATGGGGTCCAGGTCACATGACCAAAATGGCCGCCAAGCCATATATGGTCTGTCTGTCTGTCCGTCCGTAGCCCGTTTGTGAAAATTGGTGATAGTGACTTAACCGCTTGGAATATTTAAACAATTTTTGGCATACTGATAGATATCAATGAGATCTAACCAATAAACTTGCGAAATATTACATTCCATTTAGTATAGCCTCGCCGAGGCGAAAAATGTGAAAATTTTCGAACTGCTTCTCCTCGGAAACCGTTGGGTCAATTGAAATCAAATTCTATATGGAGCCTCTATTGGATGGGTAAAACCAAAATTTGCTCATGGGTCACAGGACCAAAATGGCCGCCAAGCCATATATGGTAAAAACCCTTCAAAAATAGTCTTCTCAAGAACCACTGGGCAGATTTCCACGAAACTTGATAAATAGCATCTGGGACGTAGGCCGATTATAAATTGCTAAAATGGTGACCCTGGTTGACCTTGACCTTCTTTGTGCCTAGGACTTTGACACATATGCTTTTGTATTGGAAAAGTGAGAATGCATTTTATCCTGCAAACGATTCAGAATACAGTACTAAAGTATAAGATATATTTTTGCTCCTTACGATAAGGCGCATTTATTGGGGGAACCGTTTTAGGTCCAGGTCACATGACCAAAATGGCCGCCATACCCATATATGGTAACACTCATAAAGCTAAAAGCATCCGGCGGGTCGTGCACTTCAGCTTCAGGCTGGTCATGATTTCTTCTTCTGATTGTGGGCCTTTGAACAAAATTTCATTCTCCTACTTAATGTGAATCTTCCACTAGCTGAGCAGTTACTCAGAAAATGAAGTTCAAATTCATCTGATCTAGGTCAAGTCATAATCGATATATCCGTCCGCATATTTTGGGTTATGGCGATCACAAGGTTATATTGTCAGGAGAGATAAATAAAAAATCATGCCACCAAAAGCTATGGTCCTTGCACATGACAAACCTTCTCAACCGTGTGCACAATTGTACCAAATACAATCAATATAATCTCAATAGATATAGGAGTTGTCGTGATCACAAGGTTGCGTTTACGGACAAACGGAAAAAGGGAACGGACAGACTGGCAATAGGCTGATCCCTATTTCTCCATAATCTATTCAGTTTGGGATATGAAGTATGAGCAGCAATGTCTTGCATGCAAAGTAAATATAACTCGCAGCCAAATTAGAGCAAGAGTGTGCAAATTAAATGTAACCCCACAATATGGCTCTAGACTCCACTCCAAGACTCCACTCCATAGAATACTCGGTGTCGTTATTATCCAGTGCACATTGTATATTTTGCCCATGGATCCCTCTTGATCTCAAATCATTTGGTACAAACATGACACTGAACTTGGCCTCCCTTAGCTGGACCTTGTCTCTTTAACTTTAGAAAATTTTGAATACCAAACATGGTATGTGAAACCTTTTTGAGTCAGCGTGTTTGTTGTCAACTTGATCTTGACCTTTGACCACAAGTGTGTAATTCTTTTTGTGATAGTTTTTGTCAGGAGCATATCTATAGAAATACACAAATTTCGTAAAAAGAGGTTGTGAGTCGGAGTGTGTACATTGTAATTAGATTAATTTTTGTTTCCATTTCTGCTCCAAATATATTTAGCCCCCGCCCATAGGGGCTTGAAGAAATATATGGACTGTATGATGCTTCCACGCAGAGCTGAATCTGGCCCGCACACTAGTACTGGTAAACCGCTTAGAGGATCTAAGCCTGTCCAGGAACCGCGGTGCGAGGCGGGCCGTCCATGCTAATAAACCCTATTGGTTTCATTGGGCGACATGGCTTGAGATGTCATTTCACCTCAATGTCGGTAAAAGTCCCACAAAATTGGAAGCAACGTCTCCAAAATGACCTTTACAGTGTGACGGGGACGTTAAACTTCAAATCAAACAAACTGCTCCAAATATAGAATTTTGGTGCTTCTCATTACGATAACTCACCCGTGAAACATAGGGCATTTTTCACCAAAACGGCTACTTTTCTGAGGAAAATCCTTGATAATTTTGTTATAAATGTTCAAAACATAGGTTGAGGGTGCTCGTTAGTGAGGCGGTTCTAACGAGTACCCACAACCTATGTATTGGAGCAGACATAAGAAAAATAGTGTATACCCCCGTAAACCCCAGTTTTCTCTATATAATGTGGGGTGTAGGGGGTCTTCATTTCACGGACGTGTTCGCGTGATGTTAGAGGCGCAGCGGTTCTTACGGGTTTGGAGCAGGAATAAAAGGTGACGTACTAGATTCTTTTTGAGGAGTAGGTCCAGGATGTTCACGGCATAAATTGTTAACTTGCTGCGATAAAAAAAAAAAACAACAAAAAAAAAAAAAACGTTTATTAACGTACTGGCAACACGTGCTCAAGTCCGTGAAAAGCCCAACTTTATATAGGAGAAAGTGGGTTTACATGTGCATACAGTATTTTCATTATTGTTGCTCAAAAACATAGACTATTGGTACTCGATAGAACCGCCTCAACGAGCACAATATAATCTATGTTGAGGGTCAAAATTAGAAAAATGTCAACTTTTCATCTGATAAGAATGTAGATAGGCCCCATAATATTACGCGGAGGTGTTGACGTAATGAGATAAAACTATGTTTGAAAAGATGGGTAAACAACAACAACAACAACAACAACAAAAAAAACCAATGCTGATTGAAAGTCATTTGTGCAAAGTCATCATTATGGTACAAAGGGTATTCATACCGAAGAAAAATATTAGGCAAGAAGGTAGCGATTTACATTTTTATCTCATTCAATCACAATGTATTAAATTACATGGTTATAGAACAAATTTTATTCAAATAGCTTAAGGAAAAGTCCTACAAAATGTATCTCAAAATCTCATGAACTACAATGTTAAATCATGTTTATTACTATATACCGCGAGATACAGTGTAAACGAGCAAGTTTTTCATATCAAATTAGATGAAATCTACATGCCGTATTTTTTATCCCATAATCATATAAATATGAAAATAAATGGGCCGGGTATAAACTTTGATGTAAGAAAATTATATGAGCACTGAAGCCGAAAATTTATCTTCTGGCATGTGTGCACAGCGAAGACTCAGATCAGCCTGCGCGCGCAGGCTGATCTGAGTCTTCACTGTGCGTTATTTGGATGTCCTTGGCTCAAGACTTCTTCATGTTGTTCTGAGTGGGTACGCAGGTTTGTTCCAGTCTGTGCTGGACGTACAAGTTCGAAGACAGACAGCTTTCCTCTTTGTCGCAGCTTATATTACCCGTACGTTTTCACGTTCCAGGTCGTAACATCAGATTGGGTTATGCGCAGACACATGTCAGCATTTGCTGCTGCGGTTGTTGGCTAGAAAACGAAGCTAAGGTATACCACGTTAACATATACCCGGCTAAACGACCTGGAGGCTTACCAGTGCTGATGTGCGGTCGGTTTCAGTTCTGCGTGCAAGCACCATGCAGCCCGATCTATCTCACCAAGGGCTCACTTTAAAAGGTGTGAATTTTGCGTGCGTCTCCTTGGATTGCTGTAGTACGGTGCGTTCGCACAAAGTATGCTATATCTGCCGTCCACTGATGGGTCTGCAACGAGTAACCATCTATTAAAGGTGCATTATTGAGCTATCTGGAAAAAATGCTTCCAAAAATAAAATACATATAGCCCGTATTTGTCTTTAAAACAATACAAATTAATGCATTTTATGCAAAAATGCGAACAATTATGATGACAGGTAAACGAGTTTGAGAGGGATTCCCTAAGTAGGTTTCGCACACTAGTTAGATCTATTTTTAGTTCGTGACAAAAATAGAATCCCCATTTATGACGTTATGCGACGTTCATTTTGGCCTTGTTTGCTTAGGCCATGCCTGAATCGGAAGAAATATGACACTGAATACCATGCCATAAGTAACGACACTCAGAGACGATACTGTCGCCATTATGTATAAAGTGACAGATTTATTTTTAGAACAGAAATTCCGAACACATGTTCAGAGCGAAGGGTAAACACGAATGAAAACGACCATTTTCACAAAGTTCTGAAGCTGACTCCAAAAGTGTACACATGACAAAGGAGTATGCATTGAAGATAAAAACCAGAAAAAAAATTTTGAGACCCGGTAGCTCAATAATGCACCTTTAAAGTGACGTTTAGTTTTTAACGACCCACTTTTATTTTCTCGCTTACCTCAGTTTTGTCTTTTCTTTTGCATTGTCCCCACTATATGAACACTGAATAGCAGTGAAAACCAAGAACGCGGCATCTGATCAGTGTCTTTCACTGTTTGCGTAAAGTACATGAAAACCTTACAATAAATAAATAAATAAATAAATAAATAAATAAAAATCAGACACCCCTAATTGGAAATGGACATGTCCAAAGCCATTATGTGGAATATTCTATGTGGCATGTTTGGGTTATACGGCTTCGGAAGTCCCTTGCCACCAGGCTTCTCACATGGAGAAGCCAACGTTATGCAAGGAAGACCCAAAGTTAGCAAATTAATTCCAGACTTATTAAGATCGTTTTAGGGTCGATTGTTTGCCAATCGTCTTAAGGGTCGATTGTTTGCCAATCGACAAAAACAACATCAACAAAACATCAAACTAAACACGGTAGCTTTATCGCTGATGTCCCCTTTGTGAAGGATATCCGGGTAACGTTTATTTATAGCCACGCTATTCTTATCGTTGTGACGTCAAGAAAGCTGTGCAAAGGTAAAACATTGACTCGGCTAATGTGCTGGGACATTTGCAAACAATGTAGATCAAGATCAAACACCTTACAATGCAGTGTCTGATCAGGTTCTACACTGTTTAAGGGTTAAACGACACAATCTAAGTCAACGTTCAGGGGCCAGTTGTTCAAAACTAACGACTTCGATCATTTATTATGGCAAATATGCTTATATTTTTGCTGAAAAAAATGTGAGCAGCAAAAGCTGCTCTCATTTTTCAGCAAAAATACCAAAATAAATTTTAAACTTGCTAGAACAGTTAACAATATGATCACGAATGAGCTCGTTAAGCTAACGATGCTTTGAACAACTGTCCCAGGAACATTTTTCCAAGTCTTCACTAAGAGACAATCGATCCACCGATGCGGCTGTCAATGCTTTGAGTACCATCAGTAAAAGAAATCGACAACCCTTATTGTACTCATTATGATAGGCAAATAAATAGATCAGACAATCCACTTTGGTCATTTGGTACTTCAACATCTCGCTATGGTTGAAAGTCAATACGAGCTGACCAGGTGGCGTACTTGATCAAATAATAACAACTGGCAAAAGCACTGAAGTGGTCAGTTATTTAGACATCATTAATGTTGTAAAATACAGTGAAATTCCCCTATCATCACGAAACACGCCTATATAATTTTGAACCCCTTGAACCCAACTTTTATATAGTAAAACTGGGGTTTCCGGGGGTATACCTTATTTTTCTTATTTCTGCTCTAAAATATAGATTGTTGGTACTTGTTAGAACCGCCTCGATGAGGCGGTTCTAACGAGTGCCCAATCGAGGCTGTTCTAACGAGTGCCCACAATCTATATTTGGAGCAGAAAAAGAAAAATATCACAATTTTTCATAATAAAATTTTCATTATTTTGGCGATAAAGGTGGCAATGTATTTGTAAAGGCATGTTTGCGTAATGTAAAGACCGCCTAAAATTAAGACTACATTCTGATTAAAAAAAGCTTATTTAGTAGTTTGCAGTTATTTTTTCTTTACATTTTCTGCATACAGTATCCACTGGTCAGTAGCCCCTTTGGCAGTTGGAACAGGGGCCAGTCCCAAAGGTGCTCATAATACAGGGATTTTACTGTACTAAGAATAAACAATTGTATTTCGCCCAAAACAACGGTTTACAACGTACGTATACATATATAACATAGTAAAGATCGCAAACATTCTGCTGATAAAGGCGTTCCCTTCACTCCCCGCTCCACCTCTTTACAAGGGGTCCGGCCAATAAATGTCGAACATCGTTGTTGGTCCGACGTTTGCGAGTAGTTTTGTGCTGCCTAGGACGCTTTAATTAAAGTTTCTAGTTCCAAATACATGTATACATTCTGGGTATTTCACAATCAACGTCTATAAAGCAGAAAAAAAAGGTGTGGAGTTTGATGTCAGTATTTTAAATCCCTGATATTCAGAGTTCGCATCTTGATCATTCCATTAACACATCACGTGAACAAGTCCGTGAAATGAAGACCCCCTATACCCCACTTTATATAGAGAAAACGGGCGTTTAGGGGGGTATACACTTTTTTCTTATTTTTGCTCCAAGTCATAGGTTGTGGGTACTCGTTAGAACCGCCTCAATAAGGCGGTTCTAACGAGCACCTTCAACCTATGTTTGCTGTATTTATAAGAAAAATATCACTGATTTTCATCCGAAAAATGGCAGTTTTGGAGATGTGAAAAATTGCACTATGTCAAACGGGTTTGTTATCGTAAAATCCAAATTTTCCCACTTGGTATTTAAAGGTTGTCTGGTTTATCTTACTTTAATACTGTAAATTTTACCAGCCCCCTGTACTTTCAGCAAACAGTGAAGAAGCCGATTAAACGCCGCGTTCCGTTTTGGGACTTAAACAGTTACAATAATATTGCCCTATTTTAACAACAAAAGCCAACTTCGACCATATGCATGACCTATTGTATTTATTGATGTGGGGAGATAATTCACTGTGACTGACTATTTTCATTCCATCTATAGGCACCGCGAGTGCTTTTTTTGGTCGACTGTTTGTCAACCGACCCAAATTTATTTAACACAGAAGCTCTTCAGAGCTGATGTCCAAGTGACCATCACTGGTTTGCAGGGCATTTATAGAAAATAGCCTTGAAATTCTTATCGCTGTGAGATTTAGAGTGCTGCGTAAAAGAGTCATTTATAGGACTGGACAATGCGAACATTATAGACCCAGATCAGACGCCGCAGAACGCGGCATCTGATCAGAGTCAACACTGTTTGCTTAGTGTACAAGCAAAATGTTAGCAGTCTAAATTACCGTTCAGATTTATTTTTCAAGCTTACACTCAGATACAATCGATCATCCACCAGTGCTGTCAATGCTTTGATTTCTGTATTTTACTTCAAGATTTTACGGGCCTTCGTGACCTAATAGGTAAGAGCGCTGACTCTTAATCCTTAGGATTCTCACCACTGTGGTTTGCGCCTCGCTCGGGCCACATACGAAACGCATTGTTCTGTAACGGAAGGTCAATTAGTCATTTTTCGGGTACACCGGTTTATGCCCATCTCTGCTAAATGATGGACACGAAATGAGTGAAATAAGCTTGAAAGAGCCGTGAAATAAAACCAAATCGGAAACAAAAATAATAATAATAATTTCGTAATAGTAGTTTCAGAGGAAAAAAAAAAACGCTACTACATATATATATGATAATGTCAAGCCGCATGGTATGTTATCAGGATGAATGGTGTGATGAGCATTCATGTAGCTTGAGGCCCACCTGGCGTAAATTGTCTCATATTTATCAAATGTCAACTGAAAGTTATATCTGCGGTACAACACCCTTTGAAGAAAAAAATGGACTCGAAATCTGTGTTAAATATCAAATTCATACATGGTACACATATTAACCCTTAAGAGGCCGAGAAAAAACTACATCTGAAAATATAATCTGCTTATGTCGTCTGCTGAATCTTTTTGCAAACTTATTTTTTTTAATATTTTGCATACAGGCAAACAATGTGGACCCTGATCAGACTGCTCCTACAGGAGCAGTCTGATGTGGGTCGACACTGTTTGCAAAAATGACTTTTAAAGTAACCAGCAGACGACAAAGCAAACGACAATTGTCGTGATTGGCATTTTTGGTCAAACCTAATACCATATTAGACGTCACATGAGAAACCGTGTTTTGCCAACTGCGCTATATTATAAATGTCTATAATTTCAAGACTCTTTCTATGCTCACTAGCTGTGTCGCTGAGCAGGTAGGGTTGTGTGCTCATTAGGTTAACAAGTCCGAATTATGAAAACACCTCTAAACCCAATTTTATATGGTGAAAAGTGAGGTTTACGGGGCTATTCATTATTGTCTTTTATTTGTACAAATTAACATAGATTCTGGGTACTCGTTGGAACCACTTCTAACAAGAACCAACATTCTATAGTTGGATAAAAAAATACGAAAGAAAATCAGTTAAAGTTTTTCGAAAAGTAGATCAAACATCAAGGTCGAGGTCACAAGGCCAAAAATTATGGTAGCAATAAAAAGGTCTTGTGACATAGAATGTACATGTGAAATACGAAAGCCTTTTCACTTTAATACCAATCGAAAGTAACGGCCAATGTTAAAGTGTTTAAAAAGTAGGCAAAAAATCCAGGTCAAGGTCACGAGGTCAAAACTTATGGTATCGCTGGAAATGTCTTGCGACAAGGAATATACATGTAAAATATGAAAGTCCTTTCAGTAACAATTCAAAAGGTATGCCCAATATTATAGTTTTTGAGGACAGACAGCTATATGCCCACGAATCTATGATTTCAGGGGCATAAAATAGACCAGACACCCCTTTAATGACAAATTTACTTGTCTATCATATACGAGGGTCGTTCAATAAGTATCTTGCCTTATCCACTTAGAGTCACGCTTGGTGTCTTTTTTCCACATAAGTAACCAAGCAGCAAAATACACTTCCTCCATCGATGTTCCAAGGCTGAAAGTCCATTTTGTAGAATTCAGGATCTTTAGACTCAATCCACCCTCCAGCCGCTGCCCTAATCTCTTCATCTGACCGGAAGTGACGTCCATGTATTTCTTTCTTCAAGTTCGAAAGCAAAAAGTAATCACTGGGTGCCAGATCAGGAGAATTGGCTGGATGTGGTAAGGGTTTGAAACCATTCCGTTTCACTGCGTCCACAGAAACTTTGTAAGTATGGACCATATAGCACACCCTTTGTAATTTTTCTACGCCCTTTTTGTACTGTAGCTGCCCGTAATTGGTCCAAAATATTATAATAATAGTCCCCATTAAAAGTTAGGCCATGCGGTAAATAGTTCAACAAAACCCCCTTGCTATCCAAAACACAGCCATGACCTTGTCAACTGAAGGCCGAGTCTTAAATTTCCTTGGACGCGGTGAACCGTGACCAGTCCATTGTTTACTCTGCTGTTTAGTCTCAGGTTTATAGTGATAGATCCACGTTTCGACACGCGGATAGCTCGTTGTTCTTTACGAAGCCATTTTGGCACCAAACGCGTTGAAAGCTTCCTCATGTAAAATGGTAAAATCGCTGCCCTAAGAAATCTCAAACCTTCTAGCCATTTCTGAAACTTTCATTCGCCTGTGCTGCTTTACTAGTTCACTTAGATTTTGACTAGTGACGTCATCGGTAGCGTTCACAGGTCTTCCAATACGGTGCTCGTCGTCCAACGTTACCTGGCCACGTTCAAAATCAGTCACCATTTTTTTAACAGTTGCATATGAAGGAAAAGTCATTTCGTAACGGGTTAATAATTGGGTTAGGTCAGTTAAATATTGAACGACCCCCGTAACAATGGAAGAGTCCACCAGTATACAAGGGGTTAATCAAGTTTGATAGACACTAACATAGCCAATTCAAGAAATTAGCACAAAGTCTAGAAAAAATGACACTTGCGAGCCACTCTAATATGTAGTCTCTCTCTCTATAAAAAAATATAGGTTGCCAGAACTAGGCACGTGTCTCATCAGGAGTCATGAAATTTTTGTATTGCCTAAAATAAAATACATCTTAAACAATTTATTCACGTTTGAAGGTCAACACCCTTTCAAGCATTCAACTGTCAAATGTCATTTTAATTTCTGCGGCTTTCACAAAAACCCCAGGGAACTCATTCTTTTCACATGCCTGTGCGAACGGCCACCATGAAGCCACACACATGCACACGATACCTACATCACGAAAAGAGTAGACAGGTTCTTTTGCTCAATTTGTTATGATATCTGGCATATTTTCCTACCATTTTGGTTCGATTGTTTATCAATCGACCCAAAGTTGTTTATCAATCGACCCAAAGTTGTTTATCAATCGACCCAAAGTTATGAAGGGCAGGTTCCTTTTCAGTGCTCAATGAGGCGGTTCTAATGAGCACCCTCACTCTATATTTTGAGTAGATATCACACACATTCAATCCACGTAAAAATGCAAGTTCTAAAACAGTGAAAACAGCATTGTTTTACATCACAATGCACGCTATGTAACATTATCTGTTTGTTATTTTTCTGGGTTCTCAAATTAGGGCCTCCTGCGCAGATGCGTGTAGCCTTACTCTTTTGTACAAAATCCGTCATTCACTAGTTCCTCGTTTCCCTACATCGGTTATAAATCAAAATATATGGAGCGAAAGAGACGACTACTTGTAATAAATAACAGCTATTTATCATAATAAGTAAAAATTGCCAAGTGGAGGAGTGCAAAGGTTTCTGCATCAACACCTTTTATGTGAATAAGTACACACCCAAGGGGGATAAATCTGACCTACACGGTCTCCCTCTTTACGATGACGCAGTCTCCCAAATAGTTATTTTTCTAATAAGCATTTGTGATATTTTTCTTATTTCTAGTACAAACATGGGTTGTGGGTGCTAACGAGTACCCAAAACCAATGTTTTTAACCAATATATGGGCCCCGTCAAGCGATTTTGGTACTTATCGCCTATGCGAGCAGCGAAGGTTCCGGCGAGCTTGCGCATCCGCGCAGTCTCACCAGAACCTTCGCTGCTCGCTCATACAAGCAGTGAATCAAGAGGAACCTTCAGACAGAAAGCCAAATCCCTGGCCCATCTGAATGGACTGGCATGCGCAGTTAAAATTTGTCATGACGGAATGCTCGAAGACAAAAATTCGCTTGGCGGGGCTCTTATATGGCTTGCGGCCCACTTTTGACATTAGCAAGCAATGCAGATCTAGATCAGTCTGTTTGGTTACAGTACATTCATTTTTGCAAAACTTATCGCAAACAAAACAAACCTGGTACCCATATAATTGGAAATGGACCACTCCAACTTATTTGGTGGGAGATTCCATTGTCATTTATATGGGTTAAGCAAGAATTAGGAAAATTATGTATTAACATGCAAACTCCATATTTCTCTTCTTCGTAATGTGAGGTTTACAGGGGTGTTCATTACATGAACTTGTTTACATCATGCCTACAAGATCTAAAATCGCGTAGAACGTTTAAAGGTATTACTACGCTGGGGTACGTGGTTCATACACAAGTACCCGGTTCGAACTAAGGATTCCTGATTTATGAGTTGTGTAACCTAACCACTACTGCACGGAGTCTTCTAGATATGCAAGCGGAAAATTGTCTTCAGGTAAAGGCACTGCAACACAGACTAGCTTTCAAATTTGTCAACACTGTATACGTAGGTATTTTAAGAGACGTTGCTCCCAGTTTTGTGGGACTTTTACCCGACATTTAGATGAAATAACGTCTCAAGCCCTGTCGCCCAATGAAACCAATAGGGTTCATAAGCATGGACGGTCAAACTCGCGCCGCTTTGCCTGGACAGGATTAGATCCTCTAAGCGGTTTACCTGTACTCGTGTACGGTCGGTTTCAGCTCTGCGCTGAAGTGTCATGCAGCCCATCTACTTCCACAGGCCCCGATGGGCGGGGCCGAAAATATATTATACAATCTAAGCAGTCAAGACCTCATACACGTTTCGCGAATGGCAAAACAGGTTTTCTTATGACGTGGCTAACAAAATTTGATGTCCTATTTGTGTATTTATGTTAATAATATTGCAGATATTTTCATAAGGGTAACAAAATATGTTTAAGTGTTGATAAAAGATCCGTCTAACAGTTTTACAATGAGTAACCAACGTTTCAAGCCCTTTAAACTGAGACCCGGGTGGCTTCAGTTTGATCTCCAGCCCCCATTTCTCGACCAAAATGAAGAAAGGTCTATATTTTTGGGTCGATTGTTTATCAGTCGACCCAAAGTTATAAGGAAAACATCTATTCGTGCTGGAGTCCACGTGACTATCATTGATTTGCAGGAAATACATAGAATTTTATCGCAGTGAGGTCAGCGTAATGCGTAAAAAGGTTACCTGTAGAATCTGGGCTTGAATCATGCGTTGGGCTTGGCAAACAGTGTAGACCCAGATCAGACGCCGCAGAACGCGGCGTCTGATCAGGGTCTACACTGTTTGCATACAGTACACGAATTTAAGGATTAAATGGAACAGTCAAAGTCCCCGTTCAGGCCCATTTTCCCAGTCTACACTCAGAGACAATCGACCCACCAGTACTTTCAGTGCTTTGATTGGTTTTAACGTAGTATTCCAAAGAGCTTGGAAGAGAGGTGTGCTGACCTCGAGAGAAAGAAAAACAAAGATGTGTATCAGATAATTACATGAGATAACCATAGAGATAACTATACTAATGTCTTACATCAACATAGCATGCCATGCAGACGATTCATACGTAATGTCAAGCCTTATTTTCTCTGAAAATATGAAAAATAACCCACACAACAACAAAAAGAGAATGCGTCGTCTCGTGAGTGAAATTGTAGGCGCCTGGTGTCGTCTAATTCAGAAATAGATCAGCTCTAACTGTGATTTGTTGAGTAGTAAATCACAGTTTGGAGGTCAGTTGTAACGTAGACAAATCACGAGCGCGTAGCGCGCGTGATTTGTCTACTTACAACTGACCGACAATCTGTGTTTTATTACTCAACAAATCACAGTCTTGAGCTGATCTATTTCGATTCATACAGGCTGAAAATCGGCAATAATGCTGTTGTTTCCTTCAAAATCTCACAACTTTTCGCCATTGTAAGAAGAAATCCCGCTAAAATTATCGACTGAAACACATGCGTTTATATCCTTTTTAACGTTTTCGATGCGAGAAAATGACGTTACACCGTCTAACGTCAAGGAAATCGACTAGTGACGACATAAATTAGCAGTTTTTAATGACGTCACTTGTCACGCTCTTCCGAGCTGTGAATTTTTTTGTTTGTTTGTTTGATTTGAGGTTTAACGTCCCCGTCAACACTGTAAAGGTCATTTTGGAGACGTTGCTTCCAATTTTGTGGGACTTTTACCCGAGATTGAGATGAAATGACATCTCAAGCCCTGTCGCCCAATGAAACCAATAGGGTTTATTAGCATGGACGGTCCGCCTCGCACCGCGGTTCCCGGACAGGCTTAGATCCTCTAAGTGGTTTACCAGTACTGGTGTGCGGGCCGGATTCAGCTCTGCGTGGAAGCATCGTGCAGCCCATATATTTCTTCAAGCCCCTATGGGCGGGGGCGTTCGAGCTGTGAATTGTTGCAGAATAAAACACAGGTAATCCCCATTGCCTATATAGGCGTGCTGTGTTAGAATAGACGTTTTGGCGATTTTTGAGGTTAATAAATCCACAGCCTGCTTATTTACGCTCTGATTTTTCAGCAGACGACATTTGAAATATTTTATCAAAAACGACAACAACAAGAACAACAACAACAGGATTTGACATTTAATGCAATTAATCCTGTTTTCTGAGAAAATAAGAAAAAATACAACCAGGTTTTCATCTGTTGATTTAGCCAAGGCAAGGGTAAAGGTAGACTGGAAACAGTCCATTCATTTAATCATTTCACTTATAAGAATAATCTTATTAATTTTAACCCAGCTCAAAAGCAACGACTTCCATCCCATAGCACCAAATGAATGGAAACAGTCCATTCATTTAATCATTTCACTTATAAGAATAATCTTATTAATTTTAACCCAGCTCAAAAGCAACGACTTCCGTCCCATAGCACCAAATGAATGCAAAAGTTTTGGAGCTCAGAAAGTATTAGAGAGGAGAAATAAATGCATTGCTAATTCAATGGAGAAGATATTGGTTAAACTTTTGGACTGATTCCAGTCTAGGGTAAAGGTTAATAATGGCGGATTAATCCATTATGTGACACATGGAATCCTCCACTTACATGAAAAAGATAAGGATTGATTGATTGTCTGGGGTTTTAATATCGACATGTCAACCCTTGTTGGTCATTTTGTGTCGTCTCCCAGGGAAAGGAAGAAGAGATAGAAGAGATAGTAGAGGAGACAGGGAAGAAACAGGAAAATGATTGGAGGTGCAGAAAGTGAAGAAATGACAACCCCCCCCCCACACCCCCACCCCGCCTTAACTGCTGCAAGGACAGCAGACTTTGTCCTCCTGTAAGACAATAATCAAGTTGGACGCCCGAGTCATTACGAAAACAAGCCTATACAAATACATTACAACCTTTATCTCGTTAAAATGATAATATATTAAGATGAAAAAATGTGATATTTGTCTTATTTCTGCTCAAAATATAGATTGTAGGTACTCGTTAGAAGGCGGTGTTCTAACGAGTACCCACAATCTATATTTTAGAGCAGAAATAAGAAAAATAAGGTTGTAAAAGTGAGGTTAAAGGGGGTCATAATTATATATAAACTTCAATAAATCTCAGGTTCACACTGATAAGCCTCACTAATTGCCTAAGCATATTGCAACAAAAAAAAATCAGTTTTGCAAACAGTGCAGGCCCAGATCAGACGCCGCAGAACGCGGCGTCTGATCAGGGCCTGCACTGTTGGCCAATTGCCCGTTTTGGGGTTTCTGGTACAAAATGAACAGATGTGTATACCTTTTCTAGGATAAACATTTCAGTCTGGTACTGTACTGTCTAATTTTAAACCTCTTGCATGCTTGGCTGTAAAATTCTCTGAATAAATCAGAATTAATTACAACTTCATGCTTTATTTCTATACCAGCAAGGCAACAGCTGTCATTTATTTGATAAATTGGTCTGCTCAGTCTGAGCAACTATTTGGGAGTTATACGCAGGAGTATATAGACGTGTTTTCGTTATGTTACTCCTCTCTTCTTTACTGCTGCAAGGACAGCAGGCCTTGTCCTTCTGTAGGCCAATAATCAGTTGCAGGCCCGAGTGGCACAAGATTTGTTTGTTTGTTTGATTTGAGGTTTAACGTCCCCGTCGACACTGTAAAGGTCATTTTGGAGACGTTTCTTCCAATTTTGTGGGACTTTTACCCGACATTGAGATGAAATGACATCTCAAGCCCTGTCGCCCAATGAAACCAATAGGGTTTATTAGCATGGACGGTCCGCCTCGCACCGCGGTTCCTGGACAGGCTTAGATCCTCTAAGCGGTTTACCAGTACTAGTGTGCGGGTCGGATTCAGCTATGCGTGGAAGCATCATGCAGCTTCAAGCCCCTATGGGCGGGGGCGGGAGTGGCACAAGATACACGACACCTTTGCCCCACCCCATTACGATAACACACCCGTGCGACATAGTGCATTTTTTCACATCTCCAAATTGGCTACTTTTCGGATGACATTCCGTGATATTTTTCTTATTTATACTGCAAACATAGGTTGAGGGTGCTCGTTAGAACCGCCTCATTGAGGCGGTTCTAACAAGTACCCAAAACCTATGTCTTGGAGCAGAAATATTAAAAATTATATATTCCCCCGTTAACCCCAGTTTTCTCCATATAAAGTGGGGTTTTGAGGGGCGTTCATTTCACGGACTTGTTCACGTGATGCGACCACACCCAAATAGATAAGGAAAGGTCCATACCCAATTAAAGGAGTGCATGGGCTGTTTTATTTCTTATGTACCAAACAGTTGTAGACCGTGGTTATTAATTTTCCATTTCTAGGGGTGTCTGGTGTGTTTTGTGCTCAGTGTAGAGCCTGATCTGATGCCGCAATTTCCTGGGTCTGCACTGTTTGCAACGTCACATGTTTGGGACGTTAGGCAAATATGGGTTAAATTTTTAAACTTCAGTGTAGACGACTGGGTCATGACTTTAATTAATCATGTCAAAAGTCAATACATTACATTGTGCAGACGCACAAAAGAACCTGAGCATCCATTGTTATCTCAAAAACGTTGCATCTTTTTTAGACTACAAACAACTGACCATTTGCAGATGCAACAGAACAGACACAATCTTGCATGTCGATAAGACTTTACAGAAAATTGGAAGGATTTAAATCTCAAGCTAAATTGACCATGAAACTTGCAGATATATATCATTACGCAAACACGCCTATACAAATACATTGCCACCTTTATCGCCGAAAAAATGAAAATTTTAAGATGAAAAAGTGTGATATTTTTCTTATTTCTGCTCAAAATATAGATTGTGGGTACTCTTTAGAACCGCCTCATCGAGGCGGTTCTAATGAGTACCCACGATCTATATTTTAGAGCAGAAATAAGAAAAGTAAGGTTTACCCCTGTAAACCCCAGTTTTACTGTTTAAAAGTGGGGTTCAAAGGGGTCAAAATTATATAGGAGTGTTTTCGTGATGGCAGGTCTTTTTAAACCATTTAAACCTGTAATACCGACAAAGATACCTACGCAAACAGTGTAGATCCAGCTGAGACGGCTCACGATGAGCCGTGTCATCTGGGTATATACTGTTCATAATCCTTTAACGATTTTGACTACAGCGTCATATCTACAAGAACGGTCGCGTCCAAATCAACAGATGAAGAACCTACTTCATAAAGTCGGGGGTGAAAGGTTTTATCTACTCGAGAACTTTTTGCCCATTATATGATGGAAACCCTTGAAAGGGTTTTTGTTTGTTTGATTTGAGGTTTAACGTCCCTGTCAACACAGTAAAGGTTATTTTGGAGACGTTGCTTCCAATTTTGTAGGACTTTTACCAGACATTGAGATGAAATGACATCTCAAGCCCTGCCGCCCAATGAAACATATAGGGTTTATAAGCATGGACGGTTCGACTCGCACCGCTTTGCCTGGACAGGCTTAGATCCTCTAAGCGGTTACCAGTTACTCGTGTGCGGGTCGGTGTCAGCTCTGCGTGGAAAGGGTAGCCTGGCAAACAGAGAAGGCCCAGATCAGACGCCGCAGAACGCGGTGTCTGATCAGGGTCTGCATTGTTTGCTCAAAGGATTTTTTGTCAACACTGGAATAAAAATGAAGAAATAGGCCTGACACCCCTGAAATGACAAATTAACTTGTCCGACATATAGCAATGGAAGAGTTCACCAGTATGCAATGGGTAAGGCAACTTCCAGTGACGACGAGTGGCTGACTGTCCAGACAGAACAGAATAGAATAAACTTCCATAAATCAAAGCACTGACGGCACTGGTGAGTCGATCCTGTCTGAGTTTAGGAACTTAGACCGTTTACTTTGACCCTTAAATTCCTGTATTTTAACCAAATAATATGGACCCTAATCATCTGCGATGTATGGTCTAAGTCTACACTGTTTGCCAAACCAAACACATAATTTCAGTCCAGATTCTATTGATAACAGACCTCACGGCGTAAATAACCGTTAACTGGATTTCCTACATATCAGTGACAGTCACGTGCATCAACAACGAAAAAGAAACAAAAAAAAAAAAAAAAAACAATCGCCAAAAACAAACAAACAACAACAAAAAAAAAAAAAAAAAAAAAAAATACAGAAGAGCATCACCGAGGCACTTCTTACGTACAAACACACACACTCCAGATAAAAAAAGTTACTCGTCTTATCACATGTGAACAATAGGTGCGCTGCCTTGGAACAGACATCTGTGCACTCTGACAGTTGACCGGCCCCGATAGCTCAGTTGGTAGAGTGTCCGCTCCGGGGAACGGGAGGTCTCGGTTCGATCCCGGGCCGCGACATACCAAAGTCGTTAAAAATGGTACTAGCTGCTCCTCGTTTGGCACTCAGATTTACGGGGTAGAGCTAGGACTGGTCGATCCAGTGTCAGGATAATGTGACTGGGTGTGGTATCATGTAATGTGTCTGGGACATGATACGTCAGTGAGGCAGCACTATAAACGTGAGCATTGAGCTCCCTGTCGCAACCAGACACCGTCGTGATATGACTGAAAAATTGTTGAAAGCGACGTTAAACCCTAATTCACACACACACTCTGACAGTTGTGGCGCATGCACCTATAGAATGGACAGTAAGGGTAATCTCCATTGAAAGTGAACCCAATCAACTCAACACTTGATGGCAAAGGCTACACGTCGAAGAATAACATGAATTACCCCCCCCCCCCCCCCACACACACACACACACACTCCCCCCTTGTACTGGTAAAGGAAAAAATTTGCCCCCGCCCCCTGTCCCACAGGGAGCAAATTCTTTCTTAAGAGTAGCCCCTACCGAGCTGACAACTAACAATTACTCCGTTCAGAGGTTAACCCTTATCTTGCTGTTCATGACAACCCCTATCTATGGAAACAGTGTAGATCCAGATCAGATGGCTTCTGAAGAAGCCATCTGATCAGGATCTACACTGTTTGACATGAAGTTTATGGATTTGTAAGAAAAAATTACATGGAGTAATCTGATTGGTTCAAAGTCAGAAATGGGTGTGGCTAAACTGAATATTCAGCAAGAGAAGGGTTAACCTCCCTTGATAGATACTTACAGCAATGTCGTTTCTGGTGGAACTCTAGGTATCTTCTCAAGCTGTAGGAACATGCATCGCACTGTCGTGCTCACACACTGACAGCCGGGCGGGCACTGTCCCAGGGCCACAGTCCAAAGGCCGCAAAAAATTATTCCCAAGTATCCAAACCACATCATGTTTATACACTACACTTTTGTTGATTAACTCCAATATTTGTCAACCATATAATCCAATTAATTTTGTGTTTGATTTAGCACAACCCAAACACTGTGGAGTGAATTTTAGATTAACTTTTATCGCCACTAACACCCAAACAGAATAATTAACCGTGCACAGATTTTAATATCCAAAAATATTGGGGGAAAAAAGACCCAACACTAAAAACTAGCAGTATCTGTATTCACATCATACGCATTCGTGAAAAATGTGCACATCCAGTAAAGAATGCATCCTATATGTTATCTTTGGATGAGATCGAATACAGTCTGTTGCTACTGACTTTTTAACACTCCGATACTTGACTGAGGTGTACTTCTATGTATTTTGCCTTTGTGCAAAGTTTTGCTAAATTTAGCGCGCTTAGGTTTCTTTTATGATTCATACTACAAACTCTCTCTTGATTCACTAACTAGTAGACGAGGCGGATAATCAAATACTGAGACACTGAAATTAAGATGAATTGACACATATTCAGGGGGAGCTAATTGTCTAAGAATAATTTGGTCTCCCTTATCAATAAGGGTCTACACTTAAAGGAAAGAATTTGCTCCTAAGGAGCAAATTCTTTCCTTTCAGGGTAGACCCTTATTTCAGAGGGGTGGTAATTGTTTAACCCTTATTCTGCTGAATATTCAATTAAGTCACACTGAACCAATCAGATTACTTGATGTTATTTATTACTACAATACATAAACTGAATGTCAAATGGTGTCGATCTAAACTGTTTGCAAAGATAGGGGTTGTTGTGAACAGCAGGATAAGGGTTATGAACAGTTTTATAGGGGTCTAGACTTTAAGGAATGCATTTGTTCCTAGGGAGCACATTCTTTCCTTTAAAGTTACGTGTTGACCCTTTTTTCAGAGGGCATATATTTTGATGAAAGAAAACTGGATGACACAAAAGTAAAACACTTAAAAAGGCTAAAAATATGAAAAAGGTGTAATCCATACACCTTATATGTTATTTAATCTAATCTAAATCTTTCTTTGAAAACGTAATAAAACATCATTTAGACAAAATTTACTACATTCTAAAATCCCTCGAATCCTTAAACTTGAATAAAATCTTGATTAAATGGTCTTCTTTAGTATGTGCACCATGCATCCATTTCGTTTACACTTTTATACACGTTCATAAAGAAAAAAAAATGGTTAAAAAGGACATGCATTAGTTTTCTCATTACTGGCGCAAGGTTGTGGGTACTCGTTAGACAATAAGGCGTTTCCATCGAGCACCAACAACCTTTGTTTGGAATATAACTCAGAAAAATATTTTTCTATCACAAATTTTCATTAAAAAAAATGGATGTATGAAAGTACATGGATTTATTAAATATGTGCCCTTTGTTTGTTTGTTATGGGGTTTAACGACCTAGTCAACACTATTTTAGGTCATCTTTGAGCCGGTCAGTTTACCTATCCACACTTTTCCTGGGGAGGATTATACGTAAGCGGTTAACCAGTACTGTGCACATTCTTTCGAAACTGACAACTGCCCTTCTTGAATCAGCGGACGGGAGAGAATGACCGTAAAAAAGATTTCATGATCAATCACCACGAGAGAATGTTGCCAACCCCGGCAGGTATCGAACCCACGTCCGACTGATCGCCAGTCAGACGCGCATCCGACTGAGCTACCGAGGCCGGCACATATATGTCCTAATGCCCATTTCAGGCTGGGCAACATCAATATTGCTCGCGGAAATACACTCCTATTTCTGTTCAAAAATCCAACTATTCAGTATGATCACATCCCTTGCCAAAATATCTCATCACGTGAACAAGTCCGTGAAATGAACACCACCGAAAACCCCACTTTATTTAGAGAAAACTGGGGTTTACTTTTCTTACTAGTATTTCTGCTACAAGACATAGATTGTTGGTACTCGTTAGAATTGCTTAAAATTAATATGAATTAAATATATGCACACATCACGGCCCAATTGTAAAATTCCCTGTAAACGCGAACTATAATAATTCCTTGTTTGATCTTAAATCATTCAAAAATCTAGCATGGATACCTTAATATGTTTATGATCAATGTTATGATATTACAGAGATAAATCTGAAGTGTACCGGATAATATAATGATCGGAGATAAATGTGCGATCAATACAAACTTCAACAGAAATGTTTGAATGACCTGTGTGTCAACCTGTCCCAGTTTGAGATCTTGTCGAAAAAATATCATAAAATTACATAGGCGGCGAATAAACAGGGTTTATCCAGTATTAAATGTCTTAATGTCAATAAATATATAATTATCATGACATGTCTGCATTATGGCAGGCTTTTATGTTTCTGTATTTTTTCCCATCTTACTGCTACATGTATGTCACCTAAATGGATTTTTGTTTTTCTTATTTCTGCTAAAAATATAGATAGTGGATACACGTTAGAACCGCCTCATCGAAGGTGAGGCGGTTCTAATGAGTACCCACAATATATATTTTAGAGTATAAATGAAAAAAATTAAGGTTTACCCCTTTAAACCCCAGTTTACTATATAAAAGTGGAGTTCAAGATGGTCAAAACTATGTAGGCGTGTTTGCGTGATGTTTTCTTATTCCTGCTCCTTGACATAGGTTGCGGATGTTCGTTAGAACCTCTTCAATAAGACCATGCACACACAACCTAAATTTGAGGCATTTGTGAGAAAAATATCACACATTTTCACCAGAAATTAGCCGATTTTAGCACTATTTCACACGGATGTGTTATCGTAATGCCAATTCATTCATGAGTTAAATCAAAGGCTTGAGAAGCCTCAAAGTCAGTGAATTACAGGGTATTTGATCCGGATCTACACTTTTTGCCAGTGTCCAATATTTGTATGGAAGAAACACTATTATAGCGGTTAACATATAACATTTGAAATTATTATCTGATTTTCGTCTAAGATGTCTCTTCGACAAAACAGTTGCAGGAATGATTCTGAACTGTTACATGTATTTCTGCGTCTAACATACATGTACTCATAGTAGACGCATTCTTTTATAGCTCAAACACTGAGGTTTTCCTGGTAATGTTTTATGCCCCTGCCATTCGAAGAATGGTGGAAGGGTATATAGCGTTGCCCCTGTCCGTCCGTCCGAAACGCAGTCAATAACTTTCTTATTTCTGGATGGATTTTGTAATTACTTTGTAGAAATGTTAAACATCATGAGACGATGTGTCACGTGCAAAACCCAGGTCCGTACCTCTAAGGTCAAGGTCATACTTAGTGGTCAAATGTCAAAAGGGTCCGAAACTTAAACGCAGTCAATAACTTTCTTATTTCTTGATGGATTTTGAAATTACTTTGCAGAAATGTAAACCATTATGAGACGATGTGTCACGTGCAAAACCCAGGTCCGCACCCCAAGGTCAAGGTCATACTTACAGGGCAAAATTAAAAAAAGGTCCGAAACTTAAACGCAGTCAATAACTTACTTGGCCATCCTGAGAATCTGCCTCACACAAAACCAAGGTCCTTACCTTCAAGGTCAAGGTCATACTTAGAGGTCAAATGTGAAAAAAGGGTCAAAAACTTAAACACCGTTAATAACTTTCTATGGATTAATACGAACATGGACATATTTTCAGGCGGGGGCATCCGTGTCCTATGGACGCATTTCTAGTTTTATATCTGCTTCAAACATCGATTGTAGGTGCTCATTAGAACTGCGTCAATGAATAGGTCCTAACGAGTACCCACAATCTTTGTTTTAGAAGAGAAATAAGAAGAATACTGTTTGCCCTGCAGACCTTATTTTTCTCCGAAAAAGTGGGTATATGGGGAGTTAATTACATAGGCTTGTTGACCTTATGGGTCTTAAAATGTTTTCTCTTTAAATTGGGATCTTGTAAACCACAAGAATGATGCTGGATTACACGTTTATAAAGCAATTATGGACAGCACCTGACAGATGACGTCCAACGGGCATTGAGACCAACCACAATAGGTCACCTTCAGCTAATAAGAGCAAAGGGATGGAAAAAGTAACTCCAAAATATGGCTCCAAAATTTCGCTCCAAACTCCACTCCAAAACTCCACTCCAAGACTCCACTCCATAGAATACACGGTGCCAATTATGAGCTGCCACATTTAATCAGATTATCGGGTCAGAATGCAGAGGATTGTACTTTCTCTTGCAGCAGACATAACACAGCTGTGTTGATAGCAGAACATACTATTTATCAATGGATCTTTAATTAAGCAAGAACTACATTTTGAGCGGAGTTTTACAAGAATCCGAAGGCATATCCAAAACCACTCAATAGATGGTGGATGAGAAGGGTCGTCGAGCAACAACTGAAGTCTGGCGAATTCACTTCGTGAATTCACCGACTCAAAGTGACATTTTTTTTTCTGAAAAAAATTTATGAGATTTTTTTTATTATTTCTGCTGCAAACAAACTGCAAGTGCTTGTTAGAACCGCCTTATTGAGGCAGTTTAACGAGTACTCACATTCTATGTTTTAGATAAAAATAATTAAAAAATAAATACTTATGTAAACCCCGCTTTCTATATTATACATGTATATAAAGTGGGATTTTCAAGATTTTTCATCACACACATTTGTTTACATGATGTAACAACACACCAGAAACAAATATATATTATCGCGCGGGTCTGTTTGTCGAATGAAACAGCAACATACCTCTCATCCCTCATCACGGAAACGCGCCTTTTCAATTTTGAACCCCTTAAACCTCATTTTTATAGAGTAAAAACTTGGGTTTACTGGGGTATACATTTGATTTCTTATTTCTCCTCAAAAACACATATTGTGACCAATGAGCAGTCTGATCAGGGTCTACCATCACGAAAACACGCCTATATAAATTTGACCCCCTTAAACCCCACTTTTATATAGCAAAACTGGGGTTTGTAGGGGTATACATTATTTTGCTAATTTCTGGTCAAAAACATAGATTGTGGGTACTCGTTAGAACCGCCTCGTCGAGGCGGTTCTAACGAGTATCCACAATCTATGTTTTGAGCAGAAATAAGAAAAAATATCGATTTTTTTCATCTGAAAATTTTCATTTTTTGGTTGTAAAATTTACAATGTATTTGTATAGGCGTGTTTTCGTAATGACTGCTCTCCATTTTAGTCTCCTTGCTGGATCGTGAAACAAATTTGTTAAACTTTTAGGAGAATTACAGCAAACCCTCAATTTGTTCGAAATTTTTGGATGTTCATGGTACCTGTATTGTATTGTCGTTTCTTTAATGATATTTATCTCGTCCGGTGTCATAACACCTGGACAAAGATGTTTTCCGAAACTAATTGACAGAAATTTTAGGTTGTGATCGATGGTTCAGTGACATGTATTGGGGTGACTTCGTTATTAATTAGGTACACGTGTTTAAGGTTTGGCCATTTGACTTGTATGCCCTGCCGAATGCCTTGTCGCATGCCCTGTCGCAAGTTTGACCGACTTGTGACAAGAAGGTCGTGGGTTAGTGGGTTCAATCCCTGCCGGCAACATTTTCTACGGACAGTCTCTCTCTTCCATTGATTGCCCGATTCCAGCGATTTCTTTTTTAGTAAAGCAGCTGATGACGTAACGAATCTATGACCAGTTGTTTAAAACTAAAACCTCGATCATTTAATATGGTAAATATGCTAATATTTTTGCTGAAAAAAATGTGAGCAGCTTTTGATTAAGTTATGTAAAACGGCTCACGTATTAGGAACACAAAATATTTGGTACAGTGAAGACTATGAATAGACAGAGGGAGTATGTAAACGGATCTCAGTTGTCGCTTAATGTTCAAACTATTTTACATTTTTTCATGACTGTTTACGTTTTATCTAGGCTAATTTATTTGAAAGGTTGCAGTAAATGGCTTGCCATTGTGAATTTTGCATTGTTATAAATAAATAAATAAATAAATAAATAAATAAATAAATAAATAAATAAATAAATAACTGCATCATGTTTTTACAACATAGACAAAAGATGTTTAATTATCATATAACCGACATGGCAATGAAGAATAAGAAGGTTTTCAATGAGGACGTTTGTTGCCGGTCAACGCGCGTAAAATTTGGCGGCGACGTCATTTACGTATTGTTGATCTTAACCCGTACAACGCATAGACTCTTCCACGTTATAACTTTTGGCAGATTCATTATCAATTTTAGGGGTTTATGGTTAATTTCATTCGTTGTAAGTTGTATAAAATAACAACTTTAAGCAAACAGTGTAGACCCCGATCAGCTATCGCATAATGTGGTGGCTGATCTGAGTCTATGCTGTTTACCAATGTCCCCTATAAAGCTAGGTTTACACGGATGCTAACCCTAACGCCCCCTGAGTTTCTCCGACTTTGAATTTGGACACGCCCGTGGGGGTGTTCAGTCAAAATCACTTACGTGGTAGCGAGCAGTGTTGATCCTGATTGGACGCCTCAATATGAGCAGACTCTCCTAGTTATCAGTGCGATCCATTCATACCTCCCAGCAGGCACACGTCGCTACGGCAACGTCAAATCAACGTCGGTGCAACATCATTGCGTAAACGTCATGACGTTGTACCGACGTTGATCTGACGTCACATTTACGTCATGTGCATGAGTTTCAAGGTCTTTGGATTGGTGTTTATCTCAACAAAATTGGAACCGTTTTGTGATCTTACAATAAATATGCATAGCTTACTAGAAATTTATTTATTTATTACTTATTTGTTTATTTATTCTATTTACTCCAACACGCCTTCTAAATTCTTTGAAGATCAAGTAAAATAAGACAATAAGGGCGTGTGATCTGCAATATGTATATGTTTAGATGGGCCAGCGCATGCCAACTTGAACCTACAATAAGACCCGTGAGATCTGCAATATGATTATTTTTCCTGAGGTACAGTGGATGGAACAGCGCATGTCAAAATCTACAGTCAGATTTGTGAGAATGTTTTCTTGAGATACAGTTGATTAAACAGCACATGTCAGAACATACAATAAGACCTGTGAGATCTACAATATGATAATGCTTTCTTTAGATACAGTTGATGGAACAGCGCATGTCAAAATCTACAATAAGACCTGTGATATTTACAATGTTATATTGTTTTCTTGAGGTACAGTTGATGGAACAGCGCATGTCAAAATCCACAATAAGACTTGTGAGATCTACAATATGATATTGTTTTCTTGAGGTACAGTTGATGGAACAGCGCATGTCAAAATCTACAATAAGACTTGTGAGATCTACAATATGATTATGTTATCTTGAGGTACAGTTGATGGAACAGCGCATGTCAAAATCAACAATAAGACTTTTGAGATCTACAATATTATTTTATGTTTTTGATGAACGGTGGATGGAACAGCTTATGTCAAAATCTACAATCAGTACAGTGAGATCTGCAATATTATTATGTTTTCTTGTGGTTCAGTGGATGCGACGTCACAATAACGTCATGTGCATGAGTTTCAATGTCTTTGGATTGGTGATTATCCCAGCAAAATTGGAACCCTTTTGTGATCTTGAAATAAATATATGCACAGTTTACTAGTAATTTATTTATTTATTACTTATTTGTTTATTTATTCTATTTGCTCCCGTACACCTTCTAAATTCTTTGAAGATCAAGTAAAATAAGACAATAAGGCCTGTGAGATCTGCAATATGTATATGTTTAGATGGGCCAGCGCATGCCAACTTGAACCCACAAAAAGACCCGTGAGATCTGCCATCCGCAACTATTATTGACATTTATGCCTTTTGCGCAAAGGATTAAGCCTTTTACTGTGCGCTGACTTTCTCGGCTTACCTGTACAGAATCTCTTGTTGGAAATAGCAGGGGCTTTAATGGAAAACAATTTTTAAACAAATATAACTTTTTTATTTTTCAATTTGATAAAGATGTTCCGATTAAATTTTATTGTCCGTTTAAATTCCTTCAAAACGATATTAAATAAGTGGAACTTTTATTTAATTAGCTGCCGGCATTTTTATTTTCAAATTAATAGCCTATAATCCTTACTTGTAGCATACAAATCTGTGGAAAAACAACGACAGTAACCGACTATAACGGCTAAAATCTACACTTTTTGTTAATATTGCAAAAAAAAAACGCCCGTATCAGATGCAATGTGTATACAATATTGTGCATTTTGATAGCAATTACAATATTTTAAAATAATATTTGATAACGGCATTTTGCGATTCAATTTGGTGCTTATTCAGAAAAAAGCTTTATCGTCTACACACGTGTGTAATCCCAAAGCGGGTCAGTTTCAATCGACTGTAAAATCAACACAACTTCGCCTGGGCATCTCCTTGGAATGTAAATTAATCTAAGAATGCGGTGTCTGATCTGCATCTTATTTATTTATTTATTTATTTTTTATTTATTTATTTATTTATTTACGTATTTTTTTATTTTCATGACCTGATTAGATTTTTGCGCATTCTTTATACTTACTACGCAAAGTTAAATAAACATTGCTAGTAATAAGATTTATGATTACATTTGTTGGTTTTGTATGTTTGTATGATTACAGCTGAAAGAAAGAAAAAAAGAAAGAAAAAAGAAAGAAAGAAAGAAAGAAAGAAACCCATGTGAATTTGTCACGAAATTTCTAAAAATATTATATAACTTGGTTATAATATATATCTTATTCCAATTACTCAGATACAGGCTAATCTGAAATTTCGTTGTTCGCACATTGTTTTGTTGGAATACCAGAGGAATGTTTATTTTATTTTTATTTATTTTTTATTTTTCTAACAGGCGTTTGATTATTTAAATGCTATTGTGAATTCAGTCTGGTAAATAAAAAAAAAAAAAAAAAAATAACCGTAAAGATGCCATTTATGCCTATGTTAATTGTTTTGTATTCATTATTATCATCTTGGTTGTAATGAAAACCTAATTAAAAACTGCTTTATATAGAGAAAACTGGGGTTTACTGTGGTATTCTTTTTTTTTTTCACTTCTTCTCCAAAACATAGGTTGTGGGTACTCGTTAGAGCCACCTCAATGAGGCGGTTATAACTATGTTTTAAGTATTGATGAGTTTACTTTGACCAATTAACTGTTTTTGAGATATCAAAAATACACTATGCCGCACGGATGTATTATCGTTATGTGTATATTTTATTATTATTATTATTAGTATTATTATTATTATTATTATTCTATTCATTTATGTATAATCAAATGATTATTAGAAATTTTTCTTTTTTTATTTAAATTAATTATTCATTTATTTCAACTGTTAAGTGATTTAAGATGAGGTGTGTGCACTTTTTCTGGTGTTCTCTCCATGATGCTGCGAAAAAGAATATGCATGTTAACCAAACTTTATATAAAACAGTCGGGTTATCAGGAATCAGTATGATTTTACACAAAATATAGGTAGAAAGTACTTGTAAGAACCATATCAATTTGGCGGTTCTGTGCCCATATATTTTCAGCTCACTCAGTGGGTGGGTTGGGGGGGGGGGGACATCACGGGTATTTAAGCTGAAGACAATTATCGCTTTTTATGACACGTGATGTGTATTGTATATGTATACCGGCTACTTACCACCAGGAAGCCTGAAGATTAATGGACACGCGCGCATGGTATATTGTATTTCCTTTCCGGAGAGATTAACTTTATTCATATGCATTAAGTTCTAAGCAGAATAGGTATTATTTAGATAATGAGAATCTATTATTATTATTATTATTATTATTATTATTATTATTATTATTATTATTATATCTTGGATCCAATATAAATGTTTGATTTGTTTGTTTGATTTGAGGTTTAACGTCCATGTCAACACAGTATAGTCATTTTGAAGACGTTGCTTCCAATTTTGTGGGACTTTTACCCGACAATGAGATGCAATGACATCTCAAACCCTGTCGCCCAATGAAACCAATAGGGTTTATAAGCATGGACTCCTACCGCTTTGCCTGGGCAGGCTTAGATCCTCTAAGCGGTCTACCAGTACTGGTGTGCGGTCGGTTTCAGCTCTGCGTGGAAGCATCATGCAGTCAATCTATTTCTTCAAGCCCCGATGGGCGGGGACCGTGAATTATACATGTATACTGGGTCCAAGATACGAGAATACATCCGTTTGACACAGTACATTCTTATAGGTTGAGGGTTATTGCTAGAACTGTTGTTTTAAAATTTATTTTAATTGCTTCAACAGACAAATACATATTATCCAAGATTTGCAAGATTTGCAAGAACCGGTCTATAGAGTACCCACAACCTATGTCTTGTACAGAAGAAAAGGTTTAGGATGATTGCTGGAAACATTTCATTGATAACATACGTCTTTATTTATCCACATCAACACTGTATAGGTCATTTTGGAGACGTTGCTTCCAATTTTGTGGGACTTTCACCCGACATTGAGAGGAAATGACATCTCAAGCCCTGCCACCCAATTACACTAATAGGGTTTATATGCATGAACGATCCAACTCGCATAGATAGATAGATAGATAGATAGATAGATAGATAGATAGATAGATAGATAGATAGATAGATAGATAGATAGATAGATAGATTAAACTGACATGAAACTCAGTAATTGCTCAGTAATATGTCTAGGAAAACCGTTGACTTTCTTAATCTTCAGAAACGTATTGTCTATATTCTGTAATTTTTGCGTACAACTCGATATGACAAACATATCTATGGCTGCGGCGTAAAACAAAGTAAATAAAAAATATTGTAAATAAATATATTATCTAAATGCACGGTCAGTAGAGGCGATTGGTTCTAACTAGTACCCACAACCTATGTCTTGGTGCATAAATAAAGAAAATAATGTATACCCACTTTTCTCTATATAAAGTGGGGGTTAGAGGGTTTTCATTACACGGACTTGCTATCGTGATGATAAAACGGTGATTCTTTTTAGCAAGTAGCGTAATCTCGGATGAGACCCGGAGTCTTAATTGTTCATTTTATCTGAATTATTTTTATTCACCGTCCCCAGGTTTATGATATTACTTTTTAAATACAACTACAGGTCAAGTTGCCACTTACTGGTCTAGTGACTACTATTTGGTGCAAAGATTAACGGCGCGCGTCACAATACTTGGTGATAATTCGATTATCGACAGGTAGTCGGAAGTGTGCTTACTCAATGTATTGTTCGATTAACAATCCATCATGAACGATTATATTGACGTGCGTCGTTTACCTGAGCAGAAAGAAAGAAAGAAAGAGCGTATATGATGAAGTTATCGTCATTTAAAAAAGAAAGAAAGATTTACTCGTTTAGCACGAACAAAATAAGGAAGAGAAACATATAAACTAGCTAAGAGACATTGGCGGCACAGGCCGCCACAAATACTTTCTCGGGGGGAAAAGGAATAATATAGTATTCTTATTGCTTGTTTAAAACAGAGATTGTTGGACCTCATTAGAATCGCCTCGTCGAGGCGGTCTTACGAGTGCTCAAACTCTGTGCTATCAGCATAAATGAGAATATAACAATATTTCATGTGTATTTTCAAATAAATAAATAAATAAAGGAAGAAAAAAAAGGAAGAAGAATATTATTTGTGAACAACTGAAAACTTGAAGTTGTTTATCTTTACTCCTTTCACACAATGATGGCATGATAAATATACTATTTAAGGCTTACTGAGTCACTAAGAAGCAACTGAGACTAGATAGATAGAAGGAAGGAAGGAAGGAAGGAAGGAAGGAAGGAAGGAAGGAAGGAAGGAAGGAAGGAAGGAAGGAAGGAAGGAAGGAAGGAAGGAAGAAAGAAACCTTTGCATTTCTATGCTTACAGCTCAGACTCAAGGTTCTCGTATCAACGGATACATTACGAAAACACGCCTTTATAAATACATTGTAAATTTAAAAATCAAACAATGAACATTTTCAGATGAAAACTTGTGGTATTTTTCATATTTCTGCTCAAAACATAGATTGTGGGTGCTCGTTAGAACCGCCTCGCCTAGGCGATTCTGTCGAGTGCCCAAAATCTATGTTTTTGAGCAGAAGTAAGAAAAATATTACAAGTTTTCATCTTATTTTTTTTTCTGTGGTAACGTTTTTAATGCATTTGTATAGGCGTGTTTTCGTAAAGTATTTTGCAGATATGTAAGTGATTGGTCCCTTTTGATAAATCGGCCAATTTGTTGTTTGTTATTGTCGGCATTTTGAACATATTCCTTTACATTAACAATCAATAACGGCCCCGCTCTTCGGGGCTTGAAGAAATAGATGGGCTGCATGATGCAATTACACGCAGAGCTGAAACCGACTGCACACGAGTACTGGTAAACCACTCAGAGGATCTAAGCCGGTGCGAGTCGGAACGTCCATGCTTATAAACCCTATTGGTTTCACTATGCGGTAGGGCTTGAGATGTCAGTTCATCTCAATGTCGGGTAAAAGTCACACAAAATGGGAAGCAACGTCTCCAAAATGACCTATACAGTGTTGAAGGGGACGTTAAACTTCGAATCAAACAAACAAATTAACAATCAATGAACCTTTCTTTCCAGAATAAATATTTGATGTTTGAATTTGCAGCATGTTATTATAGATAATTAAAATGGTTACAGGTAAATAAAGAGTAATTAAAACCTAATTCTTCGTTTTATATTTATTTTTGATTAGTCACAATTAATTTCAAACAGTGTAAGTAAGCATTACCTTACATGGATATGTTACAATATTGAATAATCATTGCGACCATTATGATAACACATTCATGTGAAATAATGCATTCTTTAGGTTGCAGAAAACGGTTATTAAAAAAAAATTGTCATAGTTTATTACTTCTTTAAATATAGGTTGTGGATCTTGTTAGAACTGCCTCGCTTCTGACGAATACCCACAACATATGTTTGGAACGAAAGTAATAGAAAAATATACATGTATGTTCCAGCAAACCACAGTTTTCTCTATATAAAGTTGGATTTAGAAGGGGTGTTCATCAGTGACATGGACTTGTTAACATTATAATGATAGTCAAGCAGATTTAAGTACATTTTGGACGGGAAAGCCCAAACATGGACACTTATTCTGGAAACAGTGCATTCTCAGATCAGACGTCGAGCTTAGATCATGGCCTTTGCTGTCAACCCATTACGGCCTCCGCCCAACGGGGCTTGAAGAAATAGATTGGGCTGCATGATGCTTCCAAGCAGAGCTGAAACTGACTGCACAGCACATGAGTACTAGTAAACTGCATGGGGGCACTAAGCCTGCCCATGAAAAGTGGTGCGAGTTGGACCGTCCATGCAGATAAACCCCACTGGTTTCATTGGGTGGCAGGGCTTGAGATGTCATCTCAGTGCCGGGTAAAAGTCCCTCAAAATTGGAAGCAACGTCCGCAAAATGATCTATACATGTTGACGGGGACGTTAAACCTCTAATCAAACAAAACTGTCAACCCATTAAGAAAACATATCCTTGTGACAATGTTTTCTTTCTTATCTTCGAAATGTTAATTTATATCTAAACAAAAAAAGCACATTATTTTTATGATGAAAAATACAATGTCTTGGTGCAGATAATACACACTGTTACCCCTCTAAACCTCTCTCTTCTGTAATGTAAAGTGGTGTTTACAGGGGGTTTTATTACATGGACTTATCAAATCAAATCAAATTTATTTTTCTCAGGTTATACAATATGATAACAACATGAGAAGCAAAAACGTTGTGCAAACATACTGTTTCATGGCGACACAGTGACATAAAGAGAATCGACAAAAGTCGAAAACAAAAACAAACCAGAGGACAACAACGGGTAAATCTGTTGTCATTACATGTAACCAACTTATTATTTCATCGTTTATTACTATTATTATTTATTTTATTTTGTTTATCTGACCACGCCCGTTCCTGACTTTGAACCAATCAGATTACTTATATAATTTATTCCTGCAAATTTAAAAACTTAATTTCAAACAGTGTAGATCCTGATCGGACTCAGAAGCCATCTGATCTGGATCTACACTATGTGCAAAGATACGTGTTATGAGGAACGGCAAGTTGTTGCACAGACTGATCCGTCTGTAGTTAACTATTTTCCATTCATAAAATCAACATGTTGCTTTACTAAACAATGTAATTTTAAATAATGCAATCTGACGTCCATTAACTATAAATGTTTTTTTTTTTTTTTTTTTTTTTTTTTTTTTAATAATGTGGAATATCACATTCCAGAAGAAAATGGATTTATGAGAACCGATAATATTTTAAGTACAAAAAGGCTCAATTTTAACCGTTTGACAAAACGAGAATTTTTCTCGCTTAAAGTACCAAAACACGCAGATCAAAATTAACTAGACGTACATATCGTTCAATATCCCCCGGGGTCATTTTCACACACGGCCGGATTAAAACACAATATTGATTACACGACAGGTACACGCATAGGTATCTATCGTAGGCCTCAGTCAAAGGGAGACAACCCAATATTGACTTTCTGTGCGACTGTCACGGTTGAAAGTCATCGGGCTAATGTCAGATATAGTTGGCCATGAATATGATTATCTTTCCTGAGGTACAGTGGATGGACTAGCGCATGTCAAAATCTACAGTCAGATTTGTGAGAATGTTTTCATGAGATACAGTTGATCAAACCGCGCACGTCAGAACATACAATAAGACCTGTGAGATCTGCAATATGGTAATGTTTTCTTGAGGTACGGTTGATAGAACAGCGCATGTCAAAACCTACAATAGGACTTGTGAGATCTACAATATGATTATGTTTTTGATGGACAGTGAATGGAACAGCTTATGTCAAAATCTTCAATCAGACCCGTGAGATCTGCAAGATGTTTTCTTGTGGTTCAGTGGATGTGACGTCACAATTACGTCATGTGCATGAGTTTCAAGGTCTTTGGATTGGCGTTTATCTCAACAAAATTGGAACCCTTTTGTGATCTTGAAATAAATATGCACAGCTTACAAGTGATTCATTTATTTATTATTTATTTGTTTATTTATTCTATTTACTCCAACACGCCTTCTTAATTCTTTGAAGATCAAGTAAAAAAAGACAATAAGGCCTGTGGGATCTGCAATATGTATATGTTTAGATGGGTCAGCGCATGCCAACTTGAAACTACAATAAGACCCGAGAGATCTGCAATATGATTATATTTTCCTGAGGTACAGTGGTTGGAACAGCGCATGTCAAAATCTACAGTCAGATTTGTGAGAATGTTTTCTTGAGATACAGTTGATCAAACAACGCATGTCAAAATCTACAATAAGACTTGTGAGATCTACAATATGATTGTTGTCTTGAGAAACTGTGGATGGAACAGCGCATGCAAAAATCTACAATAAGACCTGTGAGATCTGCAATATGATTATGTTTTCCTGAGGTACAGTGGGTGGAACAGCAAATGTCGAAATCTATAGTCAGATTTGTGAGAATGTTTTCTTGAGATACAGTTGATCAAACAACGCATGGCGACATCTACAATAAGACTTGTGAGATCTACAATATGATTGTTGTCTTGAGGTACTGTGGATGGAACAGCGCGTTCCAAAATCTACAATAAGACCTGTGAGATCTGCAATATGATTAAGTTTTCCTGAGGTATATACAGTGGATGGAACAGCGAATGTCGAAATCTACAATCAGACTTGTGAGATCTACAATATGTTTTCTTGTGGTACAGTGGATGGAACAGCGTATATCAAAATCTAGAATAAGACTTGCAATATCTACAACATGATTATATTTTCTTGAGTTACAGTGGATGGAATAGCTTATGTCAATTCGTACAACAAGACTTGTAAGATCTACAATATGATTATGTTTTCTTGAGTTACAGTGGATGGAACAGCTTATGTCAAAACCTACAATAAGACTTGTGAGATCTACAATATGATTATGTTTTCTTGGGGGACAGTGGCTAGAAAAGCGCATGTTAACACCTACAATAAGACCTGTGAGATCTGCAATATGATAATGTTTTCTTGATGGACATTAGATGGGGCTGCATATGTCAACACCTACAATAAGACCTGTGGGATCTGCAATATGATAATGTTTTCTTGATGGACATTGAATGGGGCTGCTTATGTCAACACCTACAATAAGACCTGTGGGATCTGCAATATGATAATGTTTTCTTGATGGACATTGAATGGGGCTGCTTATGTCAACACCTACAATAAGACCTGTGGGATCTGCAATATGATAATGTTTTATTGATGGACATTGAATGGGGCTGCTTATGTCAACACCTACAATAAGACCTGTGAGATCTGCAATATGATTATGTTTTCTTGAGGTACAGTGGATGGAACAGCTTATGTCAAAACCTACAATAAGACTTGTGAGATCTACAATATGACTATGTTTTCTTGGAGGACAGTGGATGAAACAGCGCATGTCAACACCTACAATAAGACCTGTGAGATATGCAATATGATAATGTTTTCTTGATGGACATTGAATGGGGCTGCTTATGTCAACACCTACAATAAGACCTTAGGGATCTGCAATATGATAATGTTTTCTTGATGGACATTGAATGGGGCTGCTTATGTCAACACCTACAATAAGACCTGTGAGATCTGCAATATGATAATGTTTTCTTGATGGACATTGAATGGGGCTGCTTATGTCAACACCTACAATAAGACCTTAGGGATCTGCAATATGATTATGTTTTCTTGATGGACATTGAATGGGGCTGCTTATGTCAACACCTACAATAAGACCTATGAGATCTGCAATATGATTATGTTTTGTTTGAGGTACAGTGGATGGAACAGCTTATGTCAAAACCTACAATAAGACTTGTGAGATCTACAATATGACTATGTTTTCTTTGGGGACAGTGGATGGAACAGCGCATGTCAACACCTACAATAAGACCTGTGAGATCTGCAATATGATAATGTTTTCTTGATGGACATTGAATGGGGCTGCTTATGTCAACACCTACAATAAGACCTGTTGGATCTGCAATATGATAATGTTTTCTTGATGGACATTGAATGGGGCTGCTTATGTCAACACCTACAATAAGACCTGTGAGATCTGCAATATGATTATGTTTTCTTGATTGACAGTGGACGGCCAGCTTATGTCAACACCTACAATAAGACATGTGGGATCGGCAATATGATAATGTTTTCTTGATGGACATGGGATGACACAGCTTATGTCAAAACCTACAACAAAACTTGTGAGATCTGCAATATGATTATATTTTCTAGAGGTATAGTGGATGGAACAGCGCATGTCAAAACCTACAATAAGACCTGTGAGATCTGCAATATGATTATGTTTTCTAGAGGTACAGTGGTTGGGACAGCGCATGTCAACACCTACAATAAGACCTGTGAGATCTGTAATATGATTATATTTTCTTGAGTTACAGTGGATGGAACAGCTTATGTCAACACCTACAATAAGACTTGTGAGGTCTTCAATATGCTTATGTTTTCTTGAGGTACAGTGGATGGAACAGCTTATGTCAAAACCTACAATAAGACTTGTTAGGTCTGCAATATGCTTTTGTTTTCTCGAGATACAGTGGACGGAACAGCTTATGTCAAAACCTACAATAAGACCTGTGAGATCTACAATATGATTATGTTTTCTTGAGTTACAGTGGATGACACAGCTTATGTCAATACCTACAAGAAGACTTGTGAGGTCTTCAATATGCTTATGTTTTCTTGAGGTACAGTGGACGGAACAGCTTATGTCAAAACCTACAATAAGACCTGTGAGATCTACAATATGATTATGTTTTCTTGAGGTACAGTGGATGGAACAGCTTATGTCAAAACCTACAATAAGACTTGTGAGATCTACAATATAATTGTTTTCTTGGGGGACAGTGGATAGAAAAGCGCATGTCAACACCTACAATAAGACCTGTGAGATCTGCAATATGATTATATTTTCTAGAGGTATAGGGGATGGAACAGCGCATGTCAAAACCTACAATAAGACATGTGAGATATGCAATATGATTATGTTTTCTCGAGATACAGTGGATGGAACAGCTTATGTCAACACCTACAATAAGACCTGTGAGATCTGCAATATGAATATGTTTTCTTGATTGACAGTGGAGCGGCCAGCTTATGTCAACGCCTACAGTAAGACCTGTTAGATCTGCTTTGTTCGCTTATTTGTTTGTGTTGAGGTTTTATATTCTCGTCAACAGTTTTTAGGTCATGTTGGAGGCATTGCTTCCATTTTTGTGGGACTTTTACCCGACATTGAATTGAAATGACATCTTAACCCCCACTGTTCTAACAAATGATAGGGTTTATATGCAGGAATGACCCGACTCGCATCACGTTGCCCGGGCAGGCTTAGACCTTCTAAGCGGTTTACCAGTACTCATGTTCGGTCGGTTTCACCTATTTCTCCCAGTCCCGATGGGCGGGGGCGTTGTGCGATCTACAATATATCACTGTTTCTTGAGGGACAGTGAATGGGCCAGCATATGTCAACGCCTACAATACGACCTGTGAGATATACGATATGTATATGTTTTTTTGGGCAAGCGCGTTTCAATGGGTCAGCGTATCAAAACCTACAATAAGAGCTGTACAATCTGCAAAGACTCTGATTGGCCTTCGCATCAATAGAAAAAATCCAATTTCAAAGCTTAAGCGGATCGAATCGGCTCTTTATAGGAACCCGGGGCGAATTTGGGTTTACGGGGGTATACAATATTTTTCTGATGCCTGCTCAAAGACATAGGTTGTGGAGGCGGTTCTAACGAGCACACTCAACCTATGTTAGCAGTATAAATAAGAATAATATAATTAATTTTCATCGTAAATGTAGCTATTTTGGAGATGTGAAAAAAATGCACTAAGTCATACGAGAGTATGCGCTCAAATAAGTCTGCCACAATACAACGGATGCGCAGGCTGATTTGAATCTTCACTGAGTGCATATGCTCGAAGATGCTCGAAGATTCCTTTTCGATTGGCGCAGCCCAATTATATATCTGAAGGTTCTTACTCGTGCTATCGTATTTGGGACATTTTCAACAGTCTCCGTTTTTTCTTTTCACACATGCTTTTTTCTGTCTGCAAGCACGAGCTGTAACTATGTACTAATAACTGATGTCTTTGTTCATTTCTCAGTGTGCATATTGCACAATGCACTACAACTGCACTTGTTAATTGAGTCCACATATGAGAAAACTGACCCATAACATTCTCCAATTTACGCTCTTCCAACACGCACGAGCAGTTAACTTATAATCCTAGACGCATTATGTCTTGCTTGAACCTACCGCAGTACTCCACTGCATGTCTGCGAGCAGCAAAGGCTCTGGCAAGACTGCGCATGCACACAGATTCACCCGAGAAGTTGCTGACGTATATGCGATAAGAACTATTTTCTCATGAAGATGCTCAATGAAGTTCTGGCACGTGTAATATTTCTTTGATGACGCATGTGCGCCAAAACGATAATGAGCGCGTGCACACGTATGGAATATGTGCTATCAGAATATTTTAACCCATATGTGCCTAGCGGCCCTTTTTTGAGCGGCGTCTAATCTGGGTCAACACTGTTTGCTCAAAGAACATTCATTTTAGTAAAAGTTGCTACAAACAAAAAACAAACCTGACACCCCTATGATTTGAAATGGACCACTCAAAACTTACTAGGTTGTCATATATAGTTTATTCAGGATATTCGCCGGTTGTTATCACATCCGTGTGACGTAGTGCTCTCTTTCTATGCTGCCTTTGGGCCACGTAAGACGACAAACGACCAAGTCCAGCTAGTTTACCAACTTTATTCGTTGCAGTTTCTTTAGCAACTACGTGGAATATGATAAAAGAACCGTGAGAGGGCACAGATTGGAAAACATGAGATAAAATTCTGTAAATTTGAGGCGCGGAGCCAACCGGAAACGACGCAATGCGCGGTATCACTATTTACCGTAGGATAAAACTGAGCGGCGCAAATAAAAGGTTACAGCCAACGATAGGAACACCCTTCACGATGCACTTTCCCTCCGTCTTATCTCCACTGATGAAAAGTTTTCATATTTTTGTGACTCGAAACTGTTGACTGGCCTAAACTGTTCATATGTCACTAATATTAGAGTTTAAGACTTCAACAATTCTTACATATTTTCATTACACAAGTAGTTCTTTAAATGCAGCAATTCTTACATGAATGTTTTACATGATCTTCTTGCTGTTAGGTTGCACATCACATTTTGATTAATATCATAAAGATTGGCTCTGATTATTTTACATACTCGAGTACCGTACCATAAAAAAGATCAGTTGAGGAATATTATATATAAGATTCCGTAAGGGTGACTCCAAACTGTTGATTGACCTAAACTGTTCATATGTCACTAATATTAGAGTTTAAGACTTCAACACGGCAATTCTTACACATTTTCTTTACACAAGTAGTTCTTGAAATGCAGCAATTCTTACATGAAGGTTTTACATGATATTCTAGCTGTTCAGCAAGAAAAGGATGCACATCACTTTTTATTAAGACCATAAAGATTGTGTCGACAGCGTATCCGATGGACACAACAGGCTTGGGGTGGTGTACTGTTCACGGACGAGTCCCGTTTTTATGTTGAAATGTTTGATAGGCGGCGTAAAGTATGGCGTCGACGCGGGGAGCGATTTCAAGACTGTTGTGTTTAACAGGTGTCACGTTGGGGTGGTGGTAGCGTAATGGTGTGGGGAGCAGCTGGTGGGGAGGGATCTCATGGCGCGACAAAACCCAACTCATCGTTGTTGATGGCAATTTGACGGCACGTCGGTACATGGATGAAATCTTAGTCAGAGGTGGTACCGTTTTTACGCAATAATGGTTACGTTACGCTTTTCCAACAGGACAATGCACGTGCTCATTCTGCGTAGTTAACCATGGACTTCTTCAATCAAAATGGTGTGAAATTTCTTCTTGGCCTGCTTTTTCGCCGAAATTAAACCCATTTTAGCACCTTAAGGACCAGCTTGGAAAACGTATGTGCAGCCGACGTCATCCGCCAATCAACCGTCAGCAGCTTGCCATGGCGATACAGGAAGAATGGGAAAACATCACACATGACCAGATACAGCGTTTAATTCGAAAAATGAGGCGTCGATGCCAAGCAACACTTGATGCTGATGGTTGACATACCCGGTATTAGGATATGTGATTTTGATTTTTCGGGTGTGTGGCTTTATTCGAATCTCCGTATCTCTGCATCCAATGAAATGCTGTAAATCTGTAGTGAGTCTGTGGATGAGTTAGTGATAATTCATTAAATGTGATCAAATGTTGGAAATATTGTGAATCAATTAAAGTTTGAGGTATAGTACTAGTGGTGCGTTTTCGTTGAATCTGAGTATATGTTAACCCACATATAAATGTTGGACACAGGCAGATAGTGTTGATCCGGATCAAATGCCCTGTAATTCACCGATTTTGAGGCTTCACAAGCCTTTGATTATCACTTCAATGGAGCAAAAGCGTATAAGCTAGTTGGGCATTGCGTTTCATTGCCCAAAGATAGAGCAATTGAAGTTTCAGTTCTGGCGGCCATCTTGTTCAACGAAGAGGAACCATTTACCTGTTATATAGTCAATCACCTAGACAACATTCCAGGGGAAATGGAATTTAATTGGTGCACATGTATTGGAGGAGACTTTCGAAATTGTACATATAGATAATATAGGAATTGTACTATTCAAACAGAGTACAACATGACCCTTATTAGACTGCGTAGATATGCAGGCTGTTCTGAAACTTTTTTGATCGCAAAGGACACAACAGGTTTTTGCATGACGTGGTTCATGGTTTCTGCTTAGTTTGTTTGATTTGAGATTTAACGTCCCCGTCAACACTGTAAAGGTCATTTTGGAGACATTGCTTCCAATTTTGTGGGACTTTTACCTGACACAGAGATGAAATGACATCTCAAGCCCTGCCACCCAATGAAACCAACAGGTCACAAGTTTATAAGTATGGACGGGCCGACTCGCACTGCTTTGCCTGGGCAGGCTAAGATCATCTTAGTGGTTTACCAGTACTCGTGTACGGGTCGGTTTCAGCTCTGCGTGGAAGCATCATGCAGCCCATATATTTCTTCAAGCCCCGATAGGCGGGGGCCATGGTTTCTCCTACACCCTTCGAATGGTTTTAAATTCAAATATATTTTTGTAATACCATTCTCAAACTGTTTCTTGGAAACTATTTGTTCCGCAAATAATTAAAACAGAAGTGAAGGCAATGATCTGGACTTGGTACAGTTAATCCACACAGCCCATCACAAACTAAACCGCGACAGAAGAATCGCATTGGAACCGTCAATGAAAACTGTGTGTGGGTGGGTGGGGTTGGTGGGGTTTAAATCGATTTTACGCAGCCGCAATCCTCGCCCCTTCTTCCGTCGCGATTTCGACAAATAATTTGTTCAGTCCGCATGAAGGCTTCCTATCTCATCAGTGCAACAACTCCGAGAACACAAAAGTCAAACAATCACAGAAGAGATGAAGTAAGCAACGATGAGGGCCCGACATCAAGAAACCACTGAAATGCTGGAACAAAAGAAAACCAACAGTTAGAATCCGATGGGGTTTCCCGAGATAAACCTTACTTTTCTTATTGCTCAAAAATATAGATTGTGGGCACTAGTTGCGACCGCCTCGATGAGGACCAACAACCTATAAAACTTTTTAGCAGAAATAAGAAAAAATATCGTATTTTTTATCTAAAAATTTACGTTTTTTCATCACGATGACAAGTCCGTGAAATGAACACCCCTCTAAACCCCAGTTTATAAAGAGAAAACTGGGGTTTAGAGGGGTATACACTATTTTGCTTATTTCTGCTCCCAGACATAGGTTGTTGGTACTCGTTAGAACCGCCTCATTGAGGCGGTTCTAACGAGTAACCACAATCTATGTTTGGAGTGTTAATAAGAAAAATATCACAAATTTTCTTCGGAAAAGTAGCCATTTTGGAGATATGAAAGAATGCACTAGTCACACGGATGTGTTATCGTAATGGACGGTGAAATTTTCAATGTATTCCTATAGGCGTGTTTTCGTAATGTTTTTGAGGGCTGTAAAAAGAATTCTAATTGATAGAATGACAATAATTGAGACTCTAGAATATTTATTACTTTAAATGGACACAACAGTAGTACGTGGATATAACCCGAAACCAACACTTAACATACCCCGTGTCAATGTGCTCTGCAGGCCTTTAATTATACGATGTGCGCTGAAATGAAGTGAAAAGAAAAAATCATTTACATATTTCAAAGTGAGATTTGAGACAACCCATTAAGACATAGTATGTTATTATTGTGTGTGGCCAGATTTCTCCCCAAGCCCAAACTTTCAATTTTAGAAGAAATGTTACTTTGAAATATTGCAATGTTTAGTGTTGTGTGAAATTCGATGATATATATATTTTCAGCTTAAACAAGAAATAAAGAAATACATACAAGTTTTGAAATAAGTTCATATTCTTATTCTGAGTTTATTTAAAAATCGTGGGCTTTTCAACAGTTTTGAAATACATAAACGAAATAAGATATATGTCTGTCTGTGAATATCCTGGTAAACCCACTTTAAAGAGAGCATAGTGGGGTTCGCGGGGGTGTACAGGTACATTATTTTCTCAGTCTTGTTCGTAAGCATAAATTAACCCTTAAGATGCCATGAAAAACTGCATCTGAAAATGTCGACAGCTGCATTTTCGTTCAAATTTTCAAACCCCATTTTTGCATGTAAGCAAACGGTATGGACTCTGATCAGACTGCTCCGAGGAACAGTCTGATCTTGGCCAACACTGTTTGCAACAAAGCAGACGACAATTGTTGTGATTGGCATCTTAAGAGTTCAAAAATAAGGAAATGTCGAATACCCATTTCCCTTTTGTCTGTATCATCATATTGAGCAAAAACAGGAAACAATTGAATACCCTTGTGACCCCAGTTTATACAGAAGAATGGGGTTTACAAGGCTATTTAAGATGAATAAATACACGTTCAGGGGAGACAACTCCTCCTCAACAATTATCGTCTCCCATGTCAATAGAGGTCTACTCTTTAAGGAACGAATTTAGGAGCAAATTCTTTCCTTTAAGTGTAGACCCCTTTTTCAGTGTGACAGGGTTTATAGAAAACCAAACAGGGGGTCCCGAAAGTTGTCTTTCTTTGAAAAATGGCAGAATAATCTGACAGGTGTTCCCATTCCCCTTAATGCTTGGACCCGCTGACTAGATGAGGACCTGCATGATAAAACTATTTAAACAGATAAAAATGACAGCTCTGTGTGACATTTCAGTGCTGACATTGTGAGGTATTTTGGGTTGGTTGTTTTATCAATCGACCCAAAGTGACTAATGAAATAGAAGCTTCCCTGCGATTGTCCCCGTGACGAATGTAGTTAAATCGCGCACACATTGCGTTTGTAAAATCCAGGTATTGAATGATTATTTATATCTGCGTGATTCTTGTCGCTGCCATGTCCGAGTGCTCTGTAAAGAAGGTCGGCCCACGCCCATTGGGGCTTGAAGAAATAGATGGGCTGCATGATGCTTCTTCTCAGAGCTGAAACGGACCGTACACGAGTACTGGTAAACTGCTTAGAGGATCTAAGTTTGCGTAGGTAAAGCGGTGCGAGTCGAACCGCTCATGCTTATAAACCTATAGGTTTCATTGGGCGACAGGTCTTGAGATGTCTTTTCATCTGAATGTCGGTTAAAAGTCCCACTAAATTGGAAGCAACGTCTTCAAAATGACATACGAGGACTCTTCAAATATGAATGCAACTAAGCACATAAAAATGATTCCGTGATAGATTTCGATGAAAAATTTGTTTTGTCCCCTCAAAGTATTCCCCTTTAACAGATATACAAACTTTAAGTCTCCTGATCCAATCATTGAATGCATTTTGGTAGTCTTTTCGAGGTATACTATGAAGGCACTGGAATATTGCAGAACCGAGGAGTTTGCGCTGTACAAATTTTCGACCAGAAAGGTATTTTTCAGCCGCGGGAACAAAAAAAAAAAAAAGTCACACGGGGCAAGGTCAGGGGAATACGGGGGTTACATGTGGGGTTTACGGCGTCCCGCAAACCCCCATGCTGACAAGACAACCAAGCGTGATCTCTGACAGGTGTACGGGCAGCTGTGGGGTAAGGCACACGAAAGATATCAAATGAATGACATGAATTATTTACAGCATTTATATTCAACAATACAAACACAAAACATCACATTTAGATTGCATCTGCAGCCCACTCAAGACGTCCGCCCCGAGAGCAAAACAATGTTCTGTGCTCGGAACGGGTGACGTGAATGCCTACAGAAGCAAACAACAAAACAACAACAAAATAAAAAAAGAAACAACACAAGACGCGACTGGCCAGTTTATAACTTAGGGTGAATCCCCCACTCGCGTGAATCCCCCTCTCGCGCTCTAGTGTAAACTAGTTTGTCGACATCGTTGCCGACCACAGGTTGATATGTACTATTTAGCTTGATTCGCCTGAATCGCCTGCAGGTTATTTATTGGACCTCTTCCATTTGAATGGTCTCACATTCGTTTCACATTGCTACGAGCTGTTTATGTTGGTTCGTCCGCCCTTGCTGGACCCTAACCCACAGCGTCGTACCAGTACCTGCTGCTATATTGCAGGGAGCAGCAGGTCACCACACATTGTTGTGCCTTTCAATATACTTTCACTTTCCCGTAACAATGTTGTGGGTACACGTTACAACTTGACCTGCTGCTAAAGAGTGATCGTTTTTTCAGGGTTTTTATATCTATGAATACTACCGGAAAATCATGCATACTCATATTAGCTTGCTAAAATCGTGGCGAGGTGGAGATACCGTCCACAATTAAAGCCAGATAGCAAAAATCGAGTAGATAATGGATTTGCGTTCAAATAGTATATTTCCCCATAGGAAAAAAATGATGAAACGACACTATAAGTCAATGCCATGACTCCTGTCAAAACGAACACCCATACAACACGTGACGGTAATGAAAATCATATATGGCACAATTTGGCGGTTGGCGATTTTAGGCAAATTTTATAGAACTCAGCCTTATAGCGGCCCCCATGTATTGTAAAAACAGATCTCCACAAACCACTCATGCATACATCGTATGATATGTGCATGACTTGTGCATGGAGCAGCACATTTTGCCTACCATATTTCACCTAAAATATTTCACTCGCACCGCCCTACCATATACCTACTAAAATAATTTAGATGTGCATAAGCACCAGAGAGGTTTCCTATTCCATCTCGTAACAACGGGGGGTGAGGGAGTTCAACAACCTTTTCCTGCTTCAGATAGTCTTGCACAATGAACGCCTTGTGCGATGACGCGTTGTCATGTAGCAATCTGACATTGGCCAAACCAGTTGCGGGTCTTCGTTCTTTGAAATATTTTTTCAATTTTCGAAGAACTTTTTTCTTGTAAAACTTCGCATTTACAGATTTGCCTTTAGGCACGGCAACCTGAATAGCAGGGCCCTGATTTGAAAAGAATATGGCATACATTACCTTCTTGACGCTCATGGTCTGCTTTGCAATGCATGGTCTTTTGCAATACTTTGTTGCCCATATTTTGTTCTGAAGCTTTCGTTTTGGCTCAAAAAAGTGAACCCATGTCTCGTCACCTGTGACGACATTAGCAAAAGACCGTGCATTGTAATTTGGAAACTTTTTAAGCAACTTCTTGGCGCACTGAACGCGTGTCTTTTTCTGCTCATCTGTCGAATCGGTAGCAACAATTTCTTTCACTCTAGCAACCATCTTGGCAGATGTTGCTCTTTTCGGCCGACGATCAGGTGGTGCATCTTCTGTTGAGCCTAGCCCACAGCTGAATTTCTTACACCAACGAAAAACTGTCGGAAAAGACATTTCATTATGCCCATAAACCGAACATATTTCATCAAAAATGTCTTTGCACCGTATACCAAGAATACAACGATTCTTAATATAGGGAGCTTTCCACTAAATGTTTTTCCATAGGCGACAAAAGTAACCTTTTACCTGCTCCCACAAAAACTACACATACAAAACTTTTCAAACCTTACTTGTTTATAGAGCCATCCTAGCCCAACAAGTTAATGAGAAAAAATCCACATGTTGATCTGCTCATTTTCAAGTTACAGTCAACCATGTTTGTTTACCTGCTAGAACGGAGTAAATAAATCCAACATTTTTAAAGAAGGGGTGACCATATCAAATCAGCAAAACACTGGTTGGGAGCGTACAGTACACTTAACCCGGATGTTCCGACCTGTATAGTGGACAGATCCTTGTCTTTTGTTATGACCTGGAAGGTGTATGTGTGTGGTCTGTCTTCTATATTTGTATATTTATTTGTTTGGACATAAACAACTTGGTAAGTGTGTTTTATTTATTTTGTTTTCCATACTGACCATCTTTGGGCAGGGCAAGATGTCGTTCTCTATGCTCTGAATCTATTTTTCAGCTGCAAATCACTAGTCTTTGTCAGAATCACAACTCACCTGTGACCAGAAAATCGACCAATTGAGAGCATTGATCGAAAGAAAAATATCTTTTAAGACAGTTTACAAATAGATCAATAATCTATATTGAGTTATACTAAAAATTTGTTTGTTTGTTTGATTTGAGGTTTAACGTCCCCGTCAACACTGTTAAGGTCATTTTGGAGACGTTGCTTCCAATTTTGTGGGACTTTTACCCGACATTGAGATGAAATGACATCTCAAGCCCTGTCCCCCATTGAAACCAATAGGGTTTGATAGCATGGACGGTCCGCCTCGCACCGCGGTTCCTGGACAGGCTTAGATCCTCTAAGCGGTTTACCAGTACTAGTGTGCGGGCCAGATTCAGCTCTGCGTGGAAGCATCATGCAGTCCATATATTTCTTGAAGCCCCTATGGGCGGGGGCGTGTTATACTAAAAATAAGTGCCTCTAGAGTTCCATACGAAATCACACGAAGAGCAAGACTGACCATCCAAAAAATTTCAGACTGTATGGTATGTCTCATATTTACTCTATAGCGTGTCTTAAGATACTTTGTATTGACTATATGGGATGTCACTATTAATGTGTGTAAGTTATTCAAAGGTACATTGCAACATTTGGCTAGGCAATAAGATAATAATGCTTCAACAATAGCAAAGCTACGTAAAAATATTAATTACAAATAAATTCCCGAAATCTTGGGGAAATTGCATATGCTGTGTGTATTCATTGAACCTTTAGAGCACTACAGACTGGGGGTCTTAGCCATTCGGCCAAAGGAGCCAGCCTTCTAATTAAATTGCATGACTATCTTGTGATCGCCGTATCTTCAACAGTCTTCGAGACATGTTGATTGTTTAAGTTAAGCAAGCCTGTCACGGGCAAGAATCATGACTCTTGGTGCACTGGTTTGTCTCCCCTGACAAAATATTGTGATGGCCATAGCTCAGAAACCCTTTGAGATATATGGCTAATACTTGGCAAGGTTGAGACAGCATGTCATGCGCAGGAACCACAACTCTGGGTGCGATGGTATTTGAGTTATATCACCTTCTAATAAAATCGTACACTCTGAGACATAATGATGGGACTTGGTACAGTTGTACGTGAGGATAAGTAGGTGTGTCATGTGTGAAAATCATGACTCTGGGTGCACCTTTTTTAGTTATTTCCCCAAACAATATAATCTTGTGATGACCATAACTTGGATACCATGTGAGATATATTGGTGGTATTTGGCACAGTTTTTGACAAGGTTAAAACAGTGTATCATGCCAAAGAACCACCAACCGGGTCCACCGTAGCACGAACGACTAATTCGTTACGTCTGAAATTAGTGAAAGAAACAAAATGGGACTATTTCAACTCGAGCATAACAAAACAAAAACTGATCAATGCGTCCAGCAAAGACTAAGCTCAGTCTAAGCATCTGCCCAGTCTGATAAGTGTCTTCATTGCCCGTGTGAAAAAACTCGAGTAGTAACCTACTTATCAAGCAGAGAGCGAAGAATTTGGTCAGACTGGGTGAATGCGCAAGCTGATCTGAATCTTCGTCGGGCGCAGTCATTTTGTCATGTTTTGTGTTTCATCTGAGACAGTATGAAGAACCCGATGAAGAAAGTGTGTATTATGCCAAGTTTCCACATTTCAGAAACAAACTAGCTAACGTATTTAAATGTTATCCTACCAAAATATCGAAATCACTCTATAGTATTATCAAGACACACAATATAGTATGATCGGAACACGACATACAGTTCTGAGAAATCAGTTTTGCGACATGCGATACAAACCAGTTTTTGACCCCTCTATCGTTTTCTTTGAAATAATTGCCCTTACATGGTAAGATGTTTAGTAATATTAATAAAAGCTGAGCCGAAATACATCATAAAATAGTTAAAATGCAATTACAGTCGTTTCATGTAAGGTTGGTGGTAAAGTTTGATTAAATTGTACCGGTGCAGCGTTTGAAATCGAAAGTAGGATGATGATTTTCCAAAAACAAATGTGAAAATAAAAGAAATCATAGCAATAAACAGAAAATCAAGGTAGCATGTCGAAAAGACTATTAGTTATGCTTCCCGAACTACTGCTATGAAGTTGAAATTCTCATGATAAATAATTTCAAAACACAAAAATAAACGTTCTGAAACATACCCGACACATCGGAACAAGGATCTGTCCACTATACAGATCGGAACACCCGGGTTAAGTTAACTGTACGCTCCCAACCAGTTTTTATGCTTTTGGAAACGTGATAAACAATTTATTTTAATGCAAGAAAATGTGTTTGCACGACTATTCATTTTTTTCCTAATCTCGAAACATTTCTTACAAGCACCTGGAGCTGGCCTCGGTAGCCATCACGTGAACAAGTCCGTGAAATGAACACCCCCTAAACCCCACTTTATATAGAGAAAACTGGGGTTTACGGGGGTATACAATAATTTTCTTATTTTTGATCCAAGACATAGGTTGTGGGTACTCGTTAGAACCGCCTCAATGAGGCGGTTCTAACGAGTACCCACAACCTATATTTTGAGTCTTAATAAGAAAAATATCACAAATTTTTATTGGAAAAGTAGCCATTTTGGAGATATGAAAAAATGCACTTTGTCGCACGGGTGTGTTATCGTAATGCTCAGTCGGATTCGCGTCTGACTGGTGATCAGGAGGAGGCGGGTCCGATACCTGCTGGGATCGGCTACATTCTTTATTGGAGATTGATCATGAAATCTTTTCTAAGGACATTCTCTCCCTTCCGCTGATTTAAGAAGGGCAGTTGTCAGTTTCTGGCGAAAGAATGTGCATTGTACTGGCTAACCGCTTACGTATTAGCCTGCCCAGGAAAGTGTGGATAGGTAAATTGATCGGCTAAAAACTGATCTAAATAGTGTTGACTGGACCGTTAAACTCCAATACATAGAGGGTAACACATTTAGTACTAGTACTAATCTTCCATGTAGTCCTCTTTTTCTTCCTCTTCCTGGGTAGAAACCAGTACTAAGCAATGTGGATAAAGTCTCTTGCTCAAGGAAATAACACTTGGCGCTTGTGGGGATCGAACCGGCTACCTCTTGATCTCAAATCCGATGCTTTACCACTGCACCACAGCGCCCTGTCTTATCTTAGAACTACGTGCCATTATACATATGAAAGTGTTCGAATTATTGCTCTTATTTCTGTTCCAAACATAGATTGTGGGTGCTTGTTTTAACCACCCGCGCGACATAGTCAGTTCTAACGTGTCATCACGAAAACACGACCATTCAAATCTCTTGAAAATTTTTCCACAAAAAATGAAAATTTTAGAAAAAAAAAAAAATCTGAGATTTTTATATTTCTGCCCAAAACATAGATTGTGGGAACTCCTAAGAACCGTATCGGCGAGGCGGTTCTAATGAGTTTTCACAATCTGTGTTTTTGAACAGAAATAAGAAAATAATTTATACCACTGTAAATCCCAGTTTAACCAATAGAAGTGGGGTTAAAGGGAGTCAAAATTATATAGGAGTGTTTTCGTGATGATGTTTTTCTAAGTTCATCTGCAAACATAGGTTGTGTGTGCTCGTTAGAACAGCCTCGTTGAGGCAGTTCTTACGAAAGTTTTTAGTAAAACATCACGAAAACACGCCTGTATAATTCTTACCCCCTTGAATCCCACTTTTATATAGTAAAACGGGGGTTTACATGGGTAAACCTTATTTTCCTTATTTCTGCACTAAAATATAGATTGTGGGTACGCGTTAGAACCGCCTCAATGAGGCCTCGATGAGGCGGTTCTAGCCTGTACCCGCAATCTATATTTTGAGCAGAAATAAGAAAAACATCACAATTTTTCACCTTAAAAAATTCTTTTGTTCGGCGGAAAAAATTACAATGTATTTGTATAGGCGTGTTTTCGTAATCATCAAGCAAACACGCCTATATAATTCTGACCCAATTGAACCCCGCTTTTATATACATTACGATAACATATCCGTGTAATATAGTGCATTTTTTTTCAAACCTCAAAAGCGGTAATTTGTCTGAAGAAAATCTTATTTATACTCCAAACATAGGTTTTGGGTACTCGTTAGAACCGCCTCATTGAGGCGGTTCTAACGAGTACCCACAACCTATGTGTTGGAGCGGAAATAAGGAAAATAATGTCTACCCCCCTAAACCCCAGTTTTCTCTATGTAAAGTGGGGTTTAAGGGGGTCTTTATTTCACGGGCTTGTTCACGTGATGAGTAAAACTGGGGTTTATAAGGGCAAACCTTATTTTTCTTATTTTTCAATATAGATTGTGGGTACTCGTTGGAACCGTCTCGATGAGGCGGTTCTAACGTGTACCCACAACACATATTTTGAGCAGAAATAAGAAACATATCACACTTTTTCATCTCATAATTTTCGATTTTCAGCAATAAATTTTATAATGTATTTTAATAGGCGTGTTTTCATAATGGAGAAATCAATATATACTCTTATAAAACCCATTTTTCTATAAAAAAAGTGGGGCTTTCGAGGGACTTCATAATACGTGTTCGTTAACGTAATAACGGAAGCTTTATGACTCAAACTGGGAATCCTGTTAGTTTGAAACACTTTTCATTTGCGAATTCCGCAGCCTGGTGAGCAAAAACCAATAGTTTCTCATCCTATGATCGCGGTGCGTTATTGTGAAAGGGTCCAACCATTGCCACGGTTTGAAGCTTAACGATTTTTTTAATACGTAAGTGAAAAACATGTTACGTTTATTTAATACACCAGTAGTTAACGATAAATAGACAAACTGAAAATAGGTTTGAAAAAAAAAATGAAAAAAAAAAAAAGAATAATAAAAATATGTGTCAGAAGTGGGATTCGAACCCACGCCCACATTCGTGGACCAGAACACTCGACATGAAGGTATATATACCTTGAGTCTGGCGCCTTAGACCACTCGGCCATCCTGACTTCTGATTACAAATTGCTTTCAATATAGTGTATACCTTATGACAATATAACTGATATTGATTTACTAGTATTAGCTTTTACCAAACATTTGTGTCAGAGTGTGTTCTTCCCGGGGCTTAGAGAAAAAGATTGGGCTACATGGTGCTTCCGCACAGAGCTGAAAATGACAGAACATGATTATTGGTAAACCGCTTAGAGGGGCCAAGGCTGCCCAGGCAAAGTTGTGTGTCGGACCATCCTAGCGTTTTGTTTTAGATGTCATTTCATCCCACACAAAATTGGGAGCGACGTTAGGGTTAGGGTTAAACAGAGTTAACGGGACATAAAACCTTAACAAAACTACTACTACTACTACTACTACTACTACTACTACTACTACTACTACTACTACTACTTCTACTGCTACTACTATTACTACTACTACTACTACTACTACTACTACTACTACTACTACTACTACTACTACTACTACTACTAGCACCACCACTACAACTACTACTTTTATTATTATTACTACTACTGACATAAATATCATTTAATTATCACTAATTCATTTTTTTTTTCGTTTTGGTTTAACGGCCCTTTCCTTTTTTTTTATATATATTACGAGCGATCGTTTATCAGTGTTGCGAAAAGCGGAGAACCCGGCGAATAACCACCTGACCTTCCATCGCAGAACTTGGCGTCTCACAGACCCGAGTCTCAACACGAAAACACGCCTATATAATTTTACCCCTCAAATCCCACTTTTATTGTAAACAGTAAAACTAGTGTTTTACAGGGGTAAACACTATTTTTCTTATTACTGCCCATAAACATAGATTGTGGGTACTCGTTAGAACCGAATCTAACGAGTTCCAAGAATCTATGTTTTAAACAGAAATAAGAAAAATATCACAAATTTTCATCATATTTTTTTTTCGGCGGTAAAATTTACAATATATTTGAATAGGCGTGTTTTCGTTATGTAATGATATAGGGGTCTGTGTTGGTGAGTAACTTTATTTTTATGATTGCGTGACATTGTGCTACACCTATAATCTTACCGTTGTGCAGATGGTTCAAATGAATACCCGCGACATACATGTAAGTATTTATGGAGAAACGGGAAACTTTTTCGTGCGTTAGTAAATCTTTAAATGCCGTATATAACTGTCAAGAAACCTCATACGTAATAAACCATTATACTGTAGAACTTCGATGGCTCGAACACCGATGGCTCGTTCACCATGGATGCGTCGAACCCATTCTTGAGTCCCTAGCGAAACCCTCTACATAAGAAATAGTGGGGGATAATTAAGGCGATTTTAGTCTTTTATCTTGCAAATGTATGCTGTGTGTACTCATTGGAATCGCCTCGATGAGGCGATTCTAATGAGTACACACAGCATACATTTTCATTATAGAACACCGAGAAGATGTCTAAAAGTATCTTGTTATGCCTCCTGACAGTAACCCTCGGTGGCTCGAACTACCCCTGTCTCGAACAGATTTTTGAGGTCCCAAAGGTGTTCGAGCCATTGAAGTTCGACTGTAGTTAGAACACTAACATAATTTCACACCCGACTTAAGGCATGTATTTATCTTCGCCGTCTCCCGAAGATTGCGATATTGTTATTCAATACAATGGGTCGCAATTCACGTGATGCCGAAAGTTCACGAGAAGTTTACGAAAGCCGACGTATTAGGCGATAACATTGGCTAATTTATTCCTTACAAAGGTTAGCCTCATGTCAGTTTGTTCGAACTATACAAACGCATATGAATGATGTTCCAATTCGCCTTCGTCTCAAACGAACACAAATCATTTATACTCTTTTGTACTCATTCTCCCTTCGCCTGCAGCGTTTTACACTTTAACCATTTTCATCATTTAAACATCACATTACATAAAACAGAATATAGCGGTTTACTGATCGAACACAAAGAACGGGTGGTTGTTAATATCAAATAACATTTCACGTTGAATCATTCAACCGACATCTTAAACACATAAGGCAAACAGTACTACAAGGACAAACAGGGGACATCTAAATCCCTGCTGCCCAATGAAACCAATAGGGTGTATATGCATAGTTTTTATCCACAGGTCTACCACAAAGGATAGATAATAAGATAGTGTCTCGCACCACTTTGCGACTTCTCGTGTGTGGTCAGTGTCAGCTCTGCGTCGAAGCATCATGCAGCCCAGTCTATTTCTCCAAGCCCCGATGGGCGGGGCGAATGATTGGGCCAAAACTGTGGCCTCTGGAGTGTTAACAAGGTTTTCCAATGATTTTACCTATGACCTACCTCTGGACCTAGCATGGCCCATATTAGAGTTTGATTGAGATATTGTCAAGATGATCATTCTGAGCAAGTTTGATGACTGGACCCAAAACTGTGGCCTCAAGAGTGTTCACAAGGTTTTTCTATGATTTGACTTACAAACGTACTTTTTAACCTGACATGACCTTTATCCCAACTTTAGAGAGATATTTTAAAGGTAATCATTCTTAGCAAGTTTCATGATGATTGGACCAAACATGTGGCCTCTGTTGTTTACGTTACTTTGACGTACTGACCTACTTTTTGACCAGACATGACCCATATTGGAACTTGACCGAAATATTGTCATGATGATCATTCTGAACAAGTTTGATGTTGACTGGGCCAAAACTTTGACCTCTAGAGTTTTCACAAAAAAGTCCACGCACAGACGGCGGACAACGAACGACACGCCGAACATCTCATGTGAGCCCGGGGAGGCAGTAGTTGTTAAACATACCAAGGGAGAAAACCACCTATTAACTAAGTAATGCTAAAACTGTACAGTTTTGCACCTTACATTATTAATTTCAATGCTTATTCATATGTTACCGGGTTGTACATCTAGACAGTCATGCGTAGTCTTTCGTTATTCTGCTGTATAAGATATAGACAATAGCATAGTGTTGTAAAAATGAAATTCGAAATATGGCTTTACGGGGAATGGATACAACTTCAGGGGAGATAACCCCTGCAAAGGTATTTTTGTCTCCCATGTCAATAGGGGTCAACTCTTTAAGGAAAGAATTTGGGCAGACTCGGATCATTCCTTTCCTTAAAGAGTATTCAGCGGGACAGGGATTATAGAAAGGTGAACAGGAGTCCGGAAAGTAGTCTCCCTTTGAAAAATGGCGAAAAAATCTGCCAGGTGTTCCCATTCCCCTTAAGGTCTCTTCCCAATGGAAGGAACACCGGACCATTAAAAAGGTATGCGATCTGCGTGCATATACACGTTTTTGTGGTCTCCCAGTTTTGATCCACAAGTGTACCATAATTTATTCACCATATTTGCATTATTTGCTGGCTCCCAGCTTGCACATTATCAATATTAGAAAAACAGGTAACCAGACCCCCCTGACCTTTTAAGGTCAGGGGGGTCTGGTTACCTGTTTTTCCAACACTCATAAGCTTCAGACTAGGAACCAGCAGATAATGCAAATAAGGTGAATAGATAATAAGGTAATCAGAGAAGAAGTGCAATTCTTAACACGGTATTTACCCCATTCACAACGCAGTGCCACCTGTCTTCAACGTTCGCGTGGCGACGCTTCAATTTCTCAATGTTGTTTGTAGCTTGCAAAATTGTCGACAAACACCCGCCACACAGCATCATGAACAGGGTCCGAATTAAGCATTTCAACTAAGCATAGTCTCACCATTTCCGAGACATAAACAAACTGCGAAACACGAGGCCTGGTCCGGGTCTAGACTGTTTGCAGATAAATCAAACCACTGTTTTGTATTTATTATGCCCCCAACTTCGAAGAAGTTGTTTGGGCATATTGCTTTTGCCATGTTCGTCCGTCCGCCCGTCCGTCCGTCCGTCCTTCCGTCCGTCCCGCTTTTTAGCTCACCTGTCACGTAGTGACGAGGTGAGCTTTTGGGCTCACTCATTGACCGTCGTCCATCGTGCGTGCGTCCGTGCGTGCGTTCGTGCGTGCATAAACTTTTTCTTCAAACGACATCTCCTCCTAAACCAGTGAATGGATTTTGATATAATTTCACAGGAATGTTCCTTGGATGACCCTCTTGCAAAATTGCCTAAATCGTTCCCCTCCGTTAAACAAAATGGCCACCAAAGCTAAAAATAGAAAACATTTAAATGACATCTCCTCCTAGGCAAATGGCCCGATTTGAAAATAATTTCACAGGAATGTTGCTTGAGTGACCCTCTTTTAAAATTGCCTAAATCGTTCCGCTCCGTTATACAAAATGGCCGCCAGAGCTAAAAATAGATAAACCTTTAAATGACATCTCCTCCTAGGCAAATGGTCCGATATGAAAATTATGTCACAGGAATGTTCCTTGAGTGACCCTCTTTCAAAGTTGCCTAAATCGTTCTGCTCCGTTAAACAAAAAGGCCGCCAGAACTAAAAATAGATAAACCTTTAAATGACATCTCCCCCTAGGCAAATGGCCCGATTTGCAAAGACTTTCACAGGAATGTTCCTTGAGTGACCCTCTTTCAAAATTGCCTAAATCGTTCAGCTCCGTTAAATAAAATGGCCACCAGAGCTAAAAATATAAAAAACCTATAAATGACATCTCCTCCTAGGCAAATGGCCCGATTTGAAATCATTTCACAGGAATGTTCCTTGAGTGACCCTCTTTCAAAATTGCCTAAATCGTTCCGCTCCGTTAAATAAAATGGCCGCCAGAGCTAAAAATAGAAAGACTTTTAAATGACATTTCCTCCTAGGCAAATGGCCCGATTTGAAAATAATTTCCCTGGAATGTTCCTTGAGTGACCCTCTATCACAATTTCTTAAACTGTTCCGCCCTGTTTAACAAAATGGACACCAGGGCTAAAAATAGAAAAACCTTCAAATGACATCTCCTCCTAGGCAAATTGCTCTATTTGAAAATAATTTCACAGGAATGTTCCTTGAGTGACCCTCTTTCAAAATTGTTTAAATCGTTCGGCTTCGTTAAATACAATGACCGCCAGAGCTAAAAATAGAAAAACTTTTAAATGACATCTCCTCCTAGGCAAATGGCCCGATTTGAAATCATTTCACAGGAATGTTCCTTGAGTGACCCTCTTTCAAAATTGCCTAAATCGTTCCGCTCCGTTAAATAAAATGGCCGCCAGAGCTAAAAATATAAAAAAAAACATTAAATGACATTTCCTCCTAGGCAAATTGCCCGATTTGAAAAGAATTTCACAGGAATGTTCCTTGATTGCCCTATTTCAAAATTGCCAAAATTGTTCTGCTCCGTTTTAAAAAAATGGCCTACAGAGCTAAAAATAGAAAAAAAAAAAACTTTAAATGACATCTCCTCCTAGGCAAATGGCAAGATTTGAAAATAATTTCACAGGAATGTTACCTTGAGTGACCCTTTTCAAAATTGCCTAAATGGTTCCGCTTAGTTAAAAAAAATGGCCACCAGAGCTAACAATAGAAAATCCTTTAAATGACATCTCCTCCTAGGCAAATTGCCCTATTTGAAAATAATTTCACAGGAATGTTCCTTGAGTGACCCTCTTTCACAATTTCTTAAAATGTTACGCTCTGTTTAACAAAAAGGACACCAGAGCTAAAAATAGAAAAACCTTCAAATGACATCTTCTAGGCAAATTGCCCGATTTGAAAATAATTGCACAGGAATGTTCCTTGAGTTACCCTCTTTCACAATTTCTTAAACTGTTCCGCTCTGTTTAACAAAAAGGACACCAGAGCTAAAAATAGAAAAACCTTCAAATGACATCTCCTTCTAGGCAAATTGCCCGATTTGAAAATAATTGCACAAGAATGTTCCTTGGGTTACCCTCTTGCAAAATTGCCTAAATCGTTCCGCTCCGTTAAATAAAATGGCCACCAGAGCTAAAAATATAAAAAAAACTATAAATGACATCTCCTCCTAGGCCAATGGCCCGATTTGAAGATATTTTCAGAGGAATGTTCCTTGAGTGATCCTCTTTCAAAATTGCCAAAATCGTTCTGCTCCGTTAAACAAAATGGCCGCCAGTGCTAAAAATAGAAAGACCTTTAAATGACATCTCCCAGGCAAATGGCCTGATTTGAAAATAATTTCACAGGAATGTTCCTTGAGTGACCCTCTTTCAAAATTGCCTAAATGGTTCCGCTTAGTTAAACAAAATGGCCACCAGAGCTAAAATAGAAAAACCTTTAAATGATATATCATTTAAACCTTTAAACTTTTAAAGGACATTTCCACCTAGGCAAATGGCCCGATTTGAAAATAATTTCCCAGGAATGTTCCTTGAGTGACCCTCTTTCAAAATCGCCTAAACTGTTCCGCTCTGTTGAACAAAATGGACACCAGGGCTAAAAATAGAAAAACCTTCAAATGACATCTCCTCCTAGGCAAATGGCCCGATTTGAAAATATTTTCACAGGAATGTTCCTTGAGTGTCCCTCTTTCAAAATTGCCTAAATCGTTCCGCTCCATTAAACAAAATGGCCGCCAGAACTAAAAAAAAAGGAAAACCTTTAAATGACATCTCCTCCTAGGCAAATTGCCCTATTTGAAAATAATTTCACAGGAATGTTCCTTGAGTGACCCTCTTTCAAAATTGTCTAAATCGTTCCACTCCGTTAAACAAAATGACGGCAGAGCTAAAAATGAAAAAAAAAAACTTTTAAAGGACATTTCCACCTAGGCAAATGGCCCGATTTGAAAATAATTTCCCAGGAATGTTCCTTGAGTGACCCTCTTTCAAAATCGCCTAAACTGTTCCGCTCTGTTGAACAAAATGGACACCAGGGCTAAAAATAGAAAAACCTTCAAATGACATCTCCTCCTAGGCAAATGGCCCGATTTGGAAATATTTTCACAGGAATGTTCCTTGAGTGTCCCTCTTTCAAAATTGCCTAAATCGTTCCGCTCCATTAAACAAAATGGCCGCCAGAACTAAAAAAAAAGGAAAACCTTTAAATGACATCTCCTCCTAGGCAAATGGCCCGATTTGAAAATATTTTCAGAGGAATGTTCCTTGAATGACCCTCTTTCAAAATTGCCAAAATCGTTCTGCTCCGTTAAACAAAATGGCCGTCAGAGCTAAAAATAGAAAGACCTTTAAATGACATTTCCTCCTAGGCAAATGGCCCGATTTGAAAATAATTTCCCAGGAATGTTCCTTGAGTGACCCTCTTTCACAATTTCTTAAACTTTTCCGTTCTGTTGAACAAAATGGACACCAGGGCTAAAAATAGAAAAACCTTCAAATGACATCTCCTCCTAGGCAAATAGCCCGATTTGAAAATAATTTCACCGGAATGTTCCTTGAGTGTTCCTCTTTCAAAATTGCCCAAATCGTTCCGCTCCATTAAACAAAATGGCTGCCAGAACTAAAAATAGAAAAACCTTTAAATGATATCTCCTCCTAGGCAAATGGCTTTATTTGAAAATATTTTCCGAGGAATGTTCCTTGAATGACCCTCTTTCAAAAGTGCCTAATTTGTTTTGCTCCATTAAACAAAATGGTCGCCACAGCTAAAAATAGAAAAAAAACATCTTTAAATCACATCTTCTCCTAGGCAAATAGCTCGATTTAAAAATAATTTCACAGGAATGTTCCTTGAGAGACCCGTCTTGAAAATTGCCAAAATCGTTCTGCTCTGCTAAACAAAATGGTCACTACAGCTAAAAATAGAAAAACCTTCAAATGACTATTCCTCATTCATTTCCATAAGCTTTGAAACATCTTGGATTCAGGTGAGCGATTCAGGGCCATTATGGTCCTCTTGTTATTTCATAGATTAACTTTTAAACCCTGCATGCTAGGTTTTTGACTATTCATATATGGATTCCTTATGAAAAAAATTGACCCGTGTTTTTTTTTCTCATCAGGATTATGCCCCTTTTTTGGAGTTATGCCCTTAGCAAAAAAATGCTATAGAATCTTGCAAGCAAGATGTCTCAAAAACCATTAGAGCTATTGCGCTGAAACTTTATATACTGATTGGGGGTGATGGGAATATAAACTTTTGAAAAATCTATTTTTTTTTTAATGGAGTTATGACCTTTCGAAACTTTGGGCGTTTTAGGCTTGTAAGCAAGATATCTCAAAAACGATTCGAGCTATTGCCCTGAAACTTTACAGACTGATTCGGGATGATGAGTAGATGAGGAAAAAATTCAATTTTTTTCTTGAGTTATGGCCTTTTGCAATTTTGGGCATTTTGAGCTTGTAAGCAATATATCTCAGAAACCATTACAGCTATTGCCCTGTATTTTTACAGACTGATTGGAGATGATGAGAAGATGAACTGATTTTTTTTTAATTTGGTTCGACTTAGTCATGGTAAACAAGCCATCGGTGTTCGAGTCATCGAAGTTCAACTGAAACTGTGTTCGAGATCTGAAAAAATGCATTGTGGTGCATGGGTATGTTACCGTAATGATAGGCCACAGCGCTTTGCCATGAGGCACAACGGGGACGATGCAAGGACAAAACTTCGTTGTTTTTTTTTTTTTTCAAATTAAAGAAATGCCGTGGATACTCCTTATGATCGCCTCGTGGAGATGACAGCAACGAGTACACTCAACCAACCTTCTCAAAACAAAACCAAACAAACCACCATCAATTACCTGGAATACATGGATATAACTCGGGCTCCGGAAAAAGGAAGACCAGGTTTGAACTAACCATTACGGTAACACACCCCTGCGACATAGTACATTTATTCACATTCCAAAATGGCTACTTTTCTGATGTCTTATTTATACCACAAAAATAGGCTGTGTGTGCTCGTAAGAACCGCCTCATTGAGGCGGTTCTAACGAGTACCCACAACGTGTGTCTTGGATCCGAAATAAGAAAAAAAATAAGTATACCCAAGTAAATCCCAGTTTTCTCTATATAAAGTGGGGTTTTGTGGGGTGTTCATTTTACGGACTTGTTCACGTGATGCATGGAAAACGAGTAAATCTGTGCTCGAGCTGTCGAAGTTCCATTTCATAGAAGCTCTTACCTGAGTGTTCATGAATTATTGACTTTACCAAACGAGTTTAGGAAAAAATGATAAAATGCGAGGCTTCGCAGAGGATTTTATCCCTTTTCCTCAACGAGTTTGATAAATTTAACGATACATGGACACGAATGCAAGATTCTATTTATCATATGATATTTAGAACGCATTTTATTCACGATTTTTAAAACAAAATTGCCAATATTCCGCCATTATTATTATATCTGCGCCGTAGCCGGCGGAACCGCTCTACAGATACCACCATCAACCAAGCAGATCCCTTGCCTAAACTGTATACAGCTCGGTAGTCGACAGAGCGTTTGTTTCCGATACACTATAACGTTGTTGGCAGTACAATCAAAGTTTTGAAGCGTTTGTTACAAGAAAAGTGACATTTTTCATTTTATTGAAAAACAAGAACTGGAAATGAATATTGAAACTATTTTGTGGTTCCATATGAAAAGAAGAACGTTTTTAAAATATAAACATTATTACGAATTCAAACAGTATCAAAAGTACAGTCCAACCTGTATTAAGCAAGCACCCCTGGGATATTCAAAAAGTGCTTGCTTAAGGCAGGTACTTGCTTAACACAGGTGAATTTTAATGCATTTTCCTTTTTCGGGAACTGAATGCCTGCTTGCTTAAGACAGGTTTCTTGCTTAATAGAGGTGGCCACTAAGACAGGTTTGACTGTATTTGAAAACCCCATGCCAATCAGTCACCTTTTTGATAAAGAGTAAGCAAAGTGTAAAACCATGCAGTCCAATCTATTTCTTCAGGCACCGATGGGCGGGTGCTAAACAGAATTGTTTGAACAATATTTGAAGAAACATTTCTGTGAAATAAAAATCCAAGCAGCCCTTATACAGGAGATTTTGAAAGATTTTGGCAACAAGAGTGATGACTCCATTCATAAACCTTGAACAATCATTCGGTCCTTTCAGACAGTTTGATTGGAATCAGACCAGTAGCTTCAGGGCAGAGGTCACTTAAATACTGTGAACATGCTTTCATCTGAGTCAACATTGTTTACCAAAAACGATGTTTTATCGAAATTATATTGTTTCGTGCTTTTATTTCAGCTCACTTATTCCAAAAGAATACTTCAAAGACTATAAACGGTTTTCTTTCTCTCTTTTATTGTCTATTGCTGTTACGCTAGGGCAACTAGACCGATCAGAAGCTGACTATAGCCCCGCTATAGCACTTTCTGAAGTCATGACACATCTGTTTTGTTTGTTAGGACCACGATTTGCGGGTGCCCTATAATAATCACCCTGTCTGTCCGTCTGTCCGTCCACATTTTTTATGTTTTTTTTTTCTTAATAACTTACAAACCGTCAGACGCATCAACTTCAAACTTTAAATATAAGGTCACAATATCATTACACAATTTCTTGGCGAGTTACGTAACTCTACCTACAATACTCCAGAGTTATGGCCCTTTGAAAAACTAAAAAATGTCCACATTTTCATGTTTTTTCTTAATAACTTACAAGCTGAATCCGGCCCGCACACTAGTACTGGTAAACCGCTTAGAGGATCTAAGCCTGTCCAGGAACCGCGGTGCGAGGCGGACCGTCCATGCTAATAAACCCTATTGGTTTCATTGGGCGACAGGGCTTGAGATGTCATTTCATCTCAATGTCGGGTAAAAGTCCCACAAAATTGGAAGCAACGTCTCCAAAATGACCTTTACAGTGTTGACGGGGACGTTAAACCTCAAATCAAACAAAACAAACAAACTTAATAACTTACAAACAGTCAAATCTATCAACTTCAAACTTTAAATATATGGTTTCATTATCATTACACAATTTTATTGCAAGTTACGTAACTGTAGCTACAATACTCTCAGAGTTATGGCCCTTCTAAAAACTTAAAAATTCAGCGTTTTTCGTCTTTTTTTTTCACCTTTATTTTAAAACCGCTATAGATATTCAAATGAAACTTCCTATAGTCATTGACAGTGGCTCTATAGTAGTGCCCTGTCTGTCCGTCCGCCCGTCCACCCATCCGTGCGTCCGTCCATCCGTCCATCTGTTTGTCCATCGGACCGTCGGTCCATCAACAACTTTTATGTTTTTTCTTTATATCTTACAAACCTTCAAACGCATCATTTTCAACCTTTAAACGTAAGATAGCAACAACATTAAACAATTTCATGGCAAGTTACTTAACTCTAGCTATAATACTCTGAGAGTTATTGTAGAAGCCTCCTTGGTGCAGTGGTTACGCTACTCGCCTTGTAAACCAGGGATCGCAGGATCGATCCCGGGCTTCTCCAAACTTTCGGATGAGTCTTTAAACCGAGGTCCCGTCTCCGTATGACCTTAGCTGTTGGTGGGACGTAAAATTAAAACTCACTCAATCACTCTGAGACTTATTGCCTTTTGAAAAAAAAAATCAGCTTTTTCGTCTTTTGTTTTCATTTAAATTTCAAAACCAATAGATATCCAAATGAAAATGAAGCTGAAGTTATTGACAGTTGCCATATAGTAATACCCTTTCGTTTTTTATTCATAACTTACAAACCATCAACTTCTTACTTTAGGTATAGGGTCACAATATCATTACACAATTACATGGCAAGTAACGTAACTCTAGCTACAATACTCTAATAGTAATGGCCCTTTGAAAAAAATCCAACTGCTCTTATGGCACTGCCGGGGCCCTAGTCAGTTTCACTGACAGCTCTCGTTTGATTTGTGGTTTAACGTCCTCGTCAACACTGTAAATGTCATTTTGGAGACGTCGCTTCCAATTTTATGGGACTTTTACCCGACATTGAGATGAAATGACACCTCAAGCCCTGCCGCCCAATGAAACCAATAGGGTTTATAAGCATGTACGGGCCGACTCGCACCGCGTTGCCTGAGCAGGCTTAGATCCTCTAAGCGCTTTACCACTGGGTCGTACTTGATTCGCCGTCTTCTGGGTCTTCCGGGATATCCGGAAGGCTCCCGATAAATCAATTGACTTTGAGCGGGACATATAGAGCGACTTCGCATGGAACTCAGGTAGCTACATTAAACTAACCAAAAATATGTTTGTTTGTTTGTTTGTTTGATTTGAGGTTTAACGTCCCCGTCAACACAGTGTAGGTCATTTTGGAGACGTTGCTTCCAATTTTGTGGGACTTTTACCCGACATTGAGATGAAATGACATCTCAAGCCCAGTCGTCCAATGAAACCAATAGGGTTTATATGCATGGACGGTCCGCCTCGCACCGCGGTTCCTAGACAGGCTCAGATCCTCTAGCCGAACACCTACGGTAGCTACAAAAGTGACGTCATCGGTCTTCCATTCTGGGGTTGAGTTGCTATGGTACTGAAGAGAATTCAATATGGCGGTCGTGGCTGAAACGCATGACCTGCGAATGTACAAGTCACAGATGTCTCTTCAAGGTGTTTTGAAATGAGAAACATTACTCTTTATGTTTCGATGATAACAGAATGTATAAATATGAATGGGTTTAAATACTGGGGTTTAGTCACTATTTCTTTTTTTTAGGGCAGGTCTCGTTCTTAGCCGAAAATGTCGTTTTCATGGTAACTAAATAACTGTCAAAAAGCTGCAAAAGGCTTTTTGTTGATAAATATATGATGCTTTTGTTTAAACGAAGGTCCTATGACCTACTTATAGTTATGCTCTCATGGCAGTTTACTAAAGTAGCAACCGTAGGTGTTCCTCTGATAATGGTGGTACGCGTGTCATTGGTAGCTACCCGAGTACCTACTTTAGTTCGAATCGAAGTCGACCCTTAATATAATTACGCATTGTACTTACATTTGCAAAACATGCCTGCGAAGTAATTTGGGCCGAAACAGTTTATAGTGAATAACGCAATTATAAAAGCTGATGGTTTATTTTAAAATCGTGAAAATTGCAGATGTATATATTTTTTGGTGATTCCCTTTGTGCATTTGAATTTAATGTGTCGAGATTGTTCTCTACATTATCAAAATTTAATGCATTTATCGACTCTTCTGTTCATGCCCGTCATATTGAATCACGTGATCCTCCCATTCACCCCTCCTTTTTAAAAGCAGATTTGGAAGAGCATTCCGAACAATCTTCGGCGCCACTTGATTTAAAATATTCCACTTCAGAAGATTCTTGAGGTCGAATCAAGTGTGCGGGGCGGTTTCACCTCTGCGTGGAAGCATCATGCAGCCCATCTATTTCTTCAAGTCCCGATGTGCGGGGGTCTTTTGACACATCTGTAAATAAGAAGTATATATTTAAACAAGATAAGTTCGTATAACATGTTTTCCTATAATGGGTGGTATCTTGAAAGATGTGAAATTTGAAAGAAATAAGAACACTCTGTAAAGTCGCACTTATTGAATGCATCTTTGTAACGTGCAGTTTAACGAACATTTAAGAAATGATTTTTTTTTCGGCGAAGCTGTATAAGCTGACTTTTGACCTACTTATTGACATTAGTCTCGATTGAATAAATTGTAATTTGCGATTGGTCGAAAATGTGTATACTTCTGCAAATAAGTAACCACTGCGTAATTACAGAAATGTTTCGCTTTGTATTAGAACTAAGTTAATTAAAACTCAAAACGGTGTCATAAATTATAGGACTTCATATTCCATGTTTCACCACAAAGTTTTACTTACGCTATAATATTACAAAGCGTGTTTCATTTGAAAGAAATTAGGTAAGACTGATGTGAAGGCAATGATCAAGTAAGTCTTGTTTATTGGAATAATGTCACTGAGTCTTAAAAAGCACAAATGGAATTATTATTATTTTTTTTTCAGGGAGGAAATAAATAAAAAAAAGGCAAGTAACAGCTTTAAAAATGAACAGCACTACTACAATACCAATAAAATATTTCGTACAGTGAAAGAAGATTTTTTGCAAGGCTAAGTGAATAAGGGGCGTTCAACAAGTACAATGGGCGGGTTGGCCGGCCTCGGTGGCTCAGTCGGATGCGCGTCTGACTGGTGATCAGGAGGACGCGGGTTCGATACCTGCCGGGGTCGGTAACATTCTTTCGTGGGGATTGGTCATGGAATCTTTTCTACTACGGTCATTCTCTCCCTTCCGCTGATTCAGGAAGGGCAGTTGTCAGTTTCTGACGAAAGGCTGTGTACTGTACTGGTTAACAGCTTACGTATAAGCCTGCCCAGGAAAGTGTGGATAGGTAAACTGACCGGCTCAAAAATGACCTAAATAGTGTTGACTGGGCCGTTAAACTCCAATACAAACAAACAAATCAATGGACGGGTTCAACTTCAAATAGTCGATAATATACGGAATTATCTTGTGTCTTTTATGATGTTCAAAAAATAATGTAAAATCGCTTTTTTAATTTTATATAATAAGTATACAGGGACTATATGCATTCAGATTTGTAGAAATATTGGCAACATAAATAATATTGTTCATAACAAGGAAATAATCCTGGTGAAGGATTGTCTAAGGACGTGTCACCAGTAAACATTTCTGCTTCTGAACGATGGAGTATAAAACCCACAACTCAAAACCCCGATCCCGAACTCAATTTAACAAACCTAAGCGTTTTCAGATATGATAATATCGAATATGAGTTTATGGATAGAAAAAATGTCTTTGATTTAGTTTGTTATTGAAAGGGGGTATGAAACTCACAACTCGTTTTGTTGAGCTAAGCGATTAATCTCAATTTGTTTCATGACGAACATGTGTCATGTGTCACTTAAATATATATATATTTTTTTTAATTTCATTTTCATTGAAAACAACTACAAACTGCTTATTCAGTTTTGTTTTTTTTGTTGTTTTTTTGTTTTTTCAAGGAAGTGTAATTTCATTCAATAGAAGGTCTTCAAATATTGTTAAAACGATTCTGTTGGGCGGGCCTGAAGAAATAGATTGGGCTGCACAGTGTTACACTTTGTACTCCTTATCAAGAAGGTACTTTTTATACTGTTTTTGAATTCATAATAAAGTTTATATTCAAAAACAGTTGTTCTTTTCATATTGAACCACAAAATAGTTCCAATATTCATATTCCAAAATCTCTTACGCCGTTTATCTTTTTCAAAGATGTTTCTTGTTTCTATTTATATAAGTATGAACGCAGTGGGTCGCGTGCAAAGTAACTGAACCCCGAAAGGGTTCGTGTAAACTCTGCTAGCCATTCGCTGTTGTTCATACTTTCATGAAAAGCAGAAAAATTAAGTATATTTTCTTTATTTACATTCTTTGCCCATCATCACTGGGCGAAAAATGCTCATAGGACAAACTCTTAAAGCTGAAAAACATTTACAAGCTGTTTTTCTACAAAGAGAGGAACAGCGTTGACGTCACCAACGCCAGTAGGGAATCAATGATTAGAATGACGTCACTTGACGTCACTGAAAATCACGTAACTCGATGCGTTCTATGAAGTATGAACTACGTTGTTTTCTATAGACACATCCAAACACTACGCCATCACTCAATAATACTATTTGCCGGAACTGACCGGTGGTTGGCAGAAAACGTATTTGGCCGTTTATCGCCATTGTAAATGCGATGTTATTTTCTCTAAACTTGTATTTTGTTTGGAATCGAAATGACAAAATTGACCTTTAAACTTTTATAATAGACATGTCTTGGCTAGTAATTATTGGTTTCTAGAAGATTTGAGGATGTTTCGATGATTAAATTACCTGTTAAACTTATACAGGTAACGAGGCGGGACGGTCTTATTAAAAATGCGCAAAACGAATGACTTAACGCGGCAGATGCACGAATGAGCTCTGTAATATAGTTATCTACTCATTTTAGGTGTAATTCGATCGTTTTTCTGTGACTGTCAACTAAAACATGCCCGTAATATTGAACCTATTTACAATGTGTTTATATGGAACCAGGGGCTTTTTGCCAACAACGAAAGATTGTAATCAAAAGGAAAAGTAATTTTGCGCATGCGCAATGACAGGTAAACAAGGTCACGTGTCAAAACATTTGATCCGTCTATAGGTTTACATTAGACTTTACAGTGGAATGTCAATATTCTGTATTATTGTGATCTAAGCAAACAGTATAGATCCTCATCAGACGCCGCGTCCTGTGGCGTCTAATCTGGCCTACACTGTTTGCCAAACCCAACACATGCATGGTTCAAGCCCAGATTGTACAGCTAACCATATTACGCAACACTCTGACCTCACTGCGAAACCAACAAATCAGTGATAGTCATGTGGACTTTAGTGCTGAAAAAGATCTTGTGCTTGGTAAAATGGTCGACTGCCCCCGCCCAATTGGTCTTGAAGAAATGGTTTGGGCTGCATGATGCTTCCACGCAGAGCTAAAATCGACTGCACACGAGAACTGGTAAACTACATAGAGGTTCTAAGCCTACCAAGGAAATGTGGTGCTGTTCCATGCATATAAACCCTAAATTGGTTTCATTTGGCAGCAGGGCTTGAGGTGTCATTTCATCTTAATGTCGGGTAAAATGTCCCATAATATTGGAAACAACGACTCTAAATGACGTTTACGCTGCTGAAGGGGACGTTAAACCTAAAATTAATAAAAAAATTGGGGTGACAATCGACCTTAAATATTATCGATAAGAATGTGAATGAAAATCTTTACTAAAGCTTTTACTTGTCAACTAAAAATATTATGTCTAAGGGAAGACACTCATATTGCAACCTAATTATTGGCTATATAGCAAATTATAAGATTGCTGTCTATAAATTAATGATATCGTCACATCAATTTAATATAAATATATTCAAATTCAACTATTATAGTAGCATAGTTTTAATCCAACATTTACTCTTTAAACCACTAGGAAATATGCTTAAACTTTAATGCATTCTAAACCACGCCCACTAAATAACATTCGGATCCATGTAAAATTGATTGACAGAGAGGGATTTGGTATATTTGTCATAGTTAGTATAAATGTACTATTATATATCTACGAATAAAATTCGCCCAAGAAAATAAAAACGACCTAGTGATAAGTCGATTACTATTCTAAACAACTAAAATTGATCTGGGGTAAATATTAACGACTTTGCTGTCGAATACAAAAAAGTGCTTCACGTTTTGAATATTTCCCCAAGTCGAATACCGCCAGTCATACGCTGAGTTAAATGGATTAGTTTCAGTAAATACTTTTTCAATTTTGCCACACCAAAAATGTGTTTCTGACGGTTGATAAAACAATTGAGCTGACATATAAAACTCTACATGAATTTGACGCAAAAAATACACGATTAAGGAAGCAAAACCTTTTGTAAAAACAAAAAACTTGAACACGTCTGTGGAAGAATAAGTCACATGAATACCAGATTTCAACACCGTAGGCCCAGTTGTTTCTGAGACATTCGTAACACAAGTTTTCAGTGTTTGCAATGAGCCGCTGGCAAAACAATGAAGTTATTTCCCTTAGAGTCACTTTCGCAGTTACATGTATCGGATTCTCTCTATCTCCAACCATAGGGGCTTGAATCATGAAAAAAAAAAAAAAAAAAAAAAAAAAAAAAAATATATTAGAGACAAGGGGGGAAACTTCGGCTCCATTTTTTGGGGGGTTTCCTCATTTTACCCAGTGTATCTTTTTCGCAAATGCAGTTTTTCACCTGCTTATTACGAATTATACAAGTTAAATATGTCCACTTTGCAACAATAATCCGCCTCTGTCTGTCACTTGCAGGAAACATGTTTTTCTCGCATGGATTAACTCAGCAAAGCAAAATTCGGCATAAACGTGTGACAAAAATTTTCAGGTTTTCATCAATCACAAGCGAACTAGTGTTACGGAGGAAACTTTTTCGCTTTCAACTGATGTCTTTCATTCAAATGAACCTCTCTTGACCAATTTGAATCCAAAATGATGTATTTGCAGCTCTAAACTTAGATTATCACTTTACATAACAGATCAAGAAAACAGTCGTCGCGAAGCTTGGGTTTTCTGCTGATTCCGGGCTGCTCTATCGATGAACTAACGACCGGTACGACCGGTGCTGTTTAATTTTTATACCGTTCGCAGTAGTGACAAATGAGCATTATCGCTATTTTTCTTCCATTTTCAACTAAACCCAAAGAGGGGACACAGACGTTGTATACTGCATATACTCCAGTTTTGAGAGCTGAAAAAGTACACAGTCACCATGTAATTACGGTAGGGTTCTTTAACCTGCACAGGGGATGGTTCTCCCTGCACAGAGGTCTCCAGTTAACGTCCAGATTCGAAGGACGATGCACCGTTATGATATTCATACCTGCAAAATTTATAATACAAATGGAACGTGTTCTGACGCCGAAATTTTGGCACCGCTGCTGGGGATCAAACCTGGGACCTTTAGCATCTGAGGCACTGAGCTAGGTGGGTGGCTAAATTTAGGAAGGCAGGGATTAGCCGTAGTTATCTCCTTACCGGACTCAGAAAAAGTGAAATGTATTTTTTGTTGAAATCGTGGACGTTTTGTGTTATTTTCAAAACAGTTTCACTCATGCTTGTGTAGACAGAAATAAAACAAATGGACCCTGTATCGCTCACCTGAGCTAACAGATTCAAAGTTTCAGGAAGTGCCGGCCTTTACTGAAGGATTCATGGAAGGACATGGTGATGACAGGGTAAGCATTTTCTGCAAATCAAGTAGAATGTAACTATGATAAATAGGCTGACCTCACCAGTTTTCAAACGCATCCAAGCTTTTATTCCTGACTTGCTAATAAGATCCGATATAAACTGATGGGGCTATGGTGATGACAAGTTCAAAAATAAGCAATTAACTGCTGCAATCAAGGGGATGTTACTCTGTGACAAATAGGCAAACCTCACGAGTTTTCAAACTCCTCCGAGCTTTTCTGCCTGACTTATTTGTTTGTAAGTTTCATAAAGATCCGATCAAAACTGAAGGGGCAGCAGTGCTAACAAGGTCGAAAAAAGGGATTTTTAAGCAATCAAAAGGCAGGTGACTCTATGATAAATGTGCCGACTTGGCCAGTATTCAAACTCATCCAAGGTTGTATTCCCAGCCACCTTATATGTAAGTTTTAGAAAGATCCGATCAAAACTGAAGGGGCTACGGTGATGACAAAGGTCAAAAATCAACATTTTCAGCCATCAAAGTGATATAACTCTACGATAAATAGGCTGACTTGGCCTGTTTTCGAACTCATCCAAGATTTTATCCCCAGCCACCTTACATATAAGTTTCAGAAAGATCCGATCAAAACTGAAGGGGTATGGTGATAACAAGGACGTAAATCTATGATAAATGGGCCAACTTGGCCGGTATTCGAACTCATCCTAGGTTTTATCCCCAGTCACCTTACATATAAGTTTCAGAAAGATCTGATCAAAACTGAAGGGGCTACGGTGATGACAAGGTCGAAAATCGACATCATGCATTTCCAGTAAAAAGCGGACATAAATCTATGATAAATAGGCCAACACTGGTAGTTTTCGAACTCATCCGAGCTTTTATATACCGCCTTCTTGTACGTAAAATGGCCAAACGGCTATTCAAAATAATAATAAAAAAACAGACACATGCGAGGACGAAGTATAACGACCGCGACAGAAGAACTGCCTTGGAACGTTCAGTAAAATGTATTCAATCACGCGGGGGTGGTTTGAATCGGTTTTACGTGGCCAAAATCTGCGCCTGTCGTGGGTTAGACAAATATTTTTTTTCAGTCCGCATGAAGGCTTTCTAATTCATTAGTGCTACATCTCAGAAAACATTACAATCAAACGAGTTCAGAGATGAAACAACGGTGAGGACTCGACAGCATGAAATAACTGAAATGCTGGAGCAAGAGAAAACCAATAGTTGGACTCCGGTGGGTCCGACCAGAGATAACGTGTCAAGTACCAATCGACATTAACTGGGCCCCGTCAAGCGATTTTGATACTTATCACCATGCGAGCAGCGAAGGTTCAGGTGAGCCTGCGCTTCCGCGCAGTCTCGCCAGAACCTTCGCTGCTCGCTCATACAAGCAGTGAATCAAGAGGAACCTTCAGACAAAAAGCCATATCCCTGCCCCCTCTGAATGGCTGGGCATGCGCAAGTAAAATTTGTCATGACGGAATGCTCGAAGACACAAATTCGCTTGGCGGGGCTCATTACTAAGATTCCGCTGGAACCGTCATAGAATCTGTCTACCTGACCCGCCGGCGTGCAATTAAAGAGGGAAGCAAAGTTATCAACCTTGATTGGGTTAACTACCATGCATGCAATCTGTCGTATAACATTTGTATTGTACCCAATCTTTTTATATCGAAGAATGATTTTACGAAATTGGATACTAAAATCATTGTTAGCACAATATTTTTCTAAACTTATAATACTAAGTCACCACCGATAGGCCATGTTGGAGAGATTTTAGTCCAACATTGAATTTTGAAACTAAATCGGAATGACGTCTATAAAACTTAGAAAATGCTTTTTGTAGCTTATGATACCGATACCACTTTTTGTTTGTTTTTGTTTGATTTGAGGTTTAACGTCCCCGTCTACACTGTAAAGGTCATTTTGGAGACGTTGCTTCCAATTTTGTGGGACTTTTACCTGACATTGAAATGAAATGACATCTCAAGCCCTGTCGCCCAATGAAACCAATATAGTTTATTAGCATTGACGGTCTGCCTCGCACCGCGGTTCCTGGACAGGCTTAAATCCTCTAAGCGGTTTACAAGTGTGCGGGCCGGATTCAGCTCTGCGTGGAAGCATCATGCAGCCCATATATTTCTTCAAGTCCCTATGGGCGGGGGCTTACCGATACCACTGATCAGGGCGTTTAGCAATTAACATTTTATTACGAGTGTTGAAGTCAGTTTTATGACTATACACTCTAGCACATAGAATTAATTGCGAAAATATATACTCCGTGGGATGCTGCACGAGGAACATCACCATCCAAGAAGGGAAACTTATCATATCAACCATGTATACAGTAATGGCTGTCGAAATGACCGTTCGGTGTGAGTTTAAAAGAATGGATATACTGTTATTATGGCAGTTTTTGGAAAAACTACTTCTCGTCCTTGCTAGGACATGGATTATACTTTAGGTTAATGTAAAAACTGAATGTTTCCGAGGAAGCACAATGGAGAAACCGATGTTCAAAAATTGACCATTTTGAAAGGTAATTTTTTAATAAAGTAATTTATTATTTTTTCTTCTAACAACAAATATGACACTTTTGAATAAGCATAGTTTATGATTTTTCATATAATTTGGAACATTATGGGTTGCTTTTCTAGAAACTTGTCGACATTCTGGACAACCGCAAATTTGAGCTCACGTGTCAGGCTGACATTTGTATATACCTTAAGCCATTTATAAATACAAATGCAGCCGTTAATGTCCTCTGTCAGCACTTAAGATTTGGAGTCCAAAAATATCGCCTTATTGCTATCGGCCAAAATCGAGCAGGCCCAATGATATCTTGTATAATAATCCATTGCTCATAAATTTTCCTGTTATTAACAGACATCTCTCGGCAAATACTAAACTTTATCAATGAAGATATATAATGGTATATTTCACGTGCTAATGAAATGATACCGGAATAGCAAAGTATATACAAGTTCATTTAACTACACTTCTACAGTCATATGCGTAAAATATTGAAATCATATGGATAAAAAGTTAGTTAAATGCGATGTTTCCATATGCTATTGAAAGTCACTATCTGACGACTGGGAGAAGATTGCAGAGAAATCGTATATGAACTTGCATTTGGAATATGGATTGGAGCATCTCTTTTTGGATTTTTTGGATTTGTGGGATTGTAGGGTGTTCTTAATCCTCATCACCTTCAGAAACTGCTTCATAACGGCTCGGGCAGCACAGCCCCTTTCCTTTCTTACTGACAAGAGTTTTGGTTTTAAAGGATCCTTTCTGGGGTAATTTTGTTTTGGTTCGTTTTCTGACCGTTACGAATCTGTCGTCCATCTCTCTGGATGTCGACGGCACAGGGCTAGCGCTTTCATAGTTTGGAACAGAAAGGGGTGCTACAGGTGTTTCCTGCGTTGACATTGATTTGTCAGATTCGTATCGGCTGCTGTCCGGCATTTCGGTGCCTGCACTGACCCTGTCAGAAGAAGCGATGGATGGCGATATTCTCTCATCAGATTCAGTAGCATTTTCACTATCCGAAAGATTAACTATCGAGTACCATCGATGCGAATGCGATGCTTCGTCTGGGGGTGTCCATGTTTGAAAGAGTGGATTAGGATAGGTAAGTTTCTTCGGAGAGTCTAGGGGATAAGTGCTTTTAACTAGGTCAAAAAATGCCTTGTATTTGTTTTTATTGGAAACGTGGTTTGGCCAGATTATTTCGGCTAAATGTTGTTCAAAAAGTTTAGTGTTGGTTCCGTTCATTTTTCTAAAATGATCCTTACAGTGTTTCCAAGCGCCTTCTATGCGATTTGTATCGCAGTCTTCAATTTCTCCAGTATCGACACACCGGTAGCGTTGTTTGAAATTTGTCCCTTATGAACAACAGTAGAATGATTGTATCCAATTTCATTTAGCCCTAAATATGCCCCCCACGAATCGGAAAAAAAATGCGACTGTCTGGCTGTACATGCCTCTGAATTAGCGGAATTAGGGTTTCTGCATCTCTCTTGTCAACAGGATATATTATGAGAGTATTTGATGACTGTTCTATTATGCCAAAAATCCAAATTCTGTGCCCCTTCGGTTCACCCTTATTGTACTTTATTTTTCTGCCAAACAAACTCTCGTCAATTTCTACATCCCCTTCAAACAAAGTCATCCTGTATTTATCATATACATACTGGCAAAAAAGCTCCCTTATATAGCTATCCCAGTCTACTGCTTGTAATCAATTCCAGTGGCTAGTGCAGACTGGTGTAACAAGTTACTTCTATTTTACCCTCCAAAAAAAAAAAAGCTTTATAAATATCATAAGATCTTTCATATTATATGCAGAACCTTCAAAACATGAGTACTTCCTCATTCCATACTCGTGTTTAGAACCCCAACACCGAAAAGTATACCCATCTGATGCCCTTTCACGCCGTTTTAATGTTGCTGGTGTTCCACACTTTAAACAGGTTATCACTTCAGCTAAAAGACCTTGCCTTCTCATCCACGAAAATACCTCATTGGTATCACTAGTAAATAAATGATGGAAAGTCCAAGGATTTACAAGGTCCTCAAAGTCTATTTCATTAACATCCCTTATCATAAGGTCAAAACTTCCTTCTCCGTGCATTTTCCTTGACATAGCGCCTGTAGTTGATGCCACAGCAGAAACAAAGGAAATGATAGAAGAAAGACAGAGCGATAAGAAAATAATAATAATAAAAAAGCTCACCTAAATATGTTCTATAAAAGGGTTATCCTTTGGAAGCAACGAATACACCACAGAACTAAACACGAATAGTTGCAATAAATAATGCAAATCAGTAGATTTGAACTCCGCTATACTTATGCATAAATAAGTCGTGCTTGACACACGGACGAGTGTATATTATATTATATTATGCCTATAAGATAGTCGATATTGCTATAAAGACAACCCGTTTAACCTAATCGGGGGATACAGGACCACCATCGCTTGTACAGAAAATATATTTCTTTCTCTTTGCAGCGGATATATATTGTACCTGGTTCTCTCCCCTATACGTTTTCTCCCCTATACGTTTTCTCCCCTGTAAGAAATATTTCATTTCTTCCATATATCTTTCATTACCCGCAAAAGTATGTCTTGCCCCTTTTCTCTATGGTATGGATCCCCAAAGAAAACCATTTCAAGGCACGTTTTGTGGGGTGGGGGGGGGGGGGGGAGGGGGGATACCGCCCCTGCAATGCATGGAAAGAATGTGTTTTTTTTTTTCTCTTTGCAGCGGGTATATATTGTTCCTGATTCTCTCCCCTATACGTTGTCTTCCCTATACGTTTTCTCCCCTGTAAGAGTCTTTCACTTCTTTCATATATCTTTCATTACCCACAAAAGTATGTCATGCCCCTTTTTCTCTATGGTATGGATTCCTAAATAAAACACTTTCAATACACTGGGGGGATACCACCCCTGCAATGCATGGAAATAATTTTTTTCTCTTTACAGCGGGTATATATTGTTCCTGATTCTCTCCCCTATACGTTTTCTCCCCTATACGTTTTCTTCCCTGTAAGAAACCTTTCATTTCTTCCATATATCTTTCATTACCCCCAAAAGTATGTCATGCCCCTTTCTCTATGGTATGGATCCCCAAAGAAAACCCTTTCAAGACACTGGGGGGATACCACCCCTGCAATGCATAGAAAGAATATTTTTTTTCACTTTTCAGCGGGTATATATTGTTCCTAATTCTCTCCCCTATACGTTTTCTCCCCTATACGTTTTCTCCCCCGTTAGAAATCTTTCATTTCTTCCATATATCTTTCATTACCCTCAAAATAATGCCATGCCACTTTTCTCTATGGTATGTATCCCCAAAGATAACCCTTTCAAGACCCTGGGGGATACCACCCTGCAATGCATGGAAATAATGTTTTTTTCTTTTTGCAGCGGGTATATATTGTTCCTGATTCTCTCCCCTATAAGTTTTCTTCCCTATACCTTTTCTCCCCTGTTACAAAATCTTTCATTTCTTCCATATATCTTTCATTACCCCCAAAAGTATGCCATGCCCCTTTTCTCTATGGTATGGATCCCCAAAGGAAACCCTTTCAATAGGCCCCCGCCCATAGGGGCTTGAAGAAATATATGGGCTGCATGATGCTTCCACGCAGAGCTGAATCCGGCCCGCACACTAGTACTGGTAAACTGTTTAGAGGATCTAAACCTGTCCAGGAACCTCGGTGCGGGGCGGACTTTCCATGCTAATAAATCCTATTGGTTTCATTGGGCGACAGGGCTTGAGATGTCATTTCATCTCAATGTCGGGTAAAAGTCCCACAAAATTGGAAGCAACGTCTCCAAAATGACCTTTAATGTGTTGACAGGGACGTTAAACCTCAAATCAAACAAACAACACAACTCAAGACGATGCTGGATACCACCCCTGCAATGTATGGAAAGAATGTTTTTTCTCTTTGCAGCGGGTATATATTGTTCCTGATTCTCTCCCATATACGTTTTCTCCCCTATACGTTGTCTCCCCTGTAAGAAATCTTTCATTTCTTCCATATATCTTTCATTACCCCAAAAGTATGCCATGTCCTTTTTCTCTATGGTATGGATCCCAAAGAAAACCCTTTCAAGACACTTGGGGGGGGGGGGGGGGGATACCATCCCTGCAATGCATGGAAAGAATGTTTTTTCTCTTTGCAGCGGGTATATATTGTTTCTGATTCTCTCCCCTATAAGTTTTCTCCCCAGTTAGAAATCTTTCATTTCTTCCATATATCTTTCATTCCCCCCAAAAGTATGTCAGGCTCCTTTTCTCTATGGTATGGATCCCCAAAGAAAACCATTTCAAGACACTGGGGGATACTACCCCTGCAATACATGGAAAGAATGTTTTTTTTTTCTCTTTGCAGCGGGTATATATTGTTCCTGATTCTCCCCCTATACGTTTTCTCCCCTGTACGTTTTCTCCCCTGTAAGGAATCATTCATTTCTTCCATATATCTTTCATTACCCGCAAAAGGATGCCATGACCCTTTTCTCTATGATATGGATCCCAAAAGAATACCTTTTCTCCCCTGTAACAAAATCTTTCATTTCTTCCATATATCTTTCATTACCCCAAAAAGTATGCCATGCCCTTTTTCTCTATGGTATGGATCCCCAAAGAAAACCCTTTCAAGACACTGGGGTGGGGGGGGGGGGGATACCATCCCTGCAATGCATGGAAAGAATGTTTTTTTTTTTCTCTTTGCAGCGGGTATATACAGTTCCTGATTCTCTCCCCTATAAGTTTTCTCCCCTGTTAGAAATCTTTCATATCTTTCATTACCCCCAAAGGTATGCCATGCCCCTTTTCTCTATGGTATGGATACCCAAAGAAAATCATTTCAAGACACTCGGGGATACCACCCCTGCAATGCATAAAAAAAGAATGTTTTTTTTTCTCTTTGCAGCGGGTATATATTGTTCCTGATTCTCTCCCCTATACGTTTTCTCCCCTATACGTTTTCTCCCCTGTAAGAAATCTTTTATTTCTTCCATATATCTTTCATTACCCCCAAAAGTATGCTATGTCCCTGTTCTTTATGGTATGGATCTCCAAAGAAAACCCTTTCAAGACACTTGGGGAAACCACCCCTACAATGCATGGAAAGAATGTTTTTTTTTTCTCTTTGCAGCGGGTATATATTGTTCCTGATTCTCTCCCCTATACGTTTTCTCCCCTATACGTTTTCTCCCCTGTAAGAAATCTTTCATTTCTTCCATATATCTTTCATTACCCCCAAAAGTATGCCATGCCCCTGTTTTCTATGGTATGGATCCCCAAAGAAAACTTTTCAAGACACTGGGGGATACCACGGCTGCAATGCATGGAAAGAATGTTTTTTCTCTTTGCAGCGGGTATATATTGCTACTGATTCTCTCACCTATACGTTTTCTCCCCTGTAAGAAATCATTCATTTCTTCCATATATCTTTCATTACCCGCTAAAGGATGCCATGACCCTTTTCTCTATGATATGGATCCCAAAAGAAAACCTTTTCAAGACACTGGGGGTATACCACCCCTGCAATGCATGGAAAGAATGTTTTTTCTCTTTGCAGCGGGCATATATTGTTCCTGATTCTCTCCCCTATACGTTTTCTCCCCTGTAAGAAATCTTTCATTTCTTCCATATTTTTCATATCCCCAAAAGTATGACATGCCCCTTTTATCTCTAGTTTGTATCTCCAAAGAAAAGTAGAAGTAAAACAAAGATCAGGAATTGATACAATTCACTTACACCACCCATAAAAGACACCAAAGGGAAAGAAATACAAACATTAAGCGACAAGACCATAATGGAAACCTAAACAAAGGAAGGCCATAAGGACAGTTACTTTCCCACAAAATGGCCATATGGCCATCCAAAACCAAAAGACACAAGTGATACACACAGTAAGTAACAAACAACAACATAAATAAATCGCCACAGAAGAGCCGCCTTGGAACGGTCAGTGGAAGATTTCCACTGGGGGGCTTAAATCGATTTTACGTGGCCACAATCCTCGCCCTTACTTCCGTCGCGATTTAGACAAATAATTTGTTGAGTCCGCATGAAAGCCTCCTAACCCACCAGCGCAACATCTCCGTGAACACAAAAATCAAAGAACCACAGAGGTGAGACAACGGTGAGGACTCGACAGCAAGAAACCACTGAAATGCTGGAGCAAAAGAAAACCAACAGCCAGACTCCGATGAGCCCGACCAGAGACAGAGCATCAGGCACCAACCAACATTATCTCTCTAATTTTCAATAAGCCTTTACGTTGGAGCCGTCATAGAATCTGAGGCCTGACCCACCGGCGTGCAATTAAAGAGGGAAGCAAAGTTGCCAACCGTGATTGGGTTAACTACCATGCATGCAGTCTGTCGTATAATATCCATGTTGTACCCAATCTTTTTATATCGAAGAATGATTTTACGAAATTGGGTGCTGAAGTCATTGCGGTTATATATTTTTCTGAATTTATATACTAAGTCACCATAAAATTCGGGTTCCGATAGACCTTGTTGCAGAAGAGATTTAAGTCCAATATTGAATTTTGAAATTAAATCAGAATGGCGTCTTTAAAATTTTGAAAACCCTTTCAAGACACAGTCATGCAGGGAAATAATGTTTCTTGTCTTATAGGCGGGTATATATTATTCTTGTTTCTCTCCCCTATACGTTTTCTCCCCAGCAGAAAAAAATGGTACGGTGGTAACCAGTCTGAAAGCGTCTGAATGATACTGATGAATAGAAAATAGAGCAATTGGTTGTTTCTCTAACATAAAATTTAAACCTTCCCCTAGGGGAAAGAATCAGGATATTGCCCAATTCCACCCATTTTTACACAAAATAATGCAAATTAATCACGATACGCTAAAGTTAAGCCTATTGTAGTTAATCAACGACCTATGAGAGTTCAACGTTCAAGCGTGGCAAGACTATTCCATATTTTAGGGGAAGCAGGTTTCGGGTTTATTTTTCTCTGGTTTTTAAAATTATAACTAATTTTTTTTTGATAATGTCATCATGTAGAAGTCGTTGCCAAGTGGTTTGTATGATGCAGTACGAATCTCAGTAAAACTATGTCTCCCAATGTAAAATCCAAACTGAGGGCGACTTACCTAAAACAGGGACTAGTCCAAAGTTAAAAGTGCAGTCACGTCTCCCTTGCTTTTTGAAAGACTATACAGGTCGATGAATGTTCATTGAACATTACGTCACACGGGCCGATCCATCTGATACCGTTACATGGGGATGACAATGGTGATATTCGACTTATGTTTCGTGTTCCACGAATTGAAGCGTGGAGCACGATATGCGTTCGACTGGGAGATTCGTGAAATTTCGAACAATTTCGTGGCGCACAACGACCACGTTTAAAAAAAGCGTGGAATAACGTGACTGAATTAAAATGGCTGAACATAACGCGGAAGTTAAAGTAGCACAGTAAATTTTCATTTAGGAAGTTGTTTGAATATGATTTTCTTATACTATAGATTTGTTTATACTAATTTATTTTAGTGCGATTGTGATGGAAGCTTCAAGCTCATTTAATCGCCCTCGAACACTCATTACGGATGTTTTCACGTGCGCGAGAAAGAGGCAGTGACTATTACACTACTGCTACCCATTTACACCTGGGTGGAGTGAGGCAGTGTCATTACGTGTCTTGCCCAAGGACACACCTCGATACCGGGCGCCGGATTCGAACGCACAACCTCTCGATCATGAGTCGAACGCGTTAACCACTGCGATACCGACTATCTCTTTGACTATTGAGCTCCCTGTCGCAACCAAACACCGTCGTAATATGACTGAAAAATTGTTGAAAGCGACGTTAAACCCGAATTCACACACACACACACACACACACACACACACACACACACACACACACACACCTTCTCGGCTTTCCTGGTTTGAATGGTTCGTTGGAATAATTGCACACTACTACTGTGGTTGCGTCTCAACCTCGAAAATAATTCCTAAAGTTAAAATAATTTATTTGCAGATTTTCATACAGAATATAAAGCGCCGAGAAACTTTTATTCGAGCTTCCATGTTGTTTCCTACGTCTCTGTGGAGTGGTGACGTCAGAAACTTTTCACTCGTTGTCGTCACGTTATGCTACGTGTGCGCGCCATGACTGTGAAATGTCGCTTTACATGTCATACTCTCTGTTGTCTTTTTTTGCTTAAATTTGCTAAACTATTGCAGAACCCCTTGGTTGTTTTGAATTGCGGTATATACTAAATACATGATTAGTGACTTTATTAATAAAATATAATCGGTCCGCAGCGATAATTTTATAGGGGCTCGCTAAAGCTCGCCCCTATAAAATTGTCTAAGGTTCACTGATTATATTTGATTAATATACTAAAGGCACTAACTACTGTATATATTGAGGCTCAAAATATGTGTTTTCGGCAATCAATGGGAAATCGGCCGAAACTGCCAGTTTTCGAAAATAGATAGATTTGAGGTTTAACGCCACCGTCAACACCGTAAAGGTCATTTTGGAGACGTTGCTTCCAATTTTGTGAGACTTTTACCCGACATTGAGATGAAATGACATCTCAAGCCCTGTCGCCCAATGAAATCAATAGGCTTTATTAGCATCCGCCTCGCACCGCGGTTCCTGGACAGGCTTAGATCCTCTAAGCGGTTTACCAGTACTAGTGTGCGGGCCGGATTCAGCCCTGCCTGGAAGCATCATGCAGCCCATATATTTCTTCAAGCCCATATGGGCGGGGGCCGAGATGAACTCAGATGAGAAAGTTCTTACATTAAAACCAGTTTTGTTCCATTACGAAAACACGCCTATACATATACATTGTAAATTTTCAGATGAAAAAATTTGATATTTTTCTTATTTCTGCTCAAGACATAGAGGCGGTTCTAACGAGTATCCACAATCTATGTTTTTAAGAAGAAATAAGAAATAATGTATACCCCTGCAAACTCAAGTTTTACTATTACTATGAAAATGGGGTTATAGGGGTCAAATTTTCGTGATGGTCTGCCACAGTCATAATTGACACCTTGAGAATTAACATTACACCGATATACAGTATATTGTATAAGATATTTCCTGAATAATTAAGAGGACGCCATAAAAAGTAACATGATAGGTAAACACATTTTGAAAAATGTTGTCTGCCCAAGTCATGATTGACACTTCAAGAGTTAACACTGCACTGATATACAGTATATTGTATTAGATATTCCCTGAATAATTGAAAGGACGCCATAAAAGTAACATAATGTGTAAACACAGATAAGCCTATTTATTTAATTATGTATTTATTTATTTATTATAAAAGACATTTCACTCATATTTGAATCGGCTGTAATTTTTGTCCTAAACAATTTTAACACAATTTCGAAAATGTTGTTTGTCGAGCTATGGTTGACACTTTAAGAATTCAAGAAAGATATAAAAAGTACCTTAAAAGTCAGTCACAGAAGGTTTTTATTAAAATGAGGCATGCAATTACTATGTGAATGGGCTGCAATAGTTTTATGATCACATCACAAAAACACCCCATATTACCTACTTTTATGTAGTAAAATGGGGATCATTATTTTTCTTATGTCTGCTAAAACGAGTTCCATCAATTTATGTTTCGAGAAGAAATACGAAAAGTAGCAATTTTTTTATCTGAATACTTTCATTTTTTGGTGGTAAAATTTTCAATATTTTTAATAGACGTGTTTTCGAAATAAATCAACTCAAAACCAGGAAAATGTCATCTGCACTAGTTATGATTTAAAGTTTAAGAGTTAACAAATCTGGACATAAATCAAGACACCACAAAGATTGTCTATCAAATCTATCACAAAAAGTGAACAAAGATGAGAGTGTTACTTTATTTATTTATTTATTTAATCAAATTGTTATCTTCAAGATTATGATTGACACTTAAAGGGTAACACATGACTGATACTTTAAATAAACACATATTGGGAGACGACGGGCACGCGCCACCTCATTGTTAAATTAAAGGACGTTTGTTAACTTCGTCATCACGATAACACACCTATATAATTCTGACCTACGTGTACCCCAATTTTATATAGTAAAACTGGGGTTTATAGGGGTATACATTATTTATCTGACTGTTACTCTTAAACCTCAAACAAGCAAAAGAAATGCCTTTATTAACCTTTAAACTAGACATACCTTTGATATGCGGAAAATAGTGAAAAATTCGGACAGAGGAACTTTAAACCGGTTTCTACTAAAGTAGATTCTTTCATCTCTGAATAATTATAACAGTTATTTTTATCACCTTATATTGCCATTATGCATGATGGATTGAGAGAATAAAATATTTGATTGATTGATTGATCCATCTCTCATCACAAAAACACACCTATATTATTGTGACTCCTTAAACCCAACTTTTCTACAGTAAAACTGAGGTTTACAGTGGTATACATTATTTTTTTCATCAAAACAAAGATTGTGGATACTCGTTAGAACTGCCTTACCGCGGCGGTTCTGACGAGTTCCTATAATCTATTCTTGGAACAGAAGTATGAAAAATAGCAGTATTTTCTATCTAAACATTTTCATTTTTATTTTTTTTGTGGTAAAATTTATCAGTATAGGATAGGCGTGATTTCGTAATGTGAATTGAGACAATTCCATTTTTATTGACAGTGGTTTAGTCAAAGTCATCAACAGAATGGCAAACAGTGTAGAGCTGGATAGAAGACCGCTCATTCTGAGCAGTCGAACCATGATGTACACTGTGCGGACAGGCAGAGTTGAATATCATTAACAGAAAATAACAGAATAGCAAAGAGTGTAGATCCAGATTAGGCGCATCAGCTGGATCTGCATTGTTTGCATAGAAATTTGCACTGGTCTGTATGGCGTTAATAGTTAAAATACCATACACAGCCTCATCTGGATCTACACTGTAAAGTAGTGTCTTTTCCAATAAGTGAAAATATAAAATCATTCAGGATGGCAAACAGTGTAGATCCAGATGAGACGCTTCGTCTGGATGTACAACAAGGAACAGAAATTTGATTTACTCAGTTTATAAAGTATCGGGTTGCAAATTCAATCATTAACAGTAGAGATCCATCGCGAGCATCCTCATCCGTACCTACTACACTGCTTGCAGATATGTCATTACCCAGCGGGCCGGTATGGTTGACATTACAGGACTTTGGTGGACACATCCCTGAGACCGAACCCCAAGAACTCCCTCTAATTCCCAGTGCCGCCCCCCCCCCCCCCCCCCCCCAAAAAAAAAAAAAAACACAAAAACACGCCTTTTCAAATACATTGGATAATGTTGAACAATTTCAGATGAATAACTGAGATATTTTTCTGAGTTCTGCACAAAACATAGATTGTTGGTGCTCGTTTGAACCCCCTCGACGAGGCGAATGTGCACTGTACTGGTTAACCGCTTACGTATAAGCTTGCTCAGGAAAAGTGTGGACAGGCAAACCGACCGGCTCAAAACTGACCTAAATAGTGTTGACTGGGCCGTTAAACCCCAATAGAAACAAACACAATCAATTAATGGCTTCAAACTGCCAATTAACTTTTCATGGTGGTTTTAATCGGCATTTAATCGCCATTTCACAGTTAATGATTTCGACAATGTTTGTCCTTTTGACATATTTGCCGCCCATTCATAATGAATGAAAACATAAATGTAACAAAAGTGAGACAAAATTATAATAAAATAAGATAAAGAAATCCGAGGAATATAATCACTGTATCAAGTATATTATCCGTATGTTGTTTATTACTAGTAATTACAAAATTAATACAAAAACAAGCTTTTCATGTTTGATACGATTTCTGGTACATATAATGTGGACTTAGCGATTTTTTGCATCATGAACTGCAGTACTGATAAACAGCTTATAAACGATTATTAAGCTCTCGGGGAAGCAAGTTATCATTTTTCAATAGAAATAAACTTTATATCATCGTAAACTTTGAACAACAGTCTAACAGTATATAACAGTGACTTAATTCCAAACAAATCATTTCTATTTAATATTGGCAACCAAACATGGAAATCTGACGTTTTTTTTTAAAAAATACATTGCCGTCTATGGAGCATATAGGCGTGACATTAAATTGCAGATGGAAGCAATAAGAATTAATTATTCATCACTTTGAAATGCACCAAATAAAAACTGAATAATTTTCCTACATCAGGATAACAGTGACTTTTTTCTAGTGTTAAGGATAAATAAGATACGAGGAGTTAATATTTTTTTCCTTCATAATTTTAATATGAAAAGCCTTCAAAATAGACAGGTAACTTTAACTGCCGAGTTCCTACGGAAATCGATATTCACCTCGGTAATTTCCGGCGAATGAAGGAAAAAGTTCAACATGTTTCAGCCATCAAAGGGACATAACTATATAGTGAATAGGCTACCTTGGCCGGTATTCGAACTCATCCGAGGTTTTATCCCAAGCCACCTTACATATAAGTTTCAGAAAGATCCGATCAAAACTGAAAGGGCTACGGTGATGACAAGGTCAAAAATCGGCATTTTCAGCAATCAAAGGGATGTTACTGTGTGATAAATGGACCAACTTGGCTGGTTTTCGAACTTGTCCGAGATTTTATCCCCAGCAACTTTACATATAAGTTTCAGAAAGATTCGATCGAAACTGAAAGGGCTACGGTGATGACAAGGTCAAAAATCAGCATTTTCAGCAATCAAAGGGACGTTACTCTAAGATAAATGGGCCGACTTGGTCGGTTTTCGAACTCATCCGAGATTTGATCCACAGCCACCTTACATAAAAGTTTCAGAAAGATCCGATCAAAACTGAAGGGGCTACGGTGATGACACGGTCAAAAATCGGCATTTTCAGCAATCAAAGGGATGTAAGTCTATGATAAATGGGCCGACTTGGCCGGTTTTCGAACTCGTCCGAGGTTTAATCCCAAGCCACCTTATATATATGTTTTAGAAACATCCGATCAAAACTGGAGGGGCTACGATACCATTGTAAGTCTATGGGACCTTGTGATTGCCATAGCAACCAAAGTTTTCATGCGATTAAAAAAAAACAAAAAAAAAACGCTAATGTCATCAATGCCCCACCAGAGGCATGCTACAGATGAGAAATGATTGAGATCAGCCTGCAGGCTGCAGAGATATAGCTGCTCAAAAGTGTGGACGGACGGACGGACGACGGATGACCCACTATACTATAAGCTCCCCTGGAGCCTTCGGCCCAGGTGAGCTAAAAAACAGCTAGCTTGTTAAAATGCCATCAATACGTAAATGTTCAAAATGATGCAGCATGGAAACAATTTGTTCCCTAATAATAATAATAATAATAATAATAATATAAATAATAATAATAATAAAATAATAATTGCAACATATTCCTTTTTATGTTTTGAAATTTTGATACTGGGTCGCTAATGGCCAGTAAATGACAATAAGCACTATTTAGGTTGGGCCCATTGGGTGATTTAAGGGGACAGAACCCCTACAGTGCAGCACACACATGTTCTCTCATCCGCGAGTTTCGGAAGTGGACGCTTCTATTTATGAATTCGGCCAAATCCATTAATGTAGGGACTTGGGTAAGAAAAAACACTGCTCAATTCTTCTGCTCAGCAAGTTTGTATTAATCTGAATAGGCACCACAACTCACCACAACACGGCAAACAAAGAAGGTCAGAATAAGCTAGAGCATATCAACCTTGATGTTTTTGAGGGGGGGGGGGGAGGGGGGAGGGTGAGGGGGGGGGGGAGGGGGTAGTGGGGATCATTTTACGGTCCTTTCGAGTTTATTTCACTCATATCGAGCCGATTGTTAATCACATGTGGTCGAAGACCGTAGTATCCGGTAAAAAAACAACAACAAAAAACAGGCCTTCCGTTGCAGAACTCTTGAATGCCTAAAAATAGATGACTTTTATGAAAGGTTTGATTGTGAAGTGCTTCGATCTGTTGAAAAAGTACTTATATTAGCCTAGAGTGTATTGGAAAGTAAGTGAGAAATAGGGCCTTTTTCAATATATAGGACATTTAATTTTGGTGCTTTTGAGTAAAGCGGCATTCCAATCTTAGGGTTTCTCGACCAGGCTATTAAAAGGTTATAAATCGTTATTCATGCTCAATTCAGTCGAGCGTTAAATTTGTAATGCTCGCTAATTTTAAATACTAAAAGTTCATCAATTTTCCTGCTTAGATTTGTTTGTTTGATTTGAGGTTTAACGTCCCCGTCAACACTGCAAAGGTCATTTTAGAGACGTTGCTTCCAATTTTGTGGGACTTTTACCCGACCTTAAGATGAAATGACATCTCAAGCCCTGTCGCCCAATGAACAAATAGGTTTAATTAACATGGACGGGCCGACTCGCACCGCTTTGTCTGGGCAGGCTTAGATGCTCTAAGTGGATTACCAGTACTCGTGTGCGGGTCGGTTTCAGCTCTTCGTGGAAGCATCATTTCTTCATGCCCCGATGGGCGGGGCCGTTTCCTGCTTAGATAAGAACTGAATAATAGAATGCATGATGGGATTGTGGCCGAAACAAGGAATTTTCAAGCAAGTTTTCAGTTTAGTTAAGTATCATGTAGGGTTTTGTCGAGCACGAGACTTTAATTCACTGAAAACGAGCCGAAGCCACGACCGCAATATTAATTATTTTTCTCACCCAAACACTTTAAGGAATTTATTTGTTTGATTAGATGTTAAAAGTGCCCATCAACAGGTCATTTTGGAGACGTTGAATCCATTTTGTGGGACTTTTACTCGACATTGAGATGAATTGACATCTCAGGCCCTGTCGCCCTATGAAACCAATAGTGTTTATAAGCATGAACGGTCCGACTCGCACCGCTTTGCCCGGGCAGGCATAGATTCTTTGAGCGGTTTAGCAGTACTCGCGTGCGGTCGGTTTCAGCTCTGTTTGGAAGCGTCACGCAGCCCACCTATTTCTTTAAGCCCCGATGGGCAGGTCCGAAAACTTTAAAGAATGCGTTGTGAACTGCACAAATATACAGAAATTAATAAGCGATAAAGCACATTCACACCAATGTAACACAACAAAATGTCAGTATTTTAATATTCATACCTCCTGGAGAATATCGTCATCATTTTTCCAGTGAGCCGCTAAAGTGTGTGTCTAAAGCATCCGTTTACATGTAAAGTGCTACGCATGAAATAAAAACCAGTGCATGTACATTTCATGACCTGCTTTCTTTGACATTTGACAGCAGTTTGATGACAAATTGAATGTCAGTTTCATTAAAAGTTGATAAGGACATGTCATTCTGACTGTTAAAAATGTACATTTTATGGGAAACTGAGAAGCTGCTCCCCTAATTGCATGGATAACAAAACATGCTACAGAAGACGGTTTTGAAAACAAAATTACCTCGGGCTCAATGTGGGTGTTTTGCAATGACTGACATAATGAGATAGCTAATAAACCCTAGAGTGAGCAGCGATATGAGGCAAAGAAAACAAACACTTAAGAAATGAAAATTATTTTTCTGCTATTCATGATAGTACGGACGCAGTGCGTTGTATGCAAAGTAAGTGAACCCCGAAGGGGTTCATGTAAACTTTGTTAGCGACTCGCTGTCGTTCATATTTTCATGAAAAGCAGAAAAATTAAGTTTATTGTTTTATAATAACATTCGATGCCCCTCATCACTGGGCGAAAAATAATGCTTATAGGGCAAACTTTTTAAACTGAAAAACATTTACACCCATTTTACTACATAGAGAGCAACAGCGTTGACCTCACTAACGCCCGTAGAGAACCATGGTTTAGAATGACGTCACTTGATGTCACTGAAAATCATGTGACTCGATGCGTTTACGGAAGTATGAACCATACTGTTTTCTATGTGTTTACATTATATTTTTTTTATTTATGAGCCGGATAAATTCCATACCCTATCAGTTGAGCATGAAAAAAAGTTTTATAATCCTTGGGTTGCAGGTTGGTGCAGTTTAGTTCTGTACACCGTTCTTTCTACCTCTGGAATGAACAGTACCCAATATTTCCATACCCCTCTAATTAATCTTAAGACTTTCACAAATTTAATCCAAATATCTGAGAGAGAGAGAGAGAGAGAGAGAGAGAGAGAGAGAGAGAGAGAGAGAGAGAGAGAGAGAGAGAGAACAGCTAACATTGGACAAAATACATGTTGAAACGCTTTTTCCTTGGTTTCCACTTATCACAAAGAAAAGAAAAAAAAAGAACGAAAATTCCTACAGGCCTATTGGCACCAAAACAGCCATTGTTATTTAGGTAATAATGTTAGAACACACGCTTAAAGTCGTCAGTCATTCCGACCACTATGAATTCAAATTTGTAAAACAATTTCAAGTTATTTCTAGCCGTATCTCTTTGAACTAAAATTCTGAACCGTTTGGCTTAACACTGCTGCATTTTTATTTATTTTTTTGCTTAGCTAACCGTGCCCGTGTACCGGGAACGAGCGTTTAAACATAAGGTGACGACGTCGTGTACACAGCGGCCCCCGCCCAAAGGGGCTTGAAGAAATATATGGGCTGCATGATGCTTCCACGCAGAGCTGAATCTGGTCCCCCACTAGTACTGGTAAACCGCTTAGAGGATCTAAGCCTGTCCAAGAACCGCAGTGCGAGGCGGACCGTCCATGCTAATAAACCCTATTGGTTTCATTGGGCGATAGGGCTTGAGATGTCATGTCATCTCAATGTCGGGTAAAAGTCCCACAAAATTGGAAGCAACGTCTCCAAAATGACCTTTACAGTGTTGACGGGGACGTTAAGCTTCAAATCAAACAAACAAACAAACAAACGCCGTCATGTACACATGTTCTTTAGCACTCTGCCAAAATACGATACCCGTTGTGCAAGAAACTGACGAACATTTCCCCTTCAATACGGGGCTCTCTAGCAATCTCCTCGATAACGTGGGTTGTGCCCGTCCCAGCCTGGACATAAACAAGGCAGTTGGGCCCTGTTGGGCCTTGTTTTTTTAATCAGATCAAAGGCCGTCTTCTGCTTTTTAGTAAACATTTTATTTCCTTTTCTGCGCATGTGTCAAAAAAGTTACAGCGGCTGACTGAAAGTTGACCGCAAAGCGATGCAATACAAAATTCCCAGAGCACAGCCCATTATACGTAGAAACACCATCCAGTTATCTTAGCTGCGTAATACGTGTATACGTAGTCCTAGCAGAATATGTTACATTGACAAAATAAATTAAAGGAGAAATCAAGGCTATCACACACATTTTAACAGTAACAACTCCACTGCCGGAACGTAGTTTCCGAAGTTCCGGATTATATCTGTCCTGCACGTCCCGCCTTTTAATCACGACGATTATGGCAAGCGCCCGGGTTTCTGTACCGATCATTGACAGAACACTGCGGAAAGCGAAGCAAAAGTTGGAAAATCTATATTTAGAGCTGCGAGTACATCTTTTTGGCTTCAAATTGGCAAAGCGAGCTAAAGTTAAATGAAAGACAACGGGTGAAAGTGAAAAAAGTCCCCCCCCCCGTATCACTAGTTCGGTTGTGATTGATGAAAACCTGAAAATTTTTGTCACACGTTTATGCCGAATTTTGCTTTGCTGAGTTAATCCATGCGAGAAAAGCATGTTTCCTGCAAGTGGCAGACAGTGGCGGATTATTTTTGCAAAGTGGACTTATTTAACTTGTATTATTCATAATAAGCAGGTAAAAAACTGCATTTGCGAAAAAGATACAGTGGGTAAAATGAGGTAACCCCCAAAAAAATTGAGCCGAAGTTTCCCCCCTTGTCTCTATTATAGTACCAAAAAAAAAAAAAAAATTTTTTTTTTTTTTTTTTTTTTCATTTTTTTTTTCATGATTCAAGCCCCTATGCTCCAACCTGTCCAGCGTAGGATATAATCCTATAATCACCAACTGACTATTTGTTCGTTAATGTTCAGGGGTGCCTTGCCTTAAATCGGTTTAATTTAGTAACAAAATTCATATCAGGGCGCAAAATACATGCATTTACTAAAATCGTGGGTCGTGATATTGAAACATATTTTTGCATTACTCAAATGGGCATGTAATTCATCCCGCTACTAAATGTTAAGATACCAACAATTTCAACATTTCAACATTATTTAGCATTACGAAAACACCCCTTTGTAATTTTGACCCCATTAAACCCCACTTTTAGATAGTAAAACTTTGAATTACTGGGGTATACATTATTTTTCTTATTCTGCGCACCCCCCCCACGCCACACACACACACACACACACACACACACACACACACACACACACACACACACACACACAAAGATTATGGGTATAGAACTAATTGGAACTGCCTCAATGAAGCAGTTTTTACCTAATATTTATCATTTTCTGACACCATGTTGGACGCCATTATTTCTTACGGACATGTTTTCCTAATGATATCAATAATATATGAATAGGAGTGTTTTCGTAATGGGAGGATAGACAACTTCAGCCCATACAAAACTTTTAGCATTTTTACACTATTGATTTCATGCTCAGATGAGTCGAACATGAAAAAGTGTCATAAACTCAGGTCAGAAGTTAAGAAGAGCAATTAGTGATTATTATATGATAATTATTATTATCTCACTATTCAAACAATCATCAGCGGCCGATTCAACCACCTAGTATTTTCATCATTCGTGTAGACTTTGATCGGACTGCTATATTGTCTAGTCTGTGTCTGCACGTATTCCTTAATCATTTTAGAGAAGAATCACAGCATAATTGGGCCCGCCCATCAGGACTTGAAGAAATAGATGGGCTGCGTGAGTCTTCCATTCAGAGCTGAAACCAACCGCACACGAGTACCGGTAAACCTCTTAGAGGGTCTAAGCCTCTCCAGACAGAGCGTGCTTGCAGAGCTAAAACCGATCGAGTATGTGTACTAGTATACAGTGTAGATCCTGATCAGATCAATCGTGACATACACTGTTTGTAAATGTTGGGGCTGTCGTGTTCTGCAGGATCAGGGTTAAAATGGGCACACATCACGCAATCATGCCTATATAATTTTGACCCCAATAAACCCCAATTTTATATAGTAAACTGGGTATACATTATTTTTCTTATTTCTGCTTCAAAACAGATTGTGGGTACTCGTTAGAACTGCCTTGCCGAGTCTTGCCTTGCGTGAATATTCTGAGAAATCAGAAATAAATTATTGGTTGAGATTCATATTCTAGACAGGTTTTTAATTATTTGGACCCCATTTTGATTATATCAGTCTTTGAATCGTCGACTGCCTATTCGAAATTTGCAAAATTGCAGTATGTTTCCTCTGGCTTTCTTTGCGGGATCATTACAGGGTCACTGATGAGGCTTTATTAGCCGAAACTACGTAGTATGACCCATCTTCTTTCTTATATGTCCCATCTTCTTTATTATGAATGATTTCATTGCTCTTAAAGGAACCCATTTTTGATTTTTATTTGCCTTCACTGCAGCTGGTGTTGTGCCGGGTGGCGGCCGTAAAACGTCTCCCCGTACATCAACCATAGTGCAGTTTATATTTTACTTTTGGTCCTTTGAGATCAGCGTGAATATTCTGAGAAATCAGAAATAAATTTTTGGTTGAGATTCATATTCTAGACAGGTTTTTCATTATTTGGACCCCATTTTGATTTATATCAGTCTTTGAATCGTCGACTGCCTATTCGAAATTCGCAAAATTGCAGTATGTTTCCTCTGGCTTTCTTTGCCGGATCATTACAGGGTCACTGATGAGGCTTTATTAGCCGAAACTACGTAATATGACCCATCTTCTTTCTTATATGTCCCATCTTCTTTCTTATGAATGTTTTCATTGCTCTTAAAGGAACTCATTTTTGATTTTTTTTTTTTTCTGAAATTGTCATATCCTTAGATTTCTCATTTCCTTTTAGTAATTGCTGATATTTGTGGTGTGCAGTATATATTTCATTTGTTATTCTGCTTTTTTTCAGTTTTGATTTTCAGCCTTTTCTTTCTTTTTTTTCAGTTTTAATTTTCAGCCTTTTCTTTCTTTTTTTTTTTTACAGTTTTGATTTTCAGCCTTTTCTTTTTCCCAAAAGTCTAAAATTTCTTTTGCAGATTACACCGGAAAAAAACACGAAAAGTTTAGGATGATAAATTTGGTTATTTTCTTATTTCTGCTCAAAATATAGAATATTTTAAGACCCTTGCCCAAATCAAAGCACCAGGCATATTATCCGAACAGAGGATTTTTCCTCTGTTGAGCTGGACCCTTCCAAAGAGTTAACTCCAGCTGAGATTTGTTATTTACCATTATTCCGCACATGGAAATCAATTGAAAATCAGTTCAGCTCAACAGAGGATTTTTCCTTTGTTCTGATATATACAGACCACGCGAGCAACAGAGGATTTTTCCTCTGTTACTTTTGGCTCAGCCCAAGTCAAGGCATCAGGCATACAATCGGAACAGCCTCTGTTCAGCTGGACCCATACCAATGAAGGTTTCCAAGGAGTTAACTTCTGCTGAGATTTGTTATTTAAATTTATTCAGTATATGAAAATCTATTGGAAATCACTTCAGCTCAACAGAGGATTTTTCCTCTGTTTTGATGTATACGGTCCACGCGGGCAACAGAGGATTTTCCTCTGTTGAATTAAAGAATATTTTTGTTAACCTTACATATCGCTCAGCCCAAATCAAGGCATCAGGCATACAATCCGAACAGAGGATTTTTCCTCTGTTCAGCTGTACCCTTACCAATGAAGGTTTCAAAGAAGTTAACTTCTGCTGAGATTTGTTATTTAAATTTATTCAGCACGTGAAAATCTATTGAAAATCAGTTCAGCTCAACAGAGGATTTTTCCTCTGTTCTGATATATACAGTCCAAACGGGCAACAGAGGATTTTTCATCTGTTGAAAAAAATATTTTAGAACCTTGCCCAAGTCAAGGCATCAGGCATACAATACGAACAGAGGATTTTTCCTCCGTTGAGCTGGATCCTTCCATGGTGTTACTCCTCCTGAGATTTGTTATTTAACGTTAATCCGCACGTGAAAATCTTCTGAAAATCAGTTCAGCTCAACAGAGGATATTTCCTCTGTTCTGATATATACAGTCCACGCGGGCAACAGAGGATTTTTCCTCTGTTGAAAGAATATTTTTAAACCTTACATATGGCTCAGCCTAAGTCAAGGCATCTGGCATACAATCTGAACAGAGTATACAGATTCAAATAAGTCATATGACTTTCTTCTGGATCCCATTTGTATGATACTACAACTAGTGTAGCTATGCTCTCAATATGTACATGCTTGTCATTGATGTTTGTGTTATACAATAAAATAAAGTTTAAACCAAAATTTTCTTTCAACAGAGGAAATATTTGTGGACTGAATATATAAGAACAGAGGAAAAATCCTCTGTTGATCAGAGTTGAAACCCTTGGCATGTACTTTCTGAACTCTGTACAAAAAAAATCCTCTGTTTAATGTGGTATTGTGTACAACTGAACAGGAAGGAAAAGCTGAAAAAGGCTTCGAAAATCGAAAATCAGTTTAGCCTAGCAGAGGAGTGGAATGGGCAGGCCAAGCGCTTTAACCAGACCCTGCGAATGCTTGGAACTCTGGACCCTGCCAGGAAGTCTGACTGGAAGTCCTATGTGCTGCCGCTCGTTCATGCTTATAATGCGACGAGACCTGATACAACAGGTTTCACGCCGTTCTACCTGTTTTTTGGTTGCAATCCTAGGCTAGCCATTGATGCCTTTCTCGGTCTTCAACCAGATGCCGAGACTGTTCGAAATCAGATTGAGTATGTACGCAAATTTCAGTCACGTCTTGCCTTTCAGTACAGAAAAGCATCTGAGGAAGCAGAGCGTCAAGCTGCAGACACAAGGGTTACTATGATCAAAAGATCAGGAAAGCAGGGTTGAAGATCAGGAAAGCACTACACTTCCTCATAATCTTATACAAGAAAAGCTTAATGATTTAATTGAATGGGCTTTTCACAGAGAAGATTCTCTCTATCTTGCATGTAATGTCAGAAATGCATTTTTCACTTCTAAAGAGCATAAGAATTATACACTTTGGTCATGTCAGAAAGTGTGTGATGCCCTCACCTTTCTACTTGACAATATTTATATTAGATTCGGTACTAAGTTATTTAGACAGATTGTGGGTATTCCGATGGGTACTAATTGCGCACCTCTTGTGGCTGATCTGTTCTTGTATTGTTATGAAAGAGACTTCATTTTGTCGCTTTCCATTGATAACCATTCTGAAATTATTGAAGCTTTTAGCTCCACTTCTAGATATTTAGATGATTTATTAAATATTGATAATACCTATTTCGATGGTTTGATCAGTCAGATTTACCACCCAGAACTTCAGTTAAATAAAGCAAATTCTTCTGATACCGAGGCCCCGTTTTTGGATTTACATCTATCTATTGTAGATGGGTTTGTTTCATGCATAATTTATGATAAACGCGATGACGTTGATTTTGAGATTGTAAATTTTCCTTTTTTGGATGGTGATGTTCCTCGTGCGCCATCCTATGGCGTTTATATTTCACAATTAATTCGATTTGCTAGAGTGTGTAGCCATGTAACTGACTTCAACACTCGTAATAAATTATTAACGGCTAAACTTCTTAATCAGGGTTATCGGTACCATAAACTACGCAAAGCCTTTTCAAAATTTTATAGACGCCATTCTGATTTAATTTCAAAATTCAATATTGGACTTAAACCTCTTCTGCAACAAGATCTATCGGAACCCGAATTTTATGGTGACTTAGTATATAAATTCAGAAAAATATATAACCGCAATGACTTCAGCACCCAATTTCGTAAAATCATTTTCGATATAAAAAAATTGGGTACAACATGGATATTATACGACAGACTGCATGCATGGTAGTTAACCCAATCACGGTTGGCAACTTTGCTTCCCTCTTTAATTGCACGCCGGTGGGTCAGGCCTCAGATTCTATGACGGCTCCAACGTAAAGGCTTATTGAGAATTAGAGAGATCTAATTCAAGGTAATGTTGGTTGGTGCCTGATGCTCTGTCTCTGGTTGGGCCCATCGGGGTCTAACTGTTGGTTTTCTTTTGCTCCAGCATTTCAGTGGTTACTTGCTGTCGAGTCCTCACCGTTGTCTCACCTCTGTCGTTCTTTGATTTTTGTGTTCACGGAGATGTTGCACTGATGAGTTAGGAGGCCTTCACGTGGACTGAACAAATTATTTGTTTAAATCGCGACGGAAGTAAGGGCGAGGATTAGGATACGTAAAGTCGATTTAAGTCCCCCCCCTCCCCCACCCAGTGGAATTCGTTTCCGTTGACCGTTCCAAGGCGGTTCTTCGTAATTTTGTTTTGGTGTGTCTTTGGGTGTTTGTGTCGCTTATATCACTTTATTTTGGATAGCCTATTGGTCATTTCGTGGGAAAGTAACTGTCCTTTTGGCTTTCCGCTATTGGTGTTTCCATTGGGGTTTGTTGTTTTATGTTTGGGTTTCTTTCCCTTTGGTGTCTCTGATGGGCGCTGTGGGTTAATATCATTGCTCGCTCCACTTCTATTTTGGTTCGTGAAGAGAAGATTGTTAAGGTTTTTACCATATATGGGCATGGAGGCGACCTTGGTCATGTAACCCAGTCCTTACCACACAGGAACCGCATGTATTTTGGATTTAATGTGCACAGAAGTTTCAAAGGAGGTGTTGTTGGAAACTGTTAACGACGACGGATCACTGCCTATCATTTAAGGTCTCCCGGAGCCTTCGGTCCCTGGTGAGAACAGCTGTATTACAACCGAAATTAATTGTGTAGTAGACGTGACAAGATGTACAGACGGATAGACATACATCCAACCTATAATAGCGCGTTGTGTTTCTGTCGCATGCAATGTCAGATGGTTCCAACGCCAAGACACTTCGCATTTGAATATAGCCGTATTTCAACAATGAATATATTTAAACAGCTGAGTGTTGATTAAAACTGCATACAGTAACAAACGTCTTTTATAATTAATACATAAGAAGGACCAGACTTATAATCATTGAATTAATTTATTCAATCTACATTTTTTTTTATTTTACACCCACAAATTCAACACAAAAGAATCATTCTTGGTATTCCCTTGTTCAAAGTGGAGTTTTCTTTCTTTGAAGCGTTACTTAACAAGTATAAGCTTTGAAATAAAGCCCCTGCCTCTATTACTTGTATATAGCACAATAGTTCTTTAAGTAAAGCGGTTTGACGTAAAAGTTTCGTGTTGGTCTCCCTCAATTTTCTTTCAGAGACAAACACACCTAAAAATGAAATGTTCACTATCGGTATTGCTATTTTCTGTAGCTATGAATCATTATCATCCATTTGAGCATCGAGAACAATCCAACTTTTTTTCGTATCAAATACAAATACATCTAATTTCACTTTCGTTTTTATTATTCGGAACTTCCCCCATGAATTTTTTTTGAAAACATTTCTGTGTATTTCCCGTCTGTGGTACATTATACCCACAAAATATGGTCACTCTGAAAACTCCCAGGCTATGGCTCCCGGAGCCTCGAACCAGGGTACCCCACCCAAAATATAGCCAGATATTGCATATATTGTGAGGCGATTTGCTCGGAACTTCCCCAATGAATTTTTTTGAAAACATTTCTGTGTATTGCCCGTCTATGGTACATTATACCCACAAAATATGGTCATTCTGAAAACTCCCAGGCTATGGTCCCCGGAGCGTCGAACTTGGGTACCCCAACCTGTAGACTCGCGCTTAGTCATATATTGCACTTTCGGGGACGCGATTTTCTCAAAACTTCCCCAATGATTTTTTTTTGAAAACATTTTTGTGTATTGCCCGTCTGTGGTACATTATACCCACAAAATATGGTCACCCTGAAATCCCCCAGGCTATGGCACCCGGAGACTCGAACCAGGGTACCCCATCCAAAATATAGCCAGATATTGCATATATTGTGAGGCGATTTGCTCGGAACTTCCCCAATGAATATTTTGGAAAATATTTCTATGTATTGCCCGTGTATGGTACATTATACCCACAAAACATGGTCACTCTGAAAACTACCAGGCTATGGCTCCCGGAGCCTCGAACCAGGGTATCCCACCCAAAATATAGCCAGATATTGCATATATTGTGAGGCGATTTGCTCGGAACTTCCCCAATTAATTTTTTTGAAAACATTTCTGTGTATTGCCCGTCTGTGGTACATTATACCCACAAAATATGGTAACCCTGAAAACCCCCCAGGCTATGGCACCCGGAGACTCGAACCAGGGTACCCCACCCAAAATATAGCCAGATATTGCATATATTGTATGGCGATTTGCTCGGAACTTCCCCAATGAATATTTTGGAAAATATTTCTATGTATTGCCCGTGTATGGTACATTATACCCACAAAACATGGTCACTCTGAAAACTCCCAGGCTACGGCGCCCGGAGTGTCGAACTTGGGTACCCCCACCTGTAGACTCTCGCTTAGTCATATATTGCAGAAGCGGGGATGCGATTTTCTCAAAACTTTCCACATGAATTTTTTTGAAAAAAATTCTGTGTATTTCCCGTCTGTGGTACATTATACCCACAAAATATGGTCACTCTTAAAACTCCCAGGCTATGGCTCCCGGAGCCTCGAACCAGGGTACCCCACCCAAAATATAGCCAGATATTGCATATATTGTGAGGCGATTTGCTCGGAACTTCCCCAATGAATTTTTTTGAAAACATTTCTGTGTATTGCCCGTCTATGGTACATTATACCCACAAAATATGGTCATTCTGAAAACTCCAAGGCTATGGCCACCGGAGCGTCGAACTTAGGTACCTCCACCTGTAGACTCGCGCTTAGTCATATATTGCACATGCGGGAACACGATTTTCTCAAAACTACCCCAATGATTTTTTAAAACATTTCTGTGTATTGCCCGTCTGTGGTACACTATACCCACAAAATATGGTCACCCTGAAAACCCCCAGGCTATGGCACCCGGCGACTCGAACCAGGGTACCCCACCCAAAATATAGCCAGATATTGCATATATTGTGAGGCGATTTGCTCGGAACTTCCCCAGTGAATATTTTGGAAAATATTTCTATGTATTGCCCGTGTATGGTACATTATACCCATAAAACATGGTCACTCTGAAAACTCCCAGGCTATGGCGCCCGGAGCGTCGAACTTGGGTACCCCCACCTGTAGACTCGCGCTTAGTCATATATTGCAGATGCGGGGAAGCAATTTTCTCAAAACTTCCCCCATGATTTTTTTTGAAAATATTTCTGTGTATTTCCCGTCTGTGGTACATTATACCCACAAAATATGGTCACTCTGAAAACTCCCAGGCTATGGCTCCCGGAGCCTCGAACCAGGGTACCCCACCCAAAATATAGCCAGAAATTGCATATATTGTGAGGCGATGTGCTCGGAACTTCCCCAATGATTTTTTTTTTTGAAAACATTTCTATGTATTGCCCGTCTATGGTACGTTATACCCACAAAATATGGTCACTCTGAAAACTCCCAGGCTATGGCCACCGGAGCGTCGAACTTGGGTTCCCCCTCCTGTAGACTCGCGCTTAGTCATATATTGCACATGCGGGGACGCGATTTTCTCAAAACTTCCCCAATTAATTTTTTTGAAAACATTTCTGTGTATTGCCCGTCTGTGGTACATTATACCCACAAAATATGGTCACTCTGAAAACTCCCAGGCTATGGCCACCGGAGCGTCGAACTTGGGTTCCCCCTCCTGTAGACTCGCGCTTAGTCATATATTGCACATGCGGGGACGCGATTTTCTCAAAACTTCCTCAATGATTTTTTTTAAAACATTTCTGTGTATTGCCCGTCTGTGGTACACTATACCCACAAAATATGGTCACCCTGAAAACCCCCAGGCTATGGCACCCGGCGACTCGAACCAGGGTACCCCACCCAAAATATAGCCAGATATTGCATATATTGTGAGGCGATTTGCTCGGAACTTCCCCAGTCAATATTTTGGAAAATATTTCTATATATTGCCCGTGTATGGTACATTATACCCACAAAACATGGTCACTCTGAAAACTCCCAGGCTATGGCGCCCGGAGCGTCGAACTTGGGTACCCCCACCTGTAGACTCGCGCTTAGTCATATATTGCAGATGCGGGGAAGCGATTTTCTCAAAACTTCCCCCATGAATTTTTTTGAAAATATTTCTGTGTATTTCCCGTCTGTGGTACATTATACCCACAAAATATGGTCACTCTGAAAACTCCCAAGCTATGGCTCCCGGAGCCTCGAACCAGGGTACCCCACCCAAAATATAGGCAGAAATTGCATATATTGTGAGGCGATTTGCTCGGAACTTCCCCAATGATTTTTTTTGGAAAACATTTCTGTGTATTGCCCGTCTATGGTACGTTATACCCACAAAATATGGTCACTCTGAAAACTCCCAGGCTATGGCCACCGGAGCGTTGAACTTGGGTTCCCCCTCCTGTAGACTCGCGCTTAGTCATATATTGCACATGCGGGGACGCGATTTTCTCAAAACTTCCCCAATGAATTTTTTTGAAAACATTTCTGTGTATTGCCCGTCTGTGGTACATTATACCCACAAAATATGGTCACTCTGAAAACTCCCAGGCTATGGCCACCGGAGCGTCGAACTTGGGTTCCCCCTCCTGTAGACTCGCGCTTAGTCATATATTGCACATGCGGGGACGTGATTTTCTCAAAACTTCCCCAATGAATTTTTTTGAAAACATTTCTGTGTATTGCCCGTCTGTGGTACATTATATCCACAAAATATGGTCACCCTGAAAACTCCCAGGCTATGGCTTCCGGAGACTCGAACCAGGGTACCCCACCCAAAATATAGCAAGATAATGCATATATTGTGAGGCGATTTGCTCGGAACTTCCCCGATGAATTTTTTTGAAAACATTTCTGTGTATTGCCCGTCTATGGTACATTATACCCACAAAATATGGTCACTCTGAAATCTCCCAGGCTATGGCGCCCGGAGCGTCGAACTTGGATGCCCCCACCTGTAGACTCGCGCTTAGTCATATATTGCACATGCGGGGACGCAATTTTCTCAAAACTTCCCCAATGAATTCTTTTGAAAACATTTCTGTGTATTTCCCGTCTGTGGCACATTATACCCACAGAATATGGTCACCCTGAAAACTCCCAGGCTATGTCCACTGGAGACTCGAACCAGGGTACCTCACCCTAAATATAGCCAGATATTGCATATATTGTGAGGCGATTTGCTCGGAACTTCCCCGATTAATTTTTTAGAAAACATTACTGTGTATTGCCCGTCTGTGGTACATTATACCCACAAAATATGGTCACTCCGAAAACTCCCAGGCTATGGCATCCGGAGACTCGAACCAGGGTACCCCACCCAAAATATAGCCAGATATTGCGTATATTGTGATGCGATTTGCTCGGAACTTCCCCGATGAATTTTTTTGCAAAACATTTCTATGTATTGCCCGTCTATGGTACATTAAACCCACAAAATATGGTCACTCTAAAAACTACCAGGCTAATGCGTCCGGAGCGTCGAACTTGGGTAACCCCACATGTAGACTCGCCCTTAGTAATATATTGCACATGCGGGGACGCGATTTTCTCAAAACTTCCCCAAAGATTTTTTTGAAATCATTTCTGTGTATTGCCCGTCTGTGGTACATTATACCCACAAAATATGGTCACCCTGAAATCTCCCAGGCTATGGCACCCAGACACTCGAACCAGGGTACCCCACCCAAAATATAGCCAGATATTGCATATATTGGGAGGCGATTTGCTCGGAACTTCCCCAATGATTTTTTTGGAAAACATTACTGTGTATTGCCCGTCTATGGTACATTAAACCCACAAAATATGGTCACTCTGAAAACTACCAGGCTATGGCGCCCGGAGCGTCGAACTTGGGTAACCCCACCTGTAGACTCGCCCTTAGTCATATATTGCACATGCGGGGACGCAATTTTCTCAAAACGTCCCCATTGATTTTTTTTGAAAACATTTCTGTGTATTGCCCGTCTGTGGTACATTATACCCACAAAATATGGTCACCCTGAAAACTCCCAGGCTATGGCACCCGGAGACTCGAACCAGGGTACCCCACCCAAAATATAGCAAGATATTGCATATATTGGGAGGCGATTTGCTCGGAACTTCCCCAATGATTTTTTTTGAAAACATTTCTGTGTATTGCCCGTCTATGGTACATTATACCCACAAAATATGGTCACTCTGAAATCTCCCAGGCTATGGCCCCCGGAGCGTCGAACTTGGGTACCCCCACCTGCAGACTCGCGCTTAGTCATATATTGCAGATGCGGGGATGCGATTTTCTCAAATCTTCCCCAATGAATTTTTTTGAAAACTTTTCTGTGTATTGCCCGTCTGTGGTACATGTATCCACAAAATATGGTCACTCTGAAAACTCCCAGGCTATGGCTCCCGGAGCCTCGATCCAGGGTACCCCACCCAAAATATAGCCAGATATTGCATGTATTGTGAGGCGATTTGCTCGGAACTTCCCCGATGAATTTTTTTAAAAACATTTCTGTGTATTTTACGTCTATGGTACATTATACCCACAAAATATGGTCAGTCTGAAAACTCCCAGGCTATGGCCCCCGGAGCGTCGAACTTGGGTACCCCCACCTATAGACTCGCGCTTAGTCATATATTGCAGATGCGGGGATGTGATTTTCTCAAAACTTCCCCAATGAATTTTTTTGAAAACATTTTTGTGTATTGCCCGTCTATGGTACATTATTCCCACAAAATATTGTTACTCTGAAATCTCCCAGGCTATGGCCACCGGAGCGTCGAACTTGGGTACCCCCACCTGTAGACTCCCGCTTAGTCATATATTGCACATGCGGGGACGCGATTTTCTCAAGACTTCCCCAATGAATTCTTTTGAAAACATTTCTGTGTATTTCCCGTCTGTGGTACATAATACCTAGAAAATATGATCACCCTGAAAACTCGCAGGCTATGGCGACCGAAGACTCGAACCAGGGTACCCCACCAAAATATAGCCAGGTATTGCATATATTGTGAGGCGATTTGCTCGGAACTTCCCCGATTAATTTTTTGGAAAACATTACTGTTTATTGCCTGTCTATGGTACATTATACCCGCAAAATATGGTCACTCTGAAAACTCCCAGGCTTTGGCCACCGGAGAGCCGAACTTGGGTACCCCCACCTGTAGACTCGCGCTTAGTCATATATTGCACATGCGTGGACGCGATTTTCTCAAAACTTCCCCAATGAATTCTTTTGAAAACATTTCTGTGTATTGCCCGTCTGTGGTACATTATACCCACATAATATGATCACCCTGAAAACTCCCAGGCTATGGCAACCGGAGACTCGAACCAGAGTACCCCACCCAAAATATAGCCAGATATTGCATATATTGGGAGGCGATTTGCTCGGAACTTCCCCAATGAATTTTTTTTAAAACATTTCTGTGTATTGCCCGTCTATGGTACATTATACCCACAAAATATGGTCACTCTGAAAACTCCCAGGCTATAGCCCCCGGAGCGTGGAACTTGGGTACCCCCACCTGCAGACTCGCGCTTAGTCATATATTGCAGATGCGGGGATGCGATTTTCTCAAAACTTCCCCAATGAATTTTTTTGAAAACATTTCTGTGTATTGCCCGTCTGGGGTACATTATACCCACAAAATATGGACACTCTGAAAACTCCCAGGCTATGGCTCCCGGAGCCTCGATCCAGGGTACCCCACCCAAAATATAGACAGATATTGCATATATTTTCAGGCGATTTGCTTAGAACTTCCCCAATGAATTTTTTTGAAAACATTTCTGTGTATTGCCCGTCTATGGTGTATTATACCCACAAAATATTGTTACTCTGGAAGCTCCCAGGCTATGGCCACCGGAGCGTCGAACTTTGGAACCCCCACCTGTAGACTCGCGCTTAGTCATATATTGCACATGCGGGGACGCGATTTTCTCAAAACATCCCCTATGAATTCTTTTGAAAACAATTCTGTGTATTTCCCGTCTGTGGTACATAATACCCAAAAAATATGGTCACCCTGAAATCTCCCAGGCTATGGCACCCGAAGACTCGAACCAGGGTACCCCACCAAAATATAGCCAGGTATTGCATATATTGTGAGGCGATTTGCTCGGAACTTCCCCGATTATTTTTTTGGAAAACATTACTGTTTATTGCCTGTCTATGGTACATTATACCCACAAAATATGGTCACTCTGAAAACTCCCAGGCTATGGCCACCGGAGAGTCGAACTTGGGTACCCCCACCTGTAGACTTGCGCTTAGTCATATATTGCACATGCGTGGACGCGATTTTCTCAAAACTTCCCCAATGAATTTTTTTTTTGAAAGCATTTCTTTGTATTGCCCGTCTGTGGTACATTATACCCACATAATATGGTCACCCTAAAAACTCCCAGGCTATGGCATCCGGAGACTCGAACCAGGGTACCCCACCCAAAATATAGCCAGATATTGCATATATTGTGAGGCGATTTGCTCGGAACTTCCCGAATGATTTTTTTGAAAAACATTTCTATGTATTGCCCGTCTATGGTACATTAAATACACAAAATATGGTCACTCTGAAAACTACCAGGCTATGGCGCCCGGAGCGTCGAACTTGGGTAACCCCACCTGTAGACTCGCCCTTAGTCATATATTGCACATGCGGGGACGCGATTTTCTCAAAACTTCCCCAATGATTTTTTTGAAAACATTTCTGTGTATTGCCCGTCTGTGGTACATTATACCCACAAAATATGGTCACCCTGAAAACTCCCAGGCTATGGCACCCGTAGACTCGAACCAGGGTACCCCACCCAAAATATAGCCAGATATTGCATATATTGGGAGGCGATTTGCGCGGAACTTCCCCAATGAATTTTTTTTAAAACATTTCTGTGTATTGCCCGTCTATGGTACATTATACCCACAAAATATGGTCACTCTGAAAACTCCCAGGCTATAGCCCCCGGAGCGTCGATCTTGGGTACCCCGACCTGCAGACTCGCGCTTAGTCATATATTGCAGATGCGGGGATGCAGTTTTCTCAAAACTTCCCCAATGATTTTTTTTTGAAAACATTTCTGTGTATTGTCCGTGTGTGGTACATTATACCCACAAAATATGGTCACTCTGAAAACTCCCAGGCTATGGCTCCCGGAGCCTCGATCCAGGGTACCCCACCCAAAATATAGACAGATATTGCATATATTGTGAGGCGATTTGCTCGGAACTTCCCCAATGAATTTTTTGGAAAACATTTCTGTGTATTGTCCGTCTATGGTACATTATACCCACAAAATATGGTCACTCTGAAAACTCCCAGGCTATGGCCACAGGAGCGTCGAACTTGGGTACCCCCACCTGTAGACTCGGGCTTTGTCATATATTGCAGATGCGGGGATGCAATTTTCTCAAAACTTACCCAATGAATTTTTTTTGAAAACATTTCTGTGTATTGCCCGTCTATGGTACATTATACCCACAAAATATGGTCACTCTGAAATCTCCCAGGCTATGGCGCCCGGAACATCGAACTTGGGTACCCCCACCTGTAGACTCGCGCTTAGTCATATATTGCACATGCGGGGACGCGATTTTCTCAAAACTTCCCCAATGGATTCTTTTGAAAACATTTCTGTGTATTGCCCGTCTGTGGTACATTATACCCACAAAATATGGTCACCCTGAAAGCTCCCAGGCTATTGCAACCGGAGACTCGAACCAGGGTACCCCACCCAAAATATAGCCAGATATTGCATATATTGTGAGGCGATTTGCTCGGAACTTCCCTGATTATTTTTTTGGAAAACATAACTGTGTATTGCCCGTCTACGGTACATTATACCCACAAAATATGGTCACTCTGAAAACTCCCAGGCTATGGCCACCGGAGAGTCGAACTTGGGTACCCCCACCTGTAGACTCGCGCTTAGTCATATATTGCACATGCGTGGACGCGATTTTCTCAAAACTTCCCCAATGAATTTTTTTTTTAAAACATTTCTGTGTATTGCCCTTCTGTGGTACATTATACCCGCAAAATATGGTCACCCTAAAAACTCCCAGGCTATGGCATCCGGAGACTCGAACCAGGGTACCCAACCCAAAATATAGCCAGATATTGCATATATTGTGAGGCGATTTGCTCGGAACTTCCCCAATGAATTTTTTGGACAACATTTCTATGTATTGCCCGTCTATGGTTCATTTAACCCACAAAATATGGTCACTCTGAAAACTACCAGGCTATGGCGCCCGGAGCGTCGAACTTGGATAACACACCTGTAGACTCGCCCTTAGTCATATATTGCACATGCGGGGACGCAATTATCTCAAAACTTCCCCAATGATTTTTTTCAAAACATTTCTGTGTACTGCCCGTCTGTGGTACATTTTACCCACAAAATATGGTCACCCTGAACACTCCCAGGCTATGGCACCCGGAGCGTCGAACTTGGGTACCCCCACCTGCAGACTCGCGCTAAGTCATATATTGCAGATGCGGGGATGCAATTTTCTCAAAACTATAGCCAGATATTGCATATATTGTGAGGCGATTTGCTCGGAACTTCCCCAATTTTTTTTTTGAAAACATTTCTGTGTATTGCCCGTCTATGGTACATTATACTCACAAAATATGGTCACTCTGAAAACTCCCAGGTTAGGCCCCCGGAGCGTCGAACTTCGGAACCCCCACCTGTAGACTCGCGCTTAGTCATATATGGCACATGCGGGGACGCGATTTTCTCAAAACTTCCCCAATTAATTTTTTTGAAAACATTTCTGTGTATTTCCCGTCTGTGGTACATTATACCCACAAAATATTGTCACCCTGAAAAATCCCAGGCTATGGCAATCTGAGACTCGAACCAGGGTACCCCACCCAAAATATAGCCAGAAATTGCATATATTGGGAGGCGATTTGCTCGGAACTTCCCCAATGAATTTTTTTGAAAACATTTCTATGTATTGCCCGTCTATGGTACATTATACCCACAAAATATGGTCACTCTGAAAACTCCCAGGCTATGGCCCCCGGAGCGTCGAACTTGGGTACCCCCACCTGCAGACCCGCGCTAAGTCATATATTGCAGATGCGGGGATGCATTTTCTCAAAACTTCCCCAATGAATTTTTTTGAATATATTTCTGTGTATTGACCGTCTGTGGTACATTATAACCACAAAATATGGTCACTCTGAAAACTCCCAAGCTATGGCTCCCGGAGCCTCGATCCAGGGTACCCCACCAAAATATAGCCAGATATTACATATATTGTGAGGCGATTTGCTCGGAACTTCCCCAATGATTTTTTTTTGAAAACATTTCTGTGTATTGTCCGTCTATGGTACATTATACCCACAAAATATGGTCACTCCGAAAACTCCCAGGCTATGGCCCCCGAAGCGTCGAACTTGGGTACCCCCACCTGTAGACTCGCGCTTAGTCATATATTGCAGATGCGGGGATGCGATTTTCTCAAACTTCCCAAATGATTTTTTTTGAAAACATTTCTGTGTATTTCCCGTCTGTGGTAAATTATACCCACAAAACATGGTCACTCTGAAAACTCCCAGGCTATGGTTCCCGGAGCCTCGAACCAGCGTACCCAACGGAAAATATAGCCAGATATTGCATATATTGCGAGGCGATTTGCTCGGAACTTCCCCAATGAATTTTTTTGAAAACATTTCTGTGTATTGTCCGTCTATGGTACATTATTGTAACGGGCCACCACCTGGTCGAGCGGTGTGTTGACTGAGACACCTCAGTAGGTCAGGATGTGGTGGTGGCGTCACAATGAATATTTGTGGATTCGACCTGGGCTGAGCTCAATACTACAGGGAAGAGAACATATTACTAACCCTAGTTTCAGTTTTTGATATTTATTGTGGTTTTCCCTTAACAATTTGATTCTGCAAACTTAACTAAGAATTATGGCAATTAACATTGACATGAGTAATGGCAAGATACTGATACAGATAATGGTTACTAAGATATTATTCGGTCAAATAAGCATTCACACACTATGAGATCAGTTAGACAATGCACATCAAGTCTGCATTAACAATTTTAAGACGTTCCTATAGCAGGCATTAGTTTGCTTTATACCTTCTATTGTTAATAATGACACAGACACATTTTAAATAAGTCTGGAAGATAAATGGCTACAAGCTTAAATAACATCAATATGATGCACTTAATTTAATATTTGCATTAAGTGTAGCAGGCCACACCAATATGCGCGCATCAAATTCCACTTATATACGGGCACAGAACGTCACCTATTTCTGCGTACATATGATTCCACTGATATAAGCTAACACAAAGATTAATATATTTTGGCGCATATTTTATCTATATATGCGCACACAAAGCTTCACCCACATAGGCGCACAGCATACTATACATTCAAGTTATAACGTGATTGTGTAAATAATCCACTCAGCTGTTATTCTACTAGCAATAAGGCAGACTTCAAAATAACACAAGGGTTATAGAGAGCGTTTGCGTCGTCCAGTGTGTATCTACACACCAATCTAACAATAATCAGTCAGTGCATATAAGTGTAACGCAAACTGAACAACTCTATACCACTACAAGCATTACTGTGAAGCATCAAACGTACTGTAACTGTGTGAAGGAACTTATACGCTCATATATGTGGAATGCGCCTGTGTGGGAAAACTTACGCTCATATATGCAAAAATGCGCCTGTTTGTGTGGAACTTCACTCATAAGTGTGGAATGCGGCCGTTAGGGCGTACTCCCGTTTATTTATGTGCAATGCGTCTCATTATATGACCTTGCGTCTATTTGTGCGAAACTGCGTTCATATATGTGTAATTGGTCGATTTATGTGACTTTGCGCCTGTTTAAGCGAAACTACGCTCATATGAGTGAAAGACGTTAATTCGACGTTGTACATGCAACAAAACTTTCACAAAAATCTTGAATACATCTATTTATGGTTTACAACGTCTAGGACACATTTATTTTATATAAAAATGTAATAAACAAGACGTACTCGCGGCAAACGGTTTTCACTCATATGAGCGGAGAGAGATGAAACATGCGCAAACAGAAATATTCCAGTTTTATAAGTTAGTTACACTATTATTTTAACACTAACTCATAATCATTCAATGAAATTTCACTCACATTTATTACATAAACCTGTGCCAACTTTGCCTAAATAAGGGGAGAGATAGCGGAGAGATAGTAAAGGAAAGTGTCCACTCAAATTGTGTACAGCACTCAAAATGGGTGGAGAAACAGAGAAGATGAGATCTGCGAATGGTAAAATTATGAGACCTGGCTGGGGCCTTTCTTTGGTCTGGGCATCACTGAAGCTGCTGGTATTCCACTTAAACCAGCGCCGATCAGAGTAACTCTGATGTGTGCGTTCTACGTTCTTTTCAGTCTTGGCAAGATACCAAACGTTCCGGTTGCTATCCGTAAACAACAACAAGATTCTGACAGCAGACGCTCGTATTTATACTATCCAGGCGCGTGCGCTACGTCGCCTAGTTGCCAATCATGCGGAACATTTCGGTCATTACGGTGCGGCTCATTGTATGAATGTCAACAATGGCCGATCGGGAAAACAAGTTTCTGATGAGGAAGAAACGGAAAATTAAGCAATAAAAAGGGGCTCAAAGGGCAGGACACGGTAGGACAAGCTTGATATGAGTTAATATTTAGTGATTTAGCGTAGAATTATGTATGACAATGGGTATTTATGCGGTAAATGCTAGGCAAAGTTAGCACACGTTCGTTCGGCCTTGGAATGATCCGTACCGAAGATAGATGATACTGTATCAAAATTATGCGTGTTTGTCATCTAAGTAAACTTTAAACACTGACAGCCATAGGAATAACAGAATAATAGCCAGGTGCCGTTACAACAGCCTCCTACCCAATAAAGGCATGGACCCCATGAGGAAGGTAAGTAAGCTTTTACATGCAGCTTGGAAAGTTGGATATTATAACTTATACAGATATTTGAAGGAGGCGACCGGCTATTACTGTTAATCCTTGCCATCTTTTCAAAATATTAAGATATACATATACATGGAGAAGAACTTGCAAGTTAAACATTTAACACGTAGATTCAAATCAACCTGACACAGCCGCAGAAACGTACACAGTATGTTCATAAGACTTAAGATTATCGCGAAACAGAATACACATAATTATAAAGGTATGAATGAATAACATGCTGGAAAAGCTGAGATATCCGCGAACTTCAACATTAGTTGTAACATCGCGAAAACAGTAAATCTGCGTACATTTCTACAGGTCATAATAAAGAATGAAACTTCTTAGAGCACTTTTAAGATCATTTGAAATTGTTATAACTTTGACACATTCATGCAAATGATAATTCATTTACCATATGTTTCAGATAATGGTGACTCAGATTATGAACAATAAGTATTTAGGCTAGAAGCAGCTTCTTTCCACCAACCTAGGTTCAGAGTGATCTTGGAGGATCACCTGTCACGAGTTCACCCTACACCGAGGTAAGTAAAAGAAATCTGGCCTCTTGTATAATGAATCATCATCAGCACTCAATTTCCCAGGAAATAGAATAATTTGAAATATCAGCAAATATTTCTCATAAAGAAAATACTCATTTACTCCCATCCTACATGGCAACAATAGACATTTCATATAATCAGTTCAATTAAATAACTTGCCATTAATGCCAGGAGAAAAATAGTTAAGCATGGCATTTCATTAGACATTAGCAATATAACAATTATGACAGTTAAACAATGAACTTCCAACAACAAAAGCCCTTGTTTTGAAGTTATTAACCTCATAATACAAGGATCACTGCTTCATTTTCGGGATCTCCAGACCTTTGGTTAAGTTTTCAAATTGAGGTCCCATCTCTATATGACCTTAAATGTTGAAGGGATATAAATCTCAAACGCAAATTCACAGTTACCACAACACTTGACAAAATATAAGATCAATAGTTCTGAAGGCTCTGGGATCTGACATACCCCGGGCTGTGTGATAGGAATCCAAAGCCACAGAGTATTTCAGACCACAGAACTTCAGATCTTATTTCCTCTTCTGAGAACACATTTTTTTTTTTTTTTTTTTTTTTTTTTAGTTTCATGTGAAGGGATACACAGCTAAGGTGAGAAAATACACTCCCAGGAGAGTTCCTAAAGCCAAACGGAATAGGTTCTCTTCTATGAATGTATCAAAAAAAAAATAACTAGTACAGAATTAACTATAACCATATATAGAAATGCATAGGGTCAACCCAAATCTATGTATCCGCACATGAAATCACATATATACAATGAAAAGGAATTTAGGAACAATACCTTTTCACAGATTAAGAATTTACTTTATATTTACCACTTAGTAAGATTTCTGAATTCGGTCAATGAAAGGCTATGCAGAGATAACCTTCACTGAACTATGATATGACATGGTCACTTGTATCTGTCAACTTGTAAATAAGATGCTAAATCTCATACATCCAATTTACATATGAAAGAAGCCAAAATTTAGACCAAAATACTGACTGTTGCCAATATTTAGATCCAAATATTGACCTTATGGTAATGAAATTTTCTTATTATTGGCTTGCTCAAATTTATGAAAACTTTGTTAGAAACAATAAAAAAAAAAAATATTGTATACATTGACAGATAAAGGACTTCAAATATTTCATTATTGATAATAGCTGTGACAATAAAATTGATCTTATTCTAACCTATCTAATTTAACAAAGTTCATGGTTTTCTTTCCTCTTTGAATGTTCACCTTTAATTAGACTCTACAGTTAAGTATATAATATAATTAAATACTGTCTATTGAAGCTGTTATTTAATGTTCATAAACTAAACGCGAAAACACAGTAACTGCAGCTCTCCAGGGATAGAATCAGGTACCAGGAACATACTTTTTAAGTCCACAGGTGTAGACTGCAAACATTTTCCATGATATATGACATACCTATGAATTAGATATGTCATATACCAGGACGAACTTTATGGGTCAGTCAAATGACGAAGTCGCTTCTGCACAATTTTCCTTAAACCCTTGACCCGGTAATATGTACACTCACTTTCGAGCTCAATGAGATACCTCCTTTCCCTGGGCAGAACTGTTAAACTGGGAAGCTGACAATCATTCCTTAAGTAGTAAAGGATTAACCTAAAATGTGACGGGTCGCGATCTATAAAGATGCTATTTCCATGAGGGATTATTTTTCTTTCTATTTTAGCCAGCAGTGAATCTGGATCTTTGTGGAGGGTCATGCGACTTGTCTCAAACCTGACACCACCTATATTCAGAATGAGACGTTTAGTTTGGAGCTTTCGTAAGTTTGTTATTTCTTCATCATCTTCACTGCTTTCTTCTGCTTCAATCTCATCATGTTTTCTCTTTCTATTACTATCCTCTCTAATGTCAGTTTCAGGTACTTCTTGCTCTAGTCTTTCTGCTTCCCTCTGTCTTTCTATGTTTTGTCTTCTTTCTTCTGCTTGTTCTAGACTTATATCAAGTACACTTTCTCTAGCTATATTCTTTAATTCCTTTTGAAATCTCTCCTCATATATATCATTTGTTTCTTCTTCTATAGCCTGCATTTCTGGAACCAATTCAGAGATTGCATCATTTATTATTTCTGGCAGTATTCTCTTCTGCATAAGTGTAACAGACTGCAGACAGAAATCATCCATTCCTTTATCAATTGCTTTAACTAAAGGGCCTTCCGTAATGCTTTCGACTGCAGCTATTGTTTCTTGGTCCATCTCTTGAACATTAGAATATGTATTTGTAATCTCTGACATTATTCTATCTAAGAGCAATTCGCTTACAATTTCACCACTGTTTTGTTGATCTTTTGAGTTTTCAGACACATTTAGTTTCTTATTTTCACTTTCCTTATTGATTTCTCTCGTTTTATCATTTTCCACTTGTCTATTTTCATTACAATTCTCCTTTTGATTTTGCTCATCTTTATTTAGCACATCACTAGTTTCCTTTCTATTATTTCCATTTTCATTCTCTCTATCTTTATCTTTGGTTTGTGTGTTTACTTTTTCTTTCTCTTTACACTTAGCATTATTCAGATTTGTATTTCTCTCACTGTTAGTTTTATTATCTTCTTTTGTCACAGTCACTTTCTGAAGTTTTCTACTCTCACTTTGCTTTTCACTTTGTCTCTCATTTCTGGAGTCTTTCTTTTCATTTTTATTCTGTGTACTTTTCTCCTTCTCAGAATTTCTTATTTTGTGTCTTTCATTTTCTCTATCATTTCTCTTTTCTTCACAACTTTCTGTTTCTATGACTTGTTTATTTGTCTTACTACCACTCTCCTCGTCTTTCTGTTTCCCTTTTTCGGTTTCTTTCTCCTTTTCATTCCCTTTCTGTACACTTTTTGCATTGTTATTTGTGTCTCACTTTGTTTATCTTTACTTTCAACCACTTTATCTACACTTATCGTATTACTTATATTTGTTTCCACTTCAACCGTATTATTATAACTTATTTCATATTGCATTTCATTATCACTATCTTCTTTTCCATTATCATTTTCAGCTTTCTTATTTTCTCTCTGCTTTTCATCATTACTACATTTTCTTTTCACATTTTCTACTTTCTTATTTTTACTCTGCTTTTCACTACTACTACATTTTTCTTTATTTTGCACATTTTCCACATTCTTATTTTTACTCTGTTTCTCATTACTAACTTTTTCCTTTCTATTCTCATGTTCCACTTTCTGATTTGATCTGTCACTGCGAGCTCTTGATTTCACATTTATTAATCGTTTTGGACTTCCTATTTCAGATTCTGATGCTGATTCAGACTCAGACTCGGAGCTCGACTCGCTGCTTTCACTACTACTGCTGCTTTCTTCATCCAACATTGATGGGGTGAGGTCAAGATCTGATATGATTGAAGATCCGGATGATACTGGCTCCAGCTCCATCCTGGAGATCTCTAGCCTCGGGACCTTTGGAGGAGGCTCATAAAGATTGATCTCCTCAGGCTCTTGAAGCTGAACAGAGGGAGCAGGTGAGGCTATACGGCTAATTCGAGTTTTCCTAGGCCTGGGCTGTCTTGATGGTTCATTTACTGGTGCTGTATTTATGGGTTCGAGCTCATCCATTGTCTTAACATACCGCCACTTGCTGTCCTGCACCTCGCGAATGAACTTAGTCATCATAGCTTTCGCTGCATCGCCCCTTTCCCCAGTTATTCGGTGGATGAAAATCATATCATCTTCCCGGACGTCACACGCATGTTTGTAATTCCTACTAGTAAAGATCATGCTACATTGGGAACACTGGTACCCGATCCCAGTATGTTGGCTCTGTAAGTGTCTCTGCACTTCATACTTGTGTTGTTGCATATCAAGCACAGGTAGTGATGGCCCTGAAAATATATGTATTACAATACGTGAGAACCATGTCTGTTTCTCTCCTTAAGGGAACTATTTGTTCCTTGAATAGATTTCACTCTATAATCGGACATAGACACATGTAGACTTTGGCGATGATCATGTTGAGCTACTGTAAAGTTCAGTAGCTCACAAGCCACCTTCTACATTATTAAGAAGGAAATGTACAAAACGATAGTTATACCATAAAACTATCTGCAAAGCAAGCACCTTTTCTATCCGTATACAAAGTGAAATACTCAATTTAGTTTTGCGGCCTATCCCATACAAATGTACCACAATCTTAGAATTTACCTACGTCCCCTTCAAAATTGTTTCACTTATCTCGAGCTGATTACATATCAAATACAGTGTCAACAAGTATACCTTGAGAAAAACCACCTGACCATTCGTTCCAGAACTTGGCTTCTCACATTGGTGTAAAACTACAAGCTGGCTTGCGCTCAGACTGCCTGCTTGTCATAAAATGCTATCTATTTCACTTGCCTAGATGCACATTATCTTTAAACACATCAATTTACAAAAATACTTCACACTTCATTTAACTAAGTTTAAACAGATTTTTATGTTCTTTCCTTGCAGGTGCCCCTGTATTACTGTAGAACCAACAGACAAGATATAAGCATTCCGTTGCACAGCCAAATATACACTTCGATTCCTGACAAACCTAAAGATGCGGACTTTTCATTATGAAAATTTCAAACTTCAGGCTCATACAACTACTGAATTGTTAATTCTAATTTTGGAAGCCTGAGTTTCGTACTTTTAATGTTAGCAAATGATCATACATGTTCATAAACACAATGTAGGAACAGATAAAGGAGAAAATATTAGAGAATCTTAAAGAGGCACAGTTATAGAAGTCACAGATTTATAGAATAATAAGATAAGCACATGTCAGCACAGGTTAATGTAAAACTTATTTTTAGTATTAAAATAAACACATGCTTTAGTGACATTATGTACTAATTAAAGAATATATTTGATATTGTTGTTAGATTTCCTTACTGGTAAACCATTCTGGCTTGTCTTCCCCTAAGTATGGTTTAAGTTTGTCATGATGTACGACCATGGGTTTTGTCTTAGGACCAGATTGAATCCTAAAGAGAACATCGTTCATACATTCTACTACGATCATTGGACCTTTCCAGGGTCTTTGAAGTTTCGGATTGAAACCTAATTTTCGTTTGGGGTTATAATACCACACTGCATCTCCAATTTTATAGGAAATTTTGTGAGCCTTAATATCGTATCTCCTTTTCATGCTTTCGCTTGAAATATTCAGATGTTTTCGAGCGAAATCATGAATGTCCAGTAGCTTTTCCTCCAACTGATAGGCATGTTCTGTAGCACACAGCCTATCTTCTCTTAGTGGTCTACCAAGGGCCATGTCAACTGGCAGAGTCAGTTCCCTGCCGAACATCATCATCGCAGGGGAGACCCCTGTACTCTCATGAACAGATGACCTGTATGCGAGCATGAGTAGAGGTAAGTGTTCATCCCAGTCATCTTGCTTATCTGAAATGTAGGAGGACATCATGTTTTGAATAGAACGATTAGCCCTCTCAACCATGCCATCTGACTGAGGCCTGCGAACGGTAGTTCTAGTCTTATAGATTCCTAGAAGTTTGCATACCTCTTGGAACACTTTTGATTCAAAGTTAGACCCTAAATCTGTATGAAGTTGCAAAGGTACTCCAAATATTGATATGAATCTGTTAACTAGTTTAGTTGCTACATAACTAGCTTCTTGTGTTTTCAGGGGTATCGCATCCACCCATTTGGTAAAATAACAGGACACAACCAAAAGATATTTGTTACCGTTTTTCGAAACAGGGTACGGTCCACTTATATCAACTGCTATACGTTCCATTGGATAACCAACGTTATACTGCTTCATTGGGGCTTTTGCGTATCTATGTGGCATTTTTCTTGACCCACAGGTAGAACAAATACGACACCAGTATGACACATCTTTATACATGTTACACCAGTAAAATCGTTTCTTTATTTTGTCATAAGTCTTTCTTCTGCCTAGATGTCCAGCAGTAACGGACTCATGTAACTGTCGAAAGACTTCTTTTCTCAAAACGTCTGGCACTAGAATAAGGTATTCAGAATCATTACCAACATCTCTCAACCGTTTCTTGTATAGTATATTATCTTTTATTTCAATGGTATCCCATTCATGCCAGTATGCCTTGAGTTCTTTTCGATATGGTGCCACTGTAGACCAGGTAGGTTTCTCACCACCTACTTTCCATTGTAATAAGAGTTTCAGAACAGTATCACTTTCTTGTCTATCTCTTATATTTTCTAGTGTTAACTCTAGACAATCATCTGTCTCTGAACTATTAGAAGTGGATTGACCAGATCCACTGATATTTAGACATGCATATCTATTGCAGTCATTGTAACAGGTGCTTAAATCTTCAATACTATTCATATGATCATCGTGATCATTCTGTGGATTATCAAAGTCTGTAGTGTTTCTGTCCATTTTACACTCATGCTCATGTGAACTCCCAGGACTGTCCTCATGAGCCCCGTCTTTTGTTGCCACGCCTGCGTGAGCAACTTGCATCTTTGTGGAATTTTCCTCTAACTCAAATAAACACCCAAACAATGACTCGTCCTCAGAACAATCCCACCAATTTCCACTACTTACTGCTACGTTGCAGCAACATACTTCACCATCAGCTGCCATCCTGCAGCAAAATCTATGTACGTGACGACAATTAATTTTGTGAGCTGCTTTGAGCTCATCACAAGCGAGATTATCACATGTATGCGTGAAGGATTGAACCTCGATCTGGGTCATATCAGATGACATCTCCGACGAGAGCACATCAGCTGCTCCAGGTCCAAAAGAAGTGGTAGTGTGCGCATCGCTACCACTGTCGTCCATACTGTTGGGCCCATAATACACAGGATTTTTCCCCTGGCTTAAGGAAGATACACGGGTTTTATCTTCCAAGCATAAGGATATGCCTTGTTCGCATTCCTTAAAGCTACCGACGTCGGACAGTGTGATTCTATGATCACCCTCACAGGTGTTCTCATAGTCACCCCCAATTACGCTTTGAGTGATCCTTTTGTCACTCTCAGAACTGCCTATCTTTAAGGCTACGTTCTTTATAGCACCTGATTCTTTTGTCATGATATCGGGATTTGTCAAGATATCGGGTTTGGTCAAGATATCGGGTTTTGTCAAGATATGGGGAAAGTATCGTCTCTCGTATCGGTCACAGTATTTACAATTATTTTTATAGCATGGTCTACGCGACATCGCATCAGCATTATTATGCACCCTACCTGCCCTGTGTTGGACGGTAAAGGTGTATGCTGACAGGGTTTCGATCCATCGTGCAATCTGTCCTTCACATTTCTTAAATCGCATAAGCCACTGTAAGGAGCCATGATCCGTTCTAACTGTAAAGTTTTGCCCTAACAAATAGTGATGGAAATGTTTCACTGCTACTACCACGGCTAGAAGTTCCTTTCTGGTAGTGCAATATTGTCGCTCAGATTTTGACAAACACTTACTGAAATAGCTGATAACTTTTTCTTCGCCGCTCTGAACTTGCGACAAGACGGCTCCGATTCCAACGTTTGATGCGTCACAATCAAGCACAAACGGTTGTCCTTGAAGAAGTGGATAACTAAGAATAGGAGCACTGGTCAATAACTGTTTTATAGTGTCAAATGCATTCTGAGTTTGATCACTCCAAGAGAAGTGAATGTCCTTTTCAGTGAGCTTATGCAGAGGTTTACACACTGTTGCAAAGTTAGGTATGAACTTCCTATAATAAGAAGCCAAACCAACAAACTGCCTCACTTCTGTAGCGTTCTTTGGCTCCGGCCATTCTTTGACAGCTAGAACTTTTGATGAATCAGTGGCGATTCCTTCCTCAGACACCTCGTGTCCAAGGAAGGCGACCTTTCTACACAGCAAATTGCACTTTTTGGGGTTAAGTTTTAGGTTTACTTCTCGAAGTCTTTTTAGAATCACCCTTAGGTTTTCCAAATGTTCTTCGAATGTCTTGGAAAACACAATTATGTCATCAAGGTATATAAGCAAAATGAGGAAGGTCAAGCCAGCAAATACCCTCTCCATCAGGCGTTCAAATACACTCGGAGAGTTTATCAAACCAAATGGCAAGACACGCCATTGCCACAAGCCACTGCCTGGGATGGAGAAAGCAGTTTTAGGCCTGTCCTCCTCGGCTATGCTTACTTGATGAAAGCCACTCTTTAAATCTAACGTGGAGAACCAGCTAGAGCCTCCAAGCGCATCCAACGTATCGTCTATTCTTGGTAAGGGGTGGCTGTTGGGAATAGTAAGCTGATTTAGACGCCTATAATCTATGCAGAACCTAGTTGAACCATCACGTTTAGGCACCAATACAGCGGGTGCACTCCAAGCGGAATGGGAAGGCTCAATAAGACCCTTTTCCGCCATTGCCTTAATTTCATTTTCTGCGAAATCTCTTTTAGCAAGAGGAATTCTATAAGGCCTCAATTTCACAGGCTTACAATCAGGTAATGTTTTTATAGTATGTTCAACCAAATTTGTGCAGCCTAAGTCATGAGAGGATTTTGAGAACTGATCCCTAAACTCGTACAACAGAGATCGTAAACTTTTCTTTTTGGATTCGTTTAAGTTTGAGGAACTTTGAAGAATGAGTTCATCAATATGAGGACAAGACTCCGGTTCAAGAGTAGTTTTACTGTTCACAGAGTTTACGACCCCAAACTTTTCTATTTCTACTGGCTCATACATTGCAGCTACCATATTTTTGTGAAGCATGCAAGGCTCATTGCTCAGATTCATAATGCGCAGTGGGACAGTACCGAACTTAGGATTAACTAAAGCTTTAGCTATCAACAGCCCACTGCGGTCTACAAAACTTTCAGTGGCCTCTATAACACCAATGCCACATGTATCAACTCTATCCATTGTGTGACCCAAAATGATGATTTCACACTCAGGCGGGACTTCAACATTCTCATTGATAGCAATTCTACAGCAAGAAGGTATGATGTCAACACTACTACGATAGCTAGCAATCTTTTCACCATTCAGCAGGATATGATTCTTGCTCAAAAACACATCACACCCATGCTTTGTAAGAAAATCCATGCCAAGAATTCCATCATTTTTAACATCAGCGAACAGAACATCATGCATTAACAACTGACCACCAAGTTTAATTCCAATTTCAGCTCTGCCAATGAAAGGAGATGCTTCACCCGTAGCTGTTACCAGGTGCATATTTACAGGTGTTAAACTAGGGCGCATTTCATATGGCCAATTTTCAAAAACATTGTTGCTTATAATAGTGCAGCAGGAGCCAGTATCAACCAGAAAGGCAAGAGGTTTACCTTTAACGTACCCAGCAACAAAATATCCGTCCTCCATGCTTCTTATTGGAACATCAGCGGACCTTTTTATCGACGTCGGGTTGTGGTCCCCCAAACCGACCGATTCCAGTTTCCCTGGTTGTTTACAAATCTTGTAGGCACGTTTCTGGTATTTGTATTACCAAAGTTCCTATCACTATTTTGCCTATTTCTAAAATGATCGTTCAAACGCGAACGCGAACCCTGTGAACGCGGATTCTGCACTAACTGGTGTAAGTAAGATTCATTTCCTCGGCCTTGTTGGTTATTAATAGGTGGCTGACTATACGAGTTTTTCTGTGAAGCAAGTATACGAGGAGGGTTATTTGGATAGGGTCTACCAAAATTGGCGTTGTTTTTAGAATTTTGATTGCCTATTTGCTTTTCATATGAGAATATGCCTTTTGATTTGTTTTGACTAGTCTGCTTAGCCAGGTCCTTAACATAACTTGTCAGAGCATCCATGGATTTTTGGAGAGTCAGCATGCTATCGTTTACCCCTTTATTATGATCATCTTTCTCATGCCTTTTATCGGTTTCAATCTGACTAACATTTCGTGAACGTTGCCTATCCGCAATTTTATGGGATTCTAGTCTCAAAGCTGTTCGCTCAGCATCACCAAGAGTCTTGGGACCAATCTCTCGAACACGTAAACGGATTTCTGAATCTCTTAGAGCATCAATAAAATGATCAATCGATAGGGTCTCGACTACGTCCTTATTGACTCCTGGGTATGCCTGACGTACAAGCTTTTTAACAGCCTGAGCTAACTCTGGTATAGATTCCCCTTTGTTTCTAACTCGAGACTTAAGCTGAGTTCTGTAAATTTCTGATCTATTTACTGACCCAAATCGGTTGGCTAATTTCTCCACTAAAGTGTCAAAATCGCGCCTACCGTCATAATCGAGCTCACTCAACAGGGACCTTGCCTCCCCTGTCAAACAATTAGCAAGGTATAGAGACTTTTCTCTATACTGCCATCCGTTTATCTCACATGTGATTTCGAACTGAGATAAAAAGTCGTCAAAATCTGTCTCTCCACTAAAACACTGGGGTTTGAGTTTAAAATGGGGGTGGTTCGTACTTGAACTGGAGCCAGTGGCAACTGTAGGCGTTACAGTTGCCTCATTACACTGGTTTGTTTGAGTAATTGAGGAATTTTCATTTGAGTTTTTCGGAGTAAGATCAGCAACAAGATTGTTGAATTTTGAATTTATTTCAGCAAGTTTCTGATCCATGTGCTCAGATAAACTCGAAATCGTATTTTGCATCATAGTGCCCATTTTAGTGATTTCAGACTCAAGTTTACTCTCAAGCATTGACATTTGTAGAGAGTTTGCAGAACTTGCCAGTGAATTTTCATCACCGTACATATTGTTTTCATTGGTAGTATTTTGTTGAGAAGTCGACTGAGCATTGAGATCTTTCTCCATATTAGAGTTATTTAAATTGTTACCTTCCATTTTTGTTAGTATTATTTATTGCTATGGGTTTTTTTTTGTTCTCTTCCACAATAGCAAAGACCATACACCAGGATTTATTAATATTTATGGATTATTTTATTTTCACTGGTGGCTGCCAAGGTTCAAATCTATGTCGTCTATTATTTGAATCAGACGGACAGGATATCACACTATAAAAACGTACTAGGTGGCTGCCAAGGTTCAAATCTATGTCTTGCACTATTTGAATCAGACCAACAGGATACCTTACTAGGTGGCTGCCAAGGTTCAAATTTATGTCTTCAACTATTTGAATCAGACCAACAGGATACCATTCTAGGTGGCTGCCAAGGTTCAAATCTATATCGTCTACTATTTGAATCAGACCAACAGGATACCTCACTATAAAAACGTACTAAGATCAGCTGCAAATAACGATTATTATGTTTCCAAACTGTGTTACGTGCTATATATTCACTCCAGAATATACAAACTTAACATTCATCCCACTTCTGACACCAAATTGTAACGGGCCACCACCTGGTCGAGCGGTGTGTTGACTGAGACACCTCAGTAGGTCAGGATGTGGTGGTGGCGTCACAATGAATATTTGTGGATTCGACCTGGGCTGAGCTCAATACTACAGGGAAGAGAACATATTACTAACCCTAGTTTCAGTTTTTGATATTTATTGTGGTTTTCCCTTAACAATTTGATTCTGCAAACTTAACTAAGAATTATGGCAATTAACATTGACATGAGTAATGGCAAGATACTGATACAGATAATGGTTACTAAGATATTATTCGGTCAAATAAGCATTCACACACTATGAGATCAGTTAGACAATGCACATCAAGTCTGCATTAACAATTTTAAGACGTTCCTATAGCAGGCATTAGTTTGCTTTATACCTTCTATTGTTAATAATGACACAGACACATTTTAAATAAGTCTGGAAGATAAATGGCTACAAGCTTAAATAACATCAATATGATGCACTTAATTTAATATTTGCATTAAGTGTAGCAGGCCACACCAATATGCGCGCATCAAATTCCACTTATATACGGGCACAGAACGTCACCTATTTCTGCGTACATATGATTCCACTGATATAAGCTAACACAAAGATTAATATATTTTGGCGCATATTTTATCTATATATGCGCACACAAAGCTTCACCCACATAGGCGCACAGCATACTATACATTCAAGTTATAACGTGATTGTGTAAATAATCCACTCAGCTGTTATTCTACTAGCAATAAGGCAGACTTCAAAATAACACAAGGGTTATAGAGAGCGTTTGCGTCGTCCAGTGTGTATCTACACACCAATCTAACAATAATCAGTCAGTGCATATAAGTGTAACGCAAACTGAACAACTCTATACCACTACAAGCATTACTGTGAAGCATCAAACGTACTGTAACTGTGTGAAGGAACTTATACGCTCATATATGTGGAATGCGCCTGTGTGGGAAAACTTACGCTCATATATGCAAAAATGCGCCTGTTTGTGTGGAACTTCACTCATAAGTGTGGAATGCGGCCGTTAGGGCGTACTCCCGTTTATTTATGTGCAATGCGTCTCATTATATGACCTTGCGTCTATTTGTGCGAAACTGCGTTCATATATGTGTAATTGGTCGATTTATGTGACTTTGCGCCTGTTTAAGCGAAACTACGCTCATATGAGTGAAAGACGTTAATTCGACGTTGTACATGCAACAAAACTTTCACAAAAATCTTGAATACATCTATTTATGGTTTACAACGTCTAGGACACTTTTATTTTATATAAAAATGTAATAAACAAGACGTACTTGTTGTAACGGCACCTGGCTATTATTCTGTTATTCCTATGGCTGTCAGTGTTAAAAGTTTACTTAGATGACAAACACGCATAATTTTGATACAGTATCATCTTTCTTCGGTACGGATCATTCCAAGGCCGAACGAACGTGTGCTAACTTTGTCTAGCATTTACCGCATAAATACCCATTGTCATACATAATTCTACGCTAAATCACTAAATATTAACTCATATCAAGCTTGTCCTACCGTGTCCTGCCCTTTGAGCCCCTTTTTATTGCTTAATTTTCCGTTTCTTCCTCATCAGAAACTTGTTTTCCCGATCGGCCATTGTTGACATTCATACAATGAGCCGCACCGTAATGACCGAAATGTTCCGCATGATTGGCAACTAGGCGACGTAGCGCACGCGCCTGGATAGTATAAATACGAGCGTCTGCTGTCAGAATCTTGTTGTTGTTTACGGATAGCAACCGGAACGTTTGGTATCTTGCCAAGACTGAAAAGAACGTAGAACGCACACATCAGAGTTACTCTGATCGGCGCTGGTTTAAGTGGACCACCAGCAGCTTCAGTGATGCCCAGACCAAAGAAAGGCCCCAGCCAGGTCTCATAATTTTACCATTCGCAGATCTCATCTTCTCTGTTTCTCCACCCATTTTGAGTGCTGTACACAATTTGAGTGGACACTTTCCTTTACTATCTCTCCGCTATCTCTCCCCTTATTTAGGCAAAGTTGGCACAGGTTTATGTAATAAATGTGAGTGAAATTTCATTGAATGATTATGAGTAAGTGTTAAAATAATAGTGTAACTAACTTATAAAACTGGAATATTTCTGTTTGCGCATGTTTCATCTCTCTCCGCTCATATGAGTGAAAACCGTTTGCCGCGAGTACGTCTTGTTTATTACATTTTTATATAAAATAAATGTGTCCTAGACGTTGTAAAACATAAATAGATGTATTCAAGATTTTTGCTAAAGTTTTGTTGCATGTACAACGTCGAATTAACGTCTTTCACTCATATGAGCGTAGTTTCGCTTAAACAGGCGCAAAGTCACATAAATCGACCCATTACACATATATGAGCGGAGTTTCGCACAAATAGACGCAAGGTCATATAATGAGACGCATTGCACATAAATAAACGGGAGTACGCCCTAACAGCCGCATTCCACACTTATGAGTGAAGTTCCACACAAACAGGCGCATTTTTGCATATATGTGCGTAAGTTTTCCCACACAGGCGCATTCCACATATATGAGCGTATAAGTTCCTTCACACAGTTACAGTACGTTTGATGCTTCACAGTAATGCTTGTAGTGGTATAGAGTTGTTCAGTTTGCGTTACACTTATATGCACTGACTGATTATTGTTAGATTGGTGTGTAGATACACACTGGACGACGCAAACGCTCTCTATAACCCTTGTGTTATTTTGAAGTCTGCCTTATTGCTAGTAGAATAACAGCTGAGTGGATTATTTACACAATCACGTTATAACTTGAATGTATAGTATGCTGTGCGCCTATGTGGGTGAAGCTTTGTGTGCGCATATATAGATAAAATATGCGCCAAAATATATTAATCTTTGTGTTAGCTTATATCAGTGGAATCATATGTACGCAGAAATAGGTGACGTTCTGTGCCCGTATATAAGTGGAATTTGATGCGCGCATATTGGTGTGGCCTGCTACACTTAATGCAAATATTAAATTAAGTGCATCATATTGATGTTATTTAAGCTTGTAGCCATTTATCTTCCAGACTTATTTAAAATGTGTCTGTGTCATTATTAACAATAGAAGGTATAAAGCAAACTAATGCCTGCTATAGGAACGTCTTAAAATTGTTAATGCAGACTTGATGTGCATTGTCTAACTGATCTCATAGTGTGTGAATGCTTATTTGACCGAATAATATCTTAGTAACCGTTATCTGTATCAGTATCTTGCCATTACTCATGTCAATGTTAATTGCCATAATTCTTAGTTAAGTTTGCAGAATCAAATTGTTAAGGGAAAACCACAATAAATATCAAAAACTGAAACTAGGGTTAGTAATATGTTCTCTTCCCTGTAGTATTGAGCTCAGCCCAGGTCGAATCCACAAATATTCATTGTGACGCCACCACCACATCCTGACCTACTGAGGTGTCTCAGTCAACACACCGCTCGACCAGGTGGTGGCCCGTTACATTATACCCACAAAATATGGTCACTCTGAAAACTCCCAGGCTATGGCCGCCGGAGCGTCGAACTTGGGTACTCCCACCTGTAGACTCGCGCTTAGTCAAATATTGCACATGCGGGGACGCGATTTTCTCAAAACTTCCCCAATGATTTTTTTTGAAAACATTTCTGTGTATTGCCCATCTGTGGTACATTATACCCACAAAATATGGTCACCCTGAAAACTGCCAGGCTATGGCAAACGGAGACTCGAACCAGGGTACCCCACCAAAATATAACCAGATATTGCATACATTGCGAGGCGATTTGCTCGGAACTTCCCCAATGATTTTTTTTGAAAACATTTCTATATATTGCCCGTCTATGGTACATTATATCCACAAAATATGGTCACTCCGAAAACTCCCAGGCTATGGCGCCCGGAGGGTCGAACTTGGGTACCCCCACCTGTAGACTCGGGCTTAGTCATATATTGCAGATGCGGGGATGCGATTTTCTCAAAACTTCCCAAATGATTTTTTTTGAAAACATTTCTGTGTATTTCCCGTCTGTGGTAAATTATACCCACAAAACATGGTCACTCTGAAAACTCCCAGGCTATGGTTCCCGGAGCCTCGAACCAGCGTACCCAACCCAAAATATAGCCAGATATTGCATATATTGTGAGGCGATTTGCTCGGAACTTCCCAAATGACTTTTTTTGAAAACATTTCTGTGTATTGTCCGTCTATGGTACATTATACCCACAACATATGGTCACTCTGAAAACTCCCAGGCTATGGCCGCCGGAGCGTCGAACTTGGGTACTCCCACCTGTAGACTCGCGCTTAGTCAAATATTGCACATGCGGGGACGCGATTTTCTCAAAACTTCCCCAATGATTTTTTTTGAAAACATTTCTGTGTATTGCCCATCTGTGGTACATTATACCCACAAAATATGGTCACCCTGAAAACTGCCAGGCTATGGCAACCGGAGACTCGAACCAGGGTACCCCACCAAAATATAACCAGATATTGCATACATTGCGAGGCGATTTGCTCGGAACTTCCCCAATGATTTTTTTTTGAAAACATTTCTATATATTGCCCGTCTATGGTACATTATACCCACAAAATATGGTCACTCTGAAACTCCCAGGCTATGGCGCCCGGAGGGTCGAACTTGGGTACCCCCACCTGTAGACTCGGGCATATATTGCAGATGCGGGGATGCGATTTTCTCAAAACTTCCCCAATGAATTTTTTTGAAAACATTTCTGTGTATTTCCCGTCTGTGGTACATTATAACCACAAAATATGATCACCCTGAAAACTCCCAGGCTATGACACCCGGAGACTCGAACCCGGCTACCCCACCCAAAATATAGCCAGATATTGCATATATTGCGAGGCGATTTGCTCGGAACTTCCCCAATAATGTTATTTAAAAACATCTCTATATATTGCCCGTCTATGGTACATTATACCCACAAAAAATGGTCACTCTGAAAACTCCCAGGCTATGGCCCCCGGAGCGTCGAACTTCGGTACCCCACCTGTAGACTCTCGGTTAGTCATATATTGCACATGCGGGGATGCGATTTCTCAAAACTTCCCCAATGATTTTTTTTTTTTTGAAAATATTTCTGTGTATTTCCCGTCTGTGGTACATTATACCCACAAAATATGGTCACTCTGAAAACTCCCCGGCTATGGCTCCCGGAGACTCGAACCAGGGTAACCCACCCAAAATATAGCCAGATATTGCATATATTGTGTGGCGATTTGCTCAGAACTTCGCCAATTAATTTTTTTGGAAAACATTTCTGTGTATTGCCCGTGTATGGTACATTATACCCACAAAATATGGTCACTCTGAAAACTCCCAGGCTATGGCCCCCGTAGCGTCGAACTTCGGTACCTCCACCTGTAGCTCGCGCTTAGTCATATATTACACATGCGGGGACGCGATTTTCTCAAAAAGTCCCCAATGATTTTTTTGAAAACATTTCTGTGTATTGCCCGTCTGTGGAACGTTATACCCACAAAATATGGTCACCCTGAAAACTACCAGGCTATGGCACCTGGAGACTCGAACCCGGCTACCCCACCCAAAATATAGCCAGATATTGCATATATTGCGAGGCGATTTGCTCGGAACTTCCCCAATAATGTTATTTAAAAACATCTCTATATATTGCCCGTCTATGGTACATTATACCCACAAAAAATGGTCACTCTGAAAACTCCCAGGCTATGGCCCCCGGAGCGTCGAACTTCGGTACCCCACCTGTAGACTCTCGCTTAGTCATATATTGCACATGCGGGGATGCGATTTCTCAAAACTTCCCCAATGATTTTTTTTTTTGAAAATATTTCTGTGTATTTCCCGTCTGTGGTACATTATACCCACAAAATATGGTCACTCTGAAAACTCCCCGGCTATGGCTCCCGGAGACTCGAACCAGGGTAACCCACCCAAAATATAGCCAGATATTGCATATATTGTGTGGCGATTTGCTCAGAACTTCGCCAATTAATTTTTTTGGAAAACATTTCTGTGTATTGCCCGTGTATGGTACATTATACCCACAAAATATGGTCACTCTGAAAACTCCCAGGCTATGGCCCCCGTAGCGTCGAACTTCGGTACCTCCACCTGTAGCTCGCGCTTAGTCATATATTACACATGCGGGGACGCGATTTTCTCAAAAAGTCCCCAATGATTTTTTTGAAAACATTTCTGTGTATTGCCCGTCTGTGGAACGTTATACCCACAAAATATGGTCACCCTGAAAACTACCAGGCTATGGCACCTGGAGACTCGAACCCAGGTACACCCCCCCCCCCAAATATAGCCAGATATTGCATATATTGTAAGGCGATTTGCTCGGAACTTCCCCAATGAATTTTTTGGAAAATATTACTGTGTATTGCCCGCATATGGTACATTATACCCACAAAATATGGTCACTGTAAAACTTCCAGGCTATGGCGCACGGAGCGTCGAATTTTGGTACCCCCACCTGTGAACTCGCGCTTAGTCATATATTGCAGATGCGGGGATGCGATTTTCTCAAAACTTCCCCAATGATTTTTTTTGAAAACATTTCTGTGTATTTCCCGTCTGTGGTACATTGTACCCACAAAATATGGTCACTCTGAAAACTCCCAGGCTATGGCTCCCGGAGCCTCACACCAGGGTACCCACCCCAAAAAAAAGCCAGATATTGCATGTATTGTGAGACGATTTGCTCGGAACTTCCCCAATGATTTTTTTTGAAAACATTTCTATATATTGCCCATCTATGGTACATTATTCCCACAACATATGGTCATTCTGAAAACTTCCAGGCTATGGTCCCCGGAGCGTCGAACTTGGGTACCCCCAACTGTAGACTCGCGCTTAGTCATATATTGCAGATGTGGGGATGCGATTTTCTCAAAACTTCTCATATGAATTTTCCCAACTTCCCCATTGAATTTCTTGGAAAATATTTCTATGTATTGCCCGTGTATGGTACATTATACCCACAAAAAATGGTCACTCTGAAAGCTCCCAGGCTATGGCCCCCGGAGTGTCGAATTTTGGTACCCCCACCTGTGAACTCGCGCTTAGTCATATATTGCAGATGCGGGGATGCGATTTTCTCAAAACTTCCCCAATGAATGTTTTGAAAACATTTCTGTGTATTGCCCGTCTGTGGTACATTATACCCACAAAATATGATCACCCTGAAAACTCCCAGGCTATGGCACCCGGAGACTCGAACCAGGGTACCCCACCCAAAATAAAGCCAGATATTGCATATATTGTGAGGCGATTTGCTCGGAACTTCCCCAATGAATTTTTTGGAAAACATTTTTGGAAAACATTTCTATGTATTGCCCGTATATGGTACATTATACCCACAAAATATGGTCACTGTAAAAACTTCCAGGCTATGGCGCCCGGAGCGTCGAATTTGGGTACCCCCACCTGTGAACTTGCGATTAGTCATATATTGCAGATGCGGGGGTGCGATTTTCTCTAAACTTCCCCAATGAATTTTTTTGAAAACATTTCTGTGTATTTCCCGTCTGTGGTACATTATACCCACAAACTATGGTCACTCTGAAAACTCCCAGGCTATTGCTCCCGGAGCCTCACACCAGGGTACCGCCCAAAATATAGCCAGATATTGCATATATTGTGAGGCGATTTGCTCGGAACTTCCCCAATGAATTTTTTTTTTGAAAACATTTCTATATATTGCCCGACTATGGTACATTATACCCACAAAATATGGTCATTCTGAAAACTCCCAGGCTATGGCCCCCGGAGCGTGTATTTCTGTGTATTTCCCGTCTGTGGTACATTATACCCACAAAATATGGTCACTCTGAAAACTCCCAGGCTGTGGCTCCCGGAGCCTCACACCAGGGTACCCACCCAAAATATAGCCAGATATTGCATATATTATGAGGCGATTTACTCGGAACTTCCCCAATGATTTTTTTTGAAAACATTTCTATATATTGTCCGTCTGTGGTACATTATACCCACAAAATATGGTCACCCCAAAATATAGCTAGATATTGCATATATTGTGAGGCAATTTGCTCGGAACTTCCCCAATGATTTTTTTTTAAAACATTTCTATATATTGCCCATCTGTTGTACATTATACCCACAAAATATGGTCACCCTGAAAAGCCCCAGGCTATGGCACCCGGAGCCTCGAACCAGGGTACCCCACCCAAAATATAGCCAGATATTGCATATATTGTGAGGCGATTTGCTCGGAACTTCCCAAATGAATTTTTTTGAAAACATTCTGTGTATTGTCGGTCTATGGTACATTATACCCACAAAATATGGTCACTCTGAAAACTCCCAGGCTATGGCCACCGGAGCGTCCAACTTGGGTAGCCCCACTTGTGTACTCGCACTTAGTCATATATTGCAGATGCGAGGATGCAATTTTCTCAAAACCTCCCCAATGAATTTTTTTGAAAACATTTCTGTGTATTTCCCGTCTGTGGTACATTATACCCACAAAATATGGTCACCCTAAAAACTCCCAGGCTATGGCTCCCTGATCCTCGAACCAGGGTACCCCACCCAAAATATAGCCAGATATTGCATTTATTGTGAGGCGATTTGCTCGGAACTTCCCCCTTTTTTTTTTTTTGAAAACATTTCTGTGTATTGCCCGTCTATGGTACATTATACCCACAAAATATGGTCACTCTGAAAACTCCCAGGCTACGGCCCCCGGAGCGTCGAACTTCGGAACCCCCACCTTTAGACTCGCGCTTAGTCATATATTGCACATGCGGGGACGCGATTTTCTCAAAACTTCCCCAATTAATTTTTTTGAAAACATTTCTGTGTATTTCCCGTCTGTGGTACATTATACCCACAAAATATTGTCACCCTGAAAAATCCCAGGCTATGGCACCCTGAGACTCGAACCAGGGTACCCCACCCAAAATATAGCCAGATCTTGCATATATTGTAAGGCGATTTGCTCGGAACTTCCCCAATGAATTTTTTGGAAAACATTTCTATGTATTGCCCGTCTATGGTACATTATACCCACAAAATATGGTCACTCTGAAAACTCCCAGGCTATGGCGCCCGGAGCGTCGAACTTGGGTACCCCCACCTGTAGACTCGCGCTTAGTCATATATTGCAGATGCGGGGATGCGATTTTCTTAAAACTTCCCAAATGATTTTTTTTGAAAACATTTCTGTGTATTTCCCGTCTGTGGTACATTATACCCATAAAATATGGTCACCCTGAAAACTCCCAGGCTATGGCACCCGGAGACTCGAACCCGGTTACCCCAACCAAACTATAGCCAGATATTGCATATATTGCGAGGCGATTTGCTCGGAACTTCCCAAATGAATTTTTTTTGAAAACATCTCTATATATTACCCGTCTATGGTACATTATACCCACAAAATATGGTCACTCTGAAAACTCCCAGGCTATGGCCACCGCAGCGTCGAACTTCGGTACCCAACCTGTAGACTCGCGCTTAGTCATATATTGCACATGCGGGGATGCGATCTTCTCAAAACTTCCCCCAATGATTTTTTTTAAATATTTCTCTGTATTTCACGTCTGTGGTACATTATAACTACAAAATATGGTCACTCTGAAAACTCCCAGGCTATGGCTCCCGGAGACTCGAACCAGGGTAACCCACCTAAAATATAGCCAGATATTGCATATATTGTTAGGCGATTTGATCGGAACTTCCCCAATGAATTTTTTGGAAAACATTTCTGTGTATTGCCCGTGTATGGTACATTATACCCACAAAATATGGTCACTCTGAAAACTCCAAGGCTATGGCCCCCGGAGCGTCGAACTTCGGTACCCCCACCTGTAGACTCGCGCTTAGTCATATATTGCACATGCGGGGACGCGATTTTCTCAAAACTTCCCCAATTATTTTTTTTTTGAAAACATTTCTGTGTATTCGCCGTCTGTGGTACGTTACACCCACAAAATATGGTCACCCTGAAAACTCCAAGGCTATGGCAACCGGAGACTCGAACCCGGGTGCCACCCAAAATATAGACATATATTGCATATATTGCTAGGCGATTTTCTCGGAACTTCCCCAATGAATTTTCTTGAAAACATTTCTATATATTGCCCGTCTATGGTACATTATAACAACAAAATATGGTCACTCTGAAAACTCCCAGGCTATGGCGCCCGGAGCGTCAAACTTGGGTACCCCCGCCTGTAGACTCGCGCTTAGTCATATATTGCAGATGCGGGGATGCGATTTTCTCAATACTTGCCCAATGATTTTTTTTAATATTTCTGTGTATTTCCCGTCTGTGGTACATTATACCCACAAAATATGGTCATCCTGAAAACTCACAGGCTATGGCTACCGGAGACTCGAACCAGGGTACCCCACCCAAAATATAGCCAGATATTGCATATATTGTGAGGCGATTTGCTCGGAACTTCCCCGATGAATTTGTTTGAAAACATTTCTGTGTATTGCCCGTCTATGGTACATTATAACCACAGAATATTTTCACTCTGAAAACTCCCATGCTATAGCCCCCGGAGCGTCGAACTTCGGTACCCCCACCTGTAGATTCGCGCTTAGTCATAAATTGCACATGCGGGGACGCGATTTTCTCAAAACTTCCCCTATGAATTTTTTTGAAAACATTTCTGCGTATTGCCCGTCTGTGGTACGTAATACCCACAAAATATGGTCACCCTGAAAATTCCCAGGCTATGGCGCCCGGAGAGTCGAACTTGGGTACCCCCACCTGTAGACTCGCAACCTGGTACCCCACCCAAAATATAGCCAGATATTGCATATATTGCGAGGCGATTTGCTCGGAACTTCCCCAATGATTTTTTTTTGAAAACATTTCTGTGTATAGCCCGTCTACGGTACATTATACCCACAAAATATGGTCACCCTGAAAACTCCCAGGCTATGGCACCTGGAGACTCGAACCCGGGTACCCCACCCAAAATATAGCCAGATATTGCATATATTGCGAGGCGATTTGCTCGGAACTTCCCCGATGAATTTTTTTGAAATTATTTCTATATATTGCCCGTCTATGCTTCATTATACCTACAAAATATGGTCACTCTGAAAACTCCCAGGCTATGGCGCCCGGAGCGTCGAACTAGGGTACCCCCACCTGTAGACTCGCACTTAGTGATATATTACACATGCGGGGATGCGATTTTCTCAAAACTTCCCCAATGAATTTTTTTGAAAACATGTCTCTGTATTTCCCGTCTGTGGTACATTATATCCACAAAATATGGTCACTCTGAAAACTCCCAGGCTATGGCTCCCGGAGCCTCGAACCAGGGTACCCCACCCAAAATATAGCCAGATATTGCATATATTGTGAGGCGATTTCCTGCGATTTTCTTAAAACTTCCCCAATGAATTTTTTTGAAAACATGTCTGTGTATTGCCCGTCTGTGGTACGTTATACCCAAAAAATATGGTCACCCTGAAAACTCCCAGGCTATGGCACCCGGAGACTCGAACCCTGATTCCCCACCAAAAGTATAGCCAGATATTGCATACATTGCGAGGCGATTTGCTCGGAACTTCCCCAATGAATTTTTTTGAAAACATTTCTATGTATTGCCCGTCTATGGTACATTATACCCACAAAATATGGTCATTCTGAAAACTCCCAGGCTATGGCGCCCGGAGCGTCGAACTTGGGTACCCCCACCTGTAGACTCGCACTTAGTCATACATTGCAGATGCGGGGATGCGATTTTCTCACAACAACCCCAATGAATTTTTTTGGAAACATTTCTGTGTATTTTCCGTCTGTGGTACATTTTACCAACAAAATATGGTCACTCTGAAAACTCCCAGGCTATGGCACCAGGAGCCTCGAACCAGGGTACCCAACCCAAAATATAGCCAGATTTTGCATATATTGTGAGGCGATTTGCTCGGCTTCCCCAATGAATTTTTTTGGAAAACATTTCTGTGTATTGCCCGTCTATGGTACATTATACCCACAAAATATGGTCACTCTGAAAACACCCAGGCTATGGCACCCGGAGCGTCGAACTTGGGAACCCCCACCTGTAGACTCGCGCTTAGTCATATATTGCACATGCGGGGACGCGATTTTCTCAAAACTTCCCCAATGAATTTTTTTGAAAACATTTCTGTGTATTGCCCGTCTGTGGTACATTATACCTACAAAATATGGTCACCCTGAAAACTCCCAGGCTATGGCTACCGGAGACTCGAACCAGGGTACCCCACCCAAAATATAGCCAGATATTGCATATATTGTGAGGCGATTTGCTCGGAACTTCCCCAATGAATTTTTTTGAAAACATTTGTATGAATTGCCCGTCTATGGTACATTATACCCACAAAATATTGTCAATCTGATAACTCCCAGGCTATGGCGACCGGAGCGTCGAACTTGGGTACCCCCACTTGTAGACTCGCGCTTAGTCATATATTGCAGATGCGGGGATGCGATTTTCTCAAAACGTCTCCAATGATTTTTTTGAAAACATTTCTGTGTATTGCCCGTCTGTGGTACATTATACCCACAAGATATGTTCACCCTGAAATCTCCCAGGCTATGGCACCCGGAGACTCGAACCAGGGTACCCCACCCAAAATATAGCCCGATATTGCATATATTCTGAGGCGATTTGCTCGGAACTTCCCCCAATGATTTTTTTTGAAAACATTTCTGTGTATTGCCCGTCTATGGTACATAATACCCACAAAATATGGTCACTCTGAAAACTCCCAGGCAATGGCGCCCGGAGCGTCAAACTTGGGTACCCCCACCTGTAGACTCGCGCTTAGTCATATATTGCAGATGCGGGGATGCGATTTTCTCAAAACATCTCCAATGATTTTTTTTGAAAATATTTCTGTGTATTTCCCGTCTGTGGTACATTATACCCACAAAATATGGTCACTCTGAAAACTCCCAGGCTATGGTTCCCGGAGCCTCGAACCAGGGTACCCCACCCAAAATATAGCCAGATATTGCATATATTGTGAGGCGATTTGCTCGGAACTTCCCCAAAGAATTTCTTCGAAAACATTTCTGTGTATTGTCCGTCTATGGTACATTATACCCATAAAATATGGTCACTCTGAATACTCCCACGCTATGGCCACCGGAGCGTCGAACGTGGGTTCCCACACCTGTAGACTCGCGCTTAGTCATATATTGCACATGCGGGGAAGCGATTTTCTCAAAATTTCCCCAATGATTTTTTTTTAAACATTGCTGTGTATTGCCCGTCTGTGGTACGTTATACCAACAAAATATTGTCACCCTGAAAACTCCCAGGCTATGGCACCCTGAGACTCGAACCCTGGTACCCCGACCAAAATATAGCCAGATATTGCGAGGCGATTTGCTCGGAACTTCCCCAATGAATTTTTTTGAAAACATTCTATGTATTGCCCGTCTATGGCGCCCGGAGCGTCGAACTTGGGTACCCCCACCTGTAGACTCGCGCTTAGTCATATATTGCAGATGCGGGGATGCGATTTTCTCAAAACTTCCCCAATTAATTTTTTTTTGAAAACATTTCTGTGTATTTCCCGTCTGTGGTACATTATACCCACAAAATATGGTTACTCTGAAACTCCCAGGCTATGGCACCCGGAGCCTCTAACCAGGGTACCCCACCCAAAATATAGCCAGATTTTGCATATATTGTGAGGCGATTTGCTCGGAACTTCCCCAATGAATTATTTTGAAAACATTTCTGTGTATTTCCCGTCTGTGGGACATTACACCTGCAAAATATGGTCACTCTGAAAACTCCAAGCTATGGCTCTCGGAGCCTCGAACCAGGGTACCCCAACCAAAATATAGCCAGATATTGCATATATTGTGAGGCGATTTGCTCGGAACTTCCCCAATGAATTTTTTTGAAAACATTTCTGTGTATTACCCGTCTATGGTACATAATACCCACAAAATATGGTCGCTCTGACAACTCCCAGGCTATGGCCCCCGGAGCGTCGAACTTTGGAACCCCCACCTGTAGACTCGCGCTTAGTCATATATTGCACATGCGGGGACGCGATTTTCTCAAAACTTCCCCAATTAATTTTTTTGAAAACATTTCTGTGTATTGCCCGTCTGTGGTACATTATACCCACAAAATATGGTCACCCTGAAAACTCCCAGGCTATGGCACCGGAGACTAGAACCAGGGTACCCCACCCAAAATATAGCCGATATTGCATATATTGTGAGGCGATTTGCTCGGAACTTCCCAAAGAATTTTTTTGAAAACATTTCTGTGTATTGCCCGTCTATGGTACATTATACCCACAAAATATGGTCACTCTGAAAACTCCCAGGCTATGGCTCCCGGACACTCGAACAAGGGTACCCCACCCAAAATATAGCCAGATATTGCATATATTGTTAGGCGATTTGCTCGGAACTTCCCAAATGAATTTTTTTGAAAACAATTCTGTGTATTGCCTGTCTTGGGTACATTATGTCCACAAAATATGGTCACTCTGAAAACTCCCAGGCTATGGTCCCCGGAGCGTCGAACTTGGGTACCCCCACCTGTAGACACGCGCTTAGTCATATATTACAGATGCGGGGATGCGATTTTCTCCAAACTTCCCAAATGAATTTTTTTTTGAAAACATTTCTGTGTATTTCCCGTCTGTGGTACATTATACCCACAAAATATGGTCACCCTGAAAACTCCCAGGCTGTGGCAACCGGAGACTCGAACCCGGGTACCCCACCCAAAATATAGCCAGATATTGCATATATTGCGAGGCGATTTGCTCGGAATGATTTTTTTTTTTAAACATTTCTATATATTGCACGTCTATGGTACATTATACCCACAAAATATGGTCACTCTGAAAACTCCCCGGCTATGGCTACCGGAGCGTCGAACTTGGGTACCCCCACCTGTAGACTCGCGCTTAGTCATATATTGCACATGCGGGGACGCGATTTTCTCAAAACGTCCCCAATGAATTTTTTTGAAAACATTTCTGTGTATTTCCCGTCAATGGTACATTATACCCACAAAATATGGTCACTCTGAAAACTCCCAGGCTATGGCTCCCGGAGACTCGAACCAGGGTATCCACCCCAAAATATAGCCAGATATTGCATATATTGTGGGGCGATTTGCTTGGAACTTCCCCAATATTTTTTTTTGGAAACATTTCTGTGTATTGCCCGTCTATGGTACTTAATACCCACAAAATATGGTCACTCGGAAAACTCCCAGGCTATGGTCCCCGGAGCGTCGAACTTGGGTTCCCCCCACCTGTAGACTCGCGCTTAGTCATATATTGCACAAGCGGGGACGCGATTTTCTCAAAACTTCCCCAATGAATTTTTTTAAAACATTTCTGTGTATTTCCCGTCTGTGATACATTATACCCACAAAATATGGTTACTCTGAAAACTCCAAGGCTATGGCTCCCGGAGACTCGAACCCAAAATTTAGCCAGATATTGCATATATTGTGAGGCGATTTGCTCGGATCTTCCCCAATGAATTTTTTTGAAAACATTTCTGTGCATTGCCCGTCTATGGTACCTTATACCAACAAAATATGGTCACTCTGAAAGCTCCCAGGCTATGGCTCCCGGAGACTCGAACAAGGGTACCCCACCCAAAATATAGCCAGATATTGCATATATTATGAGGCCATTTGCTCGGAACTTCCCCAATGAATTTTTTTGAAAACATTTCTGTGTATTGCCAATCTATGGTACATTATACCCACAAAATATGGTCTATCTGAAAACTCCTAGGCTATGGCCCCCGGAGCGTCGAACTTGGGAACCCCACCTGTAGACTCGCGCTTAGTCAATTATGGCAGATACGGCGACGCGATTTTCTCAAAACTTCTCAATGAATTTTTTTTAAACATTTCTGTGTGTTGCCCGTCTATTGTACATTATACCCACAAAATATGGTCACTCTGAAAACTCCCAGGCTATGGCTCCCGGAGACTTGAACCAGAGTACCCCACCCAAAATATAGCCAGATAATGAATATATTGTGAGGCGATTCGCTCGGAACTTTCCCAATGAATTTTTTTAAAACATTTCTGTGTATTGCCCGTCTAAAGTACATTATACCCACAAAATATGGTCACTTTGAAAAGTCCCATGCTATGGCTCCCGAAGCGTCGAACCTGGGTACCCACACCTGCATATTCGCGCTTAGTCATATACGGAACATGCGGTGACGCGATTTTCTCAAACTTTCCCCAATGAATTTTCTTGAAAACATTTCTGTGTATTGCCCGCCTATCGGCCCTTATACCCACCAAATATGGTCACTCTGAAAACTCCCAGGCTATGGCTCCCGGAGGCTCGAACCAGGGTATCCCCACCCAAAATATAGCCTGATATTGCATATATTATGAGGCGATTTGCTCGGAAATTTCCAAATGATTTTTTTTTTTAAACATTTCTGTGTTTTGCCCGTGTATAGTACATTATACCCACATAATATAGTCACTCTGAAAACTCCCAGGCTATGGCTACCGGAGACTCGAACCAGGGTACCCCCACCCAAAATATAGCCTGATATTGCATGTATTGTGAGGCGATTCGCTCGGAACTTTCCCTATGAATTTCTATGAAAACACTTCTGTGTTTTGCCCGCCTATAGCTCTTTATACTCACGAAATATCGCCAATCTAGTGCAGCAACATTTGTAATGCTATCAAAATGCTCGTGTCCTCCATTTGTTAAAGAATCGGTTTCTGGTTGTTACTGTTTCATATAAGCCCCACACATAACATTTGAGAGTTGCATTATCGTTAATAGCAGTACAACAAGTCAATTGGCCAACAAGTCCGTAATAATAAATACCCCTCTAAACCCCATTTTATATAGAGAAAACTGGGGTTTACGGGGTATAGATTATTTTCTTATTTCTGCTGCAAGACGTAGGTTGTGTATACTCGTTAGAACCGACTCATAAGACATAGGTTGTGGATACTCGTAAGAACCGCCTCAATGAGGCTGTACTAACAAGCACCTACAGCCTATGTTTGCAGTATAAATAAGAAAAATATCATGGATTTTCATCAGAAAAATAACCATTTTGGAGATGTGAAAAATGCACAATGTCGCACGGGTGTGTTATCGTAATGGAATGTTCCGCTTATGCGAGTCTATCCCACAAGGCATAGGTATGCAGCTCAGGTAAGTTTTAAGTGTCTTGAATGCTATTCGGGCCACCAGGATTCTGAGTATAAGTTTCTTAACATATTAAAAGTTATTCTCATCTGTTCTGTGCAGGTGTATTTTGCGAATCGGGAATAAGTAACTACTTATTCCCGATTCGAATCGGGAATAAGGAACCGGGAATAAGTAATCAACTTGATGCCAATGCTTGAGATCTTATTTAATCTCAATGTGGGTACAGGAGTGAGTGAGTGATTTTTAGTTTTACGTCCCACCAACAGCTAAGGTCATACGGAGACGGGACCTCGGTTTAAAGACTCATCCGAAAGTCTGGAGAAGCCCGGGATCGATCCTGCGATCCATGGTTTACAAGGCGAGTAGCGTAACCACTGCACCACGGAGGCTTCTATGTGGGTACAGGAAGCAACGTCTTAAAAATGACCCAAATAGTGTTAACGGGGACGGTGATTTTTTTTTTTTTTAGATTTAACTTTATAGGTCATTTTTGAGACGTTGCTTTCAATTCTGTGGGACTTTTACCCGACATTACCCGACGGCAGCACCGCGTCTGATGGCATGAAAGAGTATTAAAATAAGTCTCGCAGCCGGACTGGATAGGACTTAGAGATTCGGAACGAATCATTGGGAGAGATTCGGGAAGAATCTCATTAGACAGGGGGGAAATGTAGCAGGTCGACCATGTGGCTCGGTAGCTCAGTCGGTAGAGTGTTCGCACGGTATGCGAAAGGCCCTGGGTTCGAGTCCCGGTCGAGTCATGTTCTTTTTCCAACCCTGTGACATAAGCATGGACGGTCCGATTCGCACCGTTTTGCCTGGGCTGGCTTAGATCCTCTAATCGGGTTACCAGAACTCGTGTGCGTTGGTTTCAGCTCTGCGTGGAAGCATCATGCAGCCCATCAATTTCTTCAAGCCTCAATGGGCGGGGATCGCTGGGACGGTGAATTTCAATGTTCAAACAACCCTGTTGCTAATGGTAAACGATTGATCTTTATCACCCACATGTTGAATCCGTTAGGTTAGTAATCCTTCGATTCATTTTCACTGTCTTACCCCCCCCCCCCCCCTCCCCCCGCCAATCGGGGCTTGGAGAAATAGATTGGGCTGCATGGTGGATCCACGCAGAGCTGAAACTGACCACACATGAGTACTGGTAAACCGCTTAGATGGACTAAGATTGTCCAGGCAAAGTGATGTGAGTCAGACCGTCAAATGCATATTAGCCTTTTGGTTCCATTAGGCGGCAAGGCTTGAGATGTCATTTCATCTCAAAGGCGGGTAAAAGTCCTACAAAACGGGAAGCAGCGTCACCAAAATGACCTAAATAGTGTTGACGGGGACATTCAACCACAATTCAACCAACCAATCAATCATCTTTACTGTCGCATCGTTTGTCTTGCGATTAGCGCAACATGGGGCGACCATTGTCAGTTAATTATTCGAGTATTAATTGTTTTGGGTTTAACGACACGTCAACCCATGTGGATAATTTTTGTCTCGTCTCCCAGAGAAAGGGAGAAAAAATATAGAAGAGATCGTAGGTCAAAGTAAAGGACACAGGAGAAAGAGGAAAATGAATGACAGTGTAAAAATAGAAGGAATAATAGCACCCCCTCTACCCTTACCTGTTGCAAGGATAGCAGGTCTTACCCAATTGTCAGCCAATATCAGTTGGACGCCACAGTGACGCAAGACATACGTCACCTTTACCTTACCCTTTATTTAAAATTGTCAAATTCAAAGAAATTAATAACTGCTATCGGCTCAGTCTGAACAACGGTGTTTTATTATTATTTTTTTTTTTTTTTTGCCACACACAAATGCGCCTGCGCAAAAATACGGAATCGTGGGATAGCATTTCCTTAGCGACCGGTGGCGTCCTAAACCCATCTATAGACAGAAAGCAAGGTGCAGCGAAGACAGCGAAGGGTTGTGCAACCCTTTACTAATAGCTTTTTGCAGGTATGGTTCGGACAACCATACCTGCAAAAAGCTATTAGTAAAGGGCTGCACAACATCTACTACATTTTCTGTCCCTAGAAGGACATTCTCTGACAGAATACATGTTTTAGGAAAACTAAAACTTGCTTCAAGAATGGGGACTTAACCAACAAACTGGAGCAGGCACACTGAGCAAACTGCAAATGATTTTTTTGTTTGTTTGGTTTGAGGTTTAACGTCCCCGTCAACACTGCAAATGTCATTTTAGAGACGTTGCTTCCAATTTTGTGGGACTTTTACCCGACATTGAGATGAAATGACATCTCAAGCCTTGTCGCCCAATGAAACCAATAGGGTTTATTAGCATGGACGGTCCGCCGCGCACCGCGGTTCCTGGACAGGCTTAGATCCTCTAAGCGGTTTACCAGTACTAGTGTGCGGGCCGGATTCAGCTCTGCGTGGAAGCATCATGCAGCCCATATATTTCTTCAAGCCCCTATGGGCGGGGGCTTGTAAAAACTGCAAAGGAAGAGATGGCATTGGATGAAGCGAAACAGCCGTTAAGCTACACACTTGGGAAAGGCAAAATGGTTGCCCAAGAAAGGAGCAATCGTAACAAACGTTAATTTGAACAAGCAAAGTGGTCTTTAAATATATGCAGTGACAAGTAATTTTGGCTCGAAAGCGAGAGGTTGTGGGGCTAACCCTGCTACTATCAAATGCTTTGTCCTTAAAAAAGACGCTTTATCGACATAACTAAGTAACGAAATCTGTCTTCAATGCTTTATTTTGTTTGTTTGATTTGAGGTTTAACGCCCACATCAAAAGTGTAAAGATCATTTTGGAGACGTTGCTTCCAATTTTATGAGACTTTTACCTGTCATTGATATGAAATGACACCTCAAGCCCTGTTGACCAATGAAACGAATAGGGTTTATAAGCATGGACGGTCAGACTCGCACCGCTTTACCTTGATATGCTTAGATCCTCTAAGCGGTTTACCAGCGCTCGTGTGAGTCGGCTTCAGCTCTGCGTGGAAGCATCATGCAGCCCATTTATTTCTTCAAGCTCCGATGGGCGGGGGCCGAAAAAAAACTATTTGCAAAGACTGCACAAATATACAGAAATTCATAAGAGATAAACCACATTCACACAAATGTAACACAACAAACAAGAAATATCTTTAAAAAGGATAAACGGCGTAAAAGATATTGGAATATGAATATTGGAACTATTTTGTGGTTCAATATGAAAAGGAATAATATTTTGAAATATAAACTTTATTACGAACTCAAAAACAGTATAAAAAGTATTTGAAAAATACATGCCAATCGGGTATTTTTTTGATAAAGAGTACAAAGTGTAACACTGTGCAGCCCAATCTTTTTCTTCAACATTATTTCGCCCAACAGAATTGTTTTGACAATATTTGAAGACCTACTATTGAATAAACATTCCTAAAAAAAAAAAAAAAAAAACACAAGTAGCCCTCATAGAGGAGATTTTGAAAGTTTTGTTTGCAACAAAAGCAGCATAAGCACAAGCAGTCTGATTCGGGTATACGGCATGATCAATTTGTGTACTAAGTTTCAACTTTGAAGCCCATAAAGTTCCTGAGAAAATTGCGACACATAATTTCAATGGGTTAAATGGGGCGTCCAACTTACAGTTGGCTTCCGTTGGACAAGGCTACAATCAACCACCATTCCGTTTGTGACTTAGATTGTTGGCGGTACTGTATTTATCTTTATTAAGAGACACTGTATCAGAGTGTATCTTATAAAAGAAGGTTAAAGGTTAAAGAAGACTGCTCACGATGGGCTTCTAGCGATGGCCAATCCAGCTAATCAAACATATCACCAACACTACTTTTGTTCCGCCATCTCCTGCAGGTCCATCGAGCAGCCGTCCTACCTTGGGGATGCCAAATAGATGGACTTTTACTCGACATTGATATGAAATGACATCTCAAGCCCTGTCGCCCAATGAAAACAGAAAACTTATATGCATCGGACTATATGATTCACGCCCATTTGCCTGGACAGGCTTAGTCCTACTAAGCGGTTTACAGTTAACGTGTGTGGTGAGATTCAGCTCTGCGTGGAAGCACCATGCAGCCCAAACTACCTCTACATGCCCAGATTGGCGGGGGCGAAAACAACAGTCGATATCATAGGTATCAGGCATATAGTGATGCACTGAAGAATTCCTTCTTTCCCGGAACTATTCCTCAGTGGAAAAGTCTTCCCTCCTCTGTGGAAAATGCCAAAACTGCAGAAGAGTACAAAACACGCAAGATATAAATTGGGACTCAGAGGTAAACGTTTCAGTACACCCCTGCAATAGATTGTAAATACTTTAAAAACCTCATCGATTGATTTTATTTTGCTAAATTTAGCGAACCACCTAATTGAGGTAATGGTCAAATGTAACAACCTCAGTATCTGATAGGCTCCTGGGAACTATATTGTGTTTTGGGAGCTGCCGCGATGATGTGGAAGCTACTCCGCCTGAAAATTTGCGGCATTACCACTTCACTGTACATGGGTTGATCATTTTTTACGTCTAAATGATGCATGAGTGCTGACATACCCGGAATAAGTGTCAAAGGATCTCGCTCTAAGCGAAAACTTACAAAACAGTTGCATCATTCATTCGTGTTGACATAAAACTATGGTCAGATTACTCCGTTTCGATTTTGTTACGGTCACCTACTTTCAGCAAAAAAAATTTTTTTTTTCAATATTTTTTTTCGGCCGGCCTAGAAAGATAAATCATTTTAACATTGCTTAGCATCGCCGAAATTTCATATTATTCTTTCGTTCTCCCACAATAAATCGAAACGCACAAGGGTACTTGCCTTTCTTTACCATTCCCAGGTCCTAGGAAGTATCGCGAGTGTTCCCGGATGTGTATTTTGAGTAAAATTACGTTGACATGATTTCGCGATAGCTCCCCTGATGTCCACCCGTGCAAAACGGGTTTATATGCTTGGAGGGTCCGACTTGCTCTGATTATGCCTGGGCAGGCTTAGACCTTCTAAGCGGTCAAAAGGTATTCGTGTGCACAGTCGATTTCAGCTCTGCGTTGAAGCACGGTGCAGCCCAATATATTTTTCCAAGCTCCGATGGGTGGGGCGGATAACGTGTGGTTGGCAAAGTTTACAAGGGTTTTCGTCATATGAATTTGTTAACGTGTCTCGGTCCCCGAACACCAGGGCTTGGAGAAATAGGTTGGTTAACGTGATGCTTCCACGCAGAGCTGAAACTGACCGCACATGAGTTCTGCTTATCCGCTTAGACGTCCTAAGCCTGCCAAGGAAAAGTGGTGCGAGTCAGACCGTCCAGTGCATGTTTCTTTGGGCGACAGGGCTTGAAATGTCATTTCTTCTGAATGTCGGATAAAAGTCTCACAAAATTAGAAGTAACGGTAACGTTAAACTTAAAATCAAACAAATTGTTAACGTGTCTTGTTTTTAAAGAAAATCTTCTGCCTTCAGTAGCAGGAGACATTTTTTGTCGAGTATCAAGTATCGAGACAAAAATTCTGGTAAAGTTTCATGAAGATTGAAGCAAAACTGTGGTCTCTAGAGGATTAACGAGGTAAATGTTGACGACGCACGACGCACGTACGACGGACTAAAGCTGATTTCAAAAGCTCACCAAAAATTTTAACATTGTTCCCTAATTGCAACGTATTCGGCCTAAGAGATGTAGGATGACTGCCATAGAACGCAGATCCACTGCATTGCTCGTCCAGACATGTACGTCAAAAGTATTTAATCATTTTGTCGGGAAACTGGCCCCCACCCATCGGGGCTTGAAGAAATATATGGGCTGCATGGTGCTTCCACGCAGAGCTGAAACCGACCCGCACACGAGTACTGGTGAAATAAGAGTATCTAAGCCTGCCCAGGCAAAGCGGCCCATGCTTAAAAACCCCATTGGTTTCATTGGGCGACAGGGCTTGAGATGTCATTTCACCTCAAGGTCGGGTAAAAGTCCCACAAAATTGGAAGCAACGTCTCCAAAATGACCTTTACAGTGTTGACGGGGACGTTAAACCTCAAATCAAACAAACAAATCATTTTGTCGGGAGCAGGCTCTTTGGATTTCAAAGCAAACTTTCTTATACATGCCATTGACATCAGTTACAACTTTACTTGTACATACTGCAACATTGAGTACAGGTCGCACCCATCGGGGCTTGACGAAATAGATGGGCTGCATGATGCGTCCACACAGAACTAAAACCGACCCGCACACGAGTACTGGTAAACCGCTTAGAGGATCTAAGCCAGCCCAGGCAATGCGGTGCGAGTCGGCCCGTCCATGCTTATAAACCCTATAAGTTTCATTGAATGTCGTGTCGCTGTCGGGTAAAAGTCCTACAAAATTGGAAGCAGCGTCTCCAAAATGACCTTTACAGTGTGGATGGGGACGTTAAACTTCAAATCAAACAAACAAAACATTGTGTAAGAAAGCAGCAAACTACGGAACCCGGGAAGGGACATGCTTTTTTTTCATTTTTTAAGTTGTGCGCACAAGATAATATCTTGTGCGGACAAGATATTATCTTGTTCGGACAACATATTATCTTGTGCAAACAAGATATTATCTTGTGCGGACAACATATTATCTTGTGCAGACAAGATATTATCTTGTCCGCACAAGATATTAAGTTGTGCGAACAAGATATTATCTTGTCCGCACAAGATAATATCTTGTCTGCACAACATAGATCTTGTGCAGACAAGATATTATCTTGTTCGCACAACTTATTATCTTGTGCGCACAAGATATTATCTTGTCCGCACTAGAGAATACCTTGTGCGCACAAGATAATATGTTGTCCGAACAAGATAATATCTTGTCCCCACAAGATAATATCTTGTTCGCACAACTTCCCAAGATCTATGTTGTGCAAACAAGATAATATGTTGTGCGGACAAGATATTATCTTGTGCGGACAAGATATTATCTTGTTCGCACAAGATAATATGTTGTGCGAACAAGATAATATATTGTCTGCACAAGATCATATCTTGTCCGCACAAGATAATATGTTGTCCGAACAAGATAATATCTTGTCCGCTCAAGATATTATCTTGTTCGCACAACATAATAAAAATAAAAAATCATGTCCCTTCCCGGGTTCCGTAGCAAACAGCTAAACAGTCTTTTTTTGTATGTGTATCGATTCGACTTAAATCGTCCCGTGCATTGGTCAGTGAGAAGTTTTTGAGTTGACAAGTGAAGTATTCATTGATTGATCTGTTCATTCCATTGGTCGATGGTCGCGTGATTTTTTTGTGTGATACATGCCTACTTGAACATGCATTTTTTCAATGTTTTGACAAGAAAGAAATAAAAAATGTATAAGTGATAGATTATTGATGTCTTGTAAGTTGACTTTCGTTTTTATCTGGGACCAGTTTCATCAATAAACATCGCACGATTAATCTTAAATTGTTCGTACGCACTTTTTAAAGAACTGCGCACGTCAGTTTCATCATTCGGCCCCCGCCCATAGGGGCTTGAAGAAATATATGGGCTGCATGATGCTTTCCCGGCCCGCACACTAGTACTGGTAAACCGCTTAGAGGATCTAAGCCTGTCCAGGAACCGCGGTGCGAGGCGGACCGTCTATGCTAATAAACCCTATTGGTTTCATTGGGCGGCAGGGCTTGAGATGTCATTTCATCTCAATGTCGGGTAAAAGTGCCACAAAATTGGAAGCAGCGTCTCCAAAATGACCTTTACAGTGTTGACGGGGACGTTAAACATCAAATCAAACAAACAAAACGTCAGTTTCATCAAAACATCGCAAAGTGTTCGTACGAGCTAAATTTGCGTTTCACTAAAATATGTCGCAATTTTTGAATATGCTTTTAAACGTGCCGTCTTGAAATAGCCGTGTAAAGTGGATAACACGTTTTAAAATTATTGTTCCAGTGAACCTAGATGTATATTCAGTACAACGTTGAATCAACATTGATTCTACGTTGTTTCAAACTTGTTTCCGTTTTATTATCGTAAGATACTAGACTTTACCACTGGTGAGTTGGTCTGTTTGGAGGACGTCGTGACGTGAGACTAGCGTTGATTTAACGTTGTCATAACGAACCTTTTCAGTAAATCCGGGGTTGGGGTGTGGGGGCGGTGTGTCTTCAGCATGAGTGCACGCGTTTTGTTAAGTTTATAATATTTGATTTTGTTTATTTAAGGTTAAACGTCCCCGTCAACACTGTATAGGTCATTTTGGAGCGGTTGCTTCCAAGTGTGTGAGACTTTCACCCGACGTTGAAATGGAATGACATCTCAAGCTCTGTCGCCCAATGAAACCAATCGCACCCCTTTTCTTGGGCATGCTTAGAACCTCTAAGCGGTTTACCAGTACTCACGAACGATTGGTTTCAGCTCTGCGTGGAAGCATCATGCAGGCCATCTATATTAATCAGGTCTAAGAAAGTGCTTTATTAAAAGACGGTCTATAAATTTAAGGAGTGTCTGTAAATTTAAAGACTTTTTAGTCTGTAGAGTTAAAGACTAACACAAGGAAAATCATAAAAATGGTGTAACACGAAAAAAAATCGTATTCTCCTCAGTCTTCATATCAATGAAACAAATGCCTTGCTAAAGGCTGCATGTATTTTATTGTCTGTAAATATTGATTTAATTGAAGAAATAAAACAACACAGTTCCTTCCCTTAGACCACAAATGCGGAAAAGGAGGAAATATCTGTCAGTGGTCGAACATAAAATGTGTTTCGTATCGATGTCATTTCGTTTTCGGACATTTTACTGTTGAAGGCAGTCTGAAAACATTCATTAATTTTAGTTGTTAGAAAACGTACCTGTCGAAGCAATTTGTCAGTATGTTGACTAAATGATAAAAGCGTTATTCCTAAAGCGTTGGTTCCTAAGCTCGTTTTACAGAATGAATCTTATTACAAACCTGTTTTCTGAGAACTCTTGAATTATGTTTGAAGAAATTTAATTAAGTAAAAGTAAAATTTGAAGTTACATGTGATTAAATATTCTACAGATAACGATTAAATTACTAAAATAGCAAAGTGCGATTTTTCCGTTTTACACCAGTTTCAGGATTTTCTTTAGGTCAGTCTTTAAATTTACAGACTAAAAAGTCCTTAAATCTATAGACAGTCTTCAAATTCATGGACTGTCTTTAAATACAACAACTTTCTTAGACCTGATAATATAATAATAATAATAATAATAATAATAATAATAATAATAATCGACCTTATTTATAGAGGTTAACACATTTAGTAAACTAGTACTAATCTTCCATGTGGCCCTCTTTTCCTGGGTAGAAACCAGTACTAAGCAATGTGGATAAAGTCTCTTGCTCAAGGAAACAACACATGCCGCTCGTGGGATTCGAACCCGGTACCTCACTGATCACTGATATGACTTCGCTGATCATTTTATTAACTTTTCACGCCTGCCCCCGCCCATCGGGGCTTGAAGAAATATATGGGCTGCATGATGCTTCCACGCAGAGCTGAATACGACCCACACACGAGTACTGGTAAACCACTTAGAGGATCTAACCTTGCCCAGGCAAAGCGGTGTGAGTGTCGGACCGTCCATGCTTATAAACCCTATTGGTGTCATTGGGCGACAGGGCTTGAGATGTCATTTCATCTCGGTGTCGGGTAAAAGTCCCACAAAATTGGAAGCGGCGTCTCCAAAATGACCTTTACAGTGTTGACGGGGACGTTAAACCTCAAATCAAACAAAACAAAAATTAACTTTTCACGCTCAATTTAATAAATTCAGTGATACAAGAGCGTGCATTCACGATTCAATTCATCGTATGAACACAGTTTATGCACGATTTTAACACAAAACGTTAATACATGACGTTGTTTAATAAGGAACCGCATATAACGTTACCTGACGTAGCCTCTGTAAGTGTTGTCAAATTTCAGCTCCGGTTTGCAAAGGTCTGTTTGTTTGTTTGTCTGTTTGTTTGTTTGTTTGTTTGAGGTTTAACGTCCCCGTCAACACTGTATAGGTCATTTTGGAGACGTTGCTTCCAATTTTGTGGGACTTTTACCGGATACTGAGATGAAATGACATCTAATCCCCTGTCGCCCAATGGAATCAATAGAGTTTATAAGCATGGACGGTCCGGCTCGCACCACTTAGCTTGGGCGGACTTAGATCCTCTAAGCGGTTTACCAGTACTTGTGTGTGGTCGGTTTCAGCGCTGCGCGGAAGCATCATGTAGCCCATCTATTTCATCAAGCCCCGATCGGCGGGGGCGTAGGCAATGATCTGTAGCAAACATTTTTTCATTGATTGTTCGTCTGCCAGGCCGTCCAGCCTTTCAATGAAAAATAGATTCAGTTCATTTGCAACATAGATCTTACAGCGTGATTGATTTTAACCCATTTAGTATCGAAACCCTAAAATGGATAATTGGCAAACAGTGCAGGCCCAGATCAGACGCCACAGAACGCGACGTCTGATCAGGGCTTCCACATTTTGCTAAAAGTTCAGTCCTTCTTCATTTAGATTTTGAAGAAAAGACAGCCTGGCACCCCTAAATTTTGAAATGAACTCCTGATATATATAAGGAGGAAGATTCCATTTGGTACAAAAAGGGTTATATTACAATGAACCTGTTCTATAGTTGTCTGTAAGCGCAATTATACAATCGCCTGCACATAGACGAAATGGCAGTACGCAAGACCATAATCCCCTCCCCCGCCGTCGACATTAAAGGTTTTCGTACATACGAGCGTACGCACATGTACGTACGTCTTTCCGCATGTGGTGTACGTACGCGATCCTGCAACCTCGGGTTAAGGTTTTTACCAGGAAGAACCTAAACTTTTAAGAGCTCATATTTTTCCAGACCATATGATGAAATTGTGATGATATGTATAGGTTAAAAGATTTATTCAGCAATACGCTGGCCCTTACCTGTGACCTCTAGGTCAAGTCATGGACTCAGAATACTTTAAATGTTGGAATTATTTAAGAGCTCATATTATAAAAATCATACAATGGATTTGGTTCATATTTTGTACAATGATGGATGCTCATTTAAACTCGCACCTATGCCCATAACCTCAAAGTCAAGGTCACCGACTCATAATTTTAAACATAATCGCGCCCATGCCCACGACCTCAAGGTCAAGGTTATAGACTCAGACGATTTGAATGTCAGCGTTTTTTAATAAGAGCTCGCATTCCCCAACCAATTTAATCGATTTAGTTCGTATTATACGGGTCGTTTCTCTGGCTAATCCGTTTCGTTTTCGTCCACAAATGATTAATGATCGACTCGAAATAAAAGAAATAATCTTAAAGGGCCGTAAAACAAAAACTCAATGTCAATGTCACAGACTTCGTAATTTATTTTTTATGGACTTATATCTGGATGATGATACACACTTTTTTCCAAGATTTTAAACGACATTAACCACACCTACGCCGATGGATGGTCTCAAGGATAGTTTTCCAACCGAGCTATGCGGTCTTTTCTTTTTGGCAACATGCTTTATTCCTTGGCGAGGATGGTCCCTGGGCGGGGGCATCTGTGTCGCATTCATACTTTTCGTTTAAAGTGTCGATTTGAGGTACACTGAGCCTTAATTTTAACCAAAAGTCTAATCGCAGATTGTGGGTAATCGTTAGAACTACCTGAACGCGTTGGTTCTTTCGTTTGCATTAAGGTTTTAAGTCCCCGCCAACCTTTGGTACACTGTACATGTTCTTAGGTCATTTTGGAGACGCTGCTTTCAATTTTGTAAGACTTTTACCCAGCCTTGAGGTGAAGTGACATTACAAACCCTACCGACCAAAGAAACCGTTAAGGAGCGGTCCCACTTGCACCACTTTTCTTTGGGCAGGCTTTTACAATGTAAGCGGTTAACCACCAGTAATCAAGTTTGGTTGGTTTTAACTCTGAGCGGAAGCACAGTGTCTCCAAGACCCGATGGTTGATAGCGAGCGTCGGTTCTAGGTTACACCATGAAATATAGATTGTGGGTCCTCGTAAGCACGACAACAAAGGGACGCTTCTAACGAGTAATCTCAATCTCTATTGAAATAATAAGAAAACCCCACGCTAGGCCAATGTACGTTACTGAAAGGTCAAGGTCATACTTAGCGGTCGAAGGTTAAATGCTAAAATCAACATACTTTCAGGCGAGGGCATCCGTGTCCCATGGACGCATTTCTAGTTCATTGTTTTTTCCAAAACGCCCTGCGCACGTCCGGCATATACGTCAATGTGTAACAGCACCACAAAGTAACTTTGTATAACCTGTCTGTTGAGGACATGCAGAAGAACAATAACAGTACTATGTATACTCAAACGCAATTTTTGTCGCACCTGCTATTAGCATGGCGCGATATAGGCGTCCGGTTTTCCGTTCGTTCTTCCGTCTGTCCGTTTGTCAAGACGTCAATATTTGTGACCAGCCTAGCGTTCATCCTAATGGTCAAGTTAATGTCTCAAGAACAACAAGAGTTTTATTAGTGATACTTGGTACAGACTTGTACAGTGTATCATGGGATGGCAACATAAATGCAGGCATCCATACTTGACCTTGGCCTATATTTAACTGACTGACTTTGTAAAATATTGTGGCCACCCTAGCGTTCATCCTAATGGTCAAATTAATTTCTCAAGAACAATAAGAGCTTCTTTAATGATACTTAGTACAATTTTTTGTTTGTTTGTTTGTTTTATTTGAGGTTTAACGCCCCCGTCAACACTGTAAAGGTCATTTTGGAGACGTTGTTCCAATTTGGTGGGACTTTTACCCGGCATGGGGATGAAATGACATCTCAAACCCTGCCGTCCAGTAAAACCAATAGGGTTTGTAAGCACGGACGGGCTGACTCGCGCCGCTTTGCCTGGGCAGGCTTAGATCCTCTAAGCGGTTTACCAGTACTCGTGTGCGGGTCGGTTTCAGCTCTGCGCAGCCCATATATTTATCCGATGGTACAGACGTGTATCTAGGGATTGCAATTTTAATGCAAGCATCCATATTTGGTCTTGACCTACATTTTATGTTTAACTGACTTCGTGAAATATTGCGACCACCCTAGCGTTCACCCCAATCGTCAAGTTCATTTCAAAAGAACTATAAGATCTTTGTTAATGATACTTAGCATTACGATAACAAACGAAGACCCCTCTAAACCCCACTTTATATAGAGAAAATATTGAGGCGGTTCTAACGAGCACCCACAATCTATGTTGAAGGCAGAAATAAGAAACATGTTATAACTATAACCCAAACTGTGTAATGTCAGACACCATATTGGACGCCATTATTTCACACGGACATGTTTTCCTAATGGTAAATACTCGTATCTAGGGATGGCATCTATAATGAAAGCATCCATATCTGACCTTGACCTAAATTGCATGGTTCACTGACTTAGTGAACTATTGCATCAACCAATCTATCTATCTATCTTCTTATACTGAGTCGGTCATATTTGGCCATTACGTGTAAATTCATTAGCGTATAACCTACGTGTAAATTCATTAGCGCTTTATTAATGATACTTGTGTACACGCTTTCATCTAGGAGCGGCAACTTTTATGCAAGCATCAATGTTTGACCTCGGCCTAGATTTTATGGTCCGGTGACTTGTGCCCCAGGGGCGCGACATAGCTTTCTGCCTGATCACGCATACACATATTCTCTCTCTCTCCCCCCCTCTCTCTCTCTTTCTCTCTCTCTCTCTCTCTCTCTCTCTCTCTCTCGAAGCCTCCGTGTTGAAGTGGTTACGCTACTTGCCTTGTAAATCAGGGGTCGCAGGATCGATCCCGGGCTTCTCCAGACTTTCAGATGAGTCTTTAAACCGGCGCGCCGTCTCCATATGACGTTAGCTGCTGGTGGGACGTAAAACTGAAACTCTCTCTCTCTCTCTCTCTCTCTCTCTCTCTCTCTCTCTCTCTCTCTCTCTCTCTCTCTAACAGGCTGTTCATTTCAACGGTCAGTATTGATTTATTATGGGTGCGAAAATCACCGAAAACTGCGATAATTAATTGGTTAAAACCCCAGTTTATTGTGCCTTCTACCTTTATGGCCTAATCAACAACTATGGATACGTAGGGTCGATCAGTTACATTGACTATAACAGGACAGGCTAAGACGCTCATAGTGGTTTACCAGTACTAAGTAAGATCACCCTCAATAACCGCTAGGTCAATGGCCCAATCCTCAAACAAACGGCCACCTCTGTCCGTCTCCCAAGAGCTCGGACGTTACAAAAAGGAAAAATCGAATAGAAAAAGAACGCAAAAACTAAGAATCACAGCCCCCATTCCGCATCTGCTGCAAGCAAAACAGTCCATTACCCTACAAACCATCACGAAAATCCACCTAATATAGATATAATATTGACGCACTTGAACCCAACTGTTAGATAGTAAAACTGCGGTTTACAGGGGTATACCTTATTTTTCTTATATCTGCTCTAGAATATAGATTGTGGGGTACTCGTTAGAACCGCCTCGATGTGGCGGTTCTAACGAGTACCCACAATCTATATTATGAGCAGAAATAAGAAAAATATAACAATTTTTCATCGTAAAATTTCCTTTTTCCGGCAATAGAATTTGCAATGTATTTTTAAAGGGTGTATTAATAATTGCCAAACCAGTAGAACGTCCCGGCATTGAAAGCTGTATACAGCACCTTCACACCAACCCAACCTCTCAACCGACGTAACCTCTGTATAAACAAGCTTAGGTTTTTCAAGGATCTTCATTTGAAGACGAATCTTTGCAAGGACACAATTTCTAATGCTGCATAGCATGTACCAATGTCGGTGGTGATTTGGTTCCAGAGAATACGGGTATCAAATCTTAAGTGTTTAACCATATATTACGTGGCGGTCATCTTGTTTTTGTGATCCAGACTACGGAAATTAGCTTTCGTTCCCGTGTCCACTGGTGTCCAGTCTGAAATATAGTTTCCAATGCTTTCATTCATCATGAATGGTTTGAAATAGCTGACTCATGGACGTTAGGACAAACAGACTAAGAAAAGGTATAACGGAACACGGCTCTCCGTCCCTAGAGAGCCTCGATCTAGGTTTTCGAAGGAAAGTTGTGCAGTACTTGCATAATTTCATCTATCTATATAGTGTCACATGATTTTTATTGTCGATGGCCACGGGCGTAGGCAATGTTAAGGATGACTTTTGCCCCCTAAGCATTTAAGAAAAGGGCATGACGGATTGAATGTTATTTTCTATTAACATGTCTTCGGTGTTATTGTCTACGCATGTGGGTGTAGACTTTCTAAGGTTTACTTTTGCTCCAGAAGCATGGAAGAAAAGGGCATTACTGGCCGAATGCTATATTATATTGACTGGTCATCGGTGTTTTTTGGTATAATGCTTAAAAACCGGGATCGACCAGAACACTTTCGTAAGTTTATCACACCCTCTTTGCATACAAAATAAACTTATTTTCTCGGTTCACGTGATGTTGACTTCCCTCCGATGATACAGTACATCTATTTTTGTTTGTTTTCACTAAAAGAAGGCGAATGCAACTGTTCTACTGATTTTTCGTTTCCCTAGTGCGAGTGGTTGTCATAGAAAATGATTGGAAAAATTTGTTTATATATGAAACTGGAGTCAGCTTTTGGAATCTTTGGCTTTTTATACAAGTTTCCGTATTTACTGGCGCACTTATACAGGATACACATGAACAGCTTGATCATTTTACTTTTGAATCCTATGACTACACAAATTAATGTGTGCTGAGCGTAGACTCAAGCTTTTTGTAAAAGCTTATACTTGATATTCATTATTGAACCTAACAATCATCGTCAAATGAACTTAGTCTGTGGTCTCATTTCTTTGTTTTGCAATTTTCTCCAAATAATCACAGCCTTTCTGACTCTCGCAGAGATATGCGACTTGCTGGGGAAGTTGGCGGACGGTCAAGGCTAAAGCTCCCGTTTCCGTGTGACCTTGGCTGTTGGTGAGATGGATACTAGAAATGCGCAAGGGATTGGGTATTAGCCTATCGATTATTTGCCACGGTAAATGTCTCTGTGCAAAATAGGAGTTAAGTTGGACAAAGTAAGAATCAAATCAGACATGAGTTTTTTCGATGAAAGGATGCATTACTCTCTATATTCGGTACTGGTTTTCGGCAAAAACAAATACTACAAAAATAAGATAAAAATAGATTACACAATAACGATGAGGGCATTGTCTATTCAACAAATCCGTATGAAAACACATCGATTTTAAAGACGCCCTTTGATATTCCTCTAGTAAGCGATTCTTACGGGAACTAAAAAAAATCAATTTTTAAAAATGTATGGGACAATTTATACCATACGAATTGATGTTTACTAACATCAGTTATTCCAAATTAATGCTAAATTCGTGTGTGTGTGTGTGTGTGTGTGTGTGTGTGTGTGTGTGTGTGTCTTTCGTGGCTAAATTCGTTTCCTGTATAGTCTTTCTTGGTTCTAGGAAGAGCACTTTCAAAAGAAGAGTTGTGATATTTTATGAAAACGCCGCTGACAGAGATGTCGGTAATGAATGCCACATTGAAGTCGCGCACACACATTGAACCTTTTAGGAAAACGTTGCATTGAACCGTTTTTGTTTGTAAGTTCTAACATTTTATTTATAAATGATTTGCGGCTCAATGGGTAGAATTTCTCGCAATTATTAGGTCTCTCGTCGGCCACATTTGAGATGCAAAATTCTGTTAGTTTTTCTCCGGGGACTCCGGTTTTCGCCCACATGTGAATTATGATCGACTCGACATGAATGAAATAATCTTGAATAAACCAAAAATAATGATTTGCGTCCCTCTTCCGTATTGCACCATGCTAACATATTTATAATTCTAGTTCAATTACTTCCAGATATCTGTACACAAACATGACCTCAAAACGCATGTTTTTATTCTGTTTTCACATTATATGATTGTTTTATGAACTTCTTAAGAATTGATAATTAATAATTTAATAATAGGAATCATAATACATGTAGCAATATATTATAAATTAAATACAGAAAAGATAAATTATTCCTACTTTGTTCCGATTCTCAGGTTTGCGCAGAGGCAATTCCGAAATTATCTTGCGCAAGGTTGGAATTATCACTGCGCAACAAATTACTACTACATTTATGCGCAGGACAATTCCGGAATTTTACCAAATCCTACTTTGAGCTGAACATACATAGTGGGCTTTAGATGAATCGCCTGACATGTCAAGCAAATTGCCTTTTAAAATATATCAGTTTGTTTGATATTCTAAGCTTTTAGTTTCAATTTCAGGGAAGCATGGTGCAGCCCATCTATTTCTTCAAGTCCCGCTGGGCGGGGGACGGAAGTGCTCGCTGATTGAATGCAAACCTATGAAGACTATACAGAATGGCTAACCAGAACTATCGAATCGTGTTTGTGCTGACAGACTTATTTCAAGGTAGGATAGTCCGTGCGAGCGTGCCTCCGTCCGTCCGTAAACAATTTCTTCAAACGACATCTCCTCCTAAACCACTGATCGGATTTTGACCAAACTCCATGGGAATGATCCTTAGGTGGTTCACTTTCAAAAGTTGTTCAAACGGTTCCGATCCATTGAACATCTAGATCACAGGAGCCATAAATAATAGAGTTTTTTTCACTGAAAACCTATAAAAAAAACATCCTCTCTGAAACCGCAAGGCCTAGGTCTTTGATATTTGGTATTTATATTTAGCTTCATCTAGTGGACCATTACCAAGATTGTTCAAATTATAGTCAAAGGGTAAAAAAAGCACCCCCCCCCCCCACCGGGCGCCAGGGCCCACCCATTTTACATAGACTTACATAGGGAAAACAGTTAAATATTCTTGTCTGAAAGCAGAAGGCCCCGGTGTATGATATTTAGAATAAGGTTGTTTCTAGTGGACCTCTACCACGATTGTTCAAATTATAGCACTGGGGCCAAAACTGCTCCCGCGTCGGGGCCCATCTAATTTACTTACAACTAATATAGGGAAAATCTTTAAAAATCTTCTCGTCTGAAACCAGAAGCCCCAGGTCTTTGATATTTTATTAGAAGCTTCATCTCGTGGACCTCTACAAAGATTATTCAAATTATAGTCCTAGGACCAAAAATGTCCCCGCGCCGGGGCCCACCCATTTTACACAAACTGAAACAAGAAGGCCCAGGTCTTCAATATTATGTATGAAGCTTCATGTAGTAGACCTCTACAAAGATTATTTAAATTATAGCCATGTGGCCAAAAATGCGCCCACCCCCGCGCCAGGATTCACCAGTTTTATATAGACTTACATAGGGAAAACCTTTCAAAATTAAAAATTTTCTTGTCTGAAACCAGAAGTCCCAGGTATTTGATATTTGGTATGAAGTTTTGTCTTGTGAACCGCTCCCAAGGTTGTTCAAATTATAGCGCTGAGGCCAACAATGGCCCACCCGTTTTACACAGAATTATATAGGGAAAACCTTCACAAATACTCTCGTCTGAAACCAGAAAGCCCAGATCTTTGATATTTGGTATAAAGGTTCATCTAGTGGACCTCTGTAAATATTGTTCAAATTATAACCCTGGGGCTAAAAATGTCCCCCGGGGGACCAACAGTTTTACATAGGCTTACATAGGGAAAACCTTTAAAAATCTTCTTGTCTGAAACAAGACGGCCCAGGTGTATGATATTTGGTACGAAACTTCATCTAGAGGGCCTCTACCAAGATTGTTCAAATTATAGCCCTTGGGCGTAACATGCCTCCGCGCCGGGGCCCTCCCATTTTACATAGACTTATATAGGGAAAGCCTTTTAAAAATGTTCTCTTCTGAAACCAGAGGGCCCCGTTTTTTATATTTGGTATGAAGCTTCATCTAGTGGACCTCTACCAAGATTGTTCATATTATAGTCCTCGAGCCAATAATATCCCCGCCCCGTTTGTTTGTTTTTGTTGTTTGATTTATGGTTTGACGTCCCCGTCAACACTGTACATGTCATTTTGGAGATCCGTTGCCCACTGGCTTTACATAGACTTACATTGGGAAACCCTTTAAAATTCTTCTTGTCTGAAACCAGAAGGCCCAGGTCTTTAATAGTGGACCTTACAAAGATTTTCAAATTATAGCCCTGGTGCCAAAGGTGGCCCCGCTCCTGGCCCCACTGGTTTTATATCGACTTATATATGGAAAACCTTTAAAAATCTTGTTCTCTGAAACCACAAGGCCCAGCTCTTTGTTATTTTGCATGAAGCTTCATGTTGGGGACCTCTACCAAGAGTATTCAAATTATAGCAATGGGGCCAAAATTGATCTCGCCCGGGGCCTACCGGTTTAAAATAGACTAATATAGGAAAAACCATTAAAAATGTGCTTGTCTGAGACCGGAAGACTCAAGTCATTGATATATTGAATAAAGCATTTAGTGGCCCTATTCAAAGATGGCCACCCTATGTTCAAATCTATAGCCAAAAATGGACCCACCCAAACGCCCGCTGGTTTTATATAGAGTTAAGGCATTGTAAGTTAGTGAGCCGGTTCATGTCCATGCACAAGGACCTGACCCTCAATGTCCACAAGTTGTCCAAATACTGAAATACAAGTCCGATCTGTATTGTGCCGGTACATCTCAGTCTGGTGCACTAGAACCTGACCCTAATTGTCCACAAGTGCCTAGACAGTGACATACCAGTCAGCTGTGTGTTGTCAAAGTGAACCACACTGACTCATATATCTAGCATTTTATTCCAAATCTGCAACCCCCCCCCACGCCCCAACCCTCAATTTCCTTTTGGTCTTGTTACCACGAGGCGTTGTAAGTTAGACTGAGCAAAGTTATCCCCGTGCACAGTGTGCACGAAGGTGCCCAGATAGTAACATACACTTAGCTCTGTATTGTCGAATGTAACTTTTGCAAGACTTCATCCCCAGATAGAAAACAATTTGGAAGGGATATTCCATGGGTGACCCTCTGACAAAATTGCTCAAAATTGCTCCACTGAACTTAATAGCCACCAAAACTAAAAAGGTAAACAATCTTTAAAATGACTTCTACTACACAATAGGTAGACTGATTTTGAAATAATTTCACAGAAATGTTCCTTGGGTCACTGTCAACCAAAGTGGCTCAAACCATCCACACCACGTTATATTAATTACCATTTTATCTGTACAATAAGGATCGGGTGAGCGATCCAGGGCCATTATGACACTCTCGTTGTGTAGACTTGTGAAATGAGTGATTAAGGTAAACTGGCCCTACCGCCGTTTTAACCTAATGTTGGATGGACCCTTTTACTCCGTTGTTTGTTATGTCCATCCCCAACTTTCTTAAGATGTGCCTAGATAATTTTGATTTATCATATGACGTCATTGATGGGCTGTGGATAGCGTCATCTAATAAATATGGTATGACCACACGCGTAATAACATTTTGGCGGTATTAAGTAACATGACGACGTCCATGTCAACAGTGCATTTTTGTGGAAAAAAACTGTCAAATTTAGAGGCGATAAAATTTTACGACCCACAGAAAAGCGACCGACTGAAGTCGGTTGATTTTCTAAGAGTGCCCTAAAATCACCGTGTCATTCTGTCAGTCTGTCTGTCCGTCCGTAACCCGTTTGTGAAAATTGGTGATACACGCCTACGGAACGATAGAATGCGTAACCATTGGTTAAGAACGTGAAGCAATTAGAGCGACATCCGGTTAGGAATTAGATCGCTAAAAAAGGTAAAGAAACTGTGCAGTTTCTGTGTTTTATAAGTTATATAATTTTTACGAGGAAGTTATTTAAAAAACGGGGAATTACATTCAGGAGCCCATTGATATCGGCATCTTTGGAGTAAATACCAAATCCCATACTTCACACAGTTTGGCTAAATTTAGTTTCTCCTGCTGAAGGTGAACTCAAGCCTTAGAAAACGAGTGGTTTTTCGAGGTGTTTGTTGCCTTTTATTTATTACTGCGCTTTGCTACAAGTTCAGCGTATTAACATGCACACACAATAAACATATATGGTTATATGTGTTGTGGATATTTTGCTTTGTCAATGCAGCACTAGCGAGAAATCACCACGGAAAAGGTCGAAAATGGTTGGTTACGCATTAGATCTATAGAAATGATAACAAAACTTGCATCTATAAAGCGGATCTGTTTTCATCTCCACGGCCCCAGAATCACCCGCACCTTGTTCTACGGAACCATTTTTAGCCAACAAGATAAGCAGTGCGCTATTGATTCGATAATGACATAGTATTTTATGGAAACATTTTCAGTCTCCAGAATCATAGTACCGAATGATTTTCACTGACTTTTACGCTGTGTTTGTTTTATCAATGGTCCGGTAATTGCCTGAAATGAAATTAAACAGGTTATGGAGTTTTAATTTCTGCGAAGAACTCCTCATCTGCCAAAATTTGCTGGTTAAGCATTAGATCGTCTGGTGAAGCATTCGATAGCCAGAGAGGAGAAAATCTCACCAGTTGCTGCCTAAGTAAATGCCAGCAGCTTACTACAATAAAAGGTGGTCTACATATGATTTCTAAAATATGTTAAAATCACCAGAGAAAGAAAGCCGTGATGAAAAATACTTTTCTGGACAAGACCATTAAATGTCTGGGTATCATGCTTATCTGACCGAATGACGCACAGATTCATAAATAAGAGGTCATTACTTGCTTTTGTAGAAAACAAAATGGCCAGCTTACGCTTTTTAATGGCGATTAAATCTATATCGTGTTTCTATGGTCAAGCATTAGGGAGCCAGGTTGAGCATAAGACACCCATGATTATAAACTTGGTGCTTATACAAAATAGAAGTAAAGCAATGATCAGGAATCAATACCAGCTGGCTATCCAAAATGCGATACATACAATCAGTGACAAACAATAACATAAATAAACCGCCAAAGAAGAACCGCCATGTAACAGTCAGTGAAAAGAATTCCACTGGGAATTGTTTGTCAATCGACACAAAGGTGCTCAGAAGAAAAGCTGTTCTATGCTTAAGTGCACGTGAATATCACTGACTTGTCGGGAAAACTATTAGAATGAAAATAGTCGCAGTGAGGTCAGACTGTTGTGAAAAACTAAAGATGGTTATCTTGGAAACATAGGATGGGCTTGACAAAGAGTGTAGACCCTGATCAGACGCTGCGGAATCCGGCGTCTGGTGAAGATGTACACTATTTGATTGGACACTGGAATTTAAGAGATTAATGAAACAGTTTAAGACTATTTCTCCTACCTACACTCGGAGGCAATAGACCCACCAGTCCTTTTTTTTTTTTTTTTTTTTTTTTTTAATCACATTATATTTTGTGCAGAAATGAGAAAAATATCACAATTTTTCATCTTAAAATTTTCGTTTTTTTGGCGATAAAGGTTACATTGTATTTGTATAGGCGTGTTTTCGTAATGATTATTCAAAGAAACAAAATGATGTGGAGAAAACAAATGTCTACAACATTTTAGTGCTAAATACAATATTATCAACAGTCGGTCGATAGTGAACAAAAGACTGGACTTTTGGCTTAATGTAAACTGCCTAATCACTGCCTAGATACATCCGTGAGAAAATATTGCTCCATATTCAAAACGGTTTCAAAAGTTCCTCATATCTAAACATGATACTGCAGATGGAAGAAAATATTATAACTTGTATGTTCTATCAATTTATTATATCTATATTTTTTCCTCATATCTAAAAATGACACTGCCGATGAAACAAAATGTTATAGCGTGTATGTTTTATTAAGAAGGAAGATTAGATCATGGAAGATTAGCTGAGGGCCTCGTGAAAGATTAGCTATTACATGTAGTTTTGTATGTGCTAAATGTTGCTACCCTCACTAAATAAAGTCCTTACTTACTTACTGACTGACTGACTGACTTACTTACTTACTTCTCTCAATTAATTTAATGAACGCACCTGTCCTCCTGTTTACTCAAAATTAATAAATTTTACAATTGGATTCTAGTTCGTCTTGATTAACATGATTAAGAATACATGGTGTGTCATTCTTGCGCTGTTTGTATTAATAAGAAGTTGGTTTTAGACAATATCTTTATCTTATCGTTTTGACAGTTAGCATAGAACTCACGGGATCTCCGATCTGGGTTATCGATCATGATACAGACATATATTTTGGGGGCATGCGCAGTCCCAGGAGTAGGATATTCCGGCTACCTATTTGCTTTGCAGAGGCGAGCTAAAACAAATACGCCTTTCTTTTGCGTTACTATGCCTTTTTTCGCATTACTACGCCTTTTGATTCGCGTAAAAACGCCTTTGATTCGCAACACTGCGCCTTTCTTTTGCGTTACTACGTCTTTCTTTTGCATTAGTATGCACTTTTTCGCGTTACTACGCCTTGTTTTTGCGTTACTACGCCTTTTTTGCGTAGCTTCGCCTTCTGATTGGCGTTACTGCGTCTTTTGTTTTGCGTTTCTACGCCTTTGTTGCGTTATTACGTCTTTTGTGTCGCGTTACTACGCCTTTACGGTATTTTATTTTCTCTTACATAAGCCAAATGGACTTCAACACTCGTAATAAATTATTAACGGCTAAACTCCTTAATCAGGGTTATCGGTACCATAAACTACGCAAAGCCTTTTCAAAATTTTATAGACGCCATTCTGATTTGGTTTCTGGATTCGGTATTGGACTTGGATCTCTTCTGCAACAAGGTCTGTCGGAACCCGGGTTTTGTGGTGGCTTGGTGTGTGGGTTCGGAGAGGTATGTAGCCGCAGTGGCTTCGGCGCCCAATTTCGTAAAATCATTCTTCGATATAAAAAGATTGGGTACGGCATGGATATTATACGACAGACTGCATGCATGGTAGTTAACCCAATCACGGTTGGCAACTTTGCTTCCCTCTTTAATTGCACGCCGGTGGGTCAGGCCTCAGATTCTATGACGGCTCCAACGTAAAGGCTTATTGAGAATTAGAGAGATAATGCTGGTTGGTGCCTGATGGTCTGTCTCTGGTCGGGCTCATCGGAGTCTAACTGTTGGTTTTCTTTTGCTCCAGCATTTCAGTGGTTTCTTGCTGTCGAGTCCTCACCGTTGTCTCACCTCTGTGGTTCTTTGATTTCTGTGTTCACGGAGATGTTGCACTGATGAGTTAGGAGGCCTTCATGCGGACTGAACAAATTATTTGTCTAAATCGCGACAGAAGTAAGGGCGAGGATTGTGGCCACGTAAAATCGATTTAAGCCCCCCAGTGGAAATCTTCCACTGACCGTTCCAAGGCGGCTCTTCTGTGGCGATTTATTTATGTTGTTGTTTGTTACTTACTGTGTGTATCACTTGTGTCTTTTAATTTTGGATGGCCATATGGCCATTTTGTGGGAAAGTAACTGTCCTTATGGCCTTCCATTGTTTAGGTTTCCATTATGGTCTGGTCGCTTAATGTTTGTATTTCTTTCCCTTTGGTGTCTTTTATGGGTGGAGTAAGTTAATTGTATCAATTCCTGATCTTTGTTTTACTTCTATTTCGTATCTGCAGTGTTAACGATCTTACCCTTAGCCTTTCACGCCTGAGTTTCTTAAACGGGTTCTCTCCATTTTTTTTATTTTGTGCAATTCTTGTTAATAGGGGATTTAGTCAAATTCATTTACAGGATGACGAACAGCTTTGATTCTCGGATGAGACGGTTCATTAATGGCCGTCCCATCCGGATATAGATTTAATCGCCATTACAAAGCGTAAGCTGGCCATTTTGTTTTCTACAAAAGCAAGTAATGACCTCTTATTTATGAATCGGCGCGTCATTCGGTCAGATAAGCATGATACCCAGACATTTAATGGTCTTGTCCAGAAAAGTATTTTTCATCACAGCTTTCTTTCTCTGGTGATTTTAACACAATTCAGAAATCATATGTAGACCACCTTTTATTGTAGTAAGCTGCTGCCATTTACTTAGGCAGCAACTGGTTTGATTTTCTCCTCTGGTTATCGAATGCTCAACCAGACGATCTAATGCTTAACCAGCAAATTTTGGCAGATGAGGAGTTCTTCGCAGAAATTAAAACTCCAAAACCTGTTTTATTTCATTTCAGTCAATTACCGGACCATTGATAAAACAAACACAGCGTAAAAGTCCGTGAAAATCATTCGGTACTATGATTCTGGAGACTGAAAATGTTTCCGTAAAATACTATGTCATTATCGAATCAATAGCGCACTGCTTATCCGGTTGGCTAAATATGGTTCCGTAGAACAAGGTGCGGGTGATTCTGGGGCCGTGGAGATGAAAACAGATCCGCTTTATAGTTGCAAGTTCTGTTATCATTTCTATAGATCTAATGCGTAAACAACCATTTTCGACCTTTTCCGTGGTGATTTCTCGCTAGTGCTGCATTGGCAAGCAAAAATCCACAACACATTTAACCATATATGTTTATTGTGTGTGCATGTTAATACGCTGAACTTGTAGCAAAGCGCAGTAATAAATAAAAGGCAACAAATACCTCGAAAAACCACTCGTTTTCTAAGGCTTGAGTTCACCTTCAGCAGGAGAAACTAAATTTAGCCAAAATGTGTGAAGTACGGGATTTGGTATTTACTCCAAAGAAGCCGGTATCAATGGGCTCCTGAATGTAATTCCCCGTTTTTTAAATAACTTCCTCGTAAAAATTATATAACTTATGAAACACAGAAACTGCACAGTTTCTTTACCTTTTTTAGCGATCTAATTCCTAACCGGATGTCGCTCTAATTGCTTCATGTTCTTAACCAATGGTTACGCATTCTATCGTTCCGTAGGCGTGTGATAGTGACTTAACCGCTTATAATATTCATACTGATAGATATCAATGGGATCTAACCAATGAACTTGCGCAATATTACATTCCATTTAGTATAGCCTCGCCGAGGCGAAAAATGTGAAAATTTTCGAACTACTTCTCCCCGGAAACCGTATGGCCGATTGAAGTCAAATTTCATATGGAGCCTCTATGGGATGGGGGAAACCAAAATTTGCTCATGGGGTCCAGGTCACATGACCAAAATGGCCGCCAATCTATATATGGTCTGTCTGTCTGTCTGTCCGTCCGTAACCCGTTTGTGAAAATTGGTGATAGTGACTTAACCGCTTGGAATATTTAAACAATTTTTGGCATACTGATATATATCAATGAGATCTAACCAATGAATATGCGAAATATTACATTCCATTTTGTATAGCCTCGCCGAGGCGAAAAATGTGAAAATTTTCGAACTGCTTCTCCTCGGAAACCGTTGGGCCGATTGAAGTCAAATTTCATATGGAGCCCTTATGGGTTTGGGGGAAACCAAAATTTGCTCATGAGGTCCAGGTCACATGACCATAATGGCCGCCAAGCCATATATGGTAAAAACCCTTCAAAATAGTCTTCTCCAGAACCACTGGGCAGATTTCCATGAAACTAGATAAATAGCATCTGGGACGTAGGCCCATCATAAATTGCGAAAAATGGTGACCCTGGGTTGACCTTGACCTTCTTTGTGCCTAGGTCAAACTTTGACACATATGCTTTTGTATTGGAAAAGTGAGAATGCATTTTATCCTGCAAACGATTCAGAATACAGTACTGAAGTATAGGACATATTTTTGCTCCTTACGATAAGGCGCATTTATGGGGGGAACCGTTTTAGGTACAGGTCACATGACCAAAATGGCTGCCATACCCATATATGGTAACACTCATAAAGCTAAAAGCATCCGGCGGGTCGTGCACTTCAGCTGAAGCACTGGTTCTATTTAAATTCGCCATATGATAAACAGAATCTTATACTCGATGTCAGTTCATATGAAATTTATATAACTCGCTGAAGAATCGTTTCATAAATTTCATATGAAACAACCACTCGTGTACGATCCTCCATTTATTTAACAGGGATTCGTTTCGTTCTAATCTCATCACGATAACTCATCCGTGTGATATTGTGCATTCTTTCATATCTCCAAAATGGCGACTTTTCCGATTTAAATTTTTTATGTTTCCTTATTTATACTCCACAATTTGGTTGTGGGTGCTCGTTAAAACCGCATCGTTGTGATGGTTCTCACGAGTACCAACAACCTATGTCTTGGAGCAGAAAAAAACAAACTAATATATTCATTCGTAAACCAATTTTTCCTTACATCACGAAAACACACCAATCTAATTTGGACCCACTTGAACCCCAATTTTATATAGTGAAGCTGGAGTTTATAGTGGTAACCCTTATTTTCTTAAATCTGCTCTAAAACATAGATTGTGGGTACTCGTCAGAACCGCCTCTCCGTTAGAACCGCCTCAATTCTAACGAGTACCCAAAATCATTTTTATTCTACAAATAGCCATAAGGAACAAGAATATGGTTTAGGGTTGGGGGTCTTAAAGGTCCCCCCCCTCCGCGCCCAGGGATACCACAGATGAAATTTAGGCCCAATCGACCCAGTAGTTTTAGAGGTGATGTCGTTTGAAAGTGTTGACACAGACGAAATACTACGGACGACGACCGACAACCCCCTGTCCTACAAGCTCCCCGGGAGCCTTTTGCTCTGGTTAACCGAAAGTTATTCCGACGACAAGTCGGTCATATAGCCTTTAGCACTGAAGGGCTTTTCTGCTTAGTAAGTTTGGGTCGAATGACAAACAATCGACCCAAAAATTGCCATATTTTTTGTTCCACTGAGAGATCAGAGTCTTGCGTACATGAAAGAGAGGTATCTGTAAAATCTAGACTGGATATGTGGTGGGTTTGGCAAACAGTGTAGGGCAAGATCAGATGCCGCAGTATGCATAAGTATCTGTATCGGGATTTAGCGTTGTAAGGGTTAACCATTGTTGTTGTTTCAAGAAGCAAGCTAAATTATTTGCTGACAGTCTTATGCCGCACGATTGACATTCATCGGTCTCAAAGGCACATCAGGTATCTAAGTGACAGGTGAGCTAAAATGTGGAAGCTCAGACCTTAATGTACATACTTTACCCATCTTGTATCTGAAGCCCCTTAAAGGGTAACTGGCAAACAGTACGAGTCCAGATAGGATGCCCCTTTCTGTGGCATCTGATCAGGACCTTAGTCGCCTGGAAAAAACTGCAAAATGTTCCGACAATTTCCAAATAATTCTTTAAGTAAACACAACGGTTAACCTGACACCCCTAAATTTTGAAATGAGTGTTTTTGTTTACATCCAAACAACAGCTAAGGTCATATGGAGATCCTTACTAAAATTCTAATTGGAATTCAGAATTCATATTGGCGGAATTCCACTGGACAAAATCGCCAGAATTCTGGTAAATATTCATTGGAATCCTGGTGGGTTTTTTTTTTTTTTAATGTTTTTTTTTTCTGTGAAATTCCATCCGAATTTCTGTGTATTTCTGAACCTTGGTGGTTTTCCTATGAAATTCTAGTCATTTGCTCTTTTCGTTTTGATCTTATTGATAAGGATAGATCACGGTAGTTCCCTAGATCAGACTCACACCAACTTGTTTTATCCTCCTTTTAATCCGCACTGGATATGGGCCTTTAAGCTCAAGTTGCAAGTCTTTAAACACATTAATTTAATTGAATAATATCTTCTGGTTTTTCCTTTCTAGTTATCTCTTCCAGATTTTGGCTCAGAGCCACCACCACTCAGGGAAATGGTGTCCCATACATCCTGGTCTGAGGGCTGCATGGTCAACCGTTTCCTGTCTTTTCCTTACCTCTTCAGGATTCTGGTTCAATACAGCCTGCCTCCCAGACCGCTCGACACTAAGGACATCCTATCTAGGTGTTCCTCTGTCTGCCATCTAAAAAATGACTGATTTCTTGAGTTTATTTAAAAACCTCATTTTTGCTGCAGCTTGTTTGTCCTTGGGTTAACAGGAAAAGGAAGCTGCTCCAAGGCAGGTGCCCGGATGAGCACATGGTAATGATGTCACTTGTTGGTGATGATGTCACAAGTGGTCATAAAATATGGTTGACACTTCAAAGTTTTTAATGCTTATGAAAACCGGATTTATCAGGCGAGTAGTCGGCCCCCGCCCATCGGGGCTTAAAGAAAAAGATGGGCTGCAGAATGCTTCCACGCAGAGCTGAAACCGACCCGCAAACGAGTACTGGAAAACCTCTTGACGGGGACGTTAAACCTCAAATCAAACAAACTGTTAAACCGCTTAGAGGATATAAGCCTGTCCAGGCAAAGCGGTGCGAGTGTCGGACCATCCATGCTTATAAACCATATTGGTTTCATTGGGCGGTAGGGCTTGAGATGTCATTTCATCTCAATGTCGGGTAAAAGTCCCACAAAATTGGAAGCAACGTCTCCAAAATGACAAAAACTGTTGGCGGGGACGTTAAACCTCAAATCAAACAAACAAAATCAGGCGAGTAGCAAAGCCATCAAGAAAACACGCCTATATAATTTTGACCCCCTTGAACCCCACTTTTATATAGTAAAACTGGGGTTTCCGGGGGTATACCTTATTTTTCTTATTTCTGCTCTAAAATATAAATTTTGGATACTCGTTAGAACCGCGACTTGTGATGAAAACAACTGCAAGGTTCCATTTGATACAGAATGGGTTAATAATTCATACAGTCGAACTTCAATGGCTCGAACACCTTTGGGACCTCGAAAATCTGTTCGAGATTGGGGTAGTTCAAGCCCCTGAGGTTATGTCAGCAGGCATAACGAGATGCTTTTAGATATATTTTCGGTGTTCTCTAATGAAAATGTATGCTGTGTGTACTCATAGAAACGACTCATCGAGGCGATTCTAATGAGTACACACAGCATACATTTGCAGGATAAAAGACTAAATTCTCCTCAATCATCCACCACTATGTCTTATGTAGAGGATTTCGCTAGGGGCTCAAGAATGGGTTCGACACATCCATGGTAAACGAGCCATCGGTGTTCGAGCGATCGAAGTTCTACTGTATTTGGTAGACCTGGAGAGCCAAATTTACCCCTATCTGGAACAGGATGTGAACTTGGTCCCTTGATTAGAGATAAAAAGTATTCTATTATATTCTATTCCATTGTTGCTGGTAAATTCAGAAAAGCGTCCCTTGGTTTGTATGATGTCATTTATTTCATTGATGACATCGCAAATTTATTGACTGATTTACATGATTAAACACTTTCACCCCTGCAATTCTGAGGTCGATCATTTCATCCTTTTTATTTTATTTTGGACATGTCCAATCTTATAAATAAGGGATTTGGCAATCATAAACATGATGACAAACAGTGTAGACCCTGATGATATAGTTCATTGGATCTTGACTGTTTTCTAAAGCATCTTTACTGGTCTAAAGGGTTTAAAGTGTTAAAATCTGGACCTGTTTTACAAATCTTTAGTATGTTCAAATACTTGCTATCGATATATCTTTCTTTCTTTCTATCTATCTATCTATCTATCTATCTATCTATCTATCTATCTATCTATCTATCTATCTATCTATCTATCTATCTATCTATCTATCTATCTATCTATCTAAGCCCCCGCCCATAGGAGCTTGAAGAAAATATGCGCTGCATGATGCTTCCACGCAGAGCTAAATCCAGCACGCACACTAGTACTGGTACGAAAACCGCTTAGAGGATCTAAGCCTGTCCAGGAACCGCCGTGCGAGGCGGACCGTCTATTCTAATAAACCCTATGGGTTTCATTGGGCGACAGGGCTTGAGAAGTCATTTCTTCTCAATGTCGGGTAAAAGTCCTACAAAAATTGAATGTACAGTGTTGACGGGGACGTTAAACCTAAAATCAAACAAACAAAATCTATCTATCTATCTATCTATCTATCTATCTATCTATCTATCTATCTATCTATCTATCTATCTATCTATCTATCTATCTATCTATCTATCTATCTATCTATCTATCTATCTATCTATCTATCTATCTATCTATCTATCTATCTATCTATCTTTCTCACCGCCCCGCCCATAGGGGCTTGAAGAAACACATGGGCTGCATGATGCTTCCACGCAGAGCTGAATCCGGCCCGCACACTAGTACTGGTAAACCGCTTAGAGGACCTAAGCCTGTCCAGGAACCGCGGTGTGAGGCGGACCGTCCATGCTTATAAACCCAATTGGTTTCATTGGGCGACAGGGCTTGAGATGTCATTTCATCTCAATGTCGGGTAAAAGTCCCCTAAAATTGGAAGCAACGTCTCCAAAATGACCTTTACAGTGTTGACGGGGACGTCTATCTATCTATCTATCTATCTATCTATCTATCTATCTATCTATCTATCTATCTATCTATCTATCTATCTATCTATCTATCTATCTATCTATCTATCTATCTATCTATCTATCTATCTATCTATCTATCTATCTATCTATCTATCTATCTATCTATCTATCTATCTATCTATCTATCTATCTATCTATCTATCTATCTATCTATCTATCTATCTATCTATCTATCTATCTATCTATCTATCTATCTATCTATCTATCTATCTATCTATCTATCTATCTATCTATCTATCTATCTATCTATCTATCTATCTATCTATCTATCTATCTATCTATCTATCTATCTATCTATCTATCTATCTATCTATCTATCTATCTATCTATCTATCTATCTATCTATCTATCTATCTATCTATCTATCTATCTATCTATCTATCTATCTATCTATCTATCTATCTATCTATCTATCTATCTATCTATCTATCTATCTATCTATCTATCTATCTATCTATCTATCTATCTATCTATCTATCTATCTATCTATCTATCTATCTATCTATCTATCTATCTATCTATCTATCTATCTATCTATCTATCTATCTATCTATCTATCTATCTATCTATCTATCTATCTATCTATCTATCTCTGTTTTCCTCTTAGCCCACAACTTGATCAGTCTGCCTTTCCTTCTATGGAAATCCTACTCTCAGCCTGCCCTATACTCCAAGTATCTGATCTTCGCCTTTCCTTGTCTGGCATCTTCAGATATCAGATTTTTTTCAGATTCAAGCAGAGCAAACTCTGCTAAAATGCAAATGGAACTTTATGATCTTGAGAAGTCAATATTTTTGTGATGTCATCAGTGAATAAATGACGTCATTCAAACCAAGGGACGCTACTCTGATGCATCATACCCTGTATGGAATAGAATAGAATATTACCCCTGTGGGCTCTGTACTGAAAGTGTTGGTATGAAGAACTGGTGAATTTGATGTGATACTTGCAATGTCTGGTATCATAAAAGCTGTCAACCCTACTCCACCCTAACACACCCCAAAGCATCCTACCTAACCACCCCTTCTACCCGTATCCCAGCCTATCTACCCTTCCAACTCCACCTAACCTACCCTACCCTACCCTACCTTAATCTCGCTCAACTCCAACGTACCTACCCTACCCATCCCCACCTAACCCCACCAAACATACCCACTCTCATCCCATCTACCTTACCCTACCCCATACCAACGCACCGACCCTATCCACCCCTACCTATCCCCATTCCACTCTACCTACCCTACCTAACATCATCCCACATCACGTATCCCCAAACTACCTACCCTTCCCACCCCACCTACCCCACCTAACACCACCATTCCCATCTACCTACCCTTTCATATCCTACCCTAAAATCCTCCGTCCCCGCCCATAGGGGCTTGAAGAAATATATGGGCTGCATGATGCTTCCACGCAGAGCTGAATCCGTCCCGCACACTAGTACTGGTAAACCGCTTGGAGGATCTAAGCCTGTCCAGGAACCGCGGTGCGAGGTGGACCGCCCATGCTAATAAACCCTATTGGTTTCATTGGGCGACAGGGCTTGAGATGTCATTTTATCTCAATGCCGGGTAAAAGTCCCACAAAATTGGAAGCAACGTCTCCAAAATGACCTTTACAGTGTTGACGGGGACGTTAAATATGTTCTATAAAAGGGTTATCCTTTGGAAGCAAGGAATACACCACAGAAGTGAACAATATCGAGTGTACATGTTGTCTGGGCCAGACTAGCTAGTTTCGGCCAATTAAGCCTCAAATCAAACAAACAAACAAATTACCCTAAAATCCCCCACTTACCCCAACCCCACCCTACTTACCCTACCCTGCCTAGGGGAATGCACCGTACCTACTCCTACCTATCCCAACCCCACCCTACCTACCATACCTTAACCTTATCTACCTACCCCGACGCCACCTACCCTACCCTATCCACCCATCTACCCCAACCACACCTTACCTACTTTGCACTCCACCTACCCTACCACACCCCATCCATAACGCAACCACCATAACCCAATCCCACCCTACCTAAATCTACCCCAAACCGTCCAACCAAAACCTATCCATCCCACCTACCCAAACCTCACCCACCCTAGCCACCGTACTCTAGCTACACAACCCAAACCCCGCCCAACCTACCCTACCCCACACGACCGCAAACCAATGCGCCCACCCTACCCATCCCCAACTACCCCAATCCCACCCTACCTACCCTACCCTACCTTATCTTACACTACCCCTGCACACCAAACCCCAACATACCTTCCCTACCTACCTCCACCCCAACCGGCCCCCGCCCATAGGGGCTTGAAGAAATATATGGGCTGCATGATGCTTCCACGTAGAGCTGAATCTGGCCCGCTCACTAGTACTGGTACACAGCTTAGAGGATCTAAGTCTGTCCAGGAACCGCCGTGCAAGGCGGACCGTCCATGTTAATAAACTCTATTGGTTTCATTGGGCGACAGGGCTTGAGAAGTCATTTCATCTCAATGTCGGGTAAAAGTCCCTCAAACCTGGAAGCAACGTCTCCAAAATGACCTTCACAGTGTTGACGGGGACGTTAAACCTCAAATAAAAAAAACAAACAAAAACCTTCACCCAAACAAAACCTATCACACCCGATGCCAATGCATCCACCCCAACCACACCCATCCCCACCTCACCTTCCATACCTCATTCCACACCAGTGCACCCGCCTACCCACACCCACCTACCCATATCTTCCTAGCAACCCTTCCCTACTTAACCTTGCCATAACCTTCCTAACCCCTACTTACCCGACCTTAACCTCATCTACCTACCCCAACTCCACCTACCATACCCTATCAACCCACCTACCCCAACCACACCTTACCTACTTTGCACTCCACCTACCCTACCACACTCCATAACGCACCCAACATAACCCAATCCCACCCTACATACCCTACCTAACCCTATCCCAACCATCCAACCCAAACCTATCCACCCCGCCCCCAAAACCTCACCCACCCTAGCTACCGTTCTCTGCCTACACAACCCAAACCCCACCCAACCTACCCTACCCCACACGACCCCAAACCAATGCACCCACCCTATCCATCCCCAACTACCCCAATCCCACCCTACCTACCCTACCCTACCCAATCTTGCACTACCCCTGCCCACCAAACCCCAACATACCTTCCCTACCTACCTCCATCCCAACAAAACCTACCCCACCCCATGCCAATGCATTCATCCCAACCCCACCCATCCCCACCTCACCTTCCCAACCTCATTCCATACCAGTGCACCCACCTGCCCACAACCACCTACCCCATATCTTCCTAGCTACCCTTCCCTACTTAACCTTACCCTAAACTACCCAACCCCAACTTACCTACCCTACCAATTCTAACCCCACCCTACCCTACCTACCCTTCCCAACCTCCCCAAGCCCCAACCTACCCCATAACCCACCCACCTCTTCCCACCCACCCACCTACCCTACCCCAACCCACTCCAAACTACCCTACACTACGCTACCACACCCCACCCAACCCCAGTCACAACAATTGTATTCAAATGGTCTAGGCCATGCCTTCTATGCTAGTAGATGATAACAAATGTTTAAAATAACTTGAAGTCATCAAACCATGGCATGCAGCATTTATTGGTTAAGAACTACAGAATTTTCTCAACTGATGACCCTGACTTGTTTTTTTTTTTGCATAGATTGAAAAACAAACCAAAAAAAAAAAAAAAAAAAATATCATTCTGTATATAAAAGGGGGGGGGGGTTAAATTCATTTAACATTTTATGGCTATAACCGTTGTAATGTAATGCCCAACATGCAGATCAAATTTTGAAATCCTGTTTCGCATTTAATTCCAAATACCTTATGAAAAAAGATACTTTTTAAATGACTGTAAAACCTTTTACATTACATTTGCAAGAAATACTTTCAAAGTAACTATTTGCAAAAGCTTTGCACCTGAATAAAAATCAGAGTTGATGTTTGTAAACTGTTTGCAGACTGCTATTGAGGAAAGACTGTTAATTAATCTTATCAAGTGTTTTTAAGTCACTGTTTGCAAAAGCTGGTCGAAAAAAAGGTTAATTTTCCTTTGATTGACTAAAAATAATAATTCCTTATGTCGGTAGAATATATTTTGAAGTGTGGCATTAAAACTGAATGAACAGGCGCCATATTTGACAACAGTAGCGCTTTGATTTGAACATCTCCCTTTTGCCGACACACATCTAGGGCACAATTATTTAAATGCTCCATCACAGATTTAGGCTTAGCTGTCATTGTTACAAATGGTCTACAAGTCGTACAAGTTCACTGAATGGCTGAGTTAGAGTCTGTGCGAGGAAATATGTTTTCAAATTAGCGTATTATTTTTCCAACGTGATAAAACGACAACGACCAACTGCTACACATGGAATTGATGATACAGTGGCTGGGTGCATGTCACATAGAGCCTTCAAAAATTAATAGACTTCAAATAAGCACAACGCATTCTGTAACATACCTTGAAAAGCATTCTTTGAACTAAAAATTCAAAATTTCGATTTGTTCATGCTTTGAAACTGACAGTTGTGACGTCAACTAGCCCGGCCAATATAGTGACGTTACCTCGGGTCAATCAATTACCGTAAGTGTCCTAATAAATCATATAATAAAAAGAACATTAACTTTTTTCGTCGGATACCAAAAGTGTTTCATCTCGTGTGTTAAAAACATCCGAATTTTCACTCGTGCTCGTGCTTCGCACTCGTGAAAATTTAGATGTTTTCAACACACTCGATGAAATATTTTTGGTATCCAACTCAAAAAAGTAACTATACTCTATGCATTTGCAATCTCTTTGCAGAGGTACAGCTATGTTTGCAAAGCACTTGCAAAGGGTATGCAACTTGTTATTTTACTGGAACATATTCAGAATATGCAAATGGATTGCAAGGATTATTTTTATACCCCGACATACGAAGTATGCTATGGGGGTATATAGTTTTCGTTTTGGCGTTCGTCCGTCCGTCTGTCCGTCTATCCGCACTTCTATCCGTCTGTCCGCCCGTCCATTAACATTTTGCTTAAAGTTTTGCGTTAAAGTTTCTAAGACATTGTATCTTCTGAACCCTTTGATACATTTAGTTCTTTCTTACACTGAAGTTACAAACTGGTCTAAACATCTCACTGATGCATGTCCCACCTGCCTACAGTGACCTTGACTTCAAGGCCACAGACTTAAAATTTTTACATTCCATTAAAGTTTTGCGTTAAAGTTTCTAAGAGATGTATCTACTGAGCCCTTTCATAGATTTAGATGATACTTACACTGAAGTTACATACCGGTCTAAAGATTTCATTGATGCATGCCCCCCCCCCCCCCTCCCCCGTCCCCCCCCCCACACACACAGTTACCTTGAGGTCAAAGTCACAAACTTAGAAATTTTACATTTGGTTCAAGTTTTGTGACACAGTTTATAGATGCGTGTATGTTCTAAACTCTAACACAATTCAAATGATACTTGCATTGGTTTTTCCATACCAGTCCATTGATTTTATTGATGCATACCCCTCACTGCTGCTTCAGTAACATTGATGCACCCACCCCTTCAGTAACTTGGTCCATTTTGAAATTTGTGTTTCGTTTAGCTTTTACAACCACATTTTAGATTCTTATAGCTTCTTGACATCTTCATTCATATTACATGCAATCTCGAAAAATATGTTGGAGTGGTGCTGGCCGGGGGTATACGCGATCCGCTGGTTGTTTTCTCAAGTTGCATGGGATATTGCAGCGGGCTGTTTCGGATAGACAATTGATAAGTTTTGCTTCGGTTTGAGACATAGTCCTAGTGCCATGAAACCTTACTCTTATATTCCAGATGAAGTAGATTCTTACTTGTGTTTTTGCAAATACAATTACTGCAAGTCTCCTTTCGAAACACATCAATAGAAACTGATTTACACGGCTTTAAAGTACGCCCCACACTCCCAAGAACATAAATCAGAGGCAAAAAAATTCGCAAATACACCCAGTTAGACCTAAATAAGCACTACGATCACACTTTTACAGTATCTATGGCGACAAACATGTCATGAAGAAACATTTTATAAAACAGAATCGGATAGAACCTACAAATGTTTGGAAATAGTATTTAATGACTGAAAATAGGTTAGTGATGGTGACATTCTACCTTTGCTATACCAACCCTTATTTTCTTTATTATGCATCAAACTAATTGCCAAATAGAAATTTATGTCAAATCTAATAATTAACTCGTGCATAATAAAAGTTCAGTAACAAAGAAACTTTGAAGGTTGCGAAGAAGTAATTGCTTTCAGATTCAACAATGAAAGCCGAGGAATGAAAGTAGAGACAATGATCAGGAATCGATACAATTAACCCGCTGCTCCCATCAGAGACACCTACGGGAACACATGAAGCAACAGACTCAAACGGAAACATAAACAGCGGAAAGCCAATAGGATAGTTACTTTCCCGCAAAATGGCCAAAAGGCTATCCAAGATAAAATAATATAAGCGACACAAACACCCAAAGACAATCCATAACAAAAATAAACCGCGACAGAAGAACCGCCTTGGAACGGTCAGTGGAAATGAATTCCACTGTGGGGCTTTAATCGATTTTACGTGGCCACAAACCTCGCCCTTACTTCAGTCGCGATTAAGACAAATAATTTGTTCAGTCCGCATGAAGGCCTACTGCTGTCTGTGTTACAGAAGGCCAAGGCAAGCGTCCTACGTTTTATTGGTTACCTAAACTTCATAAAAGACAAAACAAAGCACGGTTAATTGCAAATTCAAGCTCTTGTACCACCATTGAACTCTCCAGTTATTAACTTCATGTTTTACTGCCATCCAAAAACATGTGATAAAATGTTGCGACAAAGTATTCGAAAGATCAGGTAGAAATCTGTTTTGGTCTACAAAACATTCTAATGAAGTTTTAAATACATTGAAACCCAGGCGTTTTCGTGGTTCAAGTCTGTCTACTTATGATTTTTGCCACCCTTTACACTACACTTCCTCATAATCTTATAAAAGAACAACTTAGTGATTTAATTGAATGTACATTTCATAGGGAAGACTCCCTCTATCTTGCATGTAATGTAAGAAATGCGTTTTTCACTTCTGAAGAGCATAAAAACTATACTTTACGGTCATGTCAGAATGTGTGTGAAGCTCTCACCTTTCTACTTGACAATATTTACATACGATTATTTAGACAAGCTGTGGGTATTCCGATGGGTACTAATTGCGCACAACTTCTGGCTTGCCTGTTTTTGTTTCGTTATGAGAGAGACTTCATGATGTCCCTTTCTGCTGATAACCAGTCTGAAATCATTGGAGCTTTTAGCCCAACTTCTAGAAATTTGGATGCTTTATTAAATATTGATAATACCTATTTCGATGGTTTGATCAGTCAAAGTTAACCCCCCACCCCCCGCCCAAAACTTCAGTTAAATAAAGGAAATTCTTCTGATACCGAGGCCTCGTTTTTGGATTTACATCTGTCTATTGTGGATGGGTTTCTTGCAAAATTTATTATGAACACGATGATTTTGATTTATAGATTGTAAAATTTACTTTTTTGTATGGTGATGTTCAACTTGTGCCATCCTACGGCGTTGATATTTCACAATTAATTCGATTTGCCAGAGTGTGTAGTCATGTAACTGACTTCAACACACGTAATAAATTGTAAACGGCTAAACTTCTTAATCAGGGTTATCGGTACCATAAACTACGTAGAGCTTGTATAGCCGTCATTCTGATTTCATTCCAAAATTCAATACTGGATTTAAATCGCTTCTGCAACTAGGTCTATCGGAATCCGAATTTTATGGTGACTAAGTATATAAATCTAGAAAAAAAGTATAACCGAAGTGACTTTCGGAGTCTAACTGTTGGTTTTCTTTTGCTCCAGCAATTCTGTTGTTTTATGCTGTCGAGTCCTCAACCTTGTTTCATCTCTGTAGTTTTTTGATCTAGTTTAGTTTAAACATATTTTATTGCATCCTTCAAACAAGCAATAGGGTCGGGCCACAAGTTCTACCAACATTAGTTACGGCCCTCCCCTAATAGATCTTCATTACAGCAATATAAAGACACATGATAATGGCAAAGTTAACAAGTAAGCACTACAAAAATACGAAAAGGTGATGTAGTAAAAGTTATAATAATGTAAATAACATACTAATCAAATAAATGATAAGATAACGGAATGGAATGTCATAAGATGAATTGTCATACTGGCCTTAGTGAACAGCAGACTAATCAGTAAACCTTCTGGTGTCCTTGATAAAAGTTTGGACGGCTGTGAAAATAGTGACATTTTCTTCTGGTGTGAGATTTTCATTTCCAAACAAAAGTTTATTAATATTTAGTGGATTGAAATTCCTCGTGGATCGAAACAATGCGATTCGTTCATTGGTAAAGTGTGAGCATCTAAAGAAATAATGCTCTGCATCTTCGACTTCTTCAGAACAACTGCATGTAGGACTTGGTGACAGATGATTAATATACAGATCAAAAAATAAATTACTACAGTTATTTCTAATTCTCGCATGTAGGACTGAGATGCGTCTACTACCAACTTTGTAGTATGTAGGAACTATTGAATTATTTTGTGTTTTTTTCAACTGGTACTTAAAGCTAGACAGAGACGGTGAATTACGTAATTCTATGTCAAGCGAATTCCATGCCGAAATAGACGAAGGAATACATGATTTTCGAGAAATTTCTGTCCTGCAAAAGGGAACAGTAATATTGTTATTATTTCGTAAATTATAGGCATTTGTTTCTCCAACAAGTGGTGGAATTAGATCGGATACATATGAAGGAACAAGACCATTAACTGATTTATACATGAAGATAAGTTTCTGCTGCTTCCGTCTTTCGATAAGTGACACCCACCCACTCTCTTTATAAAGGTTATCTAAGGAAACTGATCTTGTTAAGCCTGTAACAATGCGGGCAGCTTCGTTCTGAAGTTTTTGGAGAGACTCAATGTCTCGTTCTGTGCAACCGTCCCATACAACGCAAGAATACTCGATGATGGGCAGTAAATATGAAAGGTATATTTGGTTTAGAGCAACACGACTAAATGTATATTTGAGTTTCCTCATTATACCAATAACTTTAGAAGCACTTTTAAGAATATTTTCAATATGGTTATGCCATTGTCCATTATTGCTAAATGTTAAACCTAAATGTTTGTGTTCTGTTGCAAATTTTATAGGTGTACCGTCAAAAATTAAATTTGGTAGTGATTCAATAAATCTTAGGGTAAAAAGCATTGCTTCAGTTTTAAGCGGATTAAAATTGATTAACCACTGAGCAGCCCAGCTGACTAACATACGTAAGTCATGATTGATAATACCTTCAATGTCTTTGATGTTTGCTGCAGAGTAAAATAGAGAGCTATCATCAGCAAATAAACGTGTAAGACTAAGTAAAGATTCAGATATATCATTGACATAAACCAAAAATAATAAGGGGCCAAGTACAGAACCTTGAGGAACCCCAGCAGTAACTCTCCTCAAGCTTGATGAGCTGTTTCTTATAACAACTTTTTGCTTTCTCCCACTTAAATAGTCACTTATCCATTCGAGTAATTCCCCTTCAATGCCAAACTGTTTTAATTTAAAGATAAGTCCCGTGTGCCACACTCTATCAAAAGCCTTAGAAACGTCTAAGAAAACCATGCAAGAATATTGATTATTGTCGAAGGTTTGACAGATGTGATGGTATATGTCAATAAGTTGGAAAGTTGTAGAATGATTTGGCAAAAACCCAGATTGATATTTATAGAGTAAATCATTTTCATGTAAAAAGTTAAAAATATGTTTAAAAGCTATTCTTTCCTGCAGCTTACCAACGTTACTTAAGAGTGAAACTGGTCTAAATGTTGAAGGATCAGAGTTATCTCCCTTTTTGGGCAACGGTATTACATTAGAATATTTATAAATTTCTCCAAATTTACCTTCCCTAAAAGATCTGTTAAAAAGAATGCTAAGGGGTACTGCTATTTCTCTAGAAACAGCTTTCAACATTTTATTGCTAATTCCATCTGGCCCTGTTGCTTTGTTGGGATTTAAAAGTTCAATGAGGGAAGCAACTTCGTCTGGGGTACATGTAATACAAGATATTCTATTTTGACATTTATATTCAAAAGCAGGCAATATAGCATTTTCATCATTTACAGTGGAAATAGATGTAAAATATTTATTCAACAATTCAGCCTTATCTTCGGTTGAAAAACAGAAGTCGTTTTGACCAGTGACCGGATAGGAATTGAGAGGTGGAATTGAAGAAGAGCTGCTATTTCCTTTAACAAAGTGACGTACAACCTTCCAAAATTGTTTTTTGTCATTTGAGTGAAAGTCAGATATGGAAAATTCCAAATTATTGTAAAATTGCTCTTTTGCATGCCGTTTTAAATTATTAACTTTATTGCGAAAAAACTTGTACCTTACCAAAATGTTTTGATTTCCTGATTTGTTGAATTTACGTTTTAACCTGTCTCTTTTTCTAGACACTCTTCTTATTTCACAATCATACCAAGGTTTGTCGTCCGGTCTGATAAGTACATTTTTTGATGGAACACACAAGTTAACAAAGTTAAGAAAATTATTATTGAACTTAGAACAGGCTTCATCCAGAGTTCCTTCCCTTAGACAAGTCCAATCAAAGTTAGATATTTTTTGTTTCAGTAATGTAAAATTTGCCCTCTTATATAAAAAAATCAATCTATTAAAAACACCTTCTGTATCATATTGAAAGGGTAATGTTAAAAATGTTGCTTTATGGTCACTAATGTTGGCTGGAACAGCTATGGTGCTAGAGTCAAGAAAAGGCAAGTCCTCTGGAATAATAATTGGGTCAAGAAGTGCTTGTTGTCGGGTTGGTTTATTAATAACATTTGACATGGAGTTGATAAGTAATACATCCTTTAAATTTTGAAAATTTGGATTAAGTTGGTCTTCATTTAGGTCTCCAACAATAACAAGGTTTTTGGAATGTTCAAGGGCTCTTTCAATGTTTAAGTTTAGGTTGTTAAAGAACTGAGCATCTGCTGTTGAGGGGCTGTAAAATAAACCTATTAAATATATTTCATTCTTTACCTTGATTTCTATCCATATCGATTCTGCACAAAAGATCTCAAGATCCAGTCTTCTCACATGGAGCAGGCTTGAGTTTACGTATGCCATAACACCCCCGCCATGATTTGTTCTGTCCTTTCGGTATGGTGTATGGTAACAATAGGAAAGAGAAAGCATGTCTGTAGAAACGTTGGCATCTAAGTGGGTTTCCGTAAAACACAAAATATTAAAATCAGAAAAATTATCAAGTATAAAATCTAATTTGTTTCTAATACTCCTGATGTTTAAGTGCAAAATTGAAAGATCGTGTACATTTTCAGGACCTGGATTGGTTTCAATATCTCCGGCTTGAAGTAGTAAAAAAAGAATCACAAAGAAGCATTGTAGATTGCAAAAATTAAAAACCATGAGAGTATACGTATGGTGACAAATGCATGAAAATAGCTTTTGAAGTGACATAAAAAGAATAAACAATGAGTACAGATTTAGAGTTATTGTGAACAAACTTTTGCTGCTTGAGATGCAGTGATAAAACAGACCAACAGAGGCCCTCCACTGATCAATGGAAATGCCCATTGCACAATATATTTGACAATTAGTTTGGGTTGGGGTCTCTGCTGGTCCATCTCACAACTACATCGAGCACCAACCAGCATGACAATGATAAATGAAGATAGAATGAAAATGATAAGATCATAAATTTAGGTACCATATAAGAAATAACATTTATAGAAAACATGATCATGATAACAAACTTTGGAAGCTACAAGTGGATTATGGTGTCAAGGTGGGAACTAAATGGAATTTTTCACAAATAGCAACATCTTGAACAGTAAAACAGACATTCTTAATATCGCAAGATCAGAGTTCAGTGAAAAATCTGAGCTGAAGCATTATCAAAGCCTGTTTTGAAGCAAGAACATAATTAATCAGGCTGCGGGTGCGTATTTTTGTTACCCATTATGCAGGTCGGCAGGCGCAGGGACAGCGTCGAACCAACGTCTATTCGACGCTGGATGGTCGCTGCTCCACCGCACTGCGCCTGCCTAACAGGCAGCAAGTGAGTATTTCTGATATAGACGGCGTCGAACGGACATTTTGGACCCCGTCCCACTGCGCGGATAGCAAGTGTGTAACTTTTGGACAGACAGACAGACAGACAAAACGATTATATAGCATGTCATGTTAGGAAAATACACACTGATACATGGTAACGGAGGTGCGTTACCCAGCAGGCACATGACGCAATTGTGACGTCACATCAATATCGGTACAATGTCCTAATGGTGTGCAACGTCATATCCACGTCGATGCAACGTCTTGACGTTCACCGACGTTGGTTTGACGTTGTCCCATTGACGTGTGCCTGCTGAGTAGTGGTCACAAGTACCAGACATATTTAAACAAAATCTTAAATATCGGATCATGCAACTTTACGAACTGTGTGTGTGAAAATCACAAAGTACTCATTTTGTCATTACGGGGGAGAACATGTATTTTCTATTTATCTTTTTTTTTTTTGGTGACACAATTATCAAAGTTCCTCCCACGTCTCCAGAATCTTCTAAAAGCTTACTATAGCTTCAATGCAATGAGCAAAATGGGATGGGCTAAATTAACGTCCAATAAGTGATTTAACGAAGGCAAGGCACCATCATTCGGGTTGGTAAACTCATTCAACAAATTATCAGGTCACATTGCATTGAAGTGTAACATTTTCGCACGGACTTTTCAAGCTTGACACGTAAATAAAAACCTATATCTCAATGGAAAAGCTAGGTCGTGTGATTTTACCAATATTGTAGATGTGGCAGCTTTGAAAGGGAAAAAATAGAAAGATAGTGATTCACTTATTTTCCTCGGATTAATACCTCATAGATGGATAATGATGGTGACTTCAAGCAGATATGTATCGAAAAACCGAACCATCGCCGAATCATCACCAAGATGTTGATTCAGCGTTGATTTGGATCGTGGACGTCATCAGCAGAATGAACAAGGCCGCGACATACAAAATACATCTAGAGTTAAATAATTTGTGTTAATGAGTAAGCCCTCTTTATACCGACATGCAACATAACGACCTGACTTGTTAAAGGGACCGTTTCACTGCAGCGAGTCAGACGATTCAAAAATATTATAATTTATTTATCCTATATACTTCAAGAAACAAATGCTGCGGGTGTCCATTAGAATCGCCTCGGCGAGGCGGCTTTAACAAGCGTCCACAACATCCGTCTCTTGGAATAATTAAGAGAGATAGTCCTGAATCAGCTATTATATTTCTACTTATTTAGATTTTTTGCTGTAGCCAACTCGCTACAGCGGCAGATTGTCAGGAAACATTCCCTCTGCTCTCTCTCTCGTCGCTCTTACCGAAATGAAATGTAAGAACGACAAGAACGACAAGTTTTTTGATCTGTATGTTATCGGAGATGTTACACTGATGAGTTAGGAAGCCTTCATGCGGACTAAACAAAATAAGTGTATACCGCGACAGAGGAAAGGGCGAGGATTATGGCCATGTAAAATCGATTTAAGCCCCAAGTTGAATTCTTGCCACTGACCGTTTCATGGCGGTTCTTATGTGGTGGTTTATTTATGTTGTTGTTGTTTGTTACTACTTACTGTGTGTATCACTTGTGTCTATTTATTTTGGATGGCCATTTGGCCATTTTGCGGGAAAGTAACTGTCCATATGGCCATCCTTTGTTAAGGTTTCCATTATGGTCTGGTCGCTTCATGTTTGTGTTTCTTTCCCTTTGGTGTCTTTGATGGGTGGAGTAAGTTAATTGTATCGATTCCTGATCTTTGTTTTACTTCTACTTTATTTAGCACCCAATTTCGTAAAACCATTCTTCGATATAAAAAGATTGGGTACAACATAAATGTTATACGACAGACTGCATGCATGGTAGTTAACCCAATCACGGTTGACAACCTTGCTTCCCTCTTTAATTGCACGCTGGTTGGTCAGGCCTCAGATTTTATTACGGTTCCAACATAGTCATTGCAGATTTTACTTAATTTATATACTAAGTCACTATATAATTCGGTTTCCGATAGACCTCGTTGCAGAAGAGATTTAAGTCCAGTATTGAATTTTGAAATTGAATCAGAATGACGTCAAATATGGCAACATACACGCCATGTAGATACATTTAATGAAACAGAATTGGATATAACATTCAAACATTTCTACCTATGCTATACCAAACCCTTGTTTTCTTTATGATGCATCAAAAGAATTGCCAAATAAAAATTTGGGTCATATCTAATAATTTACTCATGTATAATTAATGTTCAGTCATAAAGAATCTTTCAAGTTTGCGAAAATGTATTCGCTTTCAGATTCAACTTTGAAAGCCGAGCAAATCGCATGTTTTTGAAAAGCGCAAAATTTACCTCTTTCTGTAATGGAACCAAGACACCGACTTGCATCAGTGCAGTGGCTCTTCTCTAATGTCTTTGGGACAATCCTATCCTAAATAGCACGAATACTCATTTTATGGCTATTTTCACACCTACACCCCGTATTTAAAGTAAAACATGACATTGTGAGGATATTTTGTAGACAAACTGCCAAGAAAATGTTTATAAATAGAAAAAAGCTGAATATATCTGTTCACATCCCATTGACATGAATACAATAAATTAGACATTATAATGGTTGAGAAAACTTATCGGGGTATTGCAGCGGGATATTTTGGAGAGACATATCTAATGGTCATATCTAAAAATCTCCTCATGCATAATAAAAGTGCAGTCACAAAGAATCTTTCAAGTTTAAAAAAAATCATTTTCAGATTTATTTATGAGCAAACCACATGTTTTTGAAAAGCGCAAAGTTTACCTCTTTCTGGAACCCAGACACCGACTTGCATCAGTGGCACTTCTCCAATGTTGGAACAATTCTATCCTAAAATGCACAGAATTATGCCTAAATAGCACCAATACTCATTTTTTATGGCTTTTTCACACCTACGCCCCATATTTAAAGTAAAACATGATAGTTTCAGGATATTTTGAAGACAAAACCGCCAATAAAGTGTTTATAAATGCCTTAATGCAATGAGAAATAGCTGAATATATCTGTTCACATCCCATTGACTTAAATACAATAAATTAGAAATTATTATGGATGAAAAAACTTAACGGGATATTGCAGCGTCCTGCTTCGGAGAGACATATCCAAAGGTCATGTCTAAAAATTTTCTAATGCATAATTAAAACTCAGTCACAAAGAATCTTTCAAGTTTCCGAAAAAGTTAACGCTTTCAGATTCAACTATGAAAGCCGAGCAAATCCCATGTTTTTGAAAAGTGCAAAGTTTACCTCTTTCTGAAATAGAACCCAGACATTGGCTTGCATCAGTGGTTCTTCTCAAATGTCTTTTGAACAATTCTATCCTACAATGCACAGAATTATGCCTAGATAGCACGCATGCTCGTCTTTTTTGGCTATTTTCACACCTACAGTCCCTATTTAAAGTAAAACATGACATTTTTGAGGATATTTAGAAAACAAAACTGTCAAGGAAACGTTTATGAGTGCCTTAATGCCATAAGAAATTGCTGAATATATCTGTTCACATCCTTATTACAGGATGAATACAAAATAGAAGTAGAGGCAATGATCAGGAATCGACACAATCAGCCCATAGCTCCCATCAGAGACACCAAAGGGAAAAAACACAAACATACATCAACAGACCTAATGGAAACACCCAACAGCGGAAAGCCAAACCGACAGTTACTTTCCCACAAAATGGCCAATAGGCTATCAAAAATAAAATATGATGATGATGATGATGATTTCGTGTTTAACGACGCGTCAACCCTCTTTGTGGGTCATAAGCGTCAAACGGTTAATGGTTAAACGGCAAGAATAATTATGATGATATTAAAAGTAAAAAGTCAGAATGATAATATATAAAAATCTGAAACAGTTAAATCTTATGAAAAAGTCCAATTTCTTTTAAGAATAAAATAATATTATCAACAGGTACATCTCGAAACAGTTGTTGCAAAGTGTCAGCTTTGAAATATAAAATACGTGAGGGTGAAAAGTCAACACAGTCAATTAAGATATGTTTCACAGTGAATGGCTGATCACAACCTACACAAGAAGGCTGATCATCACCATTAAAAATATAAGAATGAGTAGCTCTAGTATGGCCGATGCGCAGTCGTGTTAATACTACGTCCTCTTTTCTGGAAAACTGTGGAGGAGAGCATTTTGTACTAACGACAGGTTTAATGGCCTGGAGTTTGTTATTTATTGCACGGTCCCATTCGCCTTGCCATTCCGACAAGATGTATCTGTTGATAAATGGTTTAAAATTATTAAAAGGAATTTTAAAAACAGATGGATCAAGATTGAGCGATTCCTTTGCTTTCTTGTCAGCACATTCATTGCCGACAATGCCAATATGGCTCGGAAGCCAACAAAACAAGATTTGGTGTGTTTTAGAAATTTCATGATGCCTTTCGATCAATTTTTGAATTTGAGGATTTTTAGATGACGAATGGTCTAAAGCCTTAAGCACAGAAAGTGAATCAGAAAATATAATTGCTTTTTGAATTGTTGAAGAACTGATAAAATCTAAAGCTAGGTCTATTGCTTTGGCTTCAGCTGTAAAAATAGATGAACCATCTGGAAGGCGCATGGTTTTGTGCGTATCTTTAGAAACATACGCACAACCAACTTTATCTCCTTCTTTGGAACCATCAGTATAGACTTGCTGGTAATCATTGTAACGTGACTGCAGTACCTGAAAGTTTTGTTTGAGAAGTATTGGATTTGATTCGGATTTTTTGCCATCATGTAAGTCGAACAGAATAGAAGGTTTTTTAATACACCAAGATGGAACTTCGGCCGTTTCATGTTTTTGAATAGTTTTAAGGTCGATACCTGAATTTTCTAGCAGTGGTAAAATACGTAATCCAAAAGGTTTGATTGCTGTGGGTTTTGTTTCATACTTATCTACAAATTGAGGTGGAAATGAAATTTTGGATGCCGGGTTAGATGGATTTGCAGCAAGTCTAATAGCATACTGAAGAGAAAGTTTCTCTCTGCGCGAGGTTAAAGATGGTTCACCTGCTTCTACATAAAGGCTTAATACGGGAGAAGTACGGAAGGCTCCCATGGCCAGACGAAGGCCTTGGTGATGGATAGTATCCAAGGATTTTAAATAGGACTTTCTGGCAGAACCATAAACAACAGACCCATAATCTAATTTAGATCTTATTAAAGACCGGTAAAGATGTAATAAAGTATACCGATCTGCTCCCCAACTTGTATGAGCTAAAACTTTCAAAAGATTCAAAGCTTTTAAGCATTTCGCTTTAAGATATTTAATATGGGGAATAAAAGATAACTTTTGATCAAATATGACCCCAAGAAATTTGGCTTCTTCAACAACAGGAATTTGTGATCCGTATAAAAACAGGGAAGGATGTTCGTGTTTCTTCCGTAGTTTACAAAAATGAACACACTGCGTTTTCGACTTGGAGAACTTGAAACCATTTTTATCAGTCCATTCTTCTATTCGTTTTAAATTTTGTTGTAACTTTCGTTCAATTGTTTTCATATTTTTTGAACGGTAACATATACAAAAATCATCAACATACAATGAACAATCAGTTTTGTCGTCCAAACATTGTACAATGTTGTTTATTTTGATGTTAAATAGCGTAGTTGAAAGAATACTACCCTGTGGGACACCCTGTTCTTGATCATAGAAATCTGACACGGTAGACCCCACACGCACCTGAAACATGCGCTCCCCTAAAAAGCTTTCAATAAAACTGGGAAGTTTTCCTCTTAAGCCAATGTTATGTAGATCTTTCAATATTCCATAACGCCATGTTGTATCATATGCTTTCTCCAAGTCGAAAAAGACAGTTACTACGTGTTCTTTGTTAATAAAAGCATCTCGTATAAATGTTTCTAGTCTTATTAAATTGTCATTGGTACTACGTTCCGAACGAAAGCCCGATTGATATTCTGAAATGAGGTTGTTGGACTCTAAGTACCAGACTAATCTCTTGTTTATCATTCTCTCCAATGTTTTACACAAACAACTTGTCAAAGCTATCGGACGATAATTTGTAGGTTCTGCATGATCTTTCCCTGGTTTCGGAATTGGTACAACTGTAGCTACACGCCAGCTCTCAGGACAGACCCCCGTTTCCCAAATATTATTAAAGATATCTAAAAGTGTTGTAAGAGAACTTTTTGGCAGATGCTTAAGCATCTGATAATGAATTTCATCGGGGCCGGTTGCCGTATCATGTGATTTTTCAATGGCTTCAACGAGTTCGGATAAGTTAAAAGGTTTGTTGTATTCTTCGTGATTAAGGGATTTAAAGTTTAGATTTCTTTTCTCTTGGTCCTTTTTGAAATTTCTAAAAGTGTCAGAATAATTACGTGATGATGAATTTCTCAAGAATGTGTGCCCAAGAGTATCTGAAATATCTTTTTTTGTTGAAGCTATTGTGTCAAATTCAGTATTTAAATGTGTAAAACTAGAAGACTTTGTTTTTCCTGAAATTTTTCGTACCATATCCCAAACCTTTTTAATGGGGGTTTTATAGTTCAATTTGGAGACATATTCTCTCCATGACTTTCGTTTGGAAGCTCGGATTGTTCGCCGAGCTTTAGCTCTAAAAACTTTTACGTCGTTGAGCTTTTCTGAAGTGGGAATTTTGCAGAACTTATTTAGAGCCTGTTTACGCTTTTTAATAGCTTCTTTACAGTCATTATTAAACCAAGGCTTGCTTTTCTTAGTATTTGTGGAGGTCTTTGGAATGCATTGTTCTGATATGTTAATAAGTGTATCTGTGAAATCAGAAACAAAGTCGGATGATTCATTAAAATTATCAATTGATAACTCTTCTTCACATAAATTATGGAATAATTCCCAGTCGGCTTTATTCATTTTCCATTTCTGGTTACAGTCCTCATCTGGTTCATTTACACTCTCAATTATAACAGGGAAGTGATCACTTCCGCACTGATCATCATGAACAGACCAGTCATAGTCCAAGAAGAGAGATGGGTGGCACAAAGAGAGATCTAAAGAAGACAAATGACCTGTCGCAGGGTGAAGGTAAGTATAAGATTTATCATTCATCAGGCAAAGATCGCTCTTTGCAATAAAATCTTCGACAAGTGCTCCTCTGTTATTGATATCTTTACAGCCCCATAGAATATTGTGACCATTGAAGTCGCCAACTAAAAGATATGGCGATGGAAGTTGACTCAGCAATGTGTCAAGCTGTTCGGGCTTTAAAGAAAATGAGGGAGGGATATAAAGAGAGCAAATTGTAGTTTCTTTATCCAGAGAAACTGACACTGCCACAGCTTGTAGGTCTGTTTTTAATTTGATCTCTCTTTGTGGTAAACTTGATTTCACAAAAATTGAACTGCCACCAGATGGTTTGTTACCATCAGAATAGATATAGTTGTATGTATTGAAACCCCTGACATCAATGTTGTCATCAGTTTTTAAAAAAGTTTCTTGCAAACAAAAAACCGATGGGTTTAATAACGAAATAAGTAATAACAGTTCGTTATAATTTGATTTAAGACCTCGACAATTCCATTGTATTATTTTGTGTTTTAAATCCATTTTATGAAGAGATTAAGACTAGAAACTATATTGGAGCTGCAATTGGTGATATAGATCTGCTACCACCAGCTCGTGGTGTTGCAGACCTCGATCTGTTATTGCTACTTGGTGATGATGGAGCTTCAAACTCCATATCACTGTCACTCAAAGATCCGAATCTGTTCTGAAATTTTATATTGTCTCTTTCCATTTTACGTTGTCTGTCTGTTAGTTTTAGAGACAATTGCTTTTTCGGATCTTCCGATCCCTTATTAGTTCGACCTGGGTCGAGTTTCTCTTTTACATGCGGCGCTGGCTTCGGTACGGTCGCTGTCGACCGATCCGCAGCAACCTGGATTGCGCCATTTGATAAATTGGTTGAACTTTGTGGTGCTGGAGTGGATTTGCTCCATGCACCGGATTTCTTTAATTCAGCTATGCATGATTCAACAGTCTGTGTTGCGGAGCTTGAAACTTGTTTACCAGCACCCTTTGTGATGCTGGCGTAACTGGTGGTTGGTGTTGTGTATCGCTCGTCAACAATTTTCCGCGCTTCTGGGAATGTTATCCCCCTTTGGTATTTGACAGTAAGTATTTCTTTTTCTTTTTTCCATGCCGGACAATCTCGAGAGAAAACAGCATGCTTGCCACCACAATTTACACATTTGGCCTCATTCTTACAGTTTTGATGGTTATCGACATGTTTTTCTTCACCACAATTTGGACAGAGTTTTTTCTTCTGACATCTGCTTTCGTGGTGGCCAAAAACCTGACACGAGTAACATCTGAGAGGGTTTGGTATATATACATCCACGTTAACTGAAAGATATGCTACTTTTATTTTCTTGGGCAGAACTGGTGTATTAAAAGTCAACACGTAGGTACCCGTTGGCTTCAATACACCACCTCTACGAACTTGGATGTTACGTACACCAATGACGCCTTCCGATCTCAAGTTCTCAACTATCTCTGCATCACTGCAAGGACGGAGCTCTGGGCTGCGGATAACACCTTTACACGAATTAAGAGTATTATGCAGAGATACTTTGACCTTGAGATCGAAGAGCTTTGTGGTACCAAGCAGGCTTTTCACCTGCTGCTCTCTCTCGACTTCTAATAAAAGGTCACCTGACTTAAGCGTTTTTATACTTTTGGGATGTCCGGCAATGGACATGATGCTCTTTTCTATCACGAATGGGGATAGACTTGACACAGTGCGTGTATCTTCACATGAAGACATTACCAAGAAGCGTGGAAAATTAAGTTGCTTTGGTGCTGCAGACTGCTGGCTTGACTGTTGACTAGACCAAAAATAAAATAACACAAGCGAAACAAACACCTCAAGACAAACCATAACAAAAATAAATAAACAAAAACCCGATTTAAATTAAAAAAATAAACATGATATTGTGAGGATGGTTTGAAGACAAAACCAAGAAAATGTTTATAAATGCCTTAATGCCATGAGAAATAGCTGACTGTATATGTTCACATCCTTTTGACATAAACACAAGAAATTAGACTTTATAATGGATGAGAATTTATCGGGATATTGCAGCGGGTTGTTCGGAGAGACAATTTTTAACTTTTGCTTTGGTTTGAGACGTAGTCCTTGTGCCATGAAACCAAACTCTTATATTCCAGATGAAGTAAATTCTTGTGTTTCTGCAAATGCAATTACTGCAAGTCTCCTTTCCAAACAAATCATTAAACTGATTAACATGGCTTTAAAGTACCCACCCCTCTCCTAAGAACATAGATCAATGGCAAAAACTCATCAAATACACCCATTTAGACCTAAATTAGCACTGCATCACATTTTTACAGTATCTATGGCAAAATAAATGCCAAGAAAATATATTTTATGAAACAGAATTGGATACAAACATGTGGAAATAATATGTAATGACAGAAAACAGGACAGTGCTGTTGACATTTCTATCTTTGCTACAGGTAGCTTACCACTAAATAATTTCGATAGGCGACAACAGTAACTTTCTACTTGCTCCCACCAAAACTACACATACAAAACCTTTCAAACCTTATACCTCTTTATAGAGCCATCCTAGCCCAGTAGGTTCATGAGAAAAAAACCACATGTTGTCTGCTCCTTTTCAAGTTTGTTTACCTTCTAGTATGCAGTAAATACTAACCACCATTTTAAAGGAGGAGTGACCATATAAAATCAGCAACAATGTCTTTGAGCTTGCAGATATATTTATTAAACGTATCATTTTAGTCCCTTATACATGTCATTTACGCACATTGAAATAAAACATGGGATATACCGAAGCAAGTCTGGTAATTAGAACACAACTAAAACTTGGTCCAAAAGAGATAAAGCCCGGCACCTCCAAGTATCTAGTGTAATGATACAAATACCGACTCCTTATTTTCTTCATGATGCATGACAAGAATTGCCAAATGGAAATTTAGGTCATATCAAAAAATTTCTCATGCATAGTAAAAGTTCAGACACAAAGAATCTTTCAAATTTCCGAAAAAGTTATCGCATTCAGATTCAACTATGAAAGCCGAGCAAACTATATGTTTTTGAAAAGTGTTTAGCTCTTTCTGGAATAAAACCCAGACACCGGCTTGCGTCATTGGTTCTTCTCCAGTGTCTTTGGAACAATTCTATTCTAATATGCACAGAATTATGCCTAAATAGCACGAATACTCGATTTATGGCTATTTTTTACACCAACAAGCCCTATGTATAGTAAAAAATGATATTTTGAGGATATTTTGAAGACAATAATGCCAAGAAAATGTTTATAAATGCCTTAAGGCCATGAGAAATAGCGGACTTTATATGTTCACATCCTTTTTACATGAATACAATAAATAAGAACTTATAATGGATGAGAACACTTATCGGGATATTACAGCGGGCTGTTTCGGAGAGACAATTTTTAAGCTTTGCTTTGGTTTGAGACATAGTCCTACTAGTGCCATGAAACCTTGCTCTTATATTACAGATGAAGTAGATTCTTTCTTGTGTTTCTGCAAATGCAATTACTGCAAGCCTCTTTTCTAAACACACCAATGAAAACTGATTAACATGGCTTTAAAGTGCCCGCCACTGTCACAAGAACATAGATCAGTGGCAAAAAACTCATCAAATAAACCGAGTTATACCTAAATTAGCACTACCATCACATTTGTACAGTATCTATGGCAAAATAAATGCAATGAAGAAACATTTTACGATTCGGAATTGCATTGAACCTACAAACATGTGGAAATCGTATGTAATGACAAAAACAGGACAATGCTGCTGACATTTCTATCTTTGCTATAGGGAGCTTTCCACTAAATATTTTCCATACGCTACAATAATAAGCTTTTGCGGATATTTTGAAGTCAAAACAACAACAGAGATGTTTATAAATGCATTAATGGCATGAGAAATAGATGACTATATCTGTTCACATCCTTTTGACACGAATACAATAAATTAGAACTTATAACAGATGAGAAAACTTATCGGGATATTGCAGCGGGCTGTTTCGGAAAGACAATTTTAATGTTTTGCTTTTGTTTGAGACATATTCCTCGTGCCATCAAACCTTACTCTTATATTCCTGATGAAGTAGACTCCTTCTTGTGTTTCTGCAAATGCAATTACTGCAAGTTTCCTTTCCAAACACATCAATAAAGCATGCTTACACTGCATGATACCCCACCACTGCAGGCCAATATTGTATGCTCCATGACCAAAATAGGCTTCCTTAAGTGTTCAATATATCTGTAAAATTGTATCAGGGTATTCCATATAGTTAAGCAGCTATAGGCCAAAAACATTTCTTACATAGAAAATAAATACATCAATAAAAGTCCAAAAACTATTTAATGGAAATTGTTAAAAACCCTAACTCTGCCAAATGTTACCTCATTGTGCCCACTAACCATCCCAACCATGCTTCTATAAATGGTCTATTTATGAATTTTTATCCAAATATTCCATTAAGTAAAGGAAAAAACAACATTTAATGAGAATTATTAACGACCAAAACTCTGATAAAGATGTTAATGTATTTTCCAATGAACAATCTCAAACACGCTTCCTTTAATATAGTACATATATGTGAAGGTTCATCCATATATTCCATTAAGTTAAGGAAAAAGAGCCCAATAAGCATTTAATGGGACTTGTACACAGTCATAACTGTTGAATATGTTAACGTATATTGCCAATTAACAATAGTAAACATTCTTCCTATAGTGGTCTATATATCTGTGAAGTTTCATCCATGTATTCCATTTAGAAATGGAATAAGTGTTCAAAAACCATTTAATGAAAATTGTTAACAATAACTCTGTCAAATGTTAATCTATTTGTGCCATGAGCAATTCCCAAACAACACATTCCCAATACCAATAAATTTCTACAAAATTTCATCCAATTATGCCATAAAATAAACGAATAAGAGTCCAAAAAACATTAAATGGAAATTGTTAAGGGCACGGCCATAACTGTCGAATACGTAAACGTATTTTACCAATTAATAATACTAAACTTTCTTCCTATAGTGGTCTATATATCTGGAATAAGTGTTCAAAACCATTTAATGGAAATTGTTAGGGCCCCGCAATGAAAGTGTGGGTGCCCTATAGTAATCACTCTGTCCGTCCGTCTGTCTGTCTGTCTGTCCGTCTGTCCGTCTGTCCGTCCACAAATTTTTACTCCTCTGATAGCGCTGCCGGGGCCCTAGTCAGTTTCACTGACAGCTCTAGTTAACAACTATAACTCTGTCAAATATAAACCTATTTATACAAAGAGCAATTCCCAATACAAATATATATACAACATTTCATCCAATTATTCCACAAATAAGAGCCCAAAAAACATTAAATGGAAATTGTTAACGGCAATTACTCTGTCAAATGTTAACGCAGTTTGCCTTTAAACAATCCAAAACCTGATTCTAATCGTGGTCTATATAACAGGGACGTACCATACATATATTCCATTAAGTAAAGGAATAAGTGCCCCAAAACTATTTAATATAAATTGTTAACGGCCATAACTACGTTAAATGTTAACGTATTTTGCCCATTAACAATCCCCAACCATTCATACCCAATACAAATGTATCTACAAAATTTACCGCCGCCCTATACTACTTCCGTGAACAAAATTTTCAGGTTATTGATCGGAAACGCCCCAAAAACCCTTATTTTGAACTAAAAAAAGGCCCTAACTATGTCAGATATTAACGGATTTTGCCTATTAACAATCCCATACCACTCATTCTCGATATAAACCTGTATGCAAACTTACAAAAAAAAATCGTGAAAAATAACGCAAGTTATCGATCTGAAATGGTGCGGACGGACGGACAGACACTCGACGGTATATCATAATTATACCCACCACTACGTGTGGTGGGGTATTAAACTGATAAACATGGCTGTAAAGTAGCCTCGCCCCCTTTCCAAGAACATAGATCAGAGGCAAAATATCATCAAATACACCACTCTAGACCTAAATTAGCACTACCATCACATTTTTACAGTATATATGGCAAAATAAAAGCCATGAAGATACCTTTTATGAAACAGAATGTGTGGAAATAGTCTGTAACGATAGAAAACAGGATAGTGCTGCTGACATTTCTATCTTTGCTATAGGGAGCTTACCGCTAAATATTTTCCATAAGCGACAGTAGTAACATTTTACCTTCTCCCACAAAAACTACACATATAACACTTTTCAAACCTTATCCTTCTTTAAAGAGACGTCCTAGCCCAACAAGTTAATGAGAAAAAAATCCAAATGTTGAACTGCTCCTTTTCAAGTTACAGTCAACTATGTTTGTTTAGCTAATAGTACGGAGTAAATACTAACCAACATTTTAAAGGAGGAATGACCATATAAAATCAGTAACAATTTCTTATAGCTTGCAGATATAGTTATAAAACATACATCTTTTTGTCCCTTATACCTGTCATTTTCTCTCATTAATAGTACATGGGATATATATCCAATGGAAGCAAGTCTGGTAGTTAGAACGCAACTAAATTAAAAATCAAAAATGAGTTCCTTTAAGAGCAATGAAAACATTCATAAGAAAGAAGATGGGCCATACTACGTAGTTTCGGCTAATAAAGCCTCATCAGTGACCCTGTAATGATCCGGCAAAGAAAGCCAGAGGAAACATACTGCAATTTTGCGAATTACGAATAAGCAGTCGATTCAAAGACTGATATAAATCAAAATGGGGTCCAAATAATTAAAAACCTGTCTAGAATATGAGTCTAAACCAATAATTTATTTCCGATTTCTCAGAATATTCACGCTGATCTCAAAGGACCAAAAGTAAAATATAAACTGCACTATGGTTGATGTACGGGGAGACGTTTTACGGCCGCCACACGGCACAACACCAGCTGCAGTGAAGGCAATTAAAGATCAAAAATGAGTTCCTTTAAGAGCAATGAAAACATTCATAAGAAAGAAGATGGGTCATACCTCGAAGTTTCGGGTAATAAAGCCTCATCAGTGACCCTGTAGTGATCCGGCAAAGAAAGCCAGAGGAAACATACTGCAATTTTGCGAATTTCGAATAGGCAGAGTAAAAGCTCGGACCAAAAGAGACAAAACCCGGCACCTCACAGTATCTAGTGCAATGCTACCAGTACCGAACCATTATTTTCTTTATGATGCGTCAAAAGAATTGCCAAATAGAAATTTAGGTCATTTCTAAAAATTTTCTCATTCATAATAAAAGTTCAATTACAAAGAAGCTTTCAGGTTTCCAAAAAGTTATCGCGTTCAGATTCAATTATGAAAGCCTAACAAACTGTATGTTTTGGAAAAACACAAAGTTTACCTCTTAATGGAATGGAACCCAGACACCGACTTGCCCTAGCGGTTCTTCTCCAATGTTTTTGGAACAATTCTATCATAAACTGCACAGAATTATGCCTACATAACACCAATACTCGTTTTCATAAATATTTTCACACCTACAACCCCTAATTAAAGTGATAAATGATATTTTGAGGACATTTTGAAGACAAAACTGCCAAGTAAATGTTTATAAATGCCTTAATGCCATGACACAAAGCTGGCTATATCTGTTCACATACTTTTGACATGAATACATATGATTCGTATAATACATAAGATTCGATGATTAATATAAGCAACCTTGCTTGTTTTCAAATCCTGTTGCTCTTTCTAATATGCTACATTCTTGTTATATATATATGTAATTGAAAAGAAGTAAATGAAATGTTGTTTAAATAATACAAAACACTAGAACTTAAATTGATGAGAAAACTTATCGGGATATTAAGACGGGCTGCTTCGGAGAGACTAGTTTTAACGTTTGCGTTGGTTTGAGTCATAGTCCTAGTGCCATGAAAACTTACTCTTATAATCAAAATGAAGTAGAATCTTTCTTGTGTTTCTGCAAATGCAATTACTGCAAGTCTCCTTTCGAAACACATCAATAAAACTGATAAACGTGGAATAAAAGTACCCGCCCCTCTCCCAAGAACATAGATCATTGGCAAAAACTCATCAAATACACCCAGTTAGCTCTAAATTAGCACTACTATCACATTTTTATAGTATCTATGGCAAAATAAATGCCAACAAAATACATTTTATGAAACAGAAATGGATAGAACCTACAAACGTGTGGAAGTAGTATGTAATAACAGAAAACAGAACAGTGCTGCTGACATTTCTGTCTTTGCTATAGGGAGCTCATCACTTACTATTTTCCATAGGCGACAACAGCAACCTTTTACCTACTCCCACAAAAACTACACATACAAAACCTTTCAAACCTTATACCTCTGGAAAGTGCGAGCCTAACCCAACAAGTCAATGAGGAAAAATCCACATGCCGATCTGCTCCTTTTCAAGTTACAGTCAACCATGTTTGTTTACCTACTAGTATGGATTAAATACTAACCACCATTTTTAAAGTAGGAATGCCAATATAAAATCAGCAACAATTTCTTTGAGCTTGCAGATTAGTTATACAACATGCATCATTTTAGTCCCTTATACCTGTCATTTTCTCACAATGAAATAAAACATGTGATATATATGCAATCGAAGCAAGTCTGGTATTTAAAACGCAACTAAAAGCTTGGTCCGAAAGTGATAAAACCTGGTACCTCACAGTATCTAGTGAAATGGTAGCAATACCGAAAACTTTTTTTCTTTATGATGCATCAAAAGAATTGCCAAATAAAAATTTTGGGCATATCTTATAATTTACTCATGCATAAAAACGTTTAGTCCTAAAGAATATTTCAAGTTTCCGAAAAAGTTATAGTTTTCAGATTCAACTATGAACGCCAAGGAAACCATACGTTTATGAAAAGCACAAAGTTTACCTCTTTATGGAATGGAACCCAGACACCAGCGCTTGCATCAGTGGTTTTTCTCCAATGTCTTCGGAACAATTCTATCCTCAAATGCACAGATTTATGCCTAAATAGCACCAAAACTCGTTTTTATGGCTATTTGCACACTTACATCCCCTATTTAAAGTAACAAATATGATATTTTGAGGATATTTTGAAAACAAAAGTGTCAAGAAAATGTTTGTAAATTCCTAAATGCCATGAAAAATAGCTGACTATATCTGTTCACATCCTTTTGACAAGAATACAATAAATTTCCACTTATAACGGATGAGAAAACTTATCGGGATATTGCAGCGGGCTGTTTCGGAGAGACATTTTTTTTTAGTTTAGCTTTGGGTTGAGACATAGTCCTTGTGCCATGAAACCTTACTCTTATATTACAGATGAAGTAGATTCGTTCTTGTGTTTCTGCAATTGCAATTACTGCAAGTCTTCTTTCAAAACACATCAATAAAAACTGATTTACATGGCTTTAATGTACACCCCCTCCCCAGATCAGAGGCAAAAACTCATCAGATACACACAGTTAGACCTAAATTAGCACTATCATCACATGTTTGTATTATCCATGGCAAAAAAAAACATGCCATGAAGATACATTATATGAAACAGAATTGCATAGAACTACAAATGTGTGGAAATAGTATGTAATGACTGAAAAAGGACAGTGCCGCTGACATTTCTACCTTTGCTATTGGGGGCTTACCACTAAATATTTCCATAGGCGACTTACCCGCGCCCACAAAAACTACACATACAAAACTTTTCAAATTTTGCTTGTTTACAGAACCATCCTAGCTAGACAACTTAATGAGAAAAAGCCACATGCTGATCTGCTCTTTTTCAAGTTGCAGTCAATCATGTGTGTTTACCGACTGGAACGGAGTAAACACAAACTAATTTCTTAAATGAGGGGTGACCGTTTAAAATCAGCAACAATTTCTTTGAGCTTGCAGATATATTTATAAAACATGCATCATTTTAGTCCCTTACACCTGTCATTTTCTTACATTTAAATATAACATTGGGTATATATCCAATGGAAGCAGGTCTGGTATTTAGAACGCAATTAAAAGCTCGGTCAAAAAGTGATCAGACCCGGCACCTCCCAGTATCTAGTGCAATGCTACCAAACCCTTATTTTTTTAACGACGTATCAAAACAATTGTCCAATAGAAATTTAGGTCATATCTGATAATTTAGGCATGCATAAGAAAAATTTAGTCACAAAGAATCTTTGAAGTTTGTGACATATGAAAAAATTGCCAAATAGAAAATGGGTCATATCTGATATTTTACGCATGGATAATAAAAGTTCAGTCAGAAAGATTTTTTAAGTTTTAGAAAAAAATATGGCTTCCAGATTTAACTATGAAATCCGAGCAAACCGTATGTTTTTGAATGTGCAAAGTTTACCTCTTTCTGGAATGGAACCCAGACACCGGCCTGAATCGGTATTTACTCTCCAATGTCTTTGAAACAATTCTACCCTAAAATGCACAGATATATGCCTAAATGGCACCAATACTAATTTTATGGCTATTTTCTATTGCAGTTGGATAAAAGCCTCCAACATACAGAACAATCGTCCGTTCATCAGGTATTATTTTGTGAATACATTTGTTCAAATGCATCTTACAAAATTACATTTCTTTTTCATTACCAATTTCATTATGCCAGATGTATCCTTTTAAAACTTTACTATCTCATGTTACTACCATGCTTCATTTGTACGTGTATCATCCTGCGCTGGTGGGCCGCATGCTGGACGAAAGATAACCTCATTTATGTCTTACATATATATTTGTACTGTGTATATGTCACTTTTTTTCAAGCTCCATCACTCTGCAAATCAAAGAATGAAAGATGCACTTTACATACGTTATTAGATTAGTAACTTTTCATTGCATGTGACTCCAGAGTTCACAGAATCGGACACGTATTACTTAGTTTTGAAATGTACGTGATCATCTAACAGTTTCTGTTTTGAGTGGTTTATAAAATCTTGTTCTTTCGGCAAGATTAGATTTTATATTGCAGCGAGCTGTTTCGGAGAGACAATTTTTAAGATTTGTTTTGGTTTGTGACATAGTCCTAGTGCCATGAAACCTTACTCTTATATTCCAGATGAAGTAGATTCTTTCTTGTGTTTCTGCAAATAGAATTACTGCAAGTCATCTTTCTAAACATATCAATAAAAATGATTTAAATGGTTTTAAAGTACACCTTCCCCCCTCCAAAGAACTTAGATCAGAGGCAAAAACTCGTAGAATACACCCAGGTAGACCTATATTCGCACTACCATCACATTTTTACATTATCCATGGCAAAACCCATGCCATGAAAATACAGTTTATAAAACAGAATTGGCGGTCCCCGCCCATAGGGGCTTGAAGAAATATACGGGCTGCATGATGCTTCCACGCAGAGCTGAATTCGGCCCGCACACTAGTACTGGTAAAGTAGAAGTAAAACGAAGATCAGGAATCGATACAATTAATTTACTCCACCCATCAAAGACACCAAAGGGAAATAAACACAAACATTAAGCGACCAGACCATAATGGAAACCTAAACAAAGGAAGGCCATAAGGACAGTAACTTTCCACTAAACCGCTTAGAGGATCTAAGCCTGTCCAGGAACCGGGATGTGTGGCGGACCGTCCATGCTAATAAACCCTATTGGTTTCATTGAACGACAGGGCTCGAAATGTCATTTCATATCAATATCGGGGAAAAGTCCCACAAAATTGGAAGCAACGTCTCCAAAAATTACCTTAACAGTGTTGACGGGGACGTTAAACCTCAAATTAATCAATCAATAGAACAGAATTGGATAGAACTACAAATGTGTGGAAATAGTATGTAATGACTGAAAACAGGACAGTGCGGTTGACATTTCTACCTTTGCTATTGGGAGCTTAACAATAAATATTATTATAGGGGACTTAACTGCGCATACACAAACAAAACTTTTCAAACCTAGCATGTTTATAGAACCATCCTAGCCCAACAAGTTACTGAGAAAAAAATCCACATGTTGATCTGCGTCTTTTCAAGTTACAGTCAACCATGTTTGTTTACCGAATAGAACAGAGTAAATGCAAACCAACATTTTTAAAGGAGGGGGGCCATATAAAATCAGCAACAGTTTCTATGGGCTTGCAGATATATTTATTCAAAATGTATCATTTTAGTCCCTTACACCTGTCATTTTCTTACATTGAATATATACCGGCCCCGATAGCTCAGTTGGTAGATTGTCCGCTCCGGGGAACGGGAGCCCGGGAGGTCTGGGGTTCGATCCCGGGCCGCGACATACCAAAGTCGTTAAAAATGGTACTAACTGCTCCTCGCTTGGCACTCAGGTTTACGGGGAAGAGCTAGGACTGGTCGATCCAGTGTCAGGATAATGTGACTGGGTGTGGTATCATGTAATGTGTCTGGGACATGATACTTCAGTGAGGCAGCACTATAAACTTGTGCATTGAGCTCCCTGTCGCAACAAGACACCGTCGTGATATGACTGAAAAATTGTTGGAAGCGACGTTAAACCCGAATTCACACACACACACACACACACACACACACACACACACACACACACACACACACACACATTGAATATAACATTGGGTATATATCCAATGGAAGCAGGTCTGGTATTTAGAACGCAGCTAAAAGCTCGGTCCAAAAGTGATAAAACCCGGCACCTCCCAGTATCTAGTGCAATGCTACCAATACTGAACCCTTATTTTCTTAATAACGTACAAAAAAATTGCCAAATAGAAATTTAGGTCATATCTGATAATTTAGGCATGCATAATAAAAGTTCAGTCACAAAGAATCTTTGAAGTTTGCGAAAAGTTATCGCTTTCAGATTCAACTATGAATGCTGAGCAAACCAAATGTTTTCGAAAAGTGCAAAGTTTACCTCTTTCTGGAATGGAACCCAGACATCGGCTTGCACCAATATTTCCTCTCCAATGTCTTTGGAACAAATCTATCCTAAAATAGCCAATACTTATTTTATGGCTATTTTCTATTGCAGTTGGGTAAAAGCCTCCAACATACAGAACAATCGTCCGTTCAACGGTATTATTTTGTAAATAAATTTGTTCAAATGCATCTTATAAAATTACATACCATTTTAAATTTTTCCTATATCATGTTACTTCCATGCTACATTTGTACGTGTATCACCCTGTGCTGGTGGGCGCACACTGGACGGAATATAACCTCATCTGTGTCTAACATTTGTGTTTGTTCTGTGTATGTGTCTCGTTTTCATGCTCCATTACTCTGCACATTACAGAATGAAACATGCATTTCATATAGGTTATTAGACTATTAACTTGTAATTTCATGTGACTCCAGAGTTGACGGAATTCTATAATTATCACTAAGTTTTGAAGTGTACGTTATCATCTAACAGTTTCTTTCTTTAGTAGTTTATAAAATCTTATTCTTTCGGAAACGAATCCCCTCAATACTATTTTTATCACAATCGTGGATCTCATATTTTGCAAAGGATCTACTGTTTTCCAAACCAACCTTTTATTTAAACAAACGTATTCGCTTCCCGTGCCTGTAGGGAATAAAATATACAGGTCACGTTCCTTCCCTAGTGAATGGGGATGAAATGCCCTGTTGGAACAGGAGCCACAAAATGCCATAAGAAATAGCGGTATATATCTGTCCTTTTGACATGAATACAAAAATTGAAACATATAACGGACGAGAAAACTTATCGGGATATTCCAGCGGGCTGTTTCGGAGAGACGAGTTTTAAGTGTGCTTTGGTTTGAGACATTGTCCTAGAGCCATGAAACCTTACCCTTATATTCCAGATGAAGTAGATTCTTTCTTGTGTTTCTTGTGTTTCGGCAACTGCAATTACTGCAAGTCTTCTTTCTTAACCCATCAAAGAAATTTAATTTACATGGCATTAAGGTACACCCCCTCCCTCCCAAGAACATAGATCAGAGGCAAAAACTCATAAAATACACCCAGTTAGACCTAAATTCGCACTACCATCATATTGTTACATTATCCATTGCAAAATACATGCCATGAAGGTTCATTTTATGAAACAGAATTGGATAGAACTATAAATGTGTGGAATTGTATGTAATGACTGAAACAGGACAGTGCTGCTGACATTTTATCTTTGTTACTGGGAGCTCAACATTAAATATTTCCATAGGCGACTTACCTGCGCCCACAAAATCTACACATACAAAACATTTCAAACCTTGCATGTTTATAGAACCATCCAAGCCCAATAAGTTAATGAGTAAGAATTCCACATGTTGAGCTGCTCCTTTTCAAGTTACAGTCAACCACGACTGTTTACCGACTACAACGAAGTAAATAAAAAACAACATTTTTCAAGGAGGGATGACCACATAAAATCAGCAATTAACTTTGAGCTTGCAGATATATTTATAAAACATGCATGTCATTTTGTCACATTGAAATAAAACATGGGATATATATCCAATAGAAGCAACCCTGGTATTTAGAACGCAACTACACGCTCGGTCCAAAAGTGATATAACCCGGCACCTCCCAGTATCAAGTGTAATGCTACCAGTACCGAACACTTTTTTTCTTTATGACGCATTAAAAGAATTGCCAAATAGAAATTTAAATTATATATGATAATTTACGCATGCATAAAAAAGTTCAGTCACATAGAAAATTTTAATTTTCGAAAAAGTTATCGCTTCCAGATTCAACTATGAAAGCCGAGCAAACCATATGTTTGTGAAAAGTGCAAAATTTACCTCTTTCTTGAATGGAACCCAGACACCGGCTTGCACCAGTATTTCCTCTCCAAGGCATTTGTAACAGTTCTATCCTAAAATGCACAATATTAGTAAAAGGTAAGTAAAAGCCTCCAAAATACAGAACAATCGTCCGTTCATCCGGTATTATTTTGTGAATAAATTTGTTCAAATGCATCTTTCAAAATCACATTTCTTTTTAATACAAAATTCATTACGCGAGATCTATCCTTTAACACGTTTCCTATCACAAGTTACTACCATGCTACATTTGTACTTGTGTAATTCTGCGCTGGTGGGCCGCACACTGGACGAATGATAACCTCATCTGTGTCTAACATAAATATTTGTACTGTGTATGGGTCACTTTTACATGCTCTATCACTCTGCACACCAAAGAATGAAAGATGCATTATATATACGTTATTAGACTAGTAACTATTTTTCCAAACCAACCTTTTATTTAAACAAACGTTTTCGGCCTCCCATGTCTGTAGGGAATGGGGATGAATTTCCCTGTTGAAACAGGTGTCACTTAATGCCATGAGAAATAACTGAATTGATCCGTTCACAACCTTTTGACATTATTACAATAATTAAAACATATAACGGATGAGAAAACTTATCGGGATATTGCAGCAGGCTGTTTCGGAGAGACAAATTTTAAGTTTTGCTTTGGTTTGAGACATTGTACTAGAGCCATGAAACCTTACCCTTATATTCCAGACGAAGTAGATTCTTTCTTGTGTTTCTTGTGTTTCTGTAAATGCAATTACTGCAAGTCTTCTTTCGAAACACATCAATAAAAATAAATTACATGACTTTAAGGTACACCCCCTTCCGAAGAACATAGATCAGATGCAAAACTTCATCAAATACACCCAGTAAGACCTAAATTCGAACTACCATCACATTTCTACATTATCCATTGCCAATGCATGCCATGAAGATACATTTTATAAAACAGAATTGGATAGAACTACAAATGTGTGGAAATAGTATGTATTGACTGAAAAAAGGACGGTGCGGCTGACATTTCAATCTTTGTAACTGGGAGCTTAACACTAATTTTTTCAATAGGTGACCAACCTGCGCCCACAAAAACTATATATACAAAACTTTTCAAACATTGCTTTTGTTATAGAACCATCCTAGCCGAACAATTTAATGAGAAAAACTCCACATGTTGATGTACTCCTTTTCAAGTTACAGTCAACCATGTTTGTTTACAGACTAGAAGGAAGTAAATAAAAGAAAACTATTTCCAAGGAGTGGTGACCATATAAAATCAGCAATATTGCCTGTCATTTTCATTATTGAAATAAAACATTGGGTAGGTATCCAGTTGAAGCAAGTCTGGTATTTAGAACGCAACTAAACGCTCGGTACAAAAGTGATAAAATCCGGCATCTCCCAGTATCAAGTGCAATGCTACCAATACCGAACCTGTTTTTTTTTTCTTTTTGACGTAATATTATAATTGCCAAATAGAAATTTAGGTCATACATGATAATTTATACATGCATAATAAAAGTTCAGTCACAAAGAATATTTTAACTTTGCGTAAAAGTTATCGCTTCCAGATTCAACTATGTAAGCCGAGAAAACCATATGTTTTTGGAAAAGTGCAAAGTTTACCTCTTTCATGAATGGAACCCAGACACCGGCTTGCATCAGTATTTCCTCTTCAATGCATTTGACATAATTCTTTCCTAAAATGCACAGAAGTATGCTCAAATAGCACCAATACACATTTTTATGGCTATTTTCTACGGCAGTTGGGTAAAGCCCTCCAACATACAGAACAACCATCTGTTCAACCGGTATTATTTTGTGAATAAATTTGTTCAAATTCATTTTACAAAATTACATTTCTGTTTTATTACAAAATTCACTACGCAAGATCTATCCTTTTAAACAGTCCCTATCATAAGTTTCTACAATGCTACATTTGTACGTGTATCATCCTGCGCTGGTGGGCCGCACTCTGGACGAAAGATAACCTCATCTGTGTCTAACATATATATTTGTAATGTGTATGTGTCACTGCTTCATGCTCCATCACTCTGCACATCAAAGAATGAAAGATGCGTTGTATATACGTTATTAGACCAGTAACTTGTCATTTCATGTGACTCCAGAGTTTACAGAATTGGACACTTAACACTTAGTTTTGAAGTGTACGTTATCATCTAACAGTTTATTTCTTTTGTAGATTATAAAATCTGGTTCCATCAGAAACGAATCACCTCAATACTATTTTTTATCACGAGCGTGGATCTAATATTTTGCAAAGGATTTCCTGTTTTCCAAACCAACCTTTTATTTAAACAAACGTTTTCGGCCTCCCGTATCTGTAAGGACTAAATATACAGTTCACTTTCCTGCTGTAGTGAGTTGGGATAAAATTCCCTGATGAAACAGGAGCCACTTAATGCAATGAAAAGTAGCTGAATATATCTTTTCACAACGTTTTTGGCATGAATACCATTTTTAAAACATATAACGGATGAAAACACTTATCGGGATATTGCAGCGGGCAGTTTCGGAGAGACAAATTTAAATTTTGCTTTGGTTTGAGACATTGTCCAAGAGCCATGAAACCTTACTCTTATATTCCAGATGAAGAAGATTCTTTCTTGTGTTTCTGCAAATGCAATTACTGCAAGTCTTCTTTCGAAACACCTCCACAAAAAAATTTACATGGCTTTAAGGTACACCCCCTCCCAAAATACATAGATCAGAGGCAAAAACACATCAGATACACCCAGTTAGACCTAAATTAGCACTACCATCACATTTCTACATTATTCGTTGCAAAATGCATGCCATGAAGATACATTTTATAAAACAGAATTGGATAGCACTACAAATTTGTGGAAATAGTATGTAATGACTGAAAAAAGGACAGTGCTGTTGACATTTCTATCTTTGATACTAGGAGCTTAACACTAAATATTTCCATAGGCGACTTACCTGCGCCCACAAAAAATACACATACGAAACTTTTCAAACCTTGCTTGTTTATAGAACCATCCTAGCTCAACAAGTTAATGAGAAAAAATCCACATGTTGATCTGCTCCTTTTCAAGTTACAGTCAACCATGTTTGTTTACCGACTAGAACGGAGTGAATACAAACCAACGTTTTTAAAGGAGGGATGACCATATTAAATCAGCAACAATTTCTTTGAGCTTTGAACATGCATCATTTAAGTCCCGTACACCTGCCATTTTCCCACGATGAAATAAAACATGGGATATATATTCAATGGAAGCAGGTCTGGTATTTAGAACGCAACTAAAAGCTCGGTCCAAAAGTGATAAAACCCGGCATCTACCAATATCTAGTGCAATGCTACCAAAACCGAACCCAAATTTCCTTTACGACGTATGAAAAGAATTGCCAAATAGAAATTAGGTCATATCTGAGAATTTACTGATGCATAATAAAAGTGCAGTCACAAAGAATATTTTTAATTTGCGAAAAAGTTATCGTTTCAAGATTCAACTATGAATGCAGAGCAAACCGTACGTTTTTTACCTCTTTCTGGAATGAAACCCAGACACCGGCTTGCATAAGTATTTCCTCTCCAATGTCTTTGGAACAATTCTATCCTAAAATGCACAGATATATGCCTAGCACCAATACTCATTTTTATGGCTGTTTTCAGTGGCGGTAGTGTAAAATATGTTCTTTAAAAGGTGTATCCTTTGGAAGCAAGGAATACACCACAGAACTGGAAAATATGAAGTGTACATGTTTCTGGGCCAGACTAGCTAGTTTCGGCCAATTAGGCCTCATCAGTGACCCTCATACTTCCTCCAACATACAGAACAATCGTCCGTTCATCCGGTATTATTTTGCCAATAAATTTGTTCAAATGTATCTTTCAAAATTACATTTTTTTTTTTCATTAAAAAATTCGTTACACGATATCTATCCTTTTAAACCTTTCCTATCTCGTGTTACTACCATGGTACATTTGTACGTGTTTGTTTGTTTGTATTGAAGTTTTACGGCCCAGTCAACACTATTTAGGTCATTTTGAGCCGGTCAGTTTACATATCAATACTTTCCTGGGCAGGCTTATACGTAAGCGGTTAACCAGTACAGTGCACATTCTTTCGCCAGAAATTGACAACTGCCCTTCTTGAATCAGCGGAAGGGAGAGAATGACCGTAGAAAAGATTTCATGATCAATCACCACGAAAGAATGTTGCCGACCCCGGCGGGAATCGAAGATTTGTACATGTATCATGCTACATTTGTACGTGTATCATCCTGCGCTTGTGGGCCGCACACTGGACGGAAGATAAACTCATCTGTGTCTAACATATGTGTTTGTACTGTGTATGTGTCACTTTTTCATGCTCTATCACTCTGCACATCAAAGAAGGAAAGATGCATTATATATACGTTATTAGACTATTAACTTGTAATTTCATGTGACTCGAGAGTTTGCAGAATTGGACACTTATCACTCAGTTTTGAAGTGTACGTTATCATCTAACAGTTTATTTCTTTAGTAGGTTATAAAATCTTGTTCTTTCGGAAACAAATCACCTCAATTCTAATTCTTTATCACAATCGTGGATCTCCTATTTTGCAAGAGATCTCCTGTTTTCCAAACCAATCTTTTATTTAAACAAAAGTTTTTGGCCTTCCTTGTCTGTAGGGAATAAAATATACAGATCACCTTCCTTCTGTGTGAATGGGGATGAAATTCCATGTTTGATCACGAGACACTTAATGCCATGAGATATAGCTGAATATATATATGTCCACATCCTTCTGACATGAATACAATAAATTAGAACATAACGGATGAGAAAACTTATCGGGATATTTCAGTGGGCTGTTTCGGAGAGACAAGTTTTAAGATTTGCTTTGGTTTGTGACATAGTCCTAGTGCCATGAAACCTTACTCTTATATTCCAGATGAAGTAGATTCTTTCTTGTGTTCCTGCAAATAGAATTACTGCAAGTCTTCTTTCTAAACATATCAATAAAAATTATTTGAATGGCTTTAAAGTAACCCCAACCCCTGCAAAGAACTTAGATCAGAGGCAAAAACTCATAGAATACACCCAGTTATACCTAAATTCGCACTACCATCACATTTTTTGCATTGTCCATTGCAAAATACATGCCATGAAGATACATTTTACGAAACAGAATTGGATAGAACTACAAATGTGTGGAAATAGTATAATGACTGAAAACAGGACAGTGCTGTTGACATTTTTACGTTTGCTATTGGGAGCTGAACAATTAATATTTCCATAGGCGACTTACCTGCGCCCACAAATTCTACACAAACAAAACTTTTCAAACCTCGCTTGTTTATAGAACCAGCCTAGCCCAGTAAGTTATTGAGAAAAAATTAACATGTTGATCTGCTCCTTTTCAAGTTACTGCCAACCATGTTTGTATACAGAATAGAACCGTGCAAATACAAACCAACATTTTTAAAGGAAACCGGCCCCGATAGCTCAGTTGGTAGAGTGTCCGCTCCGGGGAACGGGAGGTCTCGGGTTCGATCCCGGGCCGCGACATACCAAAGTCGTTAAAAATGGTACTAGCTGCTCCTCGTTTGGCACTCAGATTTACGGGGTAGAGCTAGGACTGGTCGATCCAGTGTCAGGATAATGTGACTGGGTGTGGTATCATGTAATGTGTCTGGGACATGATACTTCAGTGAGGCAGCACTATAAACGTGAGCATTGAGCTCCCTGTCGCAACCAGACACCGTCGTGATATGACTGAAAAATTGTTGAAAGCGACGTTAAACCCGAATTCACACACACACACACACACACACACACACATTTTTAAAGGAGGGTGACCATATTAAATCAGCAACAATTTTTATGGGCTTGCAGATATATTTAGAAAAACATGCATCATTTTAGTCCCTTACACCTGTAATTTTGTTACATTGTAATAAAACATGGGATATACATCCAATGGAAGCAGGTCTGGTATTTAGAACGCAACTTAAAGTTCGGTCCAAAAGTGAATAACTATACAGGTCACTATCCTGCTGCAGTGAATGGGGATGAAATTCCCTGTTGAAACAGGAACCACGTAATGCCATGAGAAATAGCTGAATATATCTTTTCACAACCTTTTGACATGAAAAACAATAATTAAACATATAACGGATGAGAAAACTTATCGGGATATTGCAGAAGGCTGTTTCGGAGAGACGAGTTTTAAGTTTTGCTTTGGTTTGAGACATTGTCCTAGAGCCATGATACCTTACCCTTATATCCCAGATGAAGTAGATTCTTTCTTGTGTTTCTTGTGTTTCTGCAAATGCAATTACTGCAAATCTTCTTTCTAAACACATCAATGAAAATTAATATACATGGCTTCAAGGTACACCCTCTCCCTCCCAAGAACATAGATCAGAGGCAAAACTCATCAAATACAGCCAGTGAGACCTAAATTCGCACTACCATCATATTGTAACATTATCCATTGCAAAATGCATCCCATGAAGATATATTTTATGAAACAGAATTGGATAGAACTATAAATGTGTGGAAATAGTATGTATTGACTGAAAACATGACAGTGCTGCTGACATTTCTATCTTTGTTACTGGGAGCTTACCACTAAATATTTCCATATGCGACTTACCTGCGCCCACAAAAACAACACATACAAAACTTTTCAAACCTTGATTGTGTATAGAACCACCCTAGCCAAACAAGTTAATGAGAAAAAATCCACATGTTGATCTGCTCCTTTTCAAGTTACAGTCAAGGAGGGGTGACAACATAAAATCAGCAATAATATATTTGAGCTTGCAGATATATTTATAAAACATGCATCATTTTAGTCCCTTACACCTGTCATTTTCTCACATTGAAATAAAACATGGCATATGTATCCAATGGAAGCAAGTCTAGTATTTAGAACGCGACTAAACGCTCGGTCCAAAAGTGATAAAACCCGGCACCTCCCAGTATCAAGTGCAGTCTACCAATACCGAACCCTTTTTTTCATTATGCCTTATTTAAAGTAGAAGTAAAACAAAGATCAGGAATCGATACAATTAACTTACTCCACCCATCAAAGACACCAAAGGGAAAGAAACACAAATATTAAGCGACCAGACCATAATGGAAACCTAAACAAAGGAAGGCCATAAGGACAGTTACTTTACCACAAAATGGCCATATGGCCATCTAAAATAAATAGACACAAGTGATACACACAGTAAGTAACAAACAGCACAATAAATAAACCGCCACAGAAGAACCGCCTTGGAACGGTCACTGGAATGATTTCCACTGGGGGGGGGGGGGGGGGGGCTTAAATCGATTTTACGTGGCCACAACAATTGCCAAACAGTAATTAAGGTCATATATGATAATTTACTCATGCATAATACAAGTTCAGTCACAAAGAATATTTTAAGTTTGCGAATAAAGTTATCGCTTCCAGATTAAACTATGAAAGCCGAGCAAACCATATGTTTTTTAAAAGTGCAAAGTTTACCTCTTTCTGGAATGAAGCCCAGACACCGGCTTGCACCAATATTTCCTCTCCAAGGCATTTGGAACAATTTTATCCTTAACTGCACAGAATTATGCTTAAATAGCACCAATACTCATTTTTATGGCTATTTTCTGTGGCTGTTGGGTAAAAGCCTCCAACATACAGAAGAATCGTCTGTTTAACCGGTATTATTTTGTGAATAAATTTGTTCAGATGTATTTAACAAAATCACATTTCTTTTTTATTACAAAATTTATTACTCGAGATCTACCCTTTAAAACCTTTCCTAACACAAGTTACTACCATGCTACATCTGTATGTGTATCATCATGCGCTGGTAGGCCGCACACTGGACGGAAGATAACCTCATCTGTGTCTAACATATATATTTGTACTGTGTATGTGTCACTTTTTCATGCTCTATCACGCTGCACATCAAAGAATGAAAGATGCATATATACACGTTATTAGACTAGTAACTTGTCATATCATGTGACTTCAGTGTTAACAGAATTGGACACTTATCACTTAGTTTTGAAGTTTACGTTTTCATCTAACAGTTTATTCCTTTAGAAGTTTACAAAATCTTGTTCTTTCGGAAACGAATCACCTCAGTACTATTTTTTATCACGATCCTGGATCTGATATTTTGGAAAGGATCTCCTGTTTCCAAACCAACCTTTTATTTAAACAAACGTTTTCGGCCTCCCGTGTCTCTAGGCAATAAATATACGGGTCACTTTCCTGCTGTAGTGAATGGGGATGAAATTCCCTGTTGAAACAGGAGCCACTTAATGCCATGAGAAATAGCTGAATATATCTGTTAACAGCCTTTTGACATAAATACAATAATTAAAACATATTACGGATGAGAAAACTTATCAGGATATTGCAGCGGGCTGTTTCGGAGAGACAAATTTGAAGTTTTGCTTTGGTTTGCGACATTGTCCTAGTGCCATGAAACCTTACTCTTATATTCCAGTTAAAGTAGATTTTTTCTTGTATTTCTTGTGTTTCTGCAAATGCAATTACTGCCCGTCTTCTTTCTAAACAGATCAATAAAAAATAATTTACATGGCTTTAAGGTACACCCCCTCCCAAGAACATAGATCAAAGGCAAAAACTTATCAAATACACCCGGTTAGACCTAAACTCGCACTACCATCACATTTCTACATTATCCATTGCAAAGTGCACGCCATGAAGATACATTTTATAAAACAGAATTGGATAGAACTACAAATGTGTGGAAATAGTATGTAATGACCGAAAAAGGACAGTGCTGCTGACATTCCTATCTTCGTTACTGGGCGTTTAACACTAAATATTTCCATAGGCGACTTACCTGCGCCCACAAAAACTACACATGCAAAGTTTTTCAAACCTTGCTTTTTTATAGAACCTTCATAGCCCCGAGAAGTTAATGAGAAAACAATCCACATATTGATCTGCTCCTTTTCAAGTTACAGTCAACCATGTTTGTTTACCGACTAGAAGTAAATAAAAACAACATTTTCCAAGGAAGGGTGACCATATAAAATCAGAAATAATTTCTTTGAGCTTACATATATATTTATAAAACATGCATTATATTAGTCCCTTTCACCTGTCATTTTCTCACATTGAAATATAACATGGAATACATATCCAGTGGAAACAAGTCTGGTATTTAGAACGCAACTAAACGGGCTTGAAGAAATATATGGGCTGCATGATGCTTCCACGCAGAGCTGAATCCTGCCCCCACACTAGTACTGGTAAACCGCTTAGAGGATCTAAGCCTGTCCAGGAACCGCGGTGCGAGGCGGACCGTCCATGCTTATAAACCCTATTGGTTTCATTGGGCGACAGGGCTTGAGATGCCATTTCATCTCAATGTCGGGTAAAAGTCCCACAAAATTGGAAGCAACGTCTCCAAAATGACCTTTACAGTGTTGACGGGGACGTTAAACCTCAAATAAAACAAACAAAACGCTCGGTCCAAAAGTATCATCCATGCTCGATCACCTACAGTAGGAACCCCTGGAAACCAGACGGTCAAAGACTCAGCTCACCCTACTGTACAAAGTGGTTCAGGACCTTCTTGATATACCTGCCGCTGATTACTTGACCCCAGTCACAGTAAGGACCAGAGCTACACACCCCAGGAAGTTCAGACAGTTTTCAACATCATCTGATTCTTTTCAGTTTACCTTTTTCCCTCGTACCGTACCTTTGTGGAATTCTGTACCAGCTTCTGTAGCTGAGGTTCCATCACTGGCATCATTTAAGATGGAGCTATTCACCATCTCATTCTAAGCAAGTTAAGGGGCCAAGTCAACAAGTGACTCTGCAAGGGGGGGGCTGTGCTGTCGGGGACGTATGGGAAGGCAGAGAGGTCTTTACTTGTTGAGCCAAAAGTGGCTGTGATGACTTTCTTTGATATACTGGGATAACTGGGAGCTTATCACTAAATTTTTCAATAGGTGGCCTACCTGCGCGGAAAAAAACTACACATACAAAAGTTTTCAAACCTTGTTTTTATTATAGTACCATCCTAGCCAAAACAAGATAATGAGAAAAAAATCCACATGTTGATCTACTCCTTTTCAAGTTACAGTCAACCATATTTGTTTACAGACTAGAACGAAGGAAATAATAAAAAAAAAAAAAACATTTGTCAAGGAGGGGTGACGATATAAAATCAGCAATACTTTCGTTGAGCTTGCAGATATATTTATATATGATGCATTATTAAAGTCCCATACACCTGTCATTTTCATTATTGAAATTAAACATGGGGTATGTATTCAGTGGAAGCAAGCCTGGTATTTAGAACGCAACTAAACGCTCGGTCCAGAAGTGATAAATGCCGGCATCTTCCAGTATCAAGAGCAATGCTACCAATACCGAACCCCTTTTTTTTCTTTATGACGTAACAAAAATATTGCCAAATAGAAATTTAGGTCATATATGATAATTTACTCATGCATAATAAAAATTCAGTCACAAAGAATATTTTAAGTTAGCGAAAACGTTTTCGTTCCAGATTCAACTATGAAAGCCGAGCAAACCATATGTTTTTGAAAAGTGCAAAGTTTACCTCTTTCATGAATGGAACCCTGACACAGGCTTCCATCAGTATTTCCTCTCCAATGCATTTTCAACAAATTTATTTAAAAATGCACAGAATTATGCTTAAATAGCAGCAATACCCATTTTATGGCTATATTCTGTGGCAGTTGGGTAAATGCCTCCAACATACAGAACAATCGTCCGTTTAACCAGCAATACTTTCGTTGAGCTTGCAGATATATTTATATATCATGCATCATTTAAGTCCCTTACACCAGTCATTTTCATTATTGAAATTAAACATGCGGTATGTATTTCGTGGAAGCAAATAAAAATAAAAAATTAGCTGGTATTTAGAACGCAACTAAACGCTCGGTCCAGAAGTGATAAATTCCGGCATCTCCCAGTATCAAGAGCAATGCTACCAATACCGAACCCTTTTTTTCTTTATGACGTCACAAAAATATTGCCAAATAGAAATTTAGGTCATATATGATTATTTACTCATGCATAATAACAGTTCAGTCACAAAGAATATTTTAAGATTGCGAAAAAGTTTTCGCTTCCAGATTCAACTATGAAAGCCGAGCAAACCATATGTTTTTGAAAAGTGCAAAGTTTACCTCTTTCATGAATGGAACCCAGACACAGGCTTCCATCAGTTTTTCCTCTCCAAAGCATTTTGAACAATTTTATTCTAAAATGCACAGAATTGTGCTTAAATAGCAGCAATACTAATTTTATGGCTACTTTCTGTGGCAGTTGGGTAAATGCCTCCAACATACAGAACAATCGTCCGTTTAACCGGTATTATTTTGTCAATAAAATTGTAGATGAGGCTCCATCACTGGCATCATTTAGGATGGAGCTATCCACCCTCTCATTCTAAGCAACATAAGGGGCCCAGTCACCTAGTAACTCTGCAAGGGGGAGCTGTGCTGTCGGGGACGTATGGGCCCTAGTACCGCCACGGAAGGCAGAGAGGTCTTTACTTGTTGAGCCAAAAGTGGCTCGGATAACTTTCTTTGATATACTGGGATAACTGGGAGCTTAACACTAAATTTTTCAATAGGTGGCCTACCTGCGCCGAAAAAAACTTCATATACAAAATTTTTCAAACCTTGCTTTTATTATAGAACCATCCTAGCCAAAACAAGATAATGAGAAAAAATCCACATGTTGTCTACTCCTTTTCAAGTTACAGTCAACCATGTTTGTTTACAGACTAGAACGAAGCTAATAAAAAAAAAACATTTTTCAAGGAGGGGTGACCATATAAAATCAGCAATACTTTCGTTGAGCTTGCAGATATATTTATATATTATGCATCATTTAAGTCCCTTACACCAGTCATTTTCATTATTGAAATTAAACATGGGGTATGTATTCAGTGGAAGCAAATAAAAATAAAAAATTAGCTGGTAGTTGGAACACAACTAAACGCTCGGTCCAGAAGTGATAAATTCCGGCATCTCCCAGTATCAAGAGCAATGCTTCCAATACCGAACCCTTTTTTTCTTTATGACGTAACAAAAGTATTGCCAAATAGAAATTTAGGTCATATGTGATAATTTACTCATACATAATAAAAGTTCAGTCACAAAGAATATTTTAAGTTTGCGAAAAAGTTTTGGCTTCCAGATTCAACTATGAAAGCCGAGCAAACCATATGTTTTTGAAAAGTGCAAAGTTTACCTCTTTCATGAATGGAACCCAGACACAGGCTTCCATCAGTATTTCCTCTCCAATGCAGTTTGAACAATTTTATTCTAAAATGCACAGAATTATGCTTAAATAGCAGCAATACTCACTTCATGGCTATATTCTGTGGCAGTTGGGTAAATGCCTCCAACATACAGAACAATCGTCCGTTTAACCGGTATTATTTTGTGAATAAAATTGTAGCTGAGGCTCCATCACTGGCATCATTTAGGATGGAGCTATCCACCCTCTCATTCTAAGCAACTTAAGGGGCCCAGTCACCTAGTAACTCTGCAAGGGGGAGCTGTGCTGTCGGGGACGTATGGGCCCTGGTACCGCCACGGAAGGCAGAGAGGTCTTTACTTGTTGAGCCAAAAGTGGCTGGGATAACTTTCTTTGATATACTGGGATAACTGGGAGCTTAACACTAAATTTTTCAATAGGTGGCCTACCTGCGCCAAAAAAAACTACACATACAAAAGTTTTCAAACCTTGCTTTTATTATAGAACCATCCTAGCCAAAACAAGATAATGAGAAAAAAATCCACATGTTGATCTACTCCTTTTCAAGTTACAGTCAACCATGTTTGTTTACAGGCTAGAACGAAGTAAATAAAAAAAAAACATTATTCAAGGAGGGGTGACCATATAAAATCAGCAATACTTTCGTTGAGCTTGCAGATATATTTATATATCATGCATCATTTAAGTCCCTTACACCTGTCTTTTTTATTATTGAAATTAAACATGGGGTATGTATTCAGTGGAAGCAAGCCTGGTATTTAGAACGCAACTAAACGCTCGGTCCAGAAGTGATAAATTCCGGCATCTCCCAGTATCAAGAGCAATGCTACCAATACCGAACCCTTTTTTATTCTTTATGACGCAACAAAAATATTGCCAAATAGAAATTTAGGTCATATATAATAATTTACTCATGCATAATAAAAGTTCAGTCACAAAGAATATTTTAAGTTTGCGAAAAAGTTTTCGCTTCCAGATTCAACTATGAAAGCCGAGCAAACCATATGTTTTTGAAAAGTGCAAAGTTTACCTCTTTCATGAATGGAACCCAGACACAGGCTTCCATCAGTATTTCCTCTCCAAGGCATTTTGAACAATTTTATTCTAAAATGCACAGAATTATGCTTAAATAGCAGCAATACTCATTTTATGGCTATATTCTGTGGCAGTTGGGTAAATGCCTCCAACATACAGAACAATCGTCCGTTTAACCGGTATTATTTTGTGAATAAAATTGTAGGTGAGGCTCCATCACTGGCATCATTTAGGATGGAGCTATCCACCCTCTCATTCTAAGCAACTTAAGGGGCCCAGTCACCTTGTAACTCTGCAAGGGGGAGCAGTGCTGTCGGGGACGTATGGGCCCTGGTACCGCCACGGAAGGCAGAGAGGTCTTTACTTGTTGAGCCAAAAGTGGCTGGGATAACTTTCTTTGATATACTGGGATAACTGGGAGCTTAACACTACATTTTTCAATAGGTGGCCTACCTGCGCCGAAAAAAAACTACACATACAAAAGTTTTCAAACCTTGCTTTTATTATTGAACCATCCTAGCCAAAACAAGATAATGAGAAAATAATCCACATGTGGATCCACACCTTTTCAAGTTACAGTCAACCATGTTTCTTTACAGACTAGAACGAAGTAAATAAAAAAACATTTGTCAAGGAGGGGTGACCATATAAAATCATCAATACTTTCGTTGAGCTTGCAGATATATTTATATATCATGCATCATTTTAGTCCCTTACACCTGTCATTTTCATTATTGAAATTAAACATGGGGTATGTATTCAGTGGAAGCAAGCCTGGTATTTAGAACGCAACTAAACGATCGGTCCAGAAGTGATAAATTCTGGCATCTCCCAGTATCAAGAGCAATGCTACCAATACCGAACCTTTTTTTTTTCTTTATGACGTAACAAAAATATTGCCAAATAGAAATCTAGGTCATATATGATAATTTACTCATGCATAATAAAAGTTCAGTCATAAAGAATATTTTAAGTTTGCGAAAAAGTTTTCGCTTCCAGATTCAACTATGAAAGCCGAGCAAACCATATGTTTTTGAAAAGTACAAAGTTTACCTCTTTCATGAATGGAACCCAGACGCAGGCTTCCATCAGTTTTTCCTCTCCAATGCATTTTGAACAATTTTATTCTAAAATGCACAGAATTATGCTTAAATAGCAGCAATACTCATTTTATGGCTATTTTCTGTGGCAGTTGGGTAAATGCCTCCAACATACAGAACAATCGTCCGTTTAACCGGTATTATTTTGTGAATAAAATTGCAGATGAGGCTCCATCACTGGCATCATTAGGAATGAGCTATCCACCCTATCATTCTAAGCAACTTAAGGGGCCCAGTCACCTAGTAACTCTGCAAGGGGGAGCTGTGCTGTCGGGGACGTATGGGCCCTGGTACCGCCACGGAAGGCAGAGAGGTCTTTACTTGTTGAGCCAAAAGTGGCTCGGATAACTTTCTTTGATATACTGGGATAACTGGGAGCTTAACACTAATTTTTTCAATAGGTGGCCTACCTGCGCCGAAAAAACTACACATACAAAAGTTTTCAAACCTTGCTTTTATTATAGAACCATCCTAGCCAAAACAAGATAATGAGAAAAAAATCCACATGTTGATCTACTCCTTTTCAAGTTACAGTCAACCATGTTTGTTTACAGGCTAGAACGAAGTAAATAAAAAAACATTTGTCAAGGAGGGATGACCATATAAAATCAGCAATACTTTCGTTGAGCTTGCAGATATATTTGTATATCATGCATCATTTAAGTCCCTTACACCTGTCATTTTCATTATTGAAATTAAACATGGGGTATGTATTCAGTGGAAGCAAGCCTGGTATTTAGAACGCAACTAAACGCTCGGTCCAGAAGTGATAAATTCCGGCATCTCCCAGTATCAAGAGCAATGCTACCAATACCGAACCCTTTTTTTTTCTTTATGACGCAACAAAAATATTGCCAAATAGAAATTTAGGTCATATATGATAATTTACTCATGCATAATAAAAGTTCAGTCACAAAGAATATTTTAAGTTTGCGAAAACGTTTCGCTTCCAGATTCAACTATCAAAGCCGAGCAAACCATATGTTTTTGAAAAGTGCAAAGTTTACCTCTTTCATGAATGGAACCCAGACACAGGCTTCCATCAGTATTTCCTCTCCAATACATTTTGAGCAATTGTATTCTAAAATGCACAGAATTATGCTTAAATAGCAGCAATACTCATTTTATGGCTATATTCTGTGGCAGTTGGGTAAATGCCTCCAACATACAGAACAATCGTCCGTTTAACCGGTTTTATTTTGTGAATACAATTGTAGCTGTGGCTTCATCACTGGCATCATTTAGGATGGGGCAATCCACCCTCTCATTCTAAGCAACTTAAGGGGCCCAGTCACCTAGTAACTCTGCAAGGGGGGGGGCTGTGCTGTCGGGGACGTATGGGCCCTGGTACCGCCACGGAAGGCAGAGAGGTCTTGACTTGTTGAGCCAAAAGTGGCTCGGATAACTTTCTTTGATATACTGGGATAACTTGGAGCTTAACACTAAATATTTCAATAGGTGGCCTACCTGCGCCGAAAAAAACTACACATACAAAAGTTTTCAAACCTTGCTTTTATTACAGAACCATCCTAGCCAAAACAAGATAATGAGAAAAAATCCAAATGTTGTCTACTCCTTTTCAAGTTACAGTCAACCATGTTTGTTTACAGACTAGAACGAAGTTAATAAAAAAAAAAAAAACATTTGTGAAGGAGGGGTGACCATATAAAATCAGCAATACTTTCGTTGAGCTTGCAGATATATTTATATATCATGCATCATTAAAGTCCCTTACACCAGTCATTTTCATTATTGAAATTAAACATGCGGTATGTATTCAGTGGAAGCAAATAAAAATCAAAAATGAGCTGGTATTTGGAACGCAACTAAACGCTCGGTCCAGAAGTGATAAATTCCGGCATCTCCAAGTATCAAGAGCAATGCTACCAATACCGAACCCTTTTTTTTTCTTTATAACGTAACAAAAATATTGCCAAATAGAAATTTAGGTCATATATGATTATTTACTCATGCATAATAACAGTTCAGTCGCAAAGAATATTTTAAGATTGCGAAAAAGATTTCGCTTCCAGATTCAACTATGAAAGCCGAGCAAACCATATGTTTTTGAAAAGTGCAAAGTTTACCTCTTTCATGAATGGAACCCAGACACAGGCTTCCATCAGTATTTCCTCTCCAATGCATTTTGAACAATTTTATTCTAAAATGCACAGAATTATGCTTAAATAGCAGCAATACTCATTTAATGGCTAAATTCTGTGGCAGTTGGGTAAATGCCTCCAACATACAGAACAATCGTCCGTTTAACCGGTATTATTTTGTGAATAAAATTGTAGCTGAGGCTCCATCACTGGCATCATTTAGGATGGAGCAATCCACCCTCTCTTTCTAAGCAACTTAAGGGGCCCAGTCACCTAGTAACTCTGCAAGGGGGAGCTGTGCTGTCGGGGACGTATGGGCCCTGGTACCGCCACGGAAGGCAGAGAGGTCTTTACTTGTTGAGCCAAAAGTAGCTGGGATAACTTTGTTTGATATACTGGGATAATTTGGAGCTTAACACTAAATATTTCAATAGGTGGCCTACCGGCGCCGAAAAAAAACTACACATACAAAAGTTTTCAAACCTTGCTTTTATTACAGAACCATCCTAGCCAAAACAAGATAATGAGAAAAAATCCACATGTTGATCTACTCCTTTTCAAGTTACAGTCAACCATGTTTGTTTACAGACTAGAACGAAGCTAATAAAAAAACATTTGTCAAGGAAGGGTGACCATATAAAATCAGCAATACTTTCGTTGAGCTTGCAGATATATTTATATATCATGCATCATTTAAGTCCCTTACACCAGTCATTTTCATTATTGAAATTAAACATGGGGTATGTATTCAGTGGAAGTAAATAAAAATCAAAAATGAGCTGGACTTTGGAACGCAACTAAACGCTCGGTCCAGAAGTGATAAATTCCGGCATCTCCCAGTATCAAGAGCAATGCTACCAATACCGAACCCTTTTTTTCTTTATGACGTAACAAAAGTATTGCCAAATAGAAATTTTGGTCATATATGATAATTTGCTCTTGCATAATAAAAGTTCAGTCACAAAGAATATTTTAAGTTTGCGAAAAAGTTTTCGCTTCAAGATTCAACTATGAAAGCCGAGCAAACCATATGTTTTTGAAAAGTGCAAAGTTTACCTCTTTCATGAATGGAACCCAGACACAGGCTTCCATCAGTATTTCTTCTCCAATGCATTTTGAACAATTTTATTCTAAAATGCACAGAATTATGCTTAAATAGCACCAATACTCATTTTATGGCTATTTTCTGTGGCAGTTGGGTAAATGCCTCCAACATACAGAACAATCGTCCGTTTAACCGGTATTATTTTGTGAATAAAATTGTAGATGAGGCTCTATCACTGGCATCATTTAGGATAGAGCTATCCACCCTCTCATTCTAAGCAGCTTAAGGGGCCCAGTCACCTATTAACTCTGCAAGGGAGAGCTGTGCTCTCGGGGACGTATGGGCCCTGGTTCCGCCACGGAAGGCAGAGAGGTCTTTACTTGTTGAGCCAAAAGTGGCTGGGATAACTTTCTTTGATATACTGGGATAACTGGGTGCTTAACACTATTTTTTTCAATATGTGGCCTACCTGCGCCGAAAAAAACTACACATACAAAAGTTTTCAAACCTTGCTTTTATTATAGAACCATCGTAGCCAAAACAAAATAATGAGAAAAAAAATCCACATGTTGTTCTACTCCTTTTCAAGTTACAGTCAACCATGTTTGTTTACAGACTAGAACGAAGTAAATAAAAAAAACATTTGTCAAGGAGGGGTGACGATATAAAATCAGCAATACTTTCGTTGAGCTTGCAGATATATTTATATATGATGCATTATTTAAGTCCCTTACACCTGTCATTTTCATTATTGAAATTAAACATGTGGTATGTATTCAGTGGAAGCAAGCCTGGTATTTAGAACGCAACTAAACGCTCGGTCCAGAAGTGATAAATTCCGGCATCTTCCAGTATCAAGAGCAATGCTACTAATACCGAACCTTTTTTTTCTTTATGACGTAACAAAAATATTGCCAAATAGAAATTTAGGTCATATATGATAATTTACTCATGCATAATAAAAGTTCAGTCACAAAGAATATTTTAAGTTTGCAAAAAGTTTTCGCTTCCACATTCAACTATGAAAGCCGAGCAAACCATATGTTTTTGAAAAGTGCAAAGTTTACCTCTTTCATGAATGGAACCCAGACACAGGCTTCCATCAGTATTTCCTCTCCAATACATTTTGAACAATTTTATTCTAAAATGCACAGAATTATGCTTAAATAGCAGCAATACTCATTTTATGGCTATATTCTGTGGCAGTTGGGTAAATGCCTCCAACATACAGAACAATCGTCCGTTTAACCGGTATCATTTTGTGAATAAAATTGTAGCTGAGGCTCCATCACGGGCATCATTTAGGATGGAGCTATCAACCCTCTCATTCTAAGCAAGTTAAGGGACCCAGTCACCTAGTAACTCTGCAAGGGGGAGCTGTGCTGTCGGGGACGTATGGGCCCTGGTACCGCCACGGAAGGCAGAGAGGTCTTTACTTGTTGAGCCAAAAGAGGCTGGGATAACTTTATTAGATATACTAGGATAACTGTGAACTTAACACTAAATTTTTCAATAGGTGACCTACCTGCGCCGATAAAACTACACATACAAAAGTTTTCAAACCTTGCTTTTATTATAGAACCATCCTAGCCAAAACAAGATAATGAGAAAAAAATCCACATGTTGATCTACGCCTTTTCAAGTTACAGTCAACCATGTTTGTTTACAGACTAGAACGAAGTAAATTTAAAAAAAAAAAAACATTTGTCAAGGAGGGGTGACCATACAAAATCAGCAATACTTTCATTGAGCTTGCAGACATATTTATATATCATGCATCATTTAAGTCCCTTACACCTGTCATTTTCATTATTGAAATTAAACATGGGGTATATATTCAGTGGAAGCAAGCCTGGTATTTAGAACGCAACTAAACGCTCGGTCCAGAAGTGATAACTTCCGGCATCTCCCAGTATCAAAAGCAATGCTACTAATACCGAACCCTTTTTTTTTTCTTTATGACCTAACAAAAACATTGCAAAAATAGAAATTTAGGTCATATATTATAATTTACTCATGCATAATAAAAGTTGTCACAAAGATTATTTCAAGTTTGCGAAAATGTTTTTGCTTCCAGATTCAACTATGAAAGCCGAGCAAACCATATGTTTTTGAAAAGTGCAAAGTTTACCTCTTTCATGAATGGACACCAGACACAGGCTTCCATCAGTATTTCCTCTCCAATGCATTTTGAACAATTTTATTCTAAAATGCACAGAATTATGCTTAAATAGCAGCAGTACTCATTTTATGGCTATTTTCTGTGGCAGTTGGGTAAACGCCTCCAACATACAGAACAATCGTCCGTTTAACCGGTATTATTTTGTGAATAAAATTGTAGATGAGGCTCTATCACTGGCATCATTTAGGGTGGAGCTATACACCCTCTCATTCTAAGCAACTTAAGGGGCCCAGTCACCTAGTAACTCTGCAAGGGGGAGCTGTGCTGTCGGGGACGTATGGGCCCTGGTACCGCCACGGAAGGCAGGGAGGTCTTTACTTGTTGAGCCAAAAGTGGCTGGGATAACTTTCTTTGATATACTGGGATAACTGGGAGCTTAACACTATTTTTTTTCAATATGTGGCCTACCTGCGCCGAAAAAAAACTACACATAAAAAAGTTTTCAAACCTTGCTTTTATTATAGAACCAGCCTAGCCAAAACAAGATAATGAGAAAAAAATCCATATGTTGATCTACTTATTTTAAAGTTACAGTCAACCATGTTTGTTTACAGACTAGAACGAAGTAGATAAAAAAAAAAAACATTTGTCAAGGAGGGGTGACCATATAAAATCAGCAATACTTTCGTTGACCTTGCAGATATATTTATATATCATGCATCATTTAAGTCCCTTACACCAGTCATTTTCATTATTGAATTTAAACATGGGGTATGTATTCAGTGGAAGCAAGCCTGGTATTTAGAACGCAACTAAACGCTCCGTCCAGAAGTGATAAATTCCGGCATCTCCCAGTATCAAGAGCAATGCTACCAATACCGAACCCTTTTTTTTTCTTCACGACGTAACAAAAATATTGCCAAATAGAAATTTAGGTCATATATGATAATTTACTTATGCATAATAAAAGTTCAGTCACAAAGAATATTTTAAGTTTGCAAAAAAGTTTTCGCTTCCACATTCAACTATGAAAGCCGAGCAAACCATATGTGTTTGAAAAGTGCAAAGTTTACCTCTTTCATGAATGGAACCCAGACACAGGCTTCCATCAGTATTTCTTCTCCAATGCATTTTGAACAATTTTATTCTAAAATGCACAGAATTATGCTTAAATAACACCAATACTCATTTTATGGCTATTTTCTGTGGCAGTTGGGTAAATACCTCCAACATACGGAACAATCGTCCGTTTAACCGGTATTATTTTGTGAATAAAATTGTAGCTGAGGCTCCATCACTGGCATCATTTAGGATAGAGCTATCCACCCTCTCATTCTAAGCAACTTAAGGGGCCCAGTCACCTAGTAACTCTGCAAGGGGGAGCTGTGCTGTCGGGGACGTATGGGCCCTGGTACCGCCACGGAAGGCAGAGAGGTCTTTACTTGTTGAGCCAAAAGTGGCTGGGATAACTTTCTTTGATATACTGGGATAACTGGGAGCTTAACACTAATTTTTTCAATATGTGGCCTACCTGCGCCGAAAAAAACTACACATACAAAAGTTTTCAAACCTTGCTTTTATTATAGAACCATCCTAGCCAAAACAAGATAATGAGAAAAAATCCACATGTTGACTACTCCTTTTCAAGTTAAAGTCAACCATGTTTGTTTACAGATTAGAACGAAGTAAATGCAAAAAACATTTGTCAAGGAGGGGTGACGATATAAAATCAGCAATACTTTCGTTGAGCTTGCAGATATATTTATATATGATGCATTATTTAAGTCCCTTACACCTGTCATTTTCATTATTGAAATTAAACATGTGGAATGTATTCAGTGGAAGCAAGCCTGGTATTTAGAACGCAACTAAACGCTCGGTCCAGAAGTGATAAATTCCGGCATCTTCCAGTATCAAGAGCAATGCTACTAATACCGAACCTTTTTTTTTCTTTATGACGTAACAAAAATATTGCCAAATTTAAATTTAGGTCATATATGATAATTTACTCATGCATAATAAAAGTTCAGTCACAAAGAATATTTTAAGTTTGCAAAAAGTTTTCGCTTCCACATTCAACTATGAAAGCCGAGCAAACCATATGTTTTTGAAAAGTGCAAAGTTTACCTCTTTCATGAATGGAACCCAGACACAGGCTTCCATCAGTATTTCCTCTCCAATACATTTTGAACAATTTTATTCTAAAATGCACAGAATTATGCTTAAATAGCAGCAATACTCATTTTATGGCTATATTCTGTGGCAGTTGGGTAAATGCCTCCAACATACAGAACAATCGTCCGTTTAACCGGTATCATTTTGTGAATAAAATTGTAGCTGAGGCTCCATCACGGGCATCATTTAGGATGGAGCTATCAACCCTCTCATTCTAAGCAAGTTAAGGGACCCAGTCACCTAGTAACTCTGCAAGGGGGAGCTGTGCTGTCGGGGACGTATGGGCCCTGGTACCGCCACGGAAGGCAGAGAGGTCTTTACTTGTTGAGCCAAAAGAGGCTGGGATAACTTTATTAGATATACTAGGATAACTGTGAACTTAACACTAAATTTTTCAATAGGTGACCTACCTGCGCCGATAAAACTACACATACAAAAGTTTTCAAACCTTGCTTTTATTATAGAACCATCCTAGCCAAAACAAGATAATGAGAAAAAAATCCACATGTTGATCTACGCCTTTTCAAGTTACAGTCAACCATGTTTGTTTACAGACTAGAACGAAGTAAATTAAAAAAAAAACATTTGTCAAGGAGGGGTGACCATACAAAATCAGCAATACTTTCATTGAGCTTGCAGACATATTTATATATCATGCATCATTTAAGTCCCTTACACCTGTCATTTTCATTATTGAAATTAAACATGGGGTATATATTCAGTGGAAGCAAGCCTGGTATTTAGAACGCAACTAAACGCTCGGTCCAGAAGTGATAACTTCCGGCATCTCCCAGTATCAAAAGCAATGCTACTAATACCGAACCCTTTTTTTTTTCTTTATGACCTAACAAAAACATTGCAAAAATAGAAATTTAGGTCATATATTATAATTTACTCATGCATAATAAAAGTTGTCACAAAGATTATTTCAAGTTTGCGAAAATGTTTTTGCTTCCAGATTCAACTATGAAAGCCGAGCAAACCATATGTTTTTGAAAAGTGCAAAGTTTACCTCTTTCATGAATGGACACCAGACACAGGCTTCCATCAGTATTTCCTCTCCAATGCATTTTGAACAATTTTATTCTAAAATGCACAGAATTATGCTTAAATAGCAGCAGTACTCATTTTATGGCTATTTTCTGTGGCAGTTGGGTAAACGCCTCCAACATACAGAACAATCGTCCGTTTAACCGGTATTATTTTGTGAATAAAATTGTAGCTGAGGCTCCATCACTGGCATCATTTAGGATAGAGCTATACACCCTCTCATTCTAAGCAACTTAAGGGGCCCAGTCACCTAGTAACTCTGCAAGGGGGAGCTGTGCTGTCGGGGACGTATGGGCACTGGTACCGCCACGGAAGGCAGGGAGGTCTTAACTTGTTGAGCCAAAAGTGGCTGGGATAACTTTCTTTGATATACTGGGATAACTGGGAGCTTAACACTATTTTTTTTCAATATGTGGCCTACCTGCGCCGAAAAAAAACTACACATAAAAAAGTTTTCAAACCTTGCTTTTATTATAGAACCAGCCTAGCCAAAACAAGATAATGAGAAAAAAATCCATATGTTGATCTACTCATTTTAAAGTTACAGTCAACCATGTTTGTTTACAGACTAGAACGAAGTAGATAAAAAAAAACATTTGTCAAGGAGGGGTGACCATATAAAATCAGCAATACTTTCGTTGACCTTGCAGATATATTTATATATCATGCATCATTTAAATCCCTTACACCAGTCATTTTCATTATTGAATTTAAACATGGGGTATGTATTCAGTGGAAGCAAGCCTGGTATTTAGAACGCAACTAAACGCTCCGTCCAGAAGTGATAAATTCCGGCATCTCCCAGTATCAAGAGCAATGCTACCAATACCGAACCCTTTTTTTTCTTCACGACGTAACAAAAATATTGCCAAATAGAAATTTAGGTCATATATGATAATTTACTTATGCATAATAAAAGTTCAGTCACAAAGAATATTTTAAGTTTGCAAAAAAGTTTTCGCTTCCACATTCAACTATGAAAGCCGAGCAAACCATATGTGTTTGAAAAGTGCAAAGTTTACCTCTTTCATGAATGGAACCCAGACACAGGCTTCCATCAGTATTTCTTCTCCAATGCATTTTGAACAATTTTATTCTAAAATGCACAGAATTATGCTTAAATAACACCAATACTCATTTTATGGCTATTTTCTGTGGCAGTTGGGTAAATGCCTCCAACATACAGAACAATCGTCCGTTTAACCGGTATTATTTTGTGAATAAAATTGTAGCTGAGGCTCCATCACTGGCATCATTTAGGATAGAGCTATCCACCCTCTCATTCTAAGCAACTTAAGGGGCCCAGTCACCTAGTAACTCTGCAAGGGGGAGCTGTGCTGTCGGGGACGTATGGGCCCTGGTACCGCCACGGAAGGCAGAGAGGTCTTTACTTGTTGAGCCAAAAGTGGCTGGGATAACTTTCTTTGATATACTGGGATAACTGGGAGCTTAACACTAATTTTTTCAATATGTGGCCTACCTGCGCCGAAAAAAACTACACATACAAAAGTTTTCAAACCTTGCTTTTATTATAGAACCATCCTAGCCAAAACAAGATAATGAGAAAAAATCCACATGTTGACTACTCCTTCTCAAGTTAAAGTCAACCATGTTTGTTTACAGATTAGAACGAAGTAAATGCAAAAAAACATTTGTCAAGGAGGGGTGACGATATAAAATCAGCAATACTTTCGTTGAGCTTGCAGATATATTTATATATGATGCATTATTTAAGTCCCTTACACCTGTCATTTTCATTATTGAAATTAAACATGTGGTATGTATTCAGTGGAAGCAAGCCTGGTATTTAGAACGCAACTAAACGCTCGGTCCAGAAGTGATAAATTCCGGCATCTTCCAGTATCAAGAGCAATGCTACTAATACCGAACCTTTTTTTTTCTTAAATAAAATTGTAGCTGAGGCTCCATCACTGGCATCATTTAGGATGGAGCTATCAACCCTCTCATTCTAAGCAACTTAAGGGACCCAGTCACCTAGTAACTCTGCAAGGGGGAGCTATGCTGTCGGGGACGTATGGGCCCTGGTACCGCCACGGAAGGCAGAGAGGTCTTTACTTGTTGAGCCAAAAGAGGCTCGGATATCTTTATTAGATATACTAGGATAACTGTGAACTTAACACTAAAATTCCGGCATCTCCCAGTATTAAAAGCAATGCTACCAATACCGAACCCTTTTTTTTCTTTATGACCTAACAAAAACATTGCAAAAATAGAAATTTAGGTCATATATGATAATTTACTCATGCATAATAAAAGTTCAGTCACAAAGATTATTTCAAGTTTGCGAAAATGTTTTTGCTTCCACATTCAACTATGAAAGCCGAGCAAACCATATGTTTTTGAAAAGTGCAAAGTTTACCTCTTTCATGAATGGAACCCAGACACAGGCTTCCATCAGTATTTCCTCTCCAATACATTTTGAACAATTTTATTCTAAAATGCACAGAATTATGCTTAAATAGCAGCAATACTCATTTTATGGCTATATTCTGTGGCAGTTGGGTAAATGCCTCCAACATACAGAACAATCGTCCGTTTAACCGGTATCATTTTGTGAATAAAATTGTAGCTGAGGCTCCATCACGGGCATCATTTAGGATGGAGCTATCAACCCTCTCATTCTAAGCAAGTTAAGGGACCCAGTCACCTAGTAACTCTGCAAGGGGGAGCTGTGCTGTCGGGGACGTATGGGCCCTGGTACCGCCACGGAAGGCAGAGAGGTCTTTACTTGTTGAGCCAAAAGAGGCTGGGATAACTTTATTAGATATACTAGGATAACTGTGAACTTAACACTAAATTTTTCAATAGGTGACCTACCTGCGCCGATAAAACTACACATACAAAAGTTTTCAAACCTTGCTTTTATTATAGAACCATCCTAGCCAAAACAAGATAATGAGAAAAAAATCCACATGTTGATCTACGCCTTTTCAAGTTACAGTCAACCATGTTTGTTTACAGACTAGAACGAAGTAAATTAAAAAAAAAACATTTGTCAAGGAGGGGTGACCATACAAAATCAGCAATACTTTCATTGAGCTTGCAGACATATTTATATATCATGCATCATTTAAGTCCCTTACACCTGTCATTTTCATTATTGAAATTAAACATGGGGTATATATTCAGTGGAAGCAAGCCTGGTATTTAGAACGCAACTAAACGCTCGGTCCAGAAGTGATAACTTCCGGCATCTCCCAGTATCAAAAGCAATGCTACTAATACCGAACCCTTTTTTTTTTTCTTTATGACCTAACAAAAACATTGCAAAAATAGAAATTTAGGTCATATATGATAATTTACTCATGCATAATAAAAGTTCAGTCACAAAGATTATTTCAAGTTTGCGAAAATGTTTTTGCTTCCAGATTCAACTATGAAAGCCGAGCAAACCATATGTTTTTGAAAAGTGCAAAGTTTACCTCTTTCATGAATGGACACCAGACACAGGCTTCCATCAGTATTTCCTCTCCAATGCATTTTGAACATTTTTATTCTAAAATGCACAGAATTATGCTTAAAAAGCAGCAGTACTCATTTTATGGCTATTTTCTGTGGCAGTTGGGTAAACGCCTCCAACGTACAGAACAATCGTCCGTTTAACCGGTATTATTTTGTGAATAAAATTGTAGCTGAGGCTCCATCACTGGCATCATTTAGGATAGAGCTATACACCCTCTCATTCTAAGCAACTTAAGGGGCCCAGTCACCTAGTAACTCTGCAAGGGGGAGCTGTGCTGTCGGGGACGTATGGGCACTGGTACCGCCACGGAAGGCAGGGAGGTCTTAACTTGTTGAGCCAAAAGTGGCTGGGATAACTTTCTTTGATATACTGGGATAACTGGGAGCTTAACACTATTTTTTTTCAATATGTGGCCTACCTGCGCCGAAAAAAAACTACACATAAAAAAGTTTTCAAACCTTGCTTTTATTATAGAACCAGCCTAGCCAAAACAAGATAATGAGAAAAAAATCCATATGTTGATCTACTCATTTTAAAGTTACAGTCAACCATGTTTGTTTACAGACTAGAACGAAGTAGATAAAAAAAAACATTTGTCAAGGAGGGGTGACCATATAAAATCAGCAATACTTTCGTTGACCTTGCAGATATATTTATATATCATGCATCATTTAAATCCCTTACACCAGTCATTTTCATTATTGAATTTAAACATGGGGTATGTATTCAGTGGAAGCAAGCCTGGTATTTAGAACGCAACTAAACGCTCCGTCCAGAAGTGATAAATTCCGGCATCTCCCAGTATCAAGAGCAATGCTACCAATACCGAACCCTTTTTTTTCTTCACGACGTAACAAAAATATTGCCAAATAGAAATTTAGGTCATATATGATAATTTACTTATGCATAATAAAAGTTCAGTCACAAAGAATATTTTAAGTTTGCAAAAAAGTTTTCGCTTCCACATTCAACTATGAAAGCCGAGCAAACCATATGTGTTTGAAAAGTGCAAAGTTTACCTCTTTCATGAATGGAACCCAGACACAGGCTTCCATCAGTATTTCTTCTCCAATGCATTTTGAACAATTTTATTCTAAAATGCACAGAATTATGCTTAAATAACACCAATACTCATTTTATGGCTATTTTCTGTGGCAGTTGGGTAAATGCCTCCAACATACAGAACAATCGTCCGTTTAACCGGTATTATTTTGTGAATAAAATTGTAGCTGAGGCTCCATCACTGGCATCATTTAGGATAGAGCTATCCACCCTCTCATTCTAAGCAACTTAAGGGGCCCAGTCACCTAGTAACTCTGCAAGGGGGAGCTGTGCTGTCGGGGACGTATGGGCCCTGGTACCGCCACGGAAGGCAGAGAGGTCTTTACTTGTTGAGCCAAAAGTGGCTGGGATAACTTTCTTTGATATACTGGGATAACTGGGAGCTTAACACTAATTTTTTCAATATGTGGCCTACCTGCGCCGAAAAAAACTACACATACAAAAGTTTTCAAACCTTGCTTTTATTATAGAACCATCCTAGCCAAAACAAGATAATGAGAAAAAATCCACATGTTGACTACTCCTTCTCAAGTTAAAGTCAACCATGTTTGTTTACAGATTAGAACGAAGTAAATGCAAAAAAACATTTGTCAAGGAGGGGTGACGATATAAAATCAGCAATACTTTCGTTGAGCTTGCAGATATATTTATATATGATGCATTATTTAAGTCCCTTACACCTGTCATTTTCATTATTGAAATTAAACATGTGGTATGTATTCAGTGGAAGCAAGCCTGGTATTTAGAACGCAACTAAACGCTCGGTCCAGAAGTGATAAATTCCGGCATCTTCCAGTATCAAGAGCAATGCTACTAATACCGAACCTTTTTTTTTCTTAAATAAAATTGTAGCTGAGGCTCCATCACTGGCATCATTTAGGATGGAGCTATCAACCCTCTCATTCTAAGCAACTTAAGGGACCCAGTCACCTAGTAACTCTGCAAGGGGGAGCTATGCTGTCGGGGACGTATGGGCCCTGGTACCGCCACGGAAGGCAGAGAGGTCTTTACTTGTTGAGCCAAAAGAGGCTCGGATATCTTTATTAGATATACTAGGATAACTGTGAACTTAACACTAAAATTCCGGCATCTCCCAGTATTAAAAGCAATGCTACCAATACCGAACCCTTTTTTTTCTTTATGACCTAACAAAAACATTGCAAAAATAGAAATTTAGGTCATATATGATAATTTACTCATGCATAATAAAAGTTCAGTCACAAAGATTATTTCAAGTTTGCGAAAATGTTTTGCTTCCAGATTCAACTATGAAAGCCGAGCAAACCATATGTTTTTGAAAAGTGCAAAGTTTACCTCTTTCATGAATGGACACCAGACACAGGCTTCCATCAGTATTTCCTCTCCAATGCATTTTGAACAATTTTATTCTAAAATGCACAGAATTATGCTTAAATAGCAGCAATACTCATGTTATGGCTATTTTCTGTGGCAGTAGGGTTAATGCCTCCAACATACAGAACAATCGTCCGTTTAACCGGTATAATTTTGTGAATAAAATTGTAGCTGAGGCTCCATCACTGGCATCATTTAGGGTGGAGCTATACACCCTCTCATTCTAAGCAACTTAAGGGGCCCAGTCACCTTGTAACTCTGCAAGGGGGAGCTGTGCTGTCGGGGACGTATGGGCCCTGGTACCGCCACGGAAGGCAGAGAGGTCTTTACTTGTTGAGCCAAAAGTGGCTGGGAAAGCTTTGTTTGATATACTGGAATAACTGGGAGCTTAACACTAAATTTTTCAATAGGTGGCCTACCTGCGCCGAAAAAAAACTACACATACCAAAGTTTTCAAACCTTGCTTTTATTATAGAACCATCCTAGCCAAAACAAGATAATGAGAAAAAAATCCACATGTTGACTACTCCTTTTCAAGTTAAAGTCAACCATGTTTGTTTACAGATTAGAACGAAGTAAATGCAAAAAACATTTGTCAAGGAGGGGTGACGATATAAAATCAGCAATACTTTCGTTGAGCTTGCAGATATATTTATATATGATGCATTATTTAAGTCCCTTACACCTGTCATTTTCATCATTGAAATTAAACATGGGGTATGTATTCAGTGGAAGCAAGCCTGGTATTTAGAACGCAACTTGACGCTCGGTCAAGAAGTGATAAATTCCGGTATCTTCCAGTATCAAGAGCAATGCTACCAATACCGAACCTTTTTTTTTCTTTATGACGTAACAAAAATATTGCCAAACAGAAATTTAGGTCATATATGATAATTTACTCATGCATAATAAAATTTCAGTCACAAAGAATATTTTAAGTTTGCGAAAAAGTTTTCGCTTCAAGATTCAACTATGAAAGCCGAACAAACCATATGTTCTTGAAAAGTGCAAAGTTTACCTCTTTCATGAATGGAACCCAGACACAGGCTTCCATCAGTATTTCCTCTCCAATGCATTTTGAACAATTTTATTCTAAAATGCACAGAATAATGCTTAAATAGCAGCAGTACTCATTTTATGGCTATTTTCTGTGGCAGTTGGGTAAATGTCTCCAACATACAGAACAATCGTCCGTTTAACCGGTATTATTTTGTGAATAAAATTGTAGCTGAGGCTCCATCACTGGCATCATTTAGGATAGAGCTATCCACCCTCTCATTCTAATCAACTTAAGGGGCCCAGTCACCTAGTAACTCTGCAAGGGGGAGCTGTGCTGTCGGGGACGTATGGGCCCTGGTACCGCCACGGAAGGCAGAGAGGTCTTTACTTGTTGAGCCAAAAGTGGCTGGGATAACTTTCTTTGATATACTGGGATAACTGGGAGCTTAACACTAATTTTTTCAATATGTGGCCTACCTGCGCCGAAAAAAACTACAAATACAAAAGTTTTCAAACCTTGCTTTTATTATAGAACCATCCTAGCCAAAACAAGATAATGAGAAAAAAATCCACATGTTGACCTACTCCTTTTCAAGTTACAGTCAACCATGTTTGTTTACAGACTAGAACGAAGTAAATAAAAAAAACATTTGTCAAGGAGGGGTGACGATATAAAATCAGCAATACTTTCGTTGAGCTTGCAGATATATTTATATATGATACATTATTTAAGTCCCTTACACCTGTCATTTTCATTATTGAAATTAAACATGGGGTATGTATTCAGTGGAAGCAAGCCTGGTATTTAGAACGCAACTAAACGCTCCGTCCAGAAGTGATAAATTCCGGCATCTTCCATTACAAGAGCAATGCTACTAATACCGAACCTTTTTTTTTCTTTATGACGTAACAAAAATATTGCCAAATAGAAATTTAGGTCATATATGATAATTTACTCATGCATAATAAAATTTCAGTCACAAAGAATACTTTAAGTTTGCAAAAAGTTTTCGCTTCCACATTCAACTATGAAAGCCGAGCAAACCATATGTTTTTGAAACGTGCAAAGTTTACCTCTTTCATGAATGGAACCCAGACACAGGCTTCCATCAGTATTTCCTCTCCAATGCATTTGAACAATTTTATTCAAAAATGCACAGAATTATGCTTGAATAGCACCAATACTCATTTTATGGCTACATTCTGTGGCAGTTGGGTAAATGCCTCCAACATACAGAACAATTGTCCGTTTAACCGGTATTATTTTGTGAATAAAATTGTAGCTCAGGCTCCATCACTGGCATCATTTAGGATGGAGGAATCCACCCTCTCATTCTAAGCAACTTAAAGGGCCCAGTCATCTAGTAACTCTGCAAGGGGGAGCTGTGCTGTCGGGGACGTATGGGCCCTGGTACCGCCACGGAGGGCAGAGAGGTCTTTACTTGTTGAGCCAAAAGTGGCTGGGATAACTTTCTTTGATATACTAGGATAACTGGGAGCTTAACACTAAATTTTTCAATAGGTTGCCTACCTGCGCCGAAAAAAAACATACACATACAAAAGTTTTTAAACCTTGCTTTTATTATAGAACCATCCCAGCCAAAACAAGATAATGAATAAAAAAATCCACATGTTGATCTACTCCTTTTCAAGTTACAGTCAACCATGCTTGTTTACAGACAGAACGAAGTAAATAAAAAAACATTTGTCAAGGAGGGGTGACCATATAAAATCAGCAATACTTTCGTTGAGCTTAAAGATATATTTATATATCATGCATCATTTAAGTCCGTTACACCTGTCATTTTCATTATTGAAATTAAACATGGGGTATGTATTCAGTGGAAGCAGGCCTGGTATTTAGAACGCAACTAAACGCTCGGTCCAGAAGTGATAAATTCCGGCATCTCCCAGTATCAAGTGCAATGCTACCAATACCGAACCCTTTTTTTTCTTTATGACGTAACAAAAATATTGCCAAATAGAAATTTAGGTCATATATGATAATTTACTCATACATAATAAAAGTTCAGTCACAAAGAATATTTTAAATTTGCGAAAAAGTTTCCGCTTCCAGATTCAACTATGAAAGCCGAGCAAACCATATGTTTGTGAAAAGTGCAAAGTTTACCTCTTTCATGGATGGAACCCAGACACAGGCTTCCATCAGTATTTCCTCTCCAATGCATTTTGAACAATTTTATTCTAAAATGCACATAATTATGCTTAAATAGCAGCAATACTCATTTTATGGCTATTTTCTGTGGCAGTTGGGTAAATGCCTCCACCTTACAGAACAATCGTCCGTTTAACCGGTATTATTTTGTGAATAAAATTGTTCAAATGCATTTTACAAAATTACATTTCTTTTTCATTACAATATTCATTACTCGAGATCTATCCTTTAAAACCTTTCCTATCACTAGCTACTACCATGCTTCATTTGTACGTGTATCATCCTGCGCTGTTGGGCCGCTAACTGGACGTAAGTTAGAACCTTCCTAGCCCAACACGTAAATGAGAAAAAAGTCCACATATTGATCAGCTCCTTTTCAAGTTACAGTCAACCATGTTTGTTTACCGACTAGAAGTTAATAAAAACAATATTTTTCAAGGAGGGGTGACCATATAAAATCAGAAATAATTTCTTTGAGCTTGCAGATATATTTATAAAACATGCATTATATTAGTCCCTTTCAACGGTCATTTTCTCTCATTGAAATAAAACATGGAATACATATCCAGTGGAAACAAGTCTAGTATTTAGAACGCAACAAATGCTCGGTCCAAAAGTATCCTCCATGCTTGATCACCTACAGTAGGAACCCCTGGAAACCAGACGGTCAAAGACTCAGCTCACCCTACTTTACAAAGTGGTTCAGGACCTTGTTGATATACCTGCCGCTGATTACTTGACCCCAGTCACAGCAATGACCAGAGCTACACACTCCAGGAAGTTCAGACAGTTTTCAAAATCATCTGATTCTTTAAAGTTTAGCTTTTTCCCTCGTACCGTACCTTTGTGGAATTCTGTACCAGCTTCTGTACCTGAGGCTCCATCACTGGCATCATTTAGGATGGAGCTATCCACCCTCTCATTCTAAGCAATTTAAGGGGCCCAGTCACCTAGTAACTCTACAAGGGGGAACTGTGCTGTCGGGGACGTATGGGCCCTGGTACCGCCACGGAAGGCAGAGAGGTCTTTACTTGTTGAGCCAAAAGTGGCTAGGATAACTTTCTTAGATATACTGGGATAACTGGAAGCTTAACACTAAATTTTTCAACTGGTGACCTACCTGCGCCGAAAAAAAATCCTAGCCAAAACAAGATAATGAGAAAAAAATCCACATGTTGATTTACTCCTTTTCAAGTTACAGTCAACCATGTTTGTTTACAGTCTAGAACGAAGTAAATAAAAAAAAAATCAAGGAATGGTGACCATATAAAATCAGCAATACTTTCGTTGAGCTAGCAGATATATTTATATATCATGCGTCTTTTAAGTCCCTTACACCTGTCATTTTCATTATTGAAATTAAACATGGGATATGTATTCAGTGGAAGCAAGCCTGGTATTTAGTACGCAACTAAACGCTCGGTCAAGAAGTAATAAATTCCGGCATCTCCCAGTATCAAGTGCAATGCTACCAATACCGAACCTTTTTTTTTTCTTAATGACGTATCAAAAATATTGCCAAATAGAAATTTAGGTCATATATGATAATTTACTCATGCATAATAAAAGTTCAGTCACAAAGAATATTTTATGTTTACGAAAAAGTTTTCGCTTCCAGATTCAACTATTAATGCCGAGCAAACCATATGTTTTTGAAAAGTGCAAAGTTTACCACTGTCATGAATGGAACCCAGACACAGGCTTCCATCACCGTTTCCTCTCCAATGCATTTTGAACAATTTTATTCTGAAATGCACATAATTATGCTTAAATAGCAGCAATACTCATTTTATGGCTATTTTCTGTGGCAGTTTGGTAAATGCCTCCAACATACAGAACAATCGTCCTTTCAAACGGTATTATTTTGTGAATAAAATTGTTCAAATGCATTTTACAAAATTACATTTCTTTTTTATTACAAAATTCATTACTCGAGATCTATCCTTTAAAACCTTTCATATCACAAGTTACTACTATGCTACATTTGTATGTGTATCATCCTGCGCTGTTGGGCCGCTAACTGGACGTAAGATAACCTCATCTGTGTCTAACATATATATTTGTACCGTGTATGTGTCACGTTTTCATGCTCCATCACTATGCACATCAAAGAATTATAGATGCATTATATATACGTTATTGGACTAGTAACTTGTTATTTCATGTGACTCCAGAGTTTAGAGAATTGACCACATCACTTTTTGAAGTGTACGTTATCGTCTAACAGTTTATTTCTTTAGTAGTTTATAAAATATTGTTCTTTCGGAAACGAATCACCTCAATACTATTTTTACCACGATCGTGGATCTCATATTTTGCAAAGGATCTCCTGTTTTCCAAACCGGCCTTTTATTTAAACAAACGTTTTCGGCCTCCCGTGTCTGTAGGCAATAAATATACAGGTCACTTTCCTTCTGCAGTGAATGGGGATTAAAATTCTCTGTTGAAACAGGAGCCTCTTAATGCCATGAGAAATAGCTGAATATATCTATCCACAGCCTTTTGACATGAATACAATAATAAAAACATATTACGGATGAGAAAACTTATCGGGATATTGCAGCGGACTGTTTCGGAGAGACAGGTTTGAAGTTTTGCTTTGGTTTGCGACATTGTCCTGGTGCCATGAAACCTTACTCTTATATTCCAGATGAAGAAGATTCTTTCTTGTCTTTCTTGTGTTTCTGCAAATGCAATTACTGCCCGTCTTCTTTCTAAACACATCAATAAAAAATAATTGACATGGCTTTAGATACACCCCCCCCCCCTCTCCCAAGAACATAGATCAAAGGCAAAAACTTATCAAATACACCCAGTTAGACCTCAACTCGCACTACCATCACATTTCTGCATTATCCAGTGCAAAATGCATGCCATGAAGATACATTTTATAAAACAGAATTGGATAGAACTACAAATGTGTGGAAATAGTATGTAATGACTGAAAAAGGGCAGTGCTGCTGACATTTCTATCTTTGTTACTGGGCGCTTAACACTAAATAGTTCCATAGGCGACTTACCTGCGCCCACAAAAACTACAAATGCAAACTTTTCAAACCTTGTTTATTTTTTTTAGAACCTTCCTAGCCCAACACGTAAATGAGAAAAAAGTCCACATATTGATCAGCTCCTTTTCAAGTTACAGTCAACCATGTTTGTTTACCGACTAGAAGTTAATAAAAACAATATTTTTCAAGGAGGGGTGACCATATAAAATCAGAAATAATTTCTTTGAGCTTGCAGATATATTTATAAAACATGCATTATATTAGTCCCTTTCAGCGGTCATTTTCTCTCATTGAAATAAAACATGGAATACATATCCAGTGGAAACAAGTCTAGTATTTAGAACGCAACAAATGCTCGGTCCAAAAGTATCCTCCATGCTTGATCACCTACAGTAGGAACCCCTGGAAACCAGACGGTCAAAGACTCAGCTCACCCTACTTTACAAAGTGGTTCAGGACCTTGTTGATATACCTGCCGCTGATTACTTGACCCCAGTCACAGCAATGACCAGAGCTACACACTCCAGGAAGTTCAGACAGTTTTCAAAATCATCTGATTCTTTAAAGTTTAGCTTTTTCCCTCGTACCGTACCTTTGTGGAATTCTGTACCAGCTTCTGTACCTGAGGCTCCATCACTGGCATCATTTAGGATGGAGCTATCCACCCTCTCATTCTAAGCAATTTAAGGGGCCCAGTCACCTAGTAACTCTACAAGGGGGAACTGTGCTGTCGGGGACGTATGGGCCCTGGTACCGCCACGGAAGGCAGAGAGGTCTTTACTTGTTGAGCCAAAAGTGGCTAGGATAACTTTCTTAGATATACTGGGATAACTGGAAGCTTAACACTAAATTTTTCAACTGGTGACCTACCTGCGCCGAAAAAAAATCCTAGCCAAAACAAGATAATGAGAAAAAAATCCACATGTTGATTTACTCCTTTTCAAGTTACAGTCAACCATGTTTGTTTACAGTCTAGCACGAAGTAAATAAAAAAAAAATCAAGGAATGGTGACCATATAAAATCAGCAATACTTTCGTTGAGCTAGCAGATATATTTATATATCATGCGTCTTTTAAGTCCCTTACACCTGTCATTTTCATTATTGAAATTAAACATGGGATATGTATTCAGTGGAAGCAAGCCTGGTATTTAGTACGCAACTAAACGCTCGGTCAAGAAGTAATAAATTCCGGCATCTCCCAGTATCAAGTGCAATGCTACCAATACCGAACCTTTTTTTTTTCTTAATGACGTATCAAAAATATTGCCAAATAGAAATTTAGGTCAAATATGATAATTTACTCATGCATAATAAAAGTTCAGTCACAAAGAATATTTTATGTTTACGAAAAAGTTTTCGCTTCCAGATTCAACTATTAATGCCGAGCAAACCATATGTTTTTGAAAAGTGCAAAGTTTACCACTGTCATGAATGGAACCCAGACACAGGCTTCCATCACCGTTTCCTCTCCAATGCATTTTGAACAATTTTATTCTGAAATGCACATAATTATGCTTAAATAGCAGCAATACTCATTTTATGGCTATTTTCTGTGGCAGTTTGGTAAATGCCTCCAACATACAGAACAATCGTCCTTTCAAACGGTATTATTTTGTGAATAAAATTGTTCAAATGCATTTTACAAAATTACATTTCTTTTTTATTACAAAATTCATTACTCGAGATCTATCCTTTAAAACCTTTCATATCACAAGTTACTACTATGCTACATTTGTATGTGTATCATCCTGCGCTGTTGGGCCGCTAACTGGACGTAAGATAACCTCATCTGTGTCTAACATATATATTTGTACCGTGTATGTGTCACGTTTTCATGCTCCATCACTATGCACATCAAAGAATTATAGATGCATTATATATACGTTATTGGACTAGTAACTTGTTATTTCATGTGACTCCAGAGTTTAGAGAATTGACCACATCACTTTTTGAAGTGTACGTTATCGTCTAACAGTTTATTTCTTTAGTAGTTTATAAAATATTGTTCTTTCGGAAACGAATCACCTCAATACTATTTTTACCACGATCGTGGATCTCATATTTTGCAAAGGATCTCCTGTTTCCAAACCAGCCTTTTATTTAAACAAACGTTTTCGGCCTCCCATGTCTGTAGGGAATAAATATACAGGTCACTTTCCTGCTGTAGTGAATGGGGATGAAATTCCCTGTTGAAACAGGAGCCACTTAATGCCATGAGAAATAGCTGAATCTCTCTGTTCACAGCCTTTTGACATGAATACAATAATAAAAACATATTACGGATGTGAAAACCTATCGGGATATTGCAGCGGGCTGTTTCGGAGAGACAAATTTGAAGTTTTGCTTTGCTTGTAGACATTGTCCTACAGCCATGAAACCTTACTCTTATATTCCAGATGAAGTAGATCCTTTCTTGTATTTCTTGTGTTTCTGCAAATGCAATTACTGCACGTCTTCTTTCTAAACACATCAATAAAACATATTTTATATGGCTTTAAGGTACACCCCCCCTCCCAAAAACATAGATTGAAGGCAAAATCTTATCAAATACACCCAGTTAGAACTAAACTAGCACTACCATCGCATTTCTACATTATCCATTGCAAAGTGCATGCCATGAAGATACATTTCATAAAACACAATTGGATAGAACTACAAATGTGTGGAAATAGTATGTAATGACTGAAAAAGGGACAGTGCTGCTGACATTCCTATCTTCGTTACTGGGAGCTTAACACTAAATATTTCCATAGGCGACTTACCTGAACCCACAAAAACTACACGTACAAAACTTTTCAATCCTTGCTTTTTTATATAACCTTCCTAGCCCAACAAGTTAATGAGAAAAAAATCCATATATTAATCTGCTCCTTTTCCAGTTACAGTCAAACGTGTTTGTTTTCCGACTACAAGTAAATAAAACCAACATTTTTCAAGGAGGGGTGACCATATAAAATCAGGAATAATTTCTTTGAGCTTGCAGATATATTTATAAAACATGCATTATATTAGTCCATGTCACCTGTCATTTTCTCACATTGAAATAAAACATGGAATACATATCCAATGGAAACAAGTCTGGTATTTAGAACGCAACTAAACGCTCGGTCCAAAAGTATCATCCATGCTTGATCACCTACAGTAGAAACCCCTGGAAACCAGACGGTCAAAGACTCAGTCACCCTACCGTACAAAGTGGTTCAGGACCTTGTTGATATACCTGCCGCTGATTACTTGACCCCAGTCACAGCAAGACCAGAGATACACACTCCAGGAAAGTCAGGCAGTTTTCAACATCATCTGATTCTTTTAACGTTCGGTCCAGAAGTGATAAATTCCGGCATCTCCCAGTATCAAGAGCAATGCTACCAATACCGAACCTTTTTTTTCTTTATTACGTAACAAAAATATTGCCAAATAGAAATTTAGGTCATATATGATAATTTACTCATGCATAATAAAAGTTCAGTCACAAAGAATATCTTAAGTTTGCGAAAAAGTTTTCGCTTCCAGATTTAACTATGAAAGCCGAGCAAACCATATGTTTTTGAAAAGTGCAAAGTTTACCTCTTTCATGAATGGAACCCAGACACAGGCTTCCATCAGTATTTCCTCTCCAATGCATTTTGAATAATTTCATCTAAAATGCACAAAATTATGCTTAAATAGCAGCAATACTCATTTTATGGATTTTTTCTGTGGCAGATGTGTAAATGCCTCCAACATACAGAACAATCGTCCTTTCAACCAGTATTATTTTGTGAATACATTTGTTCAAATGCATTTTACAAAATTGCATTTGTTGTTTATTACAAAATTCATTACTCGAGATCTATCCTTTAAAACCTTTCCTATCACAAGTTACTACTATGCTACATTTGTACGTGTATCATCCTGCGCTGTTGGGCCGCACACTGGACGTAAGATAACCTCATCTGTGTCTTACATATATATTTGTACCGTGTATGTGTCACGTTTTCATGCTCCATCACTCTGCACATCAAAGAATGAAAGATGCATTATATAACCGTTATAAGACTAGTAACTTGACATTTCATGTGACTCCAGAGTTTACAGAATTGACCACTTATCACTTTTTGAAGTGTACGTTATCGTCTAACAGTTTATTTCTTTAGTAGTTTATAAAATATTGTTCTGTCGGAAACGAATCACCTCAATACTATTTTTATCACGATCGTGGTTCTCATATTTTGCAAAGGATCTCCTGTTTTCCAAACCAGCCTTTTATTTAAACAAACGTTTTCGGCCACGCGTGTCTGTAGGGAATAAATATACAGGTCACTTTCCTGCTGAAGTGAAATGGGATAAAATTCCCTGTTGAAACAGGAGCCACTTAATGCCATGAGAAATAGCTAAATATACCTGTTCACAGACTTTTGACATGAATACAATAATTAAAACATATTACGGATGAGAAAACTTATCGGGATATTGCAGCGGGCTGTTTCGGAGAGACAAATTTGAAGTTTTGCTTTGGTTTGAGACATTGTCCTAGAGCCATTAAACATTACTCTTATATTCCAGATGAAGTAGATTCTTTATTGTATTTCTTGTGTTTCTTCAAATGCATTTACTGCACGTTTTCTTTCTAAACACATCAATAAAAAATAATTTACATGGCTTTAAGGTACACCCCTCCTAAGAACATAGATCAAAGGCAAAAACTTATCAAATACATCCAGTTAGACCTAAACTCGCACTACCGTCACATTTCTACATTATCCATTGCAAAGTGCATGCCATGAAGATACATTTTATAAAACAGAATTGGATGGAACTTCAAATGTGAGAAAATAGTATGTAATGACTGAAAAAATGACAGTGCTGCTGACATTTCTATCTTCGTAACTGGGAACTTAACACTAAATATTTCCATAGGCGACTTACCTGCGCCCACAAAAATACACATACAAAACTTTTCGATCCTTCCTTTTTTATAGAACCTTCCTAGCCCAACAAGTTAATGAGAAAAAAATCTAGATATTGATCTGCTCCTTTTCAAGTTACAGTCAACCATGCTTGTTACCGACTAGAAGTAAATAAAAACAACAGTTTTCAAGGAGGGGTGACCATATAAAATCAGGAATAATTTCTTTGAGCTTGCAGATATATTTATAAAACATGCATTATATTAGTCCATGTCACCAGTCATTTTGGAATACATATCCAGTGGAAACAAGTCTGGTATTGAGAACGCAACTAAACGCTCGCACCAAAAGTATCATCCGTGCTCGATCACCTACAGTAGGAACCCCTGGAAACCAAACGGTCAAAGACTCGGTCACCCTACTGTACAAAGTGGTTCAGGACCTTGTTGATATACCTGCCGCTGATTACTTGACCCCAGTCACAGCAAGGACCAGAGCTACACACTCCAGGAAGTTCAGACAGTTTTCAAAATCATCTGATTCTTTTAAGTTTAGCTTTTTTCCTCTTACCGTACCTTTGTGGAATTCATTACCAGCTTCTGTAGCAGAGGCTCCATCACTGGCATCATTTAGGATGGAGCTATCCAACCTCTCATTCTAAGCAAGTTAAGGGGCCCAGTCACCTAATAACTCTGCAAGGGGGAGCTGTGCTGTCGGCGACGTATGGGCCCTGGTACCGCCACGGAAGGCAGAGAGGTCTTTACTTGTTGAGCCAAAAGTGGCTGGGATAACTTTTTTCCCTTTTCTCTCATTTATGTTGTACCTCTGTGCTTATATATTATATTATTTTTAGTCCTATTTCCTCGTAATTTTACGCTAATTTTAGACTAAATACTACTTCTTGTGGACTATATTCACTTAGTTTTCATCTTTCTAGCGCTAACCATAACGAAGTCATATCCGTTGAGTAATAGTCAAGATTGACGGACCAACGTATAGATGTAGATGTAGAATAAAAAATAATTTACATGGCTTTGAGATACACCCCTCTCACAAGAACAAAGATCAGAGGCAAAAACTCATAAAACACACCCAGTTAGACCTAAATTCGCTCTACCATCACATTTCTACATTATCCATTGCAAATGCATGCCACGAAAATACATTTTATAAAACAGAATTGGATAGAACTACAAATGTGTGGAAATAGTATGTAATGACTGAAAAAGGAAGTGCTGCTGACATTTCAATCTTTGTTACTTGGAGCTTAACACTAAACTTTTCAATTGGTGACCTACCTGCGCCCACAAAAACTACACATACAAAACTTTTCAAACCTTGCTTTCATTATAGAACCATCCTAGCCAAACAAGTTAATGAGAAAAAAATCCACATGTTGATCTACTCCTTTTCAAGTTACAGTCAACCATGTTTGTTTACAGACTAGAACGAAGTAAATAATAATAAAAAAAAACATTTTTCAAGGAGGGGTGACTATGTAGTGTCAGCAATACTTTCTTTGAGCTTGCAGATATATTAATATATCAAGCATCATTTAAGTCCTTTACACCTGACATTTTCAATATTGAAATTAAACATGGGGTATATATTCAGTGGAAGCAAGTCTGGTATTTAGAACGCAACTTAACGCTCGGTCCAGAAGTGACAAATTCCGGCATCTCCCAGTATCAAGTGCAATGCTACCAATACCAAACCCTTTTTTTCTTTACGACGTAACAAAAATATTGCCAAATAGAAATTTAGGTCATATATGATCATTTACTCATGCATAATAAAAGTTAAGTCACAAAGAGTATTTTAGGTTTGCGAAAAAGTTTTCGCTTCCAGATTCAACTATGAGAGCCGAGCAAACCATATGTTTTTGAAAAGTGCAAAGTTTACCTCTTTCATGAATGGAACCCAGACACAGGCTTCCATCAGTATTTCCTCTCCAATGCATTTTAACAATGTTATTCTAAAATGCACAGAATTATGCTTAAATAGCAGCAATACTCATTTTATGGCTATTTTCTGTGGCAGTTGGATAAATGCCTCCAACATACAGAACAATCGTCCTTTCAACCGGTATTATTTTGTGAATACATTTGTTCAAATGCATTTTACAAAATTATATTTCTTTTTTATTACAAAATTCATTACTCGAGATCTATCCCTTAAAACCTTTCCTATCACAAGTTACTACTACCATGCTACATTTGTGCGTGTATCATCCTGCGCTGTTGGGCCGCACACTGGACGTAAGATAACCTCATCTGTGTCAAACATATATATTTGTACCGTGTACACCGTCTATCATCTACACCGGAAATAGAATCCCGGTGAATCGATAAAAATGAATGAAGGATAAGGGGTGCCGCTTGAAAATGGATATTTTTACTGCTTGTAAGTTTTAGTTTTAGAATACTGTAATCAATATCAGTAGTGGACATAATTTGCTTCTGCTGTGAGAAGTGTTTTGATTATTAAACACACAATCGTGCAATTACAGAGCCAATATTCGATAGCTGGTACCACGAACTGAATGGATTTTGACAAGTTCCTTGTTGTTTTTTTAATGTTTATGCCTTTCTACTGAAGGTTTTCCACTTAATCAGATAGAACAATGATCAAAAAATAATTTGCAAAAGAAACTCGCCTCAAACTGTACTTTCAACACAACTGTTTGCCAAAACGTAAATTTACCTGTTGTACGGCGAATAGTAGCTTGGTGTACGGCTTATAGCAAATTATTGTAACAGAAAGTGTACGGCGAATAGTTCCATGTTTATAGCTGATAACATTTTAAAAGTAACTCGACCGTTCCTACGGTGCTTCTCATACATCCATGAGGATTGTACTGCTCTGTATGTATGATGAAACGTATGTCTTGTCAAAGTTGGGTGTTATATTTTGTCAAACATGCTGCTTATGGGTAACGGAATGTAAACAATGGTCGGCATGAACTGGGGCTAAATCAAGGGACTCACCTGTCACAACATCTTTATCCAGTGTCATCAGAATTTTATAAACACACTTCAACAGTTTTCACCCTTTCTCTCGTCATATTAGCAAGAATCACTCACAATATTGTAATGTTAGTTAGCAACTAATTACTATGTATAGTTTTAAGACCATATTTTGCCACATAGGCGTTATTTTGGGTTAAAAAGAAATGCGCATTATCAAAACACGCCAGCTCAAATATAGACGCGTGGAATATGTTCTATAAAAGGGTTATCCTTTGGAAGCAAATAATACACCACATACAGTGAAACTTCGATGACTCGAACACAGGTGTCTCTTTAACCATGGTTGATTCGAACTCATTCTTGAGTCCCTAGAAAAAACTTTCCATAGGGCCTGATAAAACATTGTTAGGGATAACTTCGAACAAATGTTATTGTGAAAAGATATGTTGTGTGTACTCATTAGAATCGCCTACACACAGCATACCTTAATTTAATATAAGCGTTATGCCTCCTGATAAAAATAACCCTCAGAGGCTCGAACTACTACTGTCTCGAACACATTTTCACCACATTTTTGGAAAGTTGTGACTTCCCCCCCTCACCCCCCCCCAAAAAAAAAAACAAAAAAAAAAACATACCGATTTGGAACGGTCAACAATAAGTTTTAGGGGGCTTAAGTTATTTTAACGACATCCAAACCATTACTTTTATTTTACTTGATGATGGGGTATAAAACCTGATCATTCTGTTTTTTTTTTTTTTTGTCTGTTGCATGATGTTTTTCCTACTTACCATTAATCAACACGTGTAACAAAGAACAAATATAAAAGCCACAATGACTCTTGTCTGACGACGAACGCAGCATTAGTTGAGACTTGGTGGACCAAACGACAAACATAGATTTTCACTGCAGTCCTACGGGCCCCGCCCATCGGGGCTTGGAGAAATAGATTGGGATGCACGGTGCTTCCACGCAGGACTGAAACTACCGCACGTGAGTACTGGTTAACTTCTTTGATGGACTATGCCAGCCCAGGAAAAGTAGTCCAAGTCAAACCGTCCAGTGCATATAAGCCCTATTGGTTTCATTGGGCGGCAGGGCTTGAGATGTCATTTCATCTCAATGTCGGGTAAAAGTCCCACAAAACTGGAAGCAACGTCTCCAAAATGACCTAAATTGTGTTGACGGGGACGTTAAACCACGACCAAACAAACAAACTGCAGTCCTTCGTCCCGCCCATCGGGGCTTGAAGACATAGATTGGGCTGCATGATACTTCCAGAGCTTAAACCGCCCACACACGAGTACTGGTAAACGGCTAATCGGCTGTAAGCCTGCCCAGGAAAAGTGGTGTGAGTCTGAACGTTCATGCATATCACCATATTGGTTTCGGGAGCTTTCCACTAAATGTTTTCCATAGGCGACAATAGTAACCTTTTACCTGTTCCCACAAAAACTACACATACAAAACTTTTCAAACCTTACTTGTTTATAGAGCCATCCTAGCCCAACAAGTTAATGAGAAAAAAAACACATGTTGTCCGGCTCATTTTCAAGTTACAGTCAACCATGTTTGTTTACCTGCTAGAACGGAGTAAATAAAACCAACATTTTTAAAGGAGGGTTGAGCATATAAAATCAGCAAAAATTTCTTTGAGCTTGCAGATATATTTATAAAACATGCATCATTTTAGTCCCTTATACCTATCATCTTCTCACATTGAAATAAAACATGGGATATATATCCAATGGAAGAAAGTCTGGTATTTAGAACGCAACTAAAAGCTCTGTCCCAAAGTGATAAAACCCGGTACCTCCCAGTATTTAGTGTAATGCTACCTTTCATTCGGCGGCAGGGGCTAAGATATCATTTCATCTCATTGTCGGGTAAAAGTCCCACAAAATTGGAAGCAACGTCTCCAAAATGACCCATATAGTGTTGACGGGGTCGTTAGACTCGACAGTCAAATTCAATCAAACAAACAAACACCTATTAGCTTCACATGACTCACATAGCCTAGCCAATTGAGGTATGCCTAGGCAATTGGTATATGTCATTCAACACAAGTAAATTGGACAATGCTTAGCACAACCCAAGGAATACAGCAGTAGAAATGAGTATACTTTAGTAGAAACTTTTTTTATTTGTTTGTTTGAATTGAGGTTTAACGTCCCCATCAATACTATTTAGGTCATTTTGGAGACTTTGCCTCCAATTTTGTGACTTTTACATACAGAGCCGCCGGACAAATCAAAGGAATTTACATGTAGGGAAGGTCAGATTCGCGCCATTTTGCCTGGACAGGCTTTGACACTCTAAGCGGTTTACCAGTAGTCATGCGGTCGATTTGGAAGTTTGATTTTTGATTGATTGATTTGAGGTTTAACGTCCCCGTCGACACTGTAAAGGTCATTTTGGAGACGTTGCTTCCAATTTTGTGGGACTTTTACCCGACATTGACTGATGAAATGACATCTCAAGCCCTGCCGCCCAATGAAACCAATAGGGTTTATAAGCATGGACGGGCCGACTCGCATCACTTTACCTGGGCAGGCTTAGATCCTATAAGCAGTTTACCAGTACTCGTGTGCGGGTCGGTTTCAGCTCTGCGTGGAAACATCATGCAGCCCATATACTTCTTCAAGCCCCGATGGGCGGGGGCCGATCTGCATGGAAGTATCATGCAGTGTAATAGCTCAGCCGTTAATGCGTTTGCCTCTGATTTTAGGGGTCTGCGGTTCGATTTGCTGCAGCGGTAATAAAGTTGCGGTGTCCAAACATGCTACACTGGTATCATTTGCCGAGATAAATGCCCAAAAATGCACCGTCTATCGGATCGGGACGTTAACTGGATCCCCCTACCCCCGTGCAGGGAGAATCATCCCTTATGCAAGTTAGAGATCTTTACGTAATTACATGACGAGTTTAAACAATAGTTTATTAGTTAACTATACAATCATAACGTGTACTCAACTAATATACTATTGTTTAAACTAATCGTGTAATGTAATCACAATAATGGAGAGCTCTCAGATCCATTACCTGTGACAAATGGAGTCAAGCAAGGCTGTGTGCTAACCTAGACACTGTTCAGCATGATGTTCGCTGCCATGCTCACAGATGTTTTCCAGGAGGGTGACAACGCCATACCGATTAGGTTTCGCTTTGATGGGAAGCTTTTCAATCTCGAGAGGTTGCAAGCCAAATCCAAGGTGCAAACAGAGGTGCTAGAGGAGTTCGTCATTGGAGATGACATGGCACAAGGTGCATAATTACTGTGTAGGTTTTCATCCTGCAGATCTGGGGTATGCGTAATGTACACCTGACAGTAATGGCCAATTATGTCCGATCGCAGTGGTGGTTTTAGGGGTACTCAACGGCCCAGTCAACACTATTTAGGTCATTTTACCGAACAGTTTACCTAGCCACCCTTCTCCTGTGCAGGCTTATACGTAAGCGGTTATACTCTTCTTGAATCAGCGGAAGGGAGAAAATGAAGGAGATAATGACCGAAGAAAAGATTTCATGATCAATTTCCTCCACAACAGTGTTGCTGTTGGATAGATAGATAGATAGATAGATAGATAGATAGATAGATAGATAGATAGATAGATAGATAGATAGATAGATAGAATCTCCATGATCCTTTGGTCGGGGCAAGCATATATACCCTTAAAGTTGGATAAAAAACGGAAATGGTCCATCATTGGCATTTAACAGTTAAGAATACAGGGGTAGCCATATCTATTCGCCGTACCCTTTTTTGGCTATATTCCGTACAGCTACCTGGTTGTAAACAGCTAAACGCCGTACACATGGATTTTTGGTTTTTAATAAATACGCTTAGTGTATGATAAAATCATGACCAGAGAAAGTTTTCAGATACTATCCATTATAAACAGAAACAGGTGAAAGAAAGTTTAAGCGGAAATAAATCAAGAAATTATAAAATCTGTAACCTTTTTTTCGAAAATGCTGGTCTTCACCCAGTACCAAGCATCGTTAAACTTGTGTTTCTGACTTTAAATCGATACATACAGCATAGAAAAACGCATAAAATCTTGCAGAAATCCCTCTGTTATTTCAAGGAAATAAATTTACACTTCGCGGGCAGAAAATAGATAAGAAATAAAGGCTACACTCACCGTGTTCCATGCCTACTTTCGGTTTCAATCGATTCACCGGGATTCTATTTCCGGTGTAGATGATAGACGGTGGTGTATGTGTCACGTTTTCATATCCCATCACTCTACACATCAAAGAATGAAAGATGCATTATATATACGTTATTAGACTAGTTACATGTCATTTCATGTGACTCCAGAGTTCATAGAATAGGACCCTTATGACTTAGTTTGAAGTGTACGTTATCATCTAACAGTTGATTTCTTAAGTAGATTATAAAATCTTGTTCTCTCGGAAACGAATCAACTCAATACTACTTTTTATCACAATATTGGATCTCATATTTTGCAAAGGATCTCCTGTTTTCCAAACCAACCCTTTTTAAAAACAAACGTTTCTGGCCTCCCGTGTCTGTAGGGAATACAAGTCACTTTCCTGCTGAAGTGAATGGGGATGAAATTCCCTCATGAAACAGGAGCCACTTAATGCCGTGAGAAATAGATGAAAATATCTTTTCACAACCTTTTGACATGAATATCATGATTAAAACATATAACGGATGTAAAAACTTATCGGAATATTGCAGCGGCCAGTTCCGGAGAGACACATTTTACATTTTGCTTTGGTTTGAGACATTGTCCTAGAGCCATGAAACCTTGCTCTTATATTCCAGATGAAGTAGATTCTTTCTTGTGTTTCTTGTGTTTCTGCAAATGCAATTACAAAGTAGAAGTAAAACAAAGATCAGGAATTGATACAATTAACTAACTCCGCCCATGAAAGACACCAAAGGGAAAGAAATACAAACATTAAGCGACCAAACCATAATGGAAACCTAAACAAACGAAGGCCATAAGGACAGTTACTTTCCCACAAAATGGCCATATGGCCATCCAAAATTAAAAGACACAAGTGATACACACAGTAAGTATCAAACAACAACATACAGTAGAACTTCGATGGCTCGAACACCGATGGCTCGTTTACCATGGATGAGTCGAACCCATTCTTGAGCCCCTTGCGAAATCCTCTACATAAGAAATAGGGGGGGATATTTAAGGAGATTTTAGTATTTTATCTTGCAAATGTATGCTATGTGTACTCATTAGAATCGCCTCGATGAGGCGATTCTAATGAGTACATACAGCATACATTTTCATTATAGAACACCGAAAAGATGTCTTAAAGTATCTCGTTATGCCTCCTGACAGTAACCCTCAGTGGCTCGAACTACCCCTGTCTCCTTTCGAGGTCCTAAAGATGTTCGAGCCATTGAAGTTCGACTGTAAATAAATCGCCACAGAAGAGCCGCCTTGGAACGGTCAGTGGAAGATTTCCACTGGGGGGGGGGGGGGGGGGGGCTTAAATCGATTTTACGTGGCCACAATCCTCGCCCTTACTTCCGTCGCAATTTAGACAAATAATTTGTTCAGTCCGCATGAAGGCCTCCTAACTCATCAGTGCAACATCTCCGTGAACACAAAAATCAAAGAACCACAGAGGTGAGACAACGGTGAGGACTCGACAGCAAGAAACCACTGAAATGCTGGAGCAAAAGAAAACCAACAGTTAGGCTCCGATGAGCCCGACCAGAGACAGAGCATCAGGCACCAACCAACATTATCTCTCTAATTCTCAATAAGCTTTTACGTTGGAGCCGTCATAGAATCTGAGGCCTGGCCCACCGGCGTGCAATTAAAGAGGAAAGCAAAGTTGCCAACCGTGATTGGGTTAACTACCATGCATGCAGTCTGTCGTATAATATCCATGTTGTACCCAATCTTTTTATATCGAAGAATGATTTTACGAAATTGGGTGCTGAAGTCATTGCGGTTATATATTTTTCTGAATTTATATACTAAGTCACCATAAAATTCGGGTTCCGATAGACCTTGTTGAAGAAGAGATTTAAGTCTAATATTGAATTTTGAAATTAAATCAGAATGGCGTCTATAAAATTTTGAAAAGGCTTTGCGTAGTTTATGGTACCGATAACCCTGATTAAGGAGTTTAGCCGTTAATAATTTATTACGAGTGTTGAAGTCAGTTACATGACTACATACTCTAGCAAATCGAATTAATTGCGAAATATAAACGCCATAGGATGGCGCACGAGGAACATCACCATCCAAAAAAGGAGAATTTTCAATCTCAAAATCAAAGTCGCGTTTATTATAAATTTTGCACGAAACAAATCCATCTACAATAGATAGATGTAAATCCAAAAAACAGGGCCTCGGTATCAGAAGAATTTGCTTTATTTAACTGAAGTTCTAGGGGGTAAATCTGACTGATCAAACCATCAAAATAGGTATTATCAATATTTAATAAATCATCTAAATATCTAGAAGAAGAGCTAAAAGCTTCAATAATTTCAGATTGTTATCAATGGAAAGCGACAAAATGAAGTCTCTTTCATAACAATACAAGAACAGATCAGCCACAAGAGGTGCGCAATTAGTAGCCATCGGAATACCCACAATTTGTCTAAATAACTTAGTACCGAATCTAATATAAATATTGTCAAGTAGAAAGGTGAGGGCATCACACACTTTCTGACATGACCAAAGTGTATAATTCTTATGCTCTTTACAAGTCTTCTTTCTAAGCACATCAACAAAAATTAATTTAAATGGCTTTAAGGTACACTGTCCTCCCAAGAACATAGATAAGATGCAAAAACTCATTAGATACACCCAGTTAGACCTAAATTAGCACTACCATCACATTTCTACATTATCCATTGCAAAATGCATGCCATGAAGATACATTTAATAAAACAGAATTGGATAGAACTAGACATGTGTGGAAATAGTATGTAATGGCTGAAAAAAGAACAGTGCTGCTGACATTTCTATCTTTGTTACTGGTAGCTTAACACTAAATATTTCCGTATGCGACTTACCTACGCCCACAAAAACTACACATACAAAACGTTTCAAACCTTGCTTGTTTGTAGAAACATCCTAGCTTAACAAGTTAATGAGAAAAATCCACATGTTGATCTGCTTCTTTTCAAGTTACAGTCAACCATGTTTGTTTACCGACTAGAACGGAGTAAATACAACCAACATTTTTAAAGGAGGGGTGACAATATTTAACCAGCAACAATTTCTTTGAGCTTTAAGATATATTTATAAAACATGCATTATTTTAGTCCCGTTTACCTGTCATTTTCTCACAATGAAATAAAACCTGGGATATATATTCAATGGAAGCAGGTCTGGTATTAGAACGCAACTAAAAACTCGGTCAAAAAGGGATAAAACACGGCACCTCCCAGTATCTAGTGCAATGCTACCAAAAACCGAACCCTAATTTTCTTTATGACGTATGAAAAGAATTGCCAAATAGAAATTAAGTCGTATCTGATAATTTACTGATGCATAAAAAAGTTCAGTCACAAAGAATATTTTAAGTTTGACAAAAGTTATCGCTTCAAGATTCAACTATGAATGCAGAGCAAACTGTATGTTTTTGAAAATGCAAAGTTTACCTCTTTCTGGAATGGAACCCAGACACTCGCTTGCATCAGTATGTCCACTCCAATGTCTTTGGAACGATTGTATCCTAAAATGCACAAATATATACCTAAATAGCTATTTTCTGTGGCAGTTGGGTAAAAGCCTCCAACATACAGAACAATCGTCCGTTCATCCGGTATTATTTTGCCAATAAATTTGTTCAAATGTATCTTTCAAAATTACATTTCATTTTCATTACAAAATTCATAACTCGAGATCTGTCCTTTTAAACCCTTCCTGTCTCGTGTTACTACCATGCTACATTTGTACGTGTATCATCCTGCGCTGGTGGGCCGCACACTGGACGGAAGATAACCTCATCTGTGTCAAACATATGAGTTTGTAATGTGTATGTGTCACTTTTTCATGCACCATCACTCTGCACATCAAAGAATGAAAGATGCATTATATATACGTAAGTAGACAAATAACGTGTCATTTCATGTGGCTCCAGAGTCTACAGAATTGGACACATCACTTCTTTTTGAAGTGTACTTTAACAGATTATATCTTAAGTAGTTTATAAAATCTTGCTCTTTCGGAAACGAATCACCTCAATACTAATTTTTTATCACATTCGTGGAATTCATATTTTGCAAGTGATCTCCTGTTTTCCAAACCATCCTTTTATTCAAACGAACGTTTTCGACCTCCCTTGTCTGTAGGGATTAAATATACAGGTCACCTTCCTTCTTTCGAGAATGGGGATGAAATACTCTGTTGAAACACGGACCACTTAATGCCAGGAGATAGATCAGAGGCAAAAACTCAAAGAATACACCCAGTTAGACCTAAATTCGAACTAACATCACATTTTTTCATTATCCATGGCAAAATACATGCCATGAAGATACATTTTATGAAACAAAATTGGATAGAACTATAAATGTGTGGAAATAGTATGTATTGACTGAAAACAAGACAGTGCTGTTGACATTTTTACCTTTGCTATTGGCAGCTTAACAGGGATATTTCCATAGGCGACTTACCTGCGCCCACAAAATCTACACAAACAAAACTTTTCAAACCTCGCTTGTTTATATATGTTCACATCCTTCAGACACGAATAAAATAAATTAGAACATATAACGGATGAGAAAACTTATCGGGATATTGCAGCGGGCTGTTTCGGAGAGACAATTTTTAAGATTTGCTTTGGTTTGTGACATAGTCCTAGTGCCATGAAACCTTATTCTTATATTCCAGATGAAGTAGATTCTTTCTTGTGTTTCTGCAAATAGAATTACTGCAAGTCTTCTTTCGAAACATATCAATAAAAAATATTTAAATGGCTTTAAAGTACACACCCTGCAAAGAACTTAGATCAGAGGCAAAAACTCAAAGAATACACCCAGTTAGACCTAAATTCGAACTAACATCACATTTTTGCATTATCCATGGCAAAATACATGCCATGAAGATACATTTTATGAAACAAAATTGGATAGAACTATAAATGTGTGGAAATGGTATGTATTGACTGAAAACAAGACAGTGCTGTTGACATTTTTACCTTTGCTATTGGCAGCTTAACAAGAAATATTTCCATAGGCGACTTACCTGCGCCCACAAAATCTACACAAACAAAACTTTTCAAACCTCGCTTGTTTATAGCACCATCCTAGCCCAATAAGTTATTGAGAAAAATCCACACGTGTATCTACTCCTTTTCAGGTTACAGTCCACCATGTTTGTTTAAACAATAGAACGGAGTAAATACAAACCAACATTTTTAAAGGAGGGTGACCATATCAAATCAGCAACAATTTCTATGGGCTTGCAGATATATTTATAAAACATACATCATTTTAGTACCTTACACCTGTCATTTTCTTACATTGAAATGAAACATGGGATATGTATCCAATGGAGGCAGGTCTGGTATTTAGAACGCAACTAAAAGTTCGGTCCAAAAGTGAATAAAATATATAGGTCACTTTCCTCCTGTACTGAAAGGGGATGAAATTCCCTGTTGAAACAGGAGCCACTTAATGCCATGAGAAATAGCTGAATATATCTGTTAACAACGTTTTAACATGAATACAATAATTAAAACATATAACGGATGAGAAAACTTATCGGGATATTGCAACGGGCTGTTTCGGAGAGACAAATTTTAAGTTTTTCATTGGTTTGAGACAATGTCCTAGAGCCAAGAAACCTTACTCTTATATTCCAGATGAAGTAGATTCTTTCTTGTGTTTCTGCAAATTCCATTACTGCAAGTCTTCTTTCTAAACACATCAATCAAAATTAATTTTCATGGCTTTAAGGTACACCCCACTCCCAAGAACATAGATCAGCGACAAAACCTCATCACATACACCCAGTTAGACCTAAATTGGCACTACCATCACATTTCTACATTATCCACTCCAAAATGCATGCCATGACGATACATTTTATAAAACAGAATTGGATAGAACTACAAATGTGTGGAAATAGTATGTAATGACTGAAAAAAGGACAGTGCTTCTGACATTTCTATCTTTGTTACTGGGAGCTTAACACTAAATATTTCCATAGGCGACTTACCACCTCCGCCCACAAAACCTACACATACACAATTTTTCAAACTTTGCTTTTTTATAGAACCATCCTAGCCCATCAAGTTAATGAGAAAAAAATCCACATATTGATCTGCTCCCTTTTCAAGTTACAGACAACCATGTTTGTTTACCGACTAGAACGGAGTAAATACCAACCAACAATTTTTAAAGGAGGGGTGACCATATTAAATCAGCAACAATTTCTTTGAGCTTACATATATATTTTTAAAACATGCATCATTTAAGTCCCATAAACCTGTCCTTTTCTCACAATGAAATAAAACATTGGTTATATATTCAATGGAAGCAGGTCTGGTTTTCTGAACGCAACAAAAGGTCGGTCCAAAAGTGATAAAACCCGGAGAGTGACCATATCAAATCAGCAACAATTTCTTCGGGCTTGCAGATACATTAATAAAACATGCATCATTTTAGTCCCTTACAGCTGTCATTTTCTTACATTGAAATAAAACATGGGATATATATATATATATATATATATATATATATATATATATATATATATATATATATATATATATATATATATATATATATATATATATATATATCCAATATATATATATATATATATCCAATGGAAGCAGGTCTTGTATTTAGAACGCAACTAAAAGTTCGGTCCAAAAGTGAATATAATATACAGGTCACTTTAGTGATGTAGTGAATGGGGATGGAATTCCCCGTTGACCATGCTAATAAACCCTTTTGGTTTCATTGGGCGACAGGGCTTGAGATGTCATTTCATCTCAATGTCGGGTAAAAGTCCCACAAAATTGGAAGCAACGTCTCCAAAATGACCTTTACAGTGTTGACGGGGACGTTAAACCTCAAATTAAACAAAACAAACAAACAAAATTCCCCGTTGAAACAGGAGCCACTTAATGCCATGAGAAAAAGCTGAATATATCTTTTCACAACCTTGTGACACGAATACAATAATTAAAACATATAACGGATGAGAAAAACTTATTGGGATATTGCAGCGGGCGGTTTCGGAGAGACAAATTTGAAGTTTTGCTTTGGTTTGAGACATTGTCCTAGAGCCATGAAACCTTACTCCTATATTCCAGATGAAGTAGATTCTTTCCTGTGTTTCTTGTGTTTCTGCAAATGCAATTACTGCTCTTCTTCTTTCTTAACACATCAATAAAAATAATTTGCATGGCTTTAAGGTACACCCCCTCCAAAGAACATAGATCAGAGGCAAAAACTCATCAAATACACCCACTTAGACCTAAATTCGCACTACCAACACATTTCTACATTATCCATTGCAGAATGCATGCCATGAAGATACATTTTATAAAACAGAATTGGATAGAACTACAAATGTGTGTAAATAGTATGTAATGACTGAAAACAGGACAGTGCTGTTTGCATTTTTTACCTTTGGTATTGGATGTTAACAATAAATATTTCCATAGGCGACTTACCTGCGCCCACAAAATCTACACAAACGAAACATTTCAAACCTCGCTTGTTTACAGAACCATTCTAGCCCAATAAAATATTGAGAAAAATCCACATGTTGACCTGCTTCTTTTCAAGGTACTGTCAACCATCTTTGTTTACAAAATAGAACGGAGAAAATACAAACCAACATTTTTAAAGGAGGGTGACCATATCAAATCCGCAACAATGTCTATGGGCTTGAAGATGTATTTATAAAACATGCATCATTTTAGTCCCTTACACATGTCATTTTCTGACATTGAAATAAAACATGGGATATATATCCAATGGAAGCAGGTCTGGTATTTAGAATGCAACTAAAAGTTCGGTCCAGAATTGAATAAAATATACCGGTCACTTTCCTGCTGTAGTGAATGGGGATGAAATTTCCTGTTGGAACAGGAGCAAGTTAATGCCATGAGAAATAGCTGAAAGTATCTTTTTTCAAAATTTGACATGAAATACAATTATTAAAACATATAACGGATGAGAAAACTTATCGGGATATTGCAGCGGGCTGTTTCGGAGAGACAAATTTTAAGTTTTGCTTTAGTCTGAGACATTTTCCTAGAGCCATGAAACCTTACTCTTATACTCCAGATGAAGTAGATTCCGTCTTGTGTTTCTTGTGTTTCTGCAAATGCAATTACTCATTACTAAAAAAACGTATTGGGATATTGCAGCGGGCTGTTTCGGAGAGACAAATTTTAAGTTTTGCTTATGTTTGAGACATTGTCCTAGATCAATGAAACCTTACTCCTATATTCCAGATGAAGTAGATACTATCTTGTGTTTTTTGTGTTTCTGCAAATGCAATTACTGCACGTCTTCTTTCTAAACACATCAATTATAATAATTTTCATGGCTTTAAGGTACACCCCCCTCCCAAGAACATAGATCAGAGGCAAAAACTCATCAAATACACCCAGTTAGAACTAAATTCGCACTTCTATCACAAACCTACATTATCCATTGCAAAATGCATGCCATGAAGATACATTTTATTAAACAGAATTGGATAAAACTACAAAAGTGTAGAAATAATATGTAATGACTGAAAAAAGGACAGTGCTGCTGACATTTCTATCTTTGCTACTAGGAGCTAAACACTAAATATTTCCATAGGCGACTTACCTTCGCCCACAAAAACTACACATACAAAACTTTTCAAACCTTGCTTTTTGTAGACCCACCCTAGCCCAACAAGTTAATGAGAAAAAAAATCAACATGTTGAACTGCTCCTTTTCAAGTAACAGTCAACCATGTTTGTTTACTAAACAACAACATTTTTCAAGGAGGGGTGACCATATAAAATCAGCAATAATTTATTTGAGCTTGCAGATATATTTATAAAACATGCATCTTTTTATTCCCTTGCACCTGTCATTTTCTCACATTGAAGTAAAACATGGGATATATATCCAATGGAAGCAAGTCTGGTATTTAGAACGCAACGAAACGCTCGGCCAAAAGTGATAAAACCCTGCACCTTCAGGGTATCAAGTACAAGGCTACCAATACCGAACTCTTTTTTTTCTTTATGAGGTATTAAAAGAATTGCCAAATAGAAATTAAGGTCATATATGATAATTAACTATGCATAATAAAAGTTCAGTCACAAAGAATATTTTAAGTTTGCGAAAAAGTTATCGCTTCCAGATTCAACTATGAAAGCCGAGCAAACCATACGTTTTTGAAACTGCAAAGTCTACCTCTTTCTGGAATGGAACCCTGACACCGGCTTGCATCAGTATTTCCTCTCCGATGCATTTGGAACAATTCTATCCTAAAATGCACAGACTTGTGCCTAAATAGCACCAATATTCATTTTATGGCTATTTTATGTTGCAGTTGTGTAAAAGCCTCCAACATACAGAAAAATCATCCGTTCAACCGGTATTATTTTGTGAATACATTTGTTCAAATGCATTTTACAAAATTACATTTCTTTCTTATTACATAATTCATAACTCGAGATCTATCCTTTTAAACATTTCCTATCTCAACTTACTACCATGCTACATTTGTACGTGTATCATCCTGTGCTGATGGGCCGCACACTGGACGTAAGATAACCTCATCTGTGTCTTACATATATATTTGTACCGTATATGTGTCACGTTTTCATACGCCATCACTACGCACATCAAAGAATGAAAGATGCATTATATACGTTATTAGACTAGTAACTTGTCATTTCATGTGCCTCCAGAGGTTACAGAATTGGACACTTTTCACTTATTATTGAAGTGTACGTTATCACCTAACAGTTTATTTCTTTAGTAGTTTATAAAATCTTGTTCTTTCGGAAACGAATCACCTCAATACTATTTTGTATCACGATCGTGGATCTCATGTTTTTCAAACCAACCTTTTATTTAAACAAACGTTTTCGGCCTCCCGTGTCTGTAGGGAATAAATATACAGGTCACTTTCCTGCTGTAGTGAATCGGGATGAAATTCCCTGTTGAAACAGGAATCACTTAAGGCCATGTGTAATAGCTTGATATATCTGTTAACAACGTTTTGACATGAATACAATAATTAAAACATATAGCGGATGAGAAAACGTATCGGGATATTGCAGCGGGCTGTTTCGGAGAGACAAAGTTTACGTTTTGCTTTAGTCTGAGACATTTTCCTAGAGCCATGAAAAGTAGAAGTAAAACAAAGATCAGGAATTGATACAATTAACTTACTGCATCCATAAAAGACACCAAAGGGAAAGAAATACAAACATTAAGCGACCAGACCATAATGGAAACCTAAACAAAGGAAGGCCATATGGACAGTTACTTTCCCACAAAATGGCCATATGGCTATCCAAAATTAAAAGACACAAGTGATACACACAGTAAGTAACAAACAACAACATAAATAAATCGCCACAGAAGAGCCGCCTTGGAACGGTCAGTGGAAGATTTCCACTGGGGGGCTTAAATCGATTTTACGTGGCCACAATCCTCGCCCTTACTTCCGTCGCGATTTAGACAAATAATTTGTTCAGTCCGCATGAAGGCCTCCTAACTCATCAGTGCAACATCTCCGTGAACACAGAAATCAAAGAACCACAGAGGTGAGACAACGGTGAGGACTCGACAGCAAGAAACCACTGAAATGCTGGAGCAAAAGAAAACCAACAGTTAGACTCCTTACTCTTATGTTACAGATGAAGTAGATTCCGTCTTGTGTTTCTTGTGTTTCTGCAAATGCAATTACTGCAAGTCTTCTTTCTAAACACATTTATCAAAATTAATGTGCATGGCTTTAAGGTACACCCCTCCCAAGAACATAGATCATAGGAAAAAAACTCATAAAATACACCCAGTTAGACCTAAATTGGCACTACCATCACATTTCTTCATTATCCATTGCAAAATGCATGCCATGAAAATAAATTTTATAAAACAGAATTGGATAGAACTACAAATGAGTGGAAATAGTAAGTAATGACTGAAAAAAGGAAAGTGCTGCTAACATTTCTATCTTTGCTACTGGGAGCTTAACACTAAATATTTCCATAGGCGACTTGCCTGCGCCCACAAAAACTACACATACAAAACTTTTCAAAAATCAACCATGTTTGTTTACCGACTAGTACGGCGTAAATACAAAGCAACATTTTTAAAGGAAGGGTCACATTATTAAATCGGCAACAATTTCTTTGAGCTTGCAGATATATTTATAAAACATGCATCATTTTAGTCCCGTACACCTGTCAATTTCTCACAATGAAATAAAACATGGGATATATATTCGATAGAAGCAGGTCTGGTATTTAGAACGCAACTAAAAGCTCGGTCCTAAAGTGATAAAACCCGGCACCTCCCAGTATCTAATGCTACCAAAACCGACATCTAATTTTCTTTATGACGTATGAAAAGAAATGCCAAATAGAAATAAGGTCATATCTGATAATTTACTCACGCATAATAAAAGTTCAGTCACAAAGAATCTTTTAAGTTTGCGAAAAAGTTATCGCTTACAGATTCAAATATGAATGTTGAGCGAACCGTATGTTTTTGAAAATGCAATCTTTACCTCTTTCTGGAATGAAATCCAGACACTGGCTTGCATCAGTAATTCCTCTCCAATGTCTTGGAACAATTCTATCCTAAAATGCACAGATATATGCCTAAATAGCACCAATACTCATTCTTATGGCTATTTTCTATGGCAGTTGGGTAAAAGCCTCCAACATACAGACCAATCGTCCGTTCATCCGGTATTATTTTGCCAATAAATTTGTTCAAATGTATCTTTCAAAATTACAATATTTTTCATTACAAAATTCATTACGCGAGATCTATCCTTTTAAACCTTTCCTATCTCATGTTACTACCATGCTACATTTGTACGTGTATCATCCTGCGCTGGTGGGCCGCACACTGGACGGAAGATAACCTCATCTGTGTCTAACATATGTGTTTTGTACTCTGTATGTGTCACTTTTTCATGCTCCATCACTCTGCACATCAAAGAATGAAAGATGCATTACATATACGTAATTAGATTAGTAACTTGTCATTTCATGTGACTCCAGAGTTTACAGAATTTGACACGTTACACTTAGTTTTGAAGTGTACGTTATCATCTAACAGTTAATTTCTTTAGTCGTTTATAAAATCCTGATGTTTCGGAAACGAATCACCTGGATACTAATTGTTTAATCACAATCTTGTATCTCATATTTTGAAAATAATCTCCTGTTTTCTAACCCATCCGTTTATTTAAACAAACGTTTTCGGCCACCCTTGTCTGTAGGGATAATATATACAGGTCACCTTCCTTCTGTAGTGAATGAGGATGGAATTCCAAGTGGAAACACGAGCCACTTAATGCCATGAGATAAAGCTGAATATATATATATGTTCACATCCTTCTGACATGATTACAGTAAATTAGAACGTATAACGGATGAGAAAACTTATCGGGATATTGCAGCGGGCTGTTTCGGAGAGACAATTTTTTAAGATTTGCTTCGGTTTGTGACATAGTCCTAGTGCCATGAAACCTTACTCTTATATTCCAGATAAAGTAGATTCTTTCTTGTGTTTCTGCAAATAGAATTACTGCAAATCTTCTTTCTAAACATATCAATAAAAATATTAAATGGCTTTAACGTACACCCCCTCCAAAGAACTTAGATCAAAGGCAAAAACCCATAGAATACACCCAGTTAGACCTAAATTCGCACTACCATCACACTTTTGCATTATCCATGGCAAAATACATGTCTTGAAGATACATTGTATGAAAAAGATTTGGATAGAACTACAATTGTGTGGAAATGGTATGTAATGACTGAAAACAGGACGCTGTTGTTGACATTTCTACCTTTGCTTTTGGGAGCTTTACCATAAATATTTCCATAGGCGACCTACCTGCGCCCACAAAATCTACTCAAACAAAACTTTCCAAACCGCGCTTGTTTATAGAACCATCCTAGCCCAAGAATATAATGAGAAAAAAATCCACCTGTTGATTTGCTTCTTTTTAACCATTTTGTTTACCGACTAGAACGGAGTAAATACAAACCAATATATTTAAAGGCGGGTGACCATATACAAACAGCAACAATTTCTATGGGCTTGCAGATATATTTTAAAACATGCATCATTTTAGTCCCTTACACCTGCCATTTTCTTACATTGGAATAAAACATGAGATATATAGCCAGTGGAAGCAGGTCTGGTATTTAGAACGCAACTAAAACCTAGGTCCAAAAGTGATAAAACCCGGCACCTCCCAGTATCTGGTGCAATGCTGCCAATACCAAACCCTTATTTTCTTTATGACGTATGAAAAGAATTGCCAAATAGACAGTTAGGTCATATCTGATAATTTACTGATGCATAATATAAGTTCAGTCACAAAGAATCTTTTAAGTTTGCGAAAAAGTTATCACTTTATGATTCAACTGTGAATGCCGCGCAAACCATATGTTTTCGAAAAGTGCAAAGTCTATGGAATGGAACCCAGACACTGGCTTGGATCAGTAATTCCTCTCAAATGTCTTTGGAACAATTCTATCCTAAAATGCACAGAATTGTGCCTTAATAGCACCAATACTCATTCTTATGGCTATTTTCTGTGGCTGTTGGGTAAAAGCTTCCAACATACAGAACAATCGTCCGTTCATCCAGTATTAGTTTGTAAATTAATTTGTTCAAATGAATCTTACAAAATTACATTACTTTTTCATTCCTAAATTCATTACGCGAGATCTATCCTTTTAAACCTTTCCTATCCCATGTTACTACCATTCTACATTTGCACGTGTATCATCCTGAGCTGGTGGGCCGCACACTGGACAGAAAATAACCTCATCTGTGTCTAACATATGTGTTTGTACTGGGTATGTGTCACTTTTTCATGCTCCATCACTCTGCACATCAAAGAATGAAAGATGCATTTTATATACGTTATTAGATTAGTAACTTGTCATTTCATGTGACTCTAGAGTTAACAGAATTTGACACTTATCACTAAGTTTTGAAGTGTATGTTTTCGCCTAACTGTTTATTTCTTTAGTAGATTATAAAACCTTGTTCTTTCGGAAACGAATCACCTCAATACTATTTTTATCACAATCGTGAAGCTCATATTTTGCAAAGAATCTCCTGTTTTCCAAACCAACCTTTCATTTAAACAAACGTATTCGACCTCCCTTGTCTGTTGGGAATAAATATACAGGTCACCTTCCTTCTGTATTGAATGGGGATGAAATTCCCTGTTCAAACAGGAGCCACTTAATGCTATGAGAAATAGCTGAATATATCTGTTCATATCCTTCTGACATGAATACAATAAATTAGAACATATAACGGATGAGAAAACGTATCGGGATATTGCAGCGGGCTGTTTCGGAGAGACAAATTTTAAGATTACATTTGGTCCGTGACATAGTACTAGTGCCATGAAACCTTACTCTTATATTCCAGATGAAGTAGATTCTTTCTTGTGTTTCTGCAAATATAATTATTGCAAGTCTCCTTTCTTAACATATCAATAAAAATGATTTAAATGGCTTTGAAGTGCACCCCCTCCCAAGAACATTGATCAGAGGCAAAACTCATAGAATACACCCAGGCAGACCTAAATTCGCACTACCAACACATTTTCAAATTGCCCATGGCAAAATACATGCCATGAAGATACATTTTATGAAACAAAATTTAACTGAACTACAAATGTGAGAAAATAGTATTTAATGACTGAAAACTGGACAGTGCTGTTGACATTCTACCTATGGTATAGGGGGCTGAACACTAAATATTTTCATAGGCGACTTACCTGCGCCCACAAAATCTACACGAACAAATCTTTTCAAATCTTGCTTGTTTATAGAACCATCCTAGCCCAAGAAGACAATGAGAAAAAAATCCACATGTTGAACTGCTCCTTTTCCCGTTACAGTCAACTATGTTTGTTTACCGACTAGAACGGAGTAAATACAAACCAACATTTTTAAAGGAGGGGTGATCATATAAAATCAGCAACAATTTCTATGGGCTTGCAAATATATTTATAAAACATGCATCATTTTGGTCCCTTACGTCTGTCATTTTCTCATAATGAAATAAAACATGGGATATAGTTCCAATGGAAGCAGGTCTGGTATTTAGAACGCAACTAAAAGCTCGGTCCGAAAGTGATTAAAACCCGACACCTCCCAGTATCTAGTGCAATGCTACCAATACCGAACCCTTATTTTCTTTATGACGTATCAAAAGAATTGCAAATAGAAATTTAGGTCATACCTGATAATTAACCAATGCATAATAAATGCTTAGTCACAAAGAATCTTTTAAGTTTGCAAAAAGGTTATCAGTTTCAGATTCAACTATGAATGCCGAGGAAACCATACGTTTTGGAAAAGGGCAAAACTTACCTCATTCTGAAATGGAGCCCAGACACCGGCTTGCATCAGTATTTCCTCTCCAATGTCTTTGGAACAATTTTATCCTAAAATGCACAGAATTATACCTAAATAGCACCAATACTCATTTTTAGGGCTATTTTCTTTGGCAGTTGGGTAAAATATGTTCTATAAAAGGGTTATCCTTTGGAAGCAAGGAATACACTACAGAAGTGAAAAATATGGAGTGTGCATGTTTTCTGGGCCAGACTAGCTAGTTTCGGCCAATTAGGCCTCATCAGTGACCCTCAGATATTTTCAAATTTCCACAATGGAATCAATGATCCCAAAGGACAAGAAAATATAATCTACACTATGATGTAGGGCAGGGAGACGTTTTACCGCCGCCACACATTCCCACACACCAGCTGTAGTGAAGTTAAATATGTTCTATAAAAGGGTTATCCTTTGGAAGCAAGGAATACACTACAGAAGTGAAAAATATGGAGTGTGCATGTTTTCTGGGCCAGACTAGCTAGTTTCGGCCAATTAGGCCTCATCAGTGACCCTCAGATATTTTCAAATTTCCACAATGGAATCAATGATCCCAAAGGACAAGAAAATATAATCTACACTATGATGTAAAGCCTCCAACATACAGAAAAATCGTCCGTTCAACCGGTTTTATTTTGCGAATAAATTTGTTCAGATGCATCATACAAAATTACATTTCTTTTTCATTACAAAATTTATTACGCGAGATCTATCCTTTTAAACATTTTCTATCTCATGTTACTACCATGCTACATTTGTTCGCGTATCATCCTGCTCTGGTGGGCCGCACACTGGACGACAGATTACCTCTTCTGTGTCTAACGTATATATTTGTACTGTGTATGTGTCAAGTTTTTATGCTCCATCACTCTGCACATCAAATAATGAAAGATGCATATTATATACGTTATTTGGTTTGTAACTTGTCATTTCATGTGACTCCAGAGGTTACAGATTGGACACTTATTACTTAGTTTTGAAATGTACGTTCTCATCTAACAGTTTGTTTCAGAATCAGAATCAGAATCAGTAGTTTATTAGTTTATAAAATCTTGTTCTTTGGGAAACGAATCACCTCAATACTATTTTTTATCACAATGGTGGGTCTCATATTTTGCAAAGGCTCTCCTGATTTCCAAACCAACCTTTTATTTAAACAAACGTTTTCGGCCTCCCTCGTCTGTAGGGAATAAAATATACAGGTCACTTTCCTTCTGTAGTGAATGGAGATTAAATTCCCTGTTGAAACAGCAGCCACTTAATGCCATGAGAAATAGCTGAATATATCTTCTCACATTATTTTGACATGAATACAATAAATAAGAACATATAACGAATGAAATAACTCATCGGGGTATTGCAGCGGGCTGTTTCGGAGAGACAATTTTTAAGTTTTGCTTTGGTTTGAGACATAGTCCTAGACTCATGAAACCCTACGCTTACATTCCAGATGAAGTACATGTAGATTCTTTCTTGTGTTTCTTGTGTTTCTGCAAATGCAATTACTGCAAGTCTTCTTTCTTAACACTTCCATAAAATTAATTTACATGGCTTTAAGGTACACCCTATCCCAAAAACATAGATCAGAGACTAAAACTCATCAAATACAACCAGTTAGACCTAAATTCACACTACCATCACATTTTTACATTATCCGTGGTAAAATGCATGCCATGAGGATACATTTTATGAAACAGAATTGGAAAATTACTACAAATGTGTGGAAATAGTATGTAATGACTGAAAACAGGAAAGTGCTGCTGACATTTCTATCTTTGCTATTGGAAGCCTAACACTGAATATTTCCAAAAGTAACTTACATGCGCCCACAAAACTGCACATGCCAAACTGTTCAAACCTTGCTTGTTTAAAGAACCATTATAGCTCAACACGTTAAAGAGAAAAACTACACATGTTGATCTGCTCCTTTTCAAGTTACAGTCAAACAAGTTTGTTTACCTACTAGAACGGAGTAAATACAAAACATTTTTAAACAAGGGGTGACCATATAAAATCATCAAAAATTTCTTTGAGCTTGCAGATATATTTATAAAACATGCATCATTTTAGACCCTTATACCTGTCCTTTTCTCACATTGAAACAAAACATGGGATATACATCCAATGGAAGCAAGTCTGGTATTTAGAACGCAACTAAAAGCTCGGTCGAAAAGTGATAAAACCGGCACCTCCCAGTATCTAGTGCAATATTACCAATACCAAACCGTATTTCTTTATGATGCATCAAAAGAATTGCCAAATAGAAATCTATGTCATATCTAATAATTAACTCATAAAAGTTCAGTCACAAAGAATCTTTCAAGTTCGCGAAAAAGTTATCGCTTTCAGATTCAACTATGAAAGCCGAACAAACCATATGTTTTTGAAAAGTGCAAAGTTTACCTCTTTCTAGAAAGAACCCAAAAACCGGCTTGCATCAGAATTTATTCTCCAATGTCTTTGGAGCAATTCTTCCATAAAATGCACAGAAGTATGCCTAAATAGCACTAGTACTCATTTTTATGGCTATTTTACACCTAAACCCCCTATTTAAAAAAGACATTTTTGAGGATATTTTGAAAACAAAACTGCCAAGAAAACATTTATAAATGCCTTAATGCCATGGGAAATAGCTGAATATATCTGTTCACATCCTTCTGACATGATGAATACAATAAATTAGATCATATAACGGATGAGAAAACTTATCCGGATATTGCAGCGGGCTATTCTGGAGAGACATGGTGAATACAATAAAATAGATCTTATAACGGATGAGAAAACTTATCGCGATATTGCAGCGGGCTGTTTTGGAGAGACAATTTTTTAGATTTGCATCGGTTTGAGACATAGTCCTAGTGCCATGAAACCTTACTCTTATATTCCAGATGAAGTTGATTCTTTCTTGTGTTTCTACAAATACAATTACTGCAAGTCTTCTTTCTAAACACATCAATAAAATTCGTTTAAATGGCTTTAAAGTACCCCCCCCCCCCCACAAGAACATAGATCCGAGGCAAAATCCCATCACATACACACAGTTAGACCTAAATTAAAAGTATCATCACAATTTTTACATTATCCATGGCAAAATACATGCCATGAAGATACATTTTATAAAACAGAATTGGATAGAACTACAAATGTGTGGAAATAGTATGTAATGACTGAAAAAAGGACAGTGCTGTTGACATTTCTACCTTTGCTATTCGGATCTTAACACTAAATATTTCCATAGGCGATTTACCTACGCCCTCAAAAACTACACATACAAAACTTTTCAAACCTTGCTTGCTTAAAGAACCATCCTAGCCCAACAAGGTAATGAGAAAAAATCCACATGTTGATCTGCTCCTTTTCAAATTACCGTCAACCATAATTGTTTACCGACTCGAACGGGGGAAATACAAACCAACATTTTTAAAGGAGGGGTGACCATATAAAATCAGCAACAATTTCGCTGATCTTGTAGATATATTAATAAATATGCATCATTTTAGTCCCTTCCACCTGTCATTTTCTCACATTTAAATAAAACATAGGATATATATCCAGTGGAAGCAGGTCTGGTATTTAGAACGCAACTAAAAGCTCGGTCTGAAAGTGATAAAACCCGGCTTCCCCAAGTATCTAGTGCAATGCTACCAATACCGAATCCTTATTTTCTTTATGCCGTACCAAAAGGATTACCAAATGAAAATTTAGGTCATATCTGATAATTTACTCATGCATAATAAAAGTTCAGTCACAAAGAATTTTTTAAGTTTGCGAAAAACTTATCGCTTCCAGATTCAACTATGTGTATCATCCTGCGCTGGTGGGCCGCACACTGGACGGAAGATAACCTCATTTGTATCTAACATATGTGTTTTTACTGTGTGTGTGTGTCACCTTTTCATTCTCCATCACTCTGTACATCAAAGAATGAAAGATGCATTTTATATACGTTATAAGATAAGAAACTTTTCATTTTATTTGACTCCAAAGTTCACAGAATCGGACACTTATCACTTAGTTTTGAAATGTACGTTCTCATCTAACAGTTTATTTCATTAATAGTTTATAAAATCTTGTTCTTTCGGAACCGAATCACCTCAATACTAATTTTTATCACAATCGTGGATCTCATATTTTGCAAATGATCTCCTGCTTTTCAAACCAACCTGCTTTTCAAACCAACCAGGCCTATGAACTTCAGCCTTTGGCTGAAGAGAGAGCTATAGTAGATAAACATGTTTGTCTTTCAGCCACCAAGTTTGCTGTGTGTGTTAACGAAGGCCAAGACAAGCTTCCTACGCTATACTGGTTACCAAAACTTCATAAAAAACCTTACAAAGCACGGTTTATTGCAAATTCTAGTTCTTGCACTACCACTGAACTTTCTAAATTATTAACTTCCTGTCTTACTGCTATTAAAACGCATGTAATTAAATATTGTGATAAAGTCTTTGAAAGATCAGAAAGAAATCTGTTTTGGTCTATAAAAAATTCGAACGAGGTTTTAAATAAATTGAAATCTAGACAGTTTCGTGCTTCTAGTCTGTCTACCTACGATTTTTCCACTCTTTACACTACACTTCCTCATAATCTTATAAAAGAAAAGCTTAATGATTTAATTGAATGGGCTTTTCACAGAGAAGATTCTCTCTATCTTGCATGTAATGTCAGAAATGCATTTTTCACTTCTAAAGAGCATAAGAATTATACACTTTGGTCATGTCAGAAAGTGTGTAATGCCCTCACCTTTCTACTTGACAATATTTATATTAGATTCGGTACAAAGTTATTTAGACAAATTGTGGGTATTCCGATGGGTACTAATTGCGCACCTCTTGTGGCTGATCTGTTCTTGTATTGTTATGAAAGAGACTTCATTTTGTCGCTTTCCATTGATAACCAATCTGAAATTATTGAAGCTTTTAGCTCTACTTCTAGATATTTAGATGATTTATTAAATATTGATAATACCTATTTTGATGGTTTGATCAGTCAGATTTACCCCCTAGAACTTCAGTTAAATAAAGCAAATTCTTCTGATACCGAGGCCCCGTTTTTGGATTTACATCTATCTATTGTAGATGGATTTGTTTCGTGCAAAATTTATGATAAACGCGATGACTTTGATTTTGAGATTGTAAATTTTCCTTTTTTGGATGGTGATGTTCCTCGTGCGCCATCCTATGGCGTTTATATTTCGCAATTAATTCGATTTGCTAGAGTGTGTAGTCATGTAACTGACTTCAACACTCGTAATAAATTATTAACGGCTAAACTCCTTAATCAGGGTTATCGGTACCATAAACTACGCAAAGTCTTTTCAAAATTTTATAGACGCCATTCTGATTTAATTTCAAAATTCAATATTGGACTTAAATCTCTTCTGCAACGAGGTCTATCGGAACCCGAATTTTATGGTGACTTAGTATATAAATTCAGAAAAATATATATCCGCAATGACTTCAGCACCCAATTTCGTAAAATCATTCTTCGATATAAAAAGATTGGGTACAACATGGATATTATACGACAGACTGCATGCATGGTAGTTAACCCAATCACGGTTGGCAACTTTGCTTCCCTCTTTAATTGCACGCCGGTGGGTCAGGCCTCAGATTCTATGACGGCTCCAACGTAAAGGCTTAACGAAAATTAAAGAGATAATGTTGGTTGGTGCCTGATGCTCTGTCTCTGGTCGGGCTCATCGGAGTCTAACTGTTGGTTTTCTTTTGCTCCAGCATTTCAGTGGTTTCTTGCTGTCGAGTCCTCACCGTTGTCTCACCTCTGTGGTTCTTTGATTTCTGTGTTCACGGAGATGTTGCACTGATGAGTTAGGAGGCCTTCATGCGGACTGAACAAATTATTTGTCTAAATCGCGACGGAAGTAAGGGCGAGGATTGTGGCCACGTAAAATCGATTTAAGCCCCCCAGTGGAAATCTTCCACTGACCGTTCCAAGGCGGCTCTTCTGTGGCGATTTATTTATGTTGTTGTTTGTTGCTTACTGTGTGTGTCGCTTGTGTCTTTTAATTTTGGATGGCCATATGGCCATTTTGTGGGAAAGTAACTGTCCGTATGGCCTTCCTTTGTTTGGGTTTCCGTTATGGTCTGGTCGCTTAATGTTTGTATTTCTTTCCCTTTGGTGTCTTTTATAGATGGAGTAAGTTAATTGTATCAATTCCTGATCTTTGTTTTACTTCTACTTTTCGTTTAAACAAGCGTTTTCGGCCTCCCTTGTCTGTTGGGAATAAAATATACAGGTCACCTTCCTCCTGTAGTGAAATGGGGATGAAATTCTTTGTTGAAACAGGAGCCAGTTAATGCCATGAGAAATAGCTGGTTATATCTGTTCACATCCTTCTGACATGAATACAATAGATTTGAACATATAACGGGATATTGCAGCGGGCTGTTTCGGAGAGACAATTTTTAAGATTTGCTTATGTTTTGAAACATAGTCCTAGTTTTAATGTAAGAAAATGACATTTTGGAGGATATTTTGAAGAAATAATTGCCAAGGAAATGTTTATAAATGCCTTAATACCACGATAATTAGCCGAATATATCTGTTCACGTCCTTTTGACATAAATACAACAAATTAGAACATATGGCGGATGAGAAAACGTATCGGGATATTGCAGTAGGCTGTTTAAGTTTTGCTTTCATTTGAGACATAGTCCTAGTGCCATGAAACCTTACTCTTATATTTCAGATGAAGTAGATTCTTTCCTGTGTTTCTGCATTGAAAATTACTGCACGTTTTCTTTCTAAACACACCAATACAATCTGATTTACATGCCTTTAAAATACACCCCTACCCAGATCAGAGGCAAAAACTCATTAAATACACCCAGTTAGACCTAAATTGTGCCTAATATCACATTTTACATTATCCATGGCATAATACATGCCATGGAGATACATTTTATGAAACAGAATTGGATAGAACTAAAAATATGTGGAAATAGTATGTAATGACTGAAAACAAGACAATGCTGCGGACATTTCTACCTTTGCTATTGGGAGCGTATCACTAAATATTTCCATAGGCGACTTACCTGCACCCACTAAAAGTACAAATACAATTTTTTATGGCTATTTTCACACCTACACCCCGTATTTAAAAGAAAATTAAATTTTTGAGGATATTTTGAAGACAAAACTGCCAAGATATTGTTTATAAATGCCTTAATGCCATGAAAAAATATCTGACTACATCTGTTCGAATCCTTTTGACATGAATACAATAAATTAGAACATATAACGGATGAGAAAACTTATCGGGATATTGCAGCGGGCTGTTTCGGAGAGACATTTTTTAAGTTTTGCTTTGGTTTGAGACATAGTCCTAGTGCCTGAAACCTTACTCTTATATTTCAGATGAAGTAGATTCTTTCTTGTGTTTCTGCAAATGCAATTACTGCAAGTCTTCTTTCCAAACACATCAAGATATTTAAGCGGGCTGTTTCGGAGAGAGATTTTTTTATTCAGTCGTCATTCCAAACACGTCAATAAAAACTGATTAACATGCCTTTTAAGTACACCCCTCCCAAGAACATAGATCAGAGGCAAAACACGTCAAAAACACACAGTTAGACCTAAATTAGCACTACCATCACAGCTTTACATTATCCAGGGCAAAATACATGCCATGAAGATACATTTTATGAAACAGAAATGGATAGAACTACAAATGTGTGGAAATAGTATGTGATGACTGAAAACAGGACAGTGATGCTGACATGTCTACCTTTGCTATTGGGAGCTTACCACTAAATATTTCTAAAGGCGACTTACCTGCGCCCACAAAAACTACACATACAAAATGAGAAAAAAAATCGCATGTTGATATGCTCCTTCTCAATTTACAGTCAACCATGTTTGTTTACCTTCTAGAACGGAGTAAATACAAACCAACGTTTTTAAAGTAGGGGTGACCATATAAAATCAGCAACAATTTATTTGAGCTTGCAGATATATTTATAAAACATGCATCATTTTAGTCCCTTTAACCTGTCATTTTTTTACATTGTAATAAAACATGGGGTATATATCAGATAGAAGCAAGTCTGGTGATTAGAACGCAACTAAAAGCTCTGTCCAAAAGTGATAAAACCCGGCACCGCCCACTATCAAGTGCAATGCTACCAATACCGAACCCTTATTTTCTTTATGATGCATCAAAAGAATTGCAAAATGGAAATTAAGTGGCATATCTAATAATTTACTCATGCATAATAAATGTTCAGTCACATAGAATCTTTCAAGTTTGGGATTCAGATTCAACTATGAAAGCCGAGCAAACCATATGTTTTTTTGCAAAAAGTTTACCTCTTTCTTGAATGGAACGCAGGTACCGGCTTGCATCAGTGTTTCTTTTCCAATGTCTTTGGAATAATTATATCCTAAAATGCACAGAACTATGCCTAAATAGCACCAATACTCATTTTTATTGCTATTTTCACACCTACACCCCTATATAAAGTAACACAATACATTTTTGAGGAAAGTTTAAAGACAAAACTGCCAAGAAAAAGTTTATAAATGGCTAAATACCACGAGAAATAGCTGAATATAATTCACAACCTTTTGACATGAATTCAATAAATCAGAATATATAACAGATGAGAAAACTTATCGGGATATTGCAGCAGGCTTATTTATAGAACCATCCTAGCCCAACAAGTTAATCCACATGTTGATCCGCTCCTTTTCAAGTTACAGTCAACCACTTTTCATTATTTTCTTGATGATGCATCAAAAGCATTGCCAAATAGAAATTTAGGTCATATCTAATAATTTACTCATGCATAATAAAAGTATAGTCACAGAGAATCTCTCAAGTATGCAAAAAATATCACTGTCAGGTTCAACTATTAAAGCCGAGCAAACCATATGTTTTTGAAAAGTGCAAAGTTTACCTCTTTCTGGAATGGAGCCTAGACAACCGCTTGCATCAGTGTTTCTTCTCCAATGTCTTTGGAACAACTGATATCCTAAAATGCACAGAATTATGTCTAAATAGCTGCCTAAATAACACTCTTATAATTTACTCGTTTTACTAATAAAACGTTCAGTCACAAAGAATCTTTCAAGTTTGCGAAAAAGTTATCGCTTTCAGATTCAACTATGAAAGCTGAGCAAACCATATCTTTTTGAAAAGTGCAAAGTTTACCTCTTTCTGGAATTGAACCTAGACACTGGCTTTGTGGAATTTTGAAAATACTTGACGGTCACTGCTGAGGCCTAAATGGCCGAAACTTGCTAGTCTGGCCCAGAAAACATGTACACTCCATATTTTCCGGTTCTGTGGTGTATTCCTTGCTTCAAAAGGATAACCCGTTCTAGAACTTATTTGACGTCACTACAGCTGTTATCTGGGAATGTGTGGCGGCCGTAAAAAGTCTCCCTGCCCTACATCATAGTGTAGTTTATATTTTATTGTCCTTTTGGATCATTGATTCCATTGTGGAATTTCGAAAATACTTGAGGGTCACTGATGAGGCCTAAATGGCCGAAACTTGCTAGTCCTGACCCAGAAAACATATACACTCCATATTTTCCGGTTCTGTGGTGTATTCATTGCTTCCAAAGGATAATCCTTTCTAGAACTTATTCCATCAGTGTTTCTTCTCCAATGTCTTTGGAACAATTCTATACTAAAATGCACAGAACTATGCCTCAATAGCGCCAATACTCATTTTTATGGCTATTTTCACAACTACACTCCATATTTAAAGTAAAAAATGACATTTTTGATGAAATTTTGAAGACAAAACTGCCAAAAAAATGTTCATAAATGCTTTAATGGCATGAGAAAAATCTGAATATATCTGTTTGAATCATTTTGACATGAATACAATAAATTAGAACGTATAACGGATGAGAAAACTTATCGGGATATTGCAGCGGGCTCTTTTGGAAAGACAATTTCTAAGTTTTGCTTTGTTTGATACATAGTCCTAGTACCGGCCCCGATAGCTCAGTTGGTAGAGTGTCCGCTCCGGGGAACGGGAGGTCACGGATTCGATCGCGGGCCGCGACATACCAAAGTCGTTAAAAAACGGTTCTAGCTGTTCCTCGCTTGGCACTCAGATTTACGGGGTAGAGCTAGGACTGGTCGACCCAGTGTCAGGATAATATGACTGGGTGTGGTATCATGTAATGTGTCTGGGACATGATACTTCAGTGAGGCAGCAATATAAAAGTGAGCATTGAGCTCCCTGTCGCATGTTGTCATGATGTCACTGTCGCAACCAGACACCGTCGTATTATGACTGAAAAAGTGACTAGAGTCCTAGTACAATGAAACCTTTGTCTTATATTCCAACAATTTAGAATTTTCCATTTCTGATTTTCACTCTAATGATAAAAACAATTTTGGAAAGTTGTACGCCACTTTGTTAAAAACAATTCCAGCTCTGCTTCAATTCCACCTCTAAATTCATTCCCAGTTACTGGGCATAGTGACTTTTGTTTTTCATCAGAAGATAAAGCAGAACTATTAAACGAATATTTTACATCTATCTCCGCAGTCAATGATGAAAACGTCGAATTTTTAATATAAATGCCAGATTCGGTTATCAAGCATTGCACCACAAGAGGTCGAATCTTTGATTGAACTTTTAAATTCGAACAAAGCTCCAGGGCCAGATGGTATTAGTAGCAAAATGCTAAAATCTGTATCAAAAGAAGTATCTGTGCCTCTAGTTACATGCTTTAGTAGATATTTTAGAGCAGGCAAATTTGCAGAGATCTATAAATATTCAAATGTTATACCTTTACCAAAAAGGGAGATAATTATGATCCTTCGACATTTCGACCTGTTTCTCTATTAAGCAACGTTGGCAAACTACCAGAAATAATAGCTTTTAAACACATATATACTTTTTTAAATGAACATGATTTGCTTTATAAATACCAATATGTTTTTACCCAACCATTCAACAACCTTTAAACTTATAGACATCTATCATCACATCTGCCAACTTTTTGATAATAACCAATTTTCTTGTATGGTTTTCTTAGACGTTTCTTAAAGTTTCGACAGAGTGTGGCATAAGGGTCTTGTTTTTAAATTAAAACAAACTGGCATAGACTGTGAATTATTGGAGTGGATTACTGACTACCTCAGTGGTAGGAAGCAAAAAGTCGTTATAAGAAACAGTTCTTCAACCTTAAGGAGTGTAAATGCCGGCGTTCCTCAAGGGTCTGTTCTAGGCCCCCTTTTATTTTTAGTCTACATCGTAATGATATATCTGATTCTATGCTTAGTCTAACTAGGTTATTTGCCGACGATAGCTCCCTTTTCTGCGCTGCAGCTACTCTAAATGGCATAGCGGGTATCATTAACCGTGATTTGCGAATGTTAGTAAATTGGGCATCTCAGTAGTTGATAAAACTTAACCCATATAAAACAGAAGCAATGATTTTTCACTTTAAAACCTATTGAACCACTTCCTAATATAATATTTGATGGAACTCCCGTAAAATTTGTTTCAAATCATAAAGATTTAGGTCATACATTCAGTAGTAACGGTAAATGGCATTCCCATATTGAGAATATTAAAACAGTGCATCAAAAGTTATTGGCATAATAACGAAACTGAAATATACATTTAGTCGTGTTGCATTAAACCAAATTTATTTATCGTACTTGTTGCCGTGTTGTATGGGATGGCTGTACTGTAGAGCATATTAACTCGCTTCAAACACTTCAGAATGAAGCTGCCCGCATAGTTACAGGCTTAACCAGATCAGTTTCTCTGGGCAATCTGGACAGAGAATGTGGCTGGGTGTCACTTTTGGAACGTCGAAGAAAGCAAAAACTGGTATTTATGTATAAAGTAATAAACGGATTCGTTCCTGCATATATATCCGATCTGTTCCTCCTTTAGTGGGAAAAGCAAATGCTTTCAATCTCCAAAAGCAAGCAGATATTACCGCTCCTTTCTGCAGGACTGAAATCTCTCGCAAATCTTGTATTCCATCCTCAATTTTAGCATGGAATTCTCTTGACGTAGAATTACATAATTTACCGTCTTATTTAAGTTTTAATTATCAATTGAAAAGGCATCAAAATAACTCGAAAATCCCATTACACTATAGAATTGGTAACAGATATGTGTCTGCTTTACAGGTAAGAATTAGAAATAACCGTAGTAATTTACGTCTTGACTTATATATAAATCACTTAACACCTAGTTTCACTTGTAGTTGCTCTGACGAAGTTGAAGATGCTGCTCATTATTTTTCGCTGTTCACATTACACTAACGAAAAAGTAATACTTTTTCAATCAACCAGAGCTTTGCATCCACGGAATATTAATATTCTTTTATTTGGTGATGTTAGTCTGTCGATAGAAGATAACACCCTCATCTTTACAGCCGTACAAACAATTATTAAGGATTCTAAACGTTTCGCCAACTAGGCTGCTGCTCACTTAGGCCAGCATGACATTGCATTCCATTTTCAGTTCAATATTTTATCACACTGTTTTTCTTTTAATTAAGTATTCATTATCATACACCTTATACATTATTTTTCTCATCTTTTTTTCATCATTTTTTTTCTCATCATTTTTTTTCTCATCATCTTTGGAAAATGTGATATATGCTTATTTGTTATATCACTCTTTATTAAGTATTCCAAATGTGTCTGTATTTGCCACTATGATGTGCATGTATATTACTGTAATACTGTTTCGTAGGGGAGGGCCGTAACTAATGTTCGCAGAACTTGTGGCCCGACCCTATTGCTTGATTTATGATGCAATAAAATATGTTTATACAAAAAATATTCCAGATGAAGTAGATTCTTTGTTGTGTTTCTGCAAATGCAATTACTGCAAGCCTTCTTTCCGTCACATCAAGAAAAATTGACTTACATGGCTTTAAAGTTAAGTCACAAAGAATTATGCATCAAAAGAAGTGCGCACTTTTTGGTGATGCAAACTACTTCCCCATTTCTTCACCGATGGATCTGAAAATTTGCACATGCATTCGTGGTGAACTGGTGGGATGCCTAACACAATTTTCACGTTGGTCCCCACATTGACATCAGAGTTATGGCCCTTTTTTCTAAAAAAATGCGTTAAAAATCGTGTGATGCGAACTTCTTCCACATTTTTTGCCCCGGTTGAGCTGAAACTTCGCATATGCATTCCTTGTGAAGTTCCGGGAAGCCTAACAATTTTCACGTTGGTCCTGTCATTTACATGTGATTTATGGCCCCTTATTTGCTAAAAATGCGCTAAAAACCTTGTGATGCGAACTTCTTCCACATTTCTTCTCGATTGAGCTGAAACTTTGCACATGCATTCCTTATGAGGTGCAGGGGTGCCTAACACAATTTTCACATTGGTCCTATCATTAACGGCGGAGTTGAGGCCCTTTATTTTCTAAAAAAAATGCAATGCGCTTAAACACCTTGTGATGCAAACTTCTTCCACATTTCTTCACAGATTGAGCTGAAACTTTGCACATGCATTCCTTGTGAGGTACAGGGGTGCCTTACACAATTTTCACATTGGTCCTATCATTTACGTCGGAGTTACGGCCCTTTATTTTCTAAAATATGCGCTAAAAGCTTGTGATGCAAACTTCTTCCACATTTCTTCACCGATTGAGTTGAAACTTTGCACATGCATTCCTTTTGAAGTGCCGGGGTGCCTAACAACATTTTTACGTTGGTCCTATCATTTATGTCGGAGTTATGGCCCTTTAGTTTCTAAAGGTGCGCTAAAAATCCTTGTTTTTTAACTTTAACATTGGCCATAGCTTTCGATTGATATGTGATAGGGGTTTCATATTTCACATGTGCATTCCTTGTCACAAGACCTTTCTAGTGCTAACCTAATTTTTGACCCCGTGACCTTGACCTTGACATTTCACCTACTTTTTTGAAAACTTTAACATTGGGCATAACTTTCAATTGGTAAGTGGTAGGGCTTTCATATTTCACATGTACATTCCTTGTCTTAAGACCTTTTTAATGGTACCATTATTTTTTACCTTGTGACCTTGTCCTTTGACCAAGTTTCTAAAAACTTTAACATATTCCATAACTTTCTACTGGTAAGTGATAGGGCTTTTATATTTCACATGTGCATGCTTTTTACAAGACATGCCTAGTGGCACCATAATTTTTGACCTCGTGACCTTGACTTTTGACCTCCTTTTTAAAAACTTTTACTTTGGCCAAAACTTTTCATTCGTAAGTGGTATGGCTTTCACATTTCACAGGTGCATTCCTTGTCAAAAGACCTTTCTAGAGGTACCATAATTTTTGACCTCCTGACCTTGACCTTGACATTTAAACTACTTTTTAAAAACTTTAGTATTAGCCATAACTTTCGATTGGTAAGTGATATGGCTTTCATATTTCACATGTGTATTCTGTGTCACATTGCCTTTCCAACAATCCCATATATTTTTAACTTGTGACCTTGTCCTACTTTTTTAAGGCTTGAACTTTGGCCATACCTTTCGATTGCTTAGTGACACTGCTTTCATATTTAACATGCGCTGTCCGGGGGCAACAGTGTTTCACAAACACATCTTGTTGAAAAGTGCAAAGTTTATCTCTTTCTGGAATGGAATCTAGACACTAGCTTGCATCAGTGTTTTTCTTCTCCAATGTCTTTGGAACAATTCTATCCTAAAATGCACAGAAATGTGCCTAAATAGCACCAATACTCATTTGTATGGCTATTTTCATACCTACAACCCACATTTAAAGTAAAAAAAATACATTTTTGAGGACATTTTGAAGACAAAACTGCCAAGAAAATGTTTATAAATGTCTTAATACTACGAGAAATAGCTGAATAATTCTATTCACAACCTTTTGACATGAATACAATAAATTAGAACATATAACGGATGAGAAAACTTATCAGGATATTTAGGCGGGCTGTTTCGGAGAGATAATTTCTAAGTTTTGCTTTTGTTTGAGACATTGTCCTAGTGCCATGAAACCTTACTCTTATATTGCAGATGAAGTAGATTCTTTCTTGTGTCTCTGCAAATACAATTACTGTAAGTCTTCTTTCCAAAAACATCAACAAAAACTAATTTACACGCCTTTAAAGTACATCCCCTCCCCAGAACATAGATCAGAGGCAAAAACTCGTCAAATACACCCAGTTAGACCGAAATTAGCACTACCATCACATTTTTACATTATCCATGGCAAAATACATGCCACGAAAACATTTTACGAAACAGAATTGGATAGAACTACAAATGTGTGGAAATAGTATGTAATGACTAAAAACAATACAGTGCTGCTGACATTTCTACCTTTGTTGATATTGGGAGCTAACCCTAAATATTTCCAGGCGACTTACCTGCACCAACAAAAACTACACATTCACATTTTAATGGTTATTTTCACACCTACACCCCTTATTTAAAGTAAAAAAAAAATACATTTTTGAGGATATGTTGAAGACAAACCTGTCAGGAAAATGTTTATAAATGCCTTAATGCCATAAGAAATATCTGAATATATATGTTCGTATCCTTTTGACATGAACACAATAAACTAATATATATAACGGGTGAGAAAGCTTATCGGGATATTGCGGCGGGCTGTTTCTGAGAGACGATTTTTAAGTTTTCCTTTCATGGTTTGCAAAATGCCGGCAAATATGAGTATTTTCCATGCCGGTGGCATTTAGCGGTAAATACCGGCAAATACTGGACAATGCCGGCAAATACCAGAAAACGGCATTTTCCACCCTGGAATTAAAACAGAACCATCTACTCAGCAGTGATATATGGGCATTTTCAATAATACAGGTTAAATTATACTTAACTCTGGTACCTGTTTATTTGTTACTATCTAAATCAATTATAAAATGTAATTAATAAACAAAGGCCTATTTTGAACCTGCCACAGTACTCATCTGTTTACTGTCACCTTGGCTAATCGTTTAAAGTCATATAAAACATGACATCCTTTAGTCCATCCTTGTCCCTGGCTATCCTGTGCTCACTTGAATAAACTTGTGCTCTCTTGAATAAACAAGGTCTTGAGAGTTGTTGTGTTAGTAATTTAGTCAGTTTCCAGAACATTTCCCCCCCCCCCCCCAGGACTTTTGCCACCCCCCCATGAAAAAATGTATTAACGGACTTCTTTCGCTCCCCCAGTTGAAAATACCGGCATACCAGATATTCCCCCATTGCTTATTTTTGGTATGGACATTTGCCCACACTCCAGTGTTTTTTTAAGAAAGGGACAATTGCACCCCCCCCCCCGATTCAAACTGGCCATAAACCAAGAAGAAAAATCAGTTAATTCATTTATACGTATTGAAAAAAATGTTATCATCAGTTCTTTTGCCTCCAGCTATGTATATTATAAAGTACAAGTACTAGGAAGAGAAGATGCAAAGTGCTAGTTGCACAGTTTTTAGAGGTGCCATTATAGCACACAGATATGTTGTCGCAATGGTTGCAATAGAGTTTTCAATGTTTATTATTTTACTTTTTTGCACAAAATATACAGGTAGGTTTTGGTTACTCCTGGAGGTAGTTCTAATGAGGTTTGCGAGCGAAAATATAGAAAATTCACCAACATTACCATGATTACTGTCAGTGCTTACGCTAGTCAGTATATATATGTCTAATGTCATAAGCACGTTTTTGTGAAGAAGATAAAATTCAAGGGACTTAGTGACGCCTACAAAGATTTTTTATTAAACAGGTACATGAATAATTGATTTCTAACAATTACGTCTATTTAAATGGAATTCAGTCAAAGTAGAAGTAAAATAAAGATCAGGAATCGATACAATTAACATACTCAGTCAAGTCACAAAACTATTAAATGTCCATTGCCCTCAGCCCGATTGACAGTGCTGCTGACAGTTCTACCTTTGCTATTGGGAGTTTATCACTAAATATTTCCACAGGCGACTTAACTGCACCCACAAAAACTACACATACAATTGTTTTTGGCTATTTTCACACTACATCCCAATTTAAAGTAACAAATACATTTTTGAGGTCATTTTGAAAACAAAACTGCCAAGAAAATGTTTATAAATGCCTTGAGAAATATCTGATAATATTCAATCTATTCGAATCATTTTGACATGAATACAATAAATTAGAACATATAACGGATGGGAAAACCTATCCGGATAATGCAGCATGCTGTTTCGGAGAGACAATTTTTAAGTTTTGCTTTGGTTTGAGACATAGTCCTAGTGCCATGAAAACTTACTCTTATATTCCAGATTCTGTCTTTGTTTCTGCAAATGCATTTTCCGCAAGTCTTCTTTTCAAACACATCAATAAAAACTTATTTACATGCCTTTAAAGTACACCCCCTCCCAAGAACAAAGATCAGAGGCAAAAACTCATCAAATACACCCAGTTAGACCTAAATTAGCACTACCATCGTGTTTGTACATTATCCATGGAAAAATACATGCCATGTAGATACATTATATGAAACAGAATTATTTAGAACTACAAATGTGTGGCGACTTACCTGCACCCACAAAAACTAATATAAAAATGTTTATGGCTATTTTCGCACCTACACCCCCTATTTAAAGTAAAAACTTACACACTTTGGGATTTTTGACGACAAAACTGCCAAGAAAATGTTACAAATGCCTTAATGCCATGAGAAATATCTGAATATATCTTATCGAATCCTTTTGTCATGAATTCAATAAATTAGAACATATAACAGATGAGAAAACTTATCGGGATATTGCAGCGGGCTGTATCGGAGAGACAATTGTGAAGTTTTGCTTTGGTTTGAGACATAGTCCTAGTGCCATGAAAGCTTACTCTTATATACCAGATGAAGTAGATTCTTTCTTGTGTTTGTGCAAATGCAATTACTGCAAGTCTTCTTTCCAAACACATCAAGAAAATCTAATTTACATGGCTTTAAATTTCAGTCACAAAGAAAGATGCATCAAAAGAATTGCCAAATAGAAATTTAGGTCATATCTAATAATTTACTTATCATAATAAAAGTTCAGTCAAAAAGAATCTTTCAAGTTTGCGAAAACGTTATCGCTTTCTTATTCAACTATGAAAGCCGAGCAAACCAAATTTTTTTGAGAAGTGCTAAGTTAACCTCTTTCTGGAATGTAACCTAGACACCGGTTTGCACCAATGTTTCATCTTCAATGTCTTTGGAACAATTCTATCCTAAAATGCACAGAATTGTACCTAAATAGCACCAATACTCATTTTTATGGCTATTTTCACACCTACACCCCCTATTTAAACTAAAAAAAAAGTTTAGAATATTTTGAAGCAAAACTGCCAAGAAAATGTTTATTAATGCCTTAATGCCATGATTAATAGCTGCATTCATCTGTTCACAACCTTTTGACATGAATACAATAAATAAGAACATATAACGGATGAGAAAAATTAACGGGATATTGCAGCGGCTGTTTAGGAGAGACGATTTTTAAGTTTTGATCTGGTTTTAGACATAGTCCTAGTGCCCTGAAACCTTACTTTTATATTCGAGATGTAATAGATACTTTCTTGTGATTCTGCAAATGCAATTACTGCAAGTCTTCTTTCCAAACACACATGTAAGTATCGACCGAAACAGGACAGCGCTGCTGGCATTTCTACCTTTGCTATTGGGAGCTTACCACTAAATATTTCCATAGACGACTTACCTGCGCCCACAAAAACTACTTATACAAAGCTTTTCAAAGCTTGCTTGTTTATAGAACCATCCTAGCCGAACAAGTTAATGAGAGAAATCAACATTTTGTACTGTTCCTTTTTCAAGTTACAGTCAACCATGTTTTTACCTACTGGAACGGAGTAAATAGAAAAAAAAATTTAAAGGAGGGTTGACCATATAAAATCAGCAAACATTTCTTTGAACTTGCAGATATATTTATAATACTTGCCTCATTTTAGTCCCTTATACTTGTCACTTTCTCACATTGAAATAAGACATGGTATATATATCCAATGGATGCAAGTCTGGTATTTAGAACGCAGCTAAAAGCTCGGTCCAAAAGTGATAAAACCCGGCACCTCCCAGTATCTAGTGCAATGCTACCAATAACAAACCCTTATTTTTATTATGATGCATTAAAAGAACTGCCAAATATAATTTTAGGTCATATCTAATAAATGTACTCACACATAATAAAAATTCAGTCACAAAGATACGAAAAAGTCATCGTTTTCAGATTCAACTATGAAAGCCGAGTTAACCATATGTTTTTGAAAAGTGCAAAGTTTACCTCTTTTTAGAATGGAACCTAGACACTGGCTAGCATCAGTGTTTCTTCTCCAATGTCTTTGGAATAATTTTATCGTAAAATGCACAGAATTATGCCTAAATAGGACCAATACTCATTTTCATGGCTATTTTCACACGTACAAGCCACATTTAATATAAAAGATGATATTTGTGAGGATATGTTGAAGACAAAACTGCCAAGAAAATGTTTATAAATGCCTTAATGCCACGAGAAACAGATGAATTTATCTGTTCATGTCATTTTGATATGAATACAATAAATCAGAACATATACCGGATGAGAAAACTTATCGGGATATTGCAGCGGGCTTTTTAGGAGAGACGAGTTTTAAGTTTTACTTTGGTAGGAGACATAGTCCTAGTGCCATGAAACCTTACTCTAATATTCCAGATGAAGTAGATTTTTTCTTGTGTTTCTGCAAATTCAGTTACTGCAAGTCTTCTTTCCAAACACATCGATAAAACTGATTTACATGGCTTTAAAGTACACCCCGTACCCAAGAACAAAGATCAGAGGCAAAAAATCATTAAATACCCCCAGTTAGACCTAAATTAGCACTACCATCACATTTTTACATTATCCATGGCAAAATAGCGAACATTAATGACAGATATGGTCTTTTGAAAACGGTCTTAATACTGAATAGCGGGTCCGTCTCTTTTATCGGAATACATAGCAATGAGTTATATAGGATATGATTTGGGAATGTTAAAACCGGTCTTAATAGTGGAGTGGTCCTAATATAGGGGTGGTCTTTAAGCGCTATTCTACTGTAGCATTTAATGACCGAAAACAGGACAGTGCTGCTAACATTTCTACCTTTGCTATAGACCACTAAATATTTTCCATAGGCGACAATAGTAACCTTTTACCTGCTGCCACAAAAACAACACATTCAAAACTTTTCAAACCTTACTTGTTAATAGAGCCATCCAAGCCCAACCAGTTAATGAGGCAAAAAAACATGTTGATCTCTTTACCTACTAGAACGGAGACTCAGAATTGTTTACCAGTGGATGGATAGGTGGGGTTGGATGGGTGGGGTAGGTTGGGGAAAGGTAAATACAAACCAACATTTTTAAAGGAGGGGTGATCATATAAAATCAGCAACAATTTCTTTGAGCTTGCAGATATATTTATAAAAACATGCATCATGTTAGTCCCTTAAACCTATCATTTTCTCACATTGAAATAAAACATGGGATTTATATCCAATGGAAGCAAGTCTGGTTTTTAGAAGGCAACTAAAAGCTCGGTCAAAAATGATAAATTAGAAGTAGAGGCAATGATCAGGAATCGATACAATCAACCCATAGCTCCCATCAGAGACACCAAAGGGAAAGACACACAAACATGCGACAACAGACCTAATGGAAACACCAACAGCGGAAAGCCAAAAGGAGTTATCGCTTTCAGTTTCAACAATAAAAACCATGTTTTTGAAAAGCGCAGTTTTCCTATTTCTGGAATACGATACAAAAATAATCCTTTGCAGTCCATTCACAGAGTATATTTGGAATATGATCCAGTGAAATAACCGGTTGCATACCCTTTGCAAGTGCTTTGCAACAGATTGGTGCAAACATTTTGTAAGCATATCTGTGCCACTACAAAGAGATTGCAAATACAAAATGCTTTTAGCACACTGTAAATGTTTCGCAACCAGTATATCTGACATTTTTCATACTGCAAAGCTTTGCAAACAGTGACTTAAACTCATTTGGTTGGATTGATTAACAGGCTTACCTCAATAGCAGTCTGCAAACAGTTTGCAAACATCAACTCTGATTGTTATTCAGGTGCTAAGCTTTAGCAATTAGTTACTTTGAAAGTATTTCTTGCAAGTGTAATGGTAAATGTTTTGCTGTCATTTTAAAAGTATATATTTCATAAGTTCTGCGGGATTAAATGCAAAACATATTTTCATATGTTCTGTGGAATTAGATGCAAACAGGGATTCAAAATTTGATCTTTGTGGGACTTTTACCCGATATTGAGATGAAATAACTTGTCAAGCCTTGTCGCCTGATGAAACCAATAGGGTTTATAAGCGTGGATGGACCGACTCGCACCGCTTTGCCTGGGCAGGCTTAGATCCTCTATGCGGTTTACCAGTACTCGTGTGCGGGTCTGTTTCAGCTCTGCATGGAAGCATCATGCAGCCCATCTGTTTCTTCATCTGCATATCGGGCATTACAATACAACATTCATAACGATAAAATGTAAAACAAATTTAATAACCTCACATTTTATATCCAGAATGATATTTTATTTTTTGGTTGTTTTTCAATCTATGCAAAGAACAACTCAGGGTCATCAATTGAGAAAATTATGTAGTTCTTAACCAATAAATGCTGCATGACATGGTTTGATGACTTCAGAAATTATTTTAAACATTTTTGAAAGTTGATTTTTAAAATTAAGTTTCTTTGTCAACACATTTCTACTTCCGGTACTGGACCGCGTTACTCTACTTCCGCTCTTCGTTCGCTGGATAAAATAGTCCAAAATGGACACTGTAAAATTAATTTTGCAGGCATGGAATGTCTTTCAAAATATTTTAGTTTTCGGAACTTTATACGGATTGAATATAAATTGGCACAAAAAGACAAATTCTGAAAAGAAAACAGTATTCTGGGACTATTTTCGTACGCGCTTTCCGATGATATTTATGTTTTACTCTTTCATCCCTGAGTTTCTAAAAAGGACTCTTCTCGCTTTAAAGATATTCTTATAGAAAGGGATTTCTGATTAGTTTACTGACATGATGACAAACAGTGTACATGTAGATTATGCCGAGACGTTCTAGCTAAATGACGTCTTATCAGGATCTACAAGGTTTGTATAGATACAGTGTATTTCGACCTCGGCGTCTGCACCGGTCTACAGGGTTAAAAGGGTTAGCTTATCAGTGACCAACTAAATGACCCTTTACTGACCTACAGTTCGCCTGCTTTCGAGAGCTCTAATTACAAAACACACCGGCCCCGATAGCTCAGTTGGTAGAGTGTCCGCTCCGGGGAACGGAGGTCTCGGGTTCGATCCCGGGCCGCGACATACCAAAGTCGTTAAAAATGGTACTAGCTGCTCCTCGTTTGGCACTAAGATTTATGGGGTAGAGCTAGGACTGGTCGATCCAGTGTCAGGATAATGTGACTGGGTGTGGTATCATGTAATGTGTCTGGGACATGATACTTCAGTGAGGCAGCACTATAAACGTGAGCATTGAGCTCCCTGTCGCAACCAGACACCGTCGTGATATGACTGAAAAATTGTTGAAAGCGACGTTAAACCCGAATTCACACACACACACACACACACACACACACACACACACACACACACACACACACACACACACACACACACAAAATTACAAAACACATGTTGTAAGCTGTGAGTTTTAAATCAAGTTCCGTACTTTAGCTAATAGTTAAGACACCGATCAAACGCAACATTCTGTTGCCTCTGATCTATCTTAACTGTTTCAGAATGTCCCTGAATTGAAACAATTAATTGGCATTTATGGGTGAATGCTTTTAGGATCCCGTACAGGTTTGAATAAAGGTATTTTAATTCGGCTTAGTTAAACGCGGCGTCTGATCAGGATTATAATGTCTAAATCAAATGGTTTTAAATTGTTCTGTTTTGTCAAGTTATTCTCCTTTTTATGTCACGACGCCAGAAGGAACATAGTTCCAAGCGGCTGAAAAACGTATGTGCATCTTCGTATAAATGCGACGTTGCTAAGATATCATGTGCCCGCTAGGAGAACTTCTCTGTAAGATTATTAGCAGATATGTACTGAGCTAATTTAGAAATTTATGGTTTGACCATGAAGAAATTGGCAGACACGTTTATCTTTCTTTCTTCCGTTTTTTCTTCGTGGGGGTAGTTGAGTGAGGCAATGGCGATGTGTATTTGGGCAACACCTGCTGTCCTTGCAGCAGGTAACGGTAGAGTGGGGGAGTGTTGTTATTTCTTCTGTATCTACACTTCCATTCATTTTCCTCTTTCTCCTCTGTCCCTCACTTTCATCTCTACAACGGCCCCCGCCCTTCGGGGCTTGAAGAAATATATGGGCTGCATGATGCTTCCACGCAGAGCTGAAACGACCCGCACTCGAGTACTGGTAAACTGCTTGTAGGATCAAAGCCTGTCCAGGCAAAGCGGTGCGATTCGGCTCGACCATGCTTATAATAAAAATCAAAAATGAGTTCCTTTAAGAGCAATGAAAACATTCATAAGAAAGAAGATGGGTCATACTACGTAGTTTCGGCTAAAAAGCCTCATCAGTGACCCTGTAATGATCCGGCAAAGAAAGCCAGAGGAAACATACTGCAATTTTGCGAATTTCGAATAGGCAGTCGATTCAGAGACTGATTTAAATCAAAATGGGGTCCAAATAATTAAAAACCTGTCTAGAATATGAGTCTAAACCAATAATTTATTTCTGATTTCTCAGAATATTCACGCTGATCTCAAAGGACCAAAAGTAAAATATAAACTGCACTATGGTTGATGTACGGGGAGACGTTTTACGGCCGCGACACGGCACAACACCAGCTGCAGTGAAGGCAAATAAAAATCAAAAATGAGTTCCTTTAAGAGCAATGAAAACATTCATAAGAAAGAAGATGGGTCATACTACGTAGTTTCGGCTAAGAAAGCCTCATCAGTGACCCTGTAATGATCCGGCAAAGAAAGCCAGAGGAAACATACTGCAATTTTGCGAATTTCGAATAGGCAGTCGATTCAGAGACTGATTTAAATCAAAATGGGGTCCAAATAATTAAAAACCTGTCTAGAATATGAACCCTATTGGTTTCATTGGGCGGCAGGGCTTGAGATGTCATTTCTTCTTAATGTCGGGTAAAAGTCCCACAAAATTGGAAGCAACGTCTCCAAAATGACCTTCAGTGTCGACGGGGAAGTTAAACTTCAAATCAAACAAACAAATCATCTTCTCTGTCTCTTCTATCTCTTTCCCCCCTTTCTCTTAGAGAAGACAAAAATGATCGTCTAGGGTTGACCTGTCGTTAAACTCGAAACAATCAATGATTTTTTTTTTTACTTTGTCGAATTTTTAACCCTCTTCAGGTTACTGGTGACACGTCAAATGACATTCGTACACAAGGACCTGTGATATGGGAAGTTTGTCTCTAGATGTTTTTCAACAAAATATCTAGATAACTGCTTGACCTACGACTAACATTGTTATATAGTAATTATTCCTCATAAATCAACTTTCCTCAGTACTTTCAGTGCTTTGATTATCATCTACTAGCATATAGGTGGCCTAGACCATCTGAATACAATGGTTGTGACTGGGGTTGGATGGGGTGGAGGTGTTGTGGTGAGGGTAGCTTGGGGTGGGCTGGAGTAGGGTACGGTAGGGTAGGTTGGTGGGGTGGATGGGATAGGGTAGGGTAGGGGTAGGTGGCGGTTGGGGTGGGCATGTAGGGTAGGGTGGGATGGAATTGGTAGGGTAGGCAAGTTGGGGTTGGGTGGGTTAGGGTAAGGTTCTGTAAAGAAGAGTAGCTAGGAAGATATTGGGGCAGGTTGGGGATGGGTAGGATGGGTGCATTGGTGTGGAGTGAGGTAGGATAGGTTGGGTGGGGAGGGGTTTGTGTAGTTAGAGTACGGTAGCTAGGTGGGTGGGGTTTGGGTAGGTGGGTGTATAGGTTGGGGATGGATGGGTGGGGTAGGATAAGATAGGGTAGGTAGGGTTGAATTGGGTTATGGTGGGTGCGTTTCGGGATTTGGTGGGGTAGGGTAGATGGGTGTAAAGTAGATAAGTTGTGGTTGGGGTAGGTTGGTTGGATATGGTAGGGTAGGTAGGCTGGGGTCGGGTGGGGATGGGGGAGGGTGGCTAGGTGAGGTTGGTAGGGTAGGGAAAGTAAGGTGGGATTGGGGCAGGTAGGGGTAGGTAGGGTACATTTGTAGTAGGCAGGGTATGGTAAGTAGGGTGGTGTTAGGATAAGTGGGGTGGATAGGGTAGAGTAGGTAGTTGACGTTGAGTGGGGTGGGTGGTGTAAGGAAGGGTTTGGTAGTCGGGGTGATTTGTGGTTGTTTGGTTAGGGTAGGTAGGTTGGGGTTGGGTGGGATGGGGTTGCTTCAGTAGGGTAGGTAGAATGGAATAGGGGTAGGGTCGGTGCGTCGGGGTGGGGTAGGGTATGGTAGATGGGATAGGGTAGGTAGGTTAGGGTAAGTGGAGGCGGGGATAGGGTAGGGTGGGTGCGGTGGGTAGGGTAGGTAGGGTGGGATTGTGGTAGGTAAGGGTAGGTATGGTGCATTCAAGTATGCAGGGTACGGTAAGTAGGGTGGTGTTTGGGTATTTGTTGTTGTTGTTGTTGTTGTTGTTTTTTTTCTTACTTGTTTGATTTGAGGTTTAACGTCCCCGTCAGCAATGTAAAGGTCATTTTGGAGACGTTGCTTCCAATTTTGTGGGACTTTTACCCGACATTGAGATGAAATGACATCTCAAGCCCTGCCGCCCAATGAAACCAATAGGGTTTATAAGCACTGGATGGGCCGACTCGCACCGCTTTGCCTGGGCAGGGTAAGATCCTCTAAGCTGTTTACCAGTACTCGTGTGCGGGTCGGTTTCAGCTCTGCGTGGAAGCGTGATGCATCCCATCTAGTTGGGGTAAGTGTGGTGGATTGGGTAGGGTAGGTGAGTGAGAGTTTGAGTTTTACGTCCCACCAAGAACAAAGGTCATACGGAGACGGTTGGGTAGGGTAGGTGGATGGCGTTTGGTGGGTGGGTGGTGTTAGGAAGGGTAGGGTAGGTTGGAATGATTTGTGGTTGGTGGGGTAGGTTACGTAGGTTGGGGGTGGGTGGGGTGCAGTTGTGAAAGCAGGGTATGTAGGGTGGAATAGGGGCAGGTAGGGATGGGGAGGGTTGATTCGTTTGGGTGGGGAAGGGTAGGGTAAATAGGATAGGATAGGTAGGTTTGGGTAAGTGGAGGTGGGTAGGGTAGGACAGTTAGTTTGGTTGGGTTGGGTGGGCAGTGGTAGAGTTATGGTTAGATAGGTTAATGTAGGTAGGGTGAGATTTGGGTAGGTTTGGGTGGACTGGATGGGTGCATTGGCATGGGCTGGATAGGTTTTGTGGGATTGGTGGTAAGTAGGGAAGGTAGTTGGGGTTAAGTGGGCATGAGTGATTAACCCATTCTGGACCAAATGGAATCTTCCAATTGTTTTCATCACGAGTCATTTCAAAATTTTAGAAGCCTCTGTGGTGAAGTGGTTATGATACTAACCTGATAAATCAGGGATCGCAGTATCAGTCCAGGGCTTCGCCAGACTTTCAGGTGGCTTCAAACAAAGTTCTCATTCCCACTGAAAGTAACACCAGAATTCCGGTGGAATTCCACTGGAATTCTGATGTTTTCCAGTGAAATGTTTAATTCGCTGAAATTTCATTGGAATTCTGGTGAGCAAAAAACAAGTCCACTTGAATTCCACTGAAGAATCAGAGGAAAAGTATTCATGTGAAACAATAAATATTTTGAGGTGCTTAAATTACACTTAAGATTATACAAATGTGTAATTTGTGCAAATTTTATGAGTTTTGGCATCATTTCATAGGGATGCAACTGTTTTTGTTATACCTACATTCGTTTTACATTACGTAGTGGAAGCATTATAACTGGAGTGCCAACCAAATTGCTGATGTCACCAACAAGTGACATCATCATCATGTGCTCATGTCTTCACTGTTTGCCAAACCCACAACACATCCAGTCTAGATTTCACAGATACCTCTCTTACATGTATGCAAGACTCTGATCTCTTAGAGGAACAAATAATAAGGCAATAATTTGGTCGATAGTTTGGCATTCTTCCCAAAGTTACTAAGCAGAAAAGCGCTTCAGTACAAAGGTCATGTGGCTATATCATCGACTTTTCGTCGGAATTACTTTAAGCTCACCAGACCAAAGGCTCCCAGGGAGCTTATAGGACAGGCAGTTGTCAGTCGTCGTCCGTCGTATATCGTCTGCGTCAACACTTTCAAACGACATCTCCTCTTAAACCACTGGGTCGATTGGGCCCAAATTTAATCTGCAGTATCCTTGGGCTTGGGTATTGAAAGTTTGTGTTTTTTTATGAAATCTGTTCTTTAGTTTGGTTGCTATGGCAACTTATAATGGGGAAAATTGAAAAATTGCATTTACTGCCAAGTCACTGCAGCTATTTTGACAAAACTTTTACAGAAATGGTCCTTGAGTAAACTTCTCTCAGCAATATGCTTTTACGCCAACAGGGGGTCCCCCAGGTTGTGCTGGGGCCATGTCTTACATCCTCTATATCATATTCTTGTTCCTTATGATAAGATACATTTAGTGACGCCTACCTGGTGGTCCCCCCGGGATGTGCCGGGGTCATGCCCCTCCACCCACCATTTCATAAAAGGCCCAATACCTCGGAACCCTTTCAGATCCCCACCCCTAAACCATACATATTCTTGTTCCTTATTATTTGCACCAACCTGGTTGTTTCCTGGGTTGCGCCGGGGCCTTGCCCCAGCCCTCCACTTCACAAAAGGCCATATATCACATAAACAATTCAGATCTTTCCCCCTCAACCATATAGATACTTGTTCCTCATGGTAAGGCACATTCGGTGACAACCTAGGGTTCTCCCGGGTCATGCCGGGGCCTTACCTCAACCCTCCCCTTCACAAAAGGCCTTATATCTCAGAAACTGTTCAATGGCCCACACTTAAAAGCCTCCATGGTGCAGTGGTACGGTAATCGCCTTGTTTACCAGGGATCGCAGGATCGATCCCGGGCTTCTTTCAGGTGAGTCTTTATACCGAGGCTCCGTTTCCGTATGACCTTAGCTGTTGGTGGGACGTAAAACTGCAAACACTCCCTCACTCAAAGCCCCACACCTAAACCATAAGTATTCATCTTCCTTAAGATAAGACGCATTCAATGGCACCAGTTTGGGAGTCCCCGGGGTGTCCGGGCCATGCCCAAAGCTTTACTTCATTAAAAGCCATATACAGTGTATCTCAGATATCCTTAAGATCCCCAATCCTAAACCATACATGTTCTTGATCCTTATGATAAGACTCATTCAGTCACACCAACCTGGGGTGTCTCTTTGTGCTTTGGCATTGTGCCCTGCCCCTCCATGTCATAAAAAGGCAATATATTTCAGAAACTATTCAAATCCCAATCCCATAATCATATATGTTCTTTCTCCTTGTCATTAGCACACCAACTTGGAGGTGGGCCGGTCACAGGGGCCATAAATCTCCACTTCATAAAATTGGCCTCATATATCAGAAACCGTTCAGATTCCCATTCCTAACCATATATATCCTTGGTCCTTATGATAAGATACATTTAGGAACAACAATCTTGGGTTTTCCTGCAATTGACAGGGAATGCCCAAACCTCTCCACTGCTTAAGAGGCCTTATATCTCCGGCTTTACATATCCACACTGCTGAACCATATATATTCTTTTCCTAATGATAAGACGCATTTAGTGATACCAACCAGGGCTTCACTGGGTCCATGCCCCACTCCTTCTACTCCATAAAAGGCCTAATGTTTCAGATACTGAGTCCACATGGATGCTTCTTCGGATAATGGGGTATATTTGGGAGACTTCATATTTAATAATAGGCAGATTAAAATGATATCATGTTGAAATACATGGCTGCCATTGGGCAGTGCCCATCTGTCCTCTCAGCCCCCGCCCATCGGGGCTTGAAGAAATATATGGGTTGCACGATGCTTCCACGCAGAGCTGAATCCGACCTACACACGAGTACTGGTAAACCGCTTAGAGGATCTAATATGTTCTAGACAGGGTTATCATTTGGAAGCAAGGAATACATCATAGAACTGGAAAATATGGAGTGTACATGTTTTCTGGGCCCGACTAGCTAGTTTCGGCCATTAAGGCCTCATCAGTGACCCTCAGATATTTTCAAAATTCAACAACGGAATCAATGATCCCAAAGGACACGAAAATATAAACTACACTATGCCTGCCCAGACAAAGCGGTGTAAGTCTCGGACCGTCCATGCTTATGCACCCTATATGATTTCATTTGGCGACTGGGCTTTAGATGTCATTTCATCTCAATGTCCGGTAAAAGTCCCACAAAATTGAAAGCAGCGTCTCCAAAATGATCTTTACAGTGTTAACGGGGACGTTAAACCTCAAATGAAACAAACCACCTGTCGTCTGGTGAGCACAGTGGTTCATGGGCCTCTTTTTTATAGAAAATAGCCGCAGTGGGTCAGAGTGTTTCATAGGAGGTTTATCTTGGCAACCAGTGAAGCGGCCCCCACCCATCGGGGCTTGAAGAAAGTGATGGGCTGTATGATAATTTCCACGCAGAGCTGAAACCGTCCTGCACACAAGTACCGGTAAACCGCTTACAAGATCTAAGTCTGCTAAGGCAAACCGTTGCGAGTGCCGGGCCATCCATGCTTATAAACCCTATTGGTTTCATTGGGCAGCAGGGCTTGAGAAGTCATTTCATCTCAATGTCAGCTAAAAGTCCCATAATTTCAAGCAATGTCTCAAAAATGACCTTTACAGTTTTAGAAAAAAGTACTGTGACAATGTGTGTGTGTGTGTGTGTGTGTGTGTGTGCGTGCGTGCGTGCGTGCCTGCGTGCGTGTGTGTGTGTGTTTTAAACAATAAAGTCCCTGATCATATGCTACATTCTGCATGATCTGATTTTACTCTGTCAAAGTCCTATATTATTGGGAATTCCTCCCTTCAGTGGATTGAAGGTACAGGTTTTTCCCGTTACATGACCTTAGAGAGTTAACTAGCCTGTACAGTGGTGATTCAAATGAGTTTCTGTAAGATATGATTAGAATCATGGCACACATCTTCGTCATTCCTATGCGCATGATTTATAATGTTATATTACACCACAACCTCATTATAACACTATTAATGGGGTCCAAAGCAGAAACGGTATTAGTTAAACAACCGTGTTATATCAAAACAAAATGTGTACATTATATAGAAAAATGACCATTTATGGTTATTTTTCTATATAATCCATACATTTTTGGGATCGATCTTAAAACCGTGTTATATGCGAAAGCGTGTTATAATGAACCGTGCTATAATGATGTTATGTTGTACTTGCATTTGACATCCCTTATCCCGCTGAACAAGACAATCCCTACATTGGCAAACAGGTTAGCTCCAGATAAGCATCTGATCAGGATCTTCACTGTTCATCATGCAGTTTGTGAATTTAACAGATAGATTATATCAAGTATATAGAAAGAAGAGAAATTCTAATTTCAACTAAACATTTTAAAAAGTGTAACAAGATGCCAAAAATACATTTCATACAAAATTTCCCGCTAAGCATAATCTGATAACAACATGTTTTCCTTTCATTTATTTATTTATGTATTCCTTTTTCCTCTTTATACCCATGAGATGATATACCATACCAGTAGGTGCCATTTTCAATAAACAGTAATTATCTTCAATTATCATAGACATGATATGTCTTATTGAAGTACTGGTCCTCCTGTATTTTGTCCTCAAATTATACCCCTGGTCCTCTAGAAGACTTGGTCCTCAGTCCTCTGGTCCGCCAGTTAAGGTCCTCAAATTATACCTTCCCCAATTTTGCAGGACTTTAACACAAAACTGAGATGAAATGACTGCTAATATCTCAAGCCCTGCCACTCAATGAAACCAAAAGACCCGTAAGCATTGGACGGTCTGATCCCACCACTTTGCCAGGGCAAGCTTAGTTCTAAGTGATTTACCAGTACTCTTGCGCAAGCAACCATCCTTTTAATACTCGGAAGAGGGCTGAGGATTATATAGCGTTTAAACGAAATCCAATAATGCACTATTAATTGACGGCACTAATTTTAGCATCCTGCAGCATGGTTGTGACGTCATCGATTTCGGACAAACAACTTTGTACGAAATGCGTGTAAATGCATTATCTGACAGGTGATTTGTGTATTTCACCTATTGTTTTCATGTTCAGAGGTCTCGTAGTTTATCACCGATTTCTGAGAGTTCAACGTTCAAGCGTGACAAGACTAGTCCATGTTTTAGGGGAAGCAGGTTTCGGATTTCTTTTTTTTTTCACAGGATTTTAAAATTATAAATAAGTTTTTATACGCCCGTTTTGAAAAAAAAAAAAAAAAAAAAAAAAAAAAAAACGGTCGTATTATGTTATGGGGTCGGCGTCCGCCCGTCCGTTCGTCCGTAATCGTTTTCGTTTCCGGATAACTCCTCCTACAGTTTTCATCCGATTGACCTGAAACTTTGTAGATAGTAAGACTATGATGTGGACATGTGCGTAAAGTTTCAAGGTTAACCATACACCAAACATCTATAAAGTTATGCTCCTTTGAAAATTGCGGTAAACATTTTCGTTTCCGGATAACTGTTTCTACAGTTTCCATCCGATTAACCTGAAACTTTGTAGAAATTAAGGCTATGAGGTGGACATGTGCGTAAAGTTTCAAAGTTAACCATACGCAAAATAGTAATAGAGTTATGTCCCCTTGTTGGCTTATGCATTGTGGCTATACGGAGACCTTGTGAACAAATTATCTGGAGAACCGCTTGAGCTAGGCTCATGATATTTGGCATACAGTTTGGGTCTAATGTGTAGATGATCTGATTACTTTTTGACGAAATTCCGGAAATATTTAACGGAGTTCTGCCCCTTTTTGGACTTATGCATTGTGGCTATAGGGAAACCTTTTGAACAAAATATCTGGAGTACCGCTTGAGCTAGGCTCATGATATTTAGCATACAGTTTGGGTCTAATGTGTAGATGACCTGATTTACTTTTGACCCTATTCCGAAAAATTTTAACCGAGTTATGCACCTTTTTCGACTTAAGCATTGTGGCTATGGGGAAACCTTGTGAACAAAATATCTGGAGAACCGCTTGAGCTAGCTAGGCTCATGATATTTGGCATACAGTTTGGGTCTAATGTGTAGATGAACTGAGTAACTTTTGACGAAATTCGGAAAATATTTAATGGAGTAATGCCCCTTTTTTGAACTTATGCATTGTGGCTATAGGGCAACCTCGGAAACAAAATATCTGGAGAACCGCTTGAGCTAGGCCCATGATATTTGGCATACAGTTTTGGTCTAATGTGTAGATGGCCTGATTAACTTTTGACAAAATTCCGAAAATATTTAATTGAGTTTTGCCCCTTTTTATACGCCCGTTTTGAAAAAAAAAAAAACGGTCCTATTATGTTATGGGGTTGGCGTCTATCTGTCCGTCCGTCCATTCGTAAACTTGTTCATTTCCGGATAACTCCTGCTACAGTTTTCATCCGATTAACCTGAAACTTTATAGATAGTAAGACTATGAGTTGGACATGTGCGTTAAGTTTCAAGGTTAAACATACACCAAATATTAATAGAGTTATGCCCCTTTGAAAATTGCAGTAAACATTTTCGTTTCCGGATAACTCCTCCTACAGTTTCCATCCGATTAACCTGAAACTTTGTAGATACCAATACTATATATGATGTGGAGATATCGGTAAAGTTTTAAGGTTAACCGCACACCAAATGCTCCTTTGAAAATTTGGTAAATATTTTCATTTCCGTACAACTCCTCCTACAGTTTTCATCCAATTAACCTGAAACTTTGTAAATAGTATGACTACAAGGTAGAGGTGTGCGTCAAGTTTCGAGGTTAATCGTACACCAAATATTTATTGAGTTATGCCCCTTTGAAAATTTCGGTATACATTTTCATTTCCGGATAACTCCTTCTCGATTTTCATGTGATCAATCTGAAACTTTGTAGATAGCAAGACTATGATGTGGAGATATGCGTAAAGTTTCAAGTTTAACTGTACACCACATATTTATAGACGTATGACCAGCTTGTGATCAGTGTATCTCCAATATCCTTTGAGACATGATGGTACTTTGTCCAGAAATACATGAGCTTAGGCAGGCATGTCATGCACAAGAACCACAGTTCTGAGTGCCCTGGTTTTTTAATTATCTCCCCTGACAGTATTATCGAACTGCAATACTTTTGTGACATATTGCTGGTTTAATTCCGGTGCACTTTCTATTGGTAAACAATCTTCTGAAGGCCATATTGGCTTCTGGCTGGGGGATTTGCCGTCTCTTCCGATGACTATTTTTGTACCAGAAACCCCAAAATGGGTAGTTGGCACACAGTGTAGGCCCAGATCACACGCCGCAGAATGCGGCGTCTGATCTGGGCGTGCACTGTTTGCAAAACTTTCAGCCAGTATCCAAATAGATTTTGAAGAATACACTCGATTTTGAAATGGAGTCCTGCTATATATAAGGAGCATGATTGCATTTGGTACTGAAAGGGTTAATCAAGGTTATGGTCCACCAAATAATAATAGAGTTATGCCCCTTTGAAAAATTCTGTAAACATTTTGTTTTCCGGATATATCCTCCGACATTAAAGATCTGATTATGTTGAAACTTTACATACACTAAGCCCATGATATGGAACAGTGCATATCATTTTGAGGTTATGTACAGTCTGCCAAAATTACCAGAGTTATACCCCTTTTAACAGATTTTTCTAAACATTACGTTTCCGGATAACTCATCTTACATTTTACATCTGATGAAGTTGAAACTTTACATATAGTAAGACAATGATGTGGAACAGTGCATATTTTTAGGTTAGAGTCCGCCAGATATTACCAGAGTTACTCCCCTTTCTAGATATTACCAAAGTTATTCCCCTTTTACAGATTTTTTTCTAAAAATATTTGTTTCTGGATAATGCCTCTCACATTTTAGATCTGATGAAGCTGAAACTTTATGAATAGTCAGACTATGATGTGGATCAGTGCATATTTTTTCAAGGTTACAGTCAACCGTTTATTGCCAGAGTTATGCTTTTAGAATTTTGAGGTTATGGTCCATCAAATATTACCGACCATAAAAAGTTGTTGGAGACAGGTATTTTGAGCCATTAATAGTGCCAGGTAATAATATATGGAGCCTTATTGTTCCTTGGTTACATTCCACAAACCCAAACTTGTTCAACAGTCAGTATATGCATGTTCCATCTTACTAATTGTCACTGGCGTATTATGCCCCGCTTGCGGAGCTCTTGTTTGATAATGCCATTATGTAGAAGTCGTTGACAAGTGGCTAGTATGATGCAGTATAAATCTCAGTAAAACTATATCTGCCAATGTAAAATCCCAACTGAAGGCGACTTACCTAAAACGCGGACTAGTCCAAAATTTAAAAGAGCAGTCACGTCTGACTGCGTTTGTTAAAGACTATAAAATTCCGTGTGGTGGATTCCAGTACATTTTTGTTCGGTTTTACGGTCCTCTCAAGATCGTTTTACTTATCTCCAACCTGTGCGCGAAAACGGAGTACCCGGAGAAAAACTACCTGTCCTCTACATCTCACATATGGCCCGAGCAAGTCTTGAACCACAGCGTTGTGAGGCTTAGTGAGTCAGCGCTCTTACCAACTGTGCCACGAAAGCTTGGACTTTTAATTTTTTTTCACATCTACAGAAATGGTCCCAAGATTTCGCTGGTCCCCGTGAATCGGGGCTTGAAGAAATAGATGGGCTGCATGATGCTTCCACGCAGAGCTGAAACCGACCACACACGGGTACTGGTAAACCACTTAGAGGATATAAGCCTGCCTAGGTAAAGCGGTGAGCGTCGGTCCGTCCATGCTTATAAATCCTATTGGTTTCATTGGTTGATAGTGCTTGAGATGTCATTTAATCTAAATGTCGGGTAAAAGTCCCACAAAATTGGAAGCACCGTCTCCAAAATGACCTATACAGATTAGACTGCTTCTTTTCAGTCTTAGATTGCCATTTTACTTGCATCTTTGGTCTTTAATCTGAATGTCAGATCTGCACATGGAAAAAAAAACACAGTGTATATTTCTTTCTAAAAGATGGATGCTGGGTAAGACATTTTGAAATAGTCTTAATCTTCACCCAGAAAATAGGATTCAGCGTTGATAATAATAAAAGTAATAAAAACAGCAATAATAATGCAATTAATTATCCAAAAACTTTGATTTACAGCCGTAGACAGTCACAATGTATGAATCAGTTGACTTGTGCGTATTCATCACGTTAACACTGTTCTATACTCTGTCAAAAATCTCTCCCTCTGTTTAGTTTGGTATAACACTTCTCTGAGTACTTCTCTAATCCATCTGGGAGAGGAATTATAATTTTGTTACCTCGAAAATTGTGTACAGGTGCCCCCCCCCCCCCCCCCCACTAAAAGAAAAAGTATCGATGCATTTTAAAAGTAACATTAACAACGAGAAGATCCTGCATATGCTGTAGTATAACGAAACATCCTCACCCTGAATAATTTAGACGAGCAATTGATCAGTACGCATGAGAAACCCTAAATTTCCAGCCTGTGTGGAAAAGGAGATAGACGTATAAAAAGTAGATAAGGCATCAATCAGTGAAAAAAGGGGCAGGCGTGAAAAAAGTAGACATAAAGAAATACAAAGAAAAGGAATGAAAAAGAAGATGTGCTTGAAAAGGGTTGAAAAGGTACCAGTCCGTGAAAGAAGAAGATGTGCGTGAAAAGGATAATCGTGAAGAAAAATGTACACTGACGTGATAGAAAAATAGATAAGGCATCAATCCGGGAAAAAAGTGGACAGGCGTGAAAAAAGTAGACATAAAGAAATACAAAGAAAAGGAATGAAAAAAGAAGATTGCGTGAAAAGGGTTGAAAATGTACCATTCCGAGAAAGAAGAAGATGTGCGTGAAATGGATAATCACGAAGAAAAATGTACACTAACGTGAAAGAAAAATAGAAAAGGCTCTTATCCGTTAAAAAGTGGACAGGCGTGAAAAAAGTAGACATAAAGAAATACAAAGAAAAGGAATAAAAAGAAGATGTGCGTGAAAAGGGTTGAAAAGGTAACAGCCCGTGAAAGCAGATGTGCGTGAAAAGGATAATCACGAAGAAAAATGTACACTGACGTGAAAGAAAAACAGATAAGGCAACAATCCGTGAAAAAAGTGGACATGCGTGAAAAAGTGGACATAAAGAAATGCAAAATAAAGGAATGAAAAAAGATGGATGTGCGTGAAAAGGGTTGAAAAGGTACCAGTCCGAGAAAGAAGAAGATGTGCATGAAAAGGATAATCCCGAAGAAAATGTAGACTGACGTGAAAGAAAATAGATAAGGCACCAATCCGTGAAAAAATTGGACAGGCGTGAGAAAAGTAGATATAAAGAAATACAAAAAAAAGGAATGAAAAAAGATGTGCGTGAAAAGGGTTGAACAGGTACCAGTCCGTGAAAGAAGATGTTCGTGAAAAGGATAATCACGAAGATAATGTACACTGGCGTGAAAGAAAAATAGATAAGACAACAATCCGTGAAAATAGTGGACATGCGTGAAAAAGTGGACATAAAGAAATTCAAAGAAAAGGAATGAAAAAATGTGCTTGAAAAGGGTTGAAAAGGTACCAGTCCGTGAAAGAAGAAGATGTGTGTGAAAAGGATAATCACGAAGAAAAATGTACACTGACGTGACAGAAAAATAGATAAGGCAACAATCTGTGAAAAAATGGACATGCCTGAAAAAAGTTGACATAAAGAAATAAAAAGAAAAGGAATGAAAAAAGAAGATGTGCGTGAAAAGGGTTGAAAAGGTACCTGTCCAGGAAAAAAGAAGATGTGCGTGATAAGGATAGTCACGAAGATAAATGTACACTGACGTGAAAGAAAAATAGATATGGCAACAATCCGGGAAAAAAGTGGACATCCGTGAAAAAAGTGGATATAAAGGAATACAAAGGAAAGGAATGAAAAAAGAAGATGTGCGTGAAAAGCGTTGAAAAGGTACTAGACCGTAAATTTTAAAGCAGATGTGCGTGAAAAGGCAACAATCTGTGAAAAAAATGGACATGCCTGAAAAAAGTTGACAAAGAAATATAAAGAAAAGGAATGAAAAAAGAAGATGTGCGTGAAAAGGGTTGAAAAGATACCTGTCCAGGAAAAAAAAAAAGATTTGCGTGATAAGGATAATCACGAAGATAAATGTACACTGACGTGAAAGAAAAATAGATAAGGCAACAATCTGTGAAAAAAATGGACATGCCTGAAAAAAGTTGACATAAAGTAATATAAAGAAAAGGAATGAAAAAAGAAGATGTGCGTGAAAGGGGTTGAAAAGATACCTGTCCAGGAAAAAAAAAAAGATTTGCGTGATAAGGATAATCACGAAGATAAATGTACACTGACGTGAAAGAAAAACAGATAAGGCAACAATCCGTGAAAAAGTGGACGTCCGTGAAAAAGTGGTCATAAAGAAATACAAAGTAAAAGGAAGGAAAAAAGAAGATGTGCGTGAAAAGGGTTGAAAAGTTACCAGTCCGTGAAAGCAGAAGATGTGCGTGAAAAGGATAATCTCGAAGAAAAATGTACACTGACATGATAAAAACAGATCAGGCACCAATCTGTGAACAAGTGGACATCCGTGAAAAAAGTGGACATAAAGAAATACAAAATAAAGGAATGAAAAAAGATGGATGTGCTTGAAAAGGGTTGAAAAGGTACCAGTCCGTGAAAGAAGAAGATGTGCGTGAAAATGATAATCCCGAAGATAAATGTACACTGACGTGAAAGAAAAAAAAGATAAGGCTGGATGTGCGTGAAAAGGGTTGCAAAGGTACCAGTCCGAGAAAGAGGAAGATGCGCGTGAAAAGGATACTCCCGAAGAATAATGTAGTCTGACGTGAAAGAAAAATAGATAAGGCACCAATCCGTGAAAAAATGGACATGCGTGAAAAAATTGGACATAAAGAAATATAAAGAAAAGGAATGAAAAACGAAGATGTGCGTGAAAAGTGATGAAAAGGTACCTGTCCGAGAATGAAGAAGATGTGTGTGAAAAGGATAATCACGAAGCTTAATGTACACTGACGTGAAAGAAAAATAGATAAGGCAACAATCCGTGAAAAAAGTGGACATCCGTGAAAAAAGTGGACATAAAGAAATAAAAAAGGAAAAGAATAAAAAAAAGAAGATGTGCTTAAAAAGGGTTCAAAAGGTACCAGTCCGTGAAAGCAGACGATGTGCGTGAAAACGATAATCACGAATAAAAATGTACACTGACATGAAAGAAAAATAGATAAGGCAACAATTCGTTAAAAAGTGGACATGCGTGAAAAAAGTGGTCATAAAGAAATACAAAGAAAAAGAATGAAAAAAGATGTGCGTAAAAAGTGTTGAAAAGGTACCCGTCCGTGAAAGAAGAAGGTGTGCGTGATAAGGATAATCACTAGATAAATGTACACTGACGTGAAAGAAAAATAGATAAGGCACCAGCCGTGAAAAAATGGACATGCGTGAAAAAATTGGACATCCGCGAAAAAAGTGGACATAAAGAAACAAAAAGGAAAGGAATGAAAAAGAAGATGTGCGTGAAAAGGGTTGAAAAGATACTAGTCCGGACATAAAGAAATACAGGCGTGAAAAAAGTAGACATAAAGAAATACAAAGAAAAGGAATGAAAAAAGATTTGCGTGAAAAGGGTTGAAAAGGTAACAGTCCGTGAAAGAAGAAGATGTGCGTGAAAAGGATAATCACGAAGATAAATGTACACTGACGTGAAAGAAAAATAGATAAGGAAACAATCCGTGAAACAAAGTGGACCCCCGTGAAAAAAGTGGACATAAAGAAATAAAAAGGAAAAGAATGAAAAAAGAAGATGTGCGTGAAAAGGGATGAAAAGGTACCAGTCCGTGAAAGCAGACGATGTGCGTGAAAAGGATAATCACGAAGAAAAATGTACACTGACATGAAAGAAAAATAGATAAGGCAATAATCCGTTAAAAAGTGGACAAGCGTGAAAAAAGTGGACATAAAGAAATACAAAGAAAAGGAATGAAAAAGATGTGCGTGAAAAGTGTTGAAAAGGTACCCGTTCGTGAAAGAAGAAGATGTGCGTGATCAGGATAATAACGAAGATAAATGTACACTGACGTGAAAGAAAAATAGATAAGGCGACAATCCGTGAAAAAAGTGGACATCCATGAAAAAAGTGGACATAAAGAAACAAAAAGGAAAGGAATACAAAAGAAGATGTGCGTGAAAAGGGTTGAAAAGGTACTCGTCCGGACATAAAGAAATACAGGCGTGAAAAAAGTAGACATAAAGAAATACAAAGAAAAGGAATGAAAAAAGATGTGCGTGAAAAGGGTTGAAAAGGTATCAGTCCGTGAAAGAAGAAGATGTGCGTGAAAAGGATAATCACGAAGAAAAATGTACACTGACGTGGAAGAAACAATAGATAAGAAAACCATCCGTGAAAAAATGGACATGAAAAAAGTTGACATAAAGAAATACAAAGAAAAGGTATGAAAAAAGATGTGCGTGAAATGGGTTGAAAAGGTACCTGTCCGTGAAAGAAGAAGTTGTGCGTGATAAGGATAATCACGAAGATAAATGTTCATTGACGTGAAAGAAAAATTGATAAGGCAACACTCCGTGAAAAAATGGACATCAATGAAAAAAGCGGACATAAAAAAAACAAAGGAAAGGAATGAAAAAAGATGTGCGTGAAAAATGTTGAAAAGGTGCCAGTCCTTGAAAGCAGAAGATGTGCGTGAAAAAGATAATCACGAATAAAAATGTACACTGACCTGAAAGAAAACTAGATAAGGCACCAATCCGTGAAAAAATTGGACATCCGTGGAAAAAGAGGACATAAAGAAATACATAATAAAGGAATGAAAAAAGAAAGGATATGCGTGAAAAGGGTTGAAAAGGTACCAGTCCGAGAAAGAAGAAGATGTGCGTGAAAAGGATAATCCCGAAGATATGTACACTGACCTGAAAGAAAAAAAGATAAGGCATCAATCCGGGAAAAAAGTGGACAGGCGTGAAAAAAGTAGACATAAAGAAATACAAAGAAAAGGAATGAAAAAAGAAGATATGCGTAAAAAGGGTTGAAAAGGTACCGGTTCGTGAAAGAAGATGTGCGTGAAAAGGATAATCACGAAGAAAAAATGTACACTGACGTGAAAGAAAAATAGATAAGGCAACAATCCGTGAAAAAAGTGGACATGCGTGGAAAAAGTGGACATAAAGAAATACAAAGAAAAGGAATGAAAAAAGATGTGCATGAAAAGCGTGGAAAAAGGTACCCGTCCGTGAAAGAATAAGATGTGCGTGATAAGGATAATCACGAAGTAAAATGTACACTGGCGTGAAAGAAAAATAGATAAGGCAACAATCCGTGAAAAAAAGGACATCCGTGAAAAAAGTGGATATAAAGAAATGCAAAGGAAAGGAATGAAAAAAGATGTGCGTTAAAAGGGTTGAAAATGTACCAGTCCGTGAAAGCAGAAGATGTGCGAGAAAAGGATAATCACGAAGAAAAATGTACACTGACGTGAATGAAAAACAGATAAGGCAACAATCCGTGAAAAAGTGGACATGCGTGAAAAAAGAGGACATAAAAGTTCAAAATAATGAATGAAAAAGACGGATGTGCGCGAAAAGGGTTGAAAAGGTTCCAGTCCGAGAAAGAAGAAGGTAGACTGGCGTGAAAGAAAAAATAGATAAGGCAACAATCCGTGAAAAAAGTGGACATCCGTGAAAATCGTGGACATAAATAAATACAAAATAAAGAATGAAAGAAGATGGCAGTGCTTGAAAAGGGTTGAAAAGGTACCAGTCCGAGAAAGAAGAAGATGTGCGTGAAAAGGATAATCCCGAAGATAAATGTACACTGACGTGAAAGAAAAATAGATAAGGCAACAATCCGTAAAAAAGTGGACATCCGTGAAAAAGGGGACATAAAGAAATCCAAAATAAAGGAATGAAAAAGGGTGGACGTGCGTGAAAAGGGTTAAAAGGTACCAGCCCGAGAAAGAAGAAGATGCGCGTAAAAAGGATAATCCCGAAGAAGAATGTAGTCTGACGATGAAGAAAAATATCTAAGACACGAATCCGTGAAAAAAGTGGACATCAGTGAAAAAAAGTAACATAAAGAAATACTAAGGAAAGGAATGAAAAAAGATGTGCGTGAAAAGGATAATCACGAAGAAAAATATACACTGGCATGAAAGAAAAAAAAAGATAAGGCAACAAACCGTGAAAAAGTGGAAATAAAGAAATACAAAAAGAAAAGGAATGAAAAAAAGATGTGCGTGAAAAGTGTTGAAAAGGTTCCTCCCCGTGAAAGAAGATGTGCGTGATAAGGATAATCACTGACGTGAAAGAAAAATAGATAAGGTAACAACCCGTGAAAAAGTGGACATAAAGAAACAAAAAGGAAAGGAATGAAAAAAGATGTGCGTGAAAAGGGTTGAAAAGGTACCAGTCCGTGAAAGCAGAAGATGTGCGTGAAAGGATAATCACGAAGAAAATTGTACACTGACGTGAAAGAAAAACCGATAAGGCAACAATCCGTGAAAAAAGTGGACATGCTTGAAAAAAGTAGACATAAAGAAATGCAAAATAAAGGAATGAAAAAGATGTCTGTGCGTGAAAAGATTTGAAAAGGTACCAGTCCGAGAAAGAAGAAGATGCGCGTGAAAAGGATAATCCCGAAGGAAAATATAGACTGACGTGAAAGAAAAATAGATAAGGCACCAAAGTAGAAGTAAAACAAAGATCAGGAATCGATACAATTAACTTACTCCACCCATCAAAGACACCATAGGGAAAGAAACACAAACATTAAGCGACCAGACCATAATGGAAACCTAAACAAAGGAAGGCCATAAGGACAGTTACTTTCCCACAAAATGGCCATATGGCCATCGAAAATAAAAAGACACAAGTGATACACACAGTAAGTAACAAACAACAACATATATAAATCGCCACAGAAGAACCGCCTTGGAACGGTCAGTGGAAAGATTTCCACTGGGGGGCCCAAATCGATTTTACGTGGCCACAATCCTCGCCCTTACTTCCGTCGCGATTTAGACAAATAATTTGTTCAGTCCGCATGAAGGCCTCCTAACACATCAGTGCAACATCTCCGTGAACACAAATAATCAAAGAACCACAGAGGTGAGACAACGGTGAGGACTCGACAGCAAGAAACCACTGAAATGCTGGAGCAAAAGAAAACCAACAGTTAGACTCCGATGGGCCCGACCAGAGACAGATGAAAAACCGTGAAAAAGTGGACAGGTGTGAAAAAGTAGACATAAAGAAATACAAAGAAAAAGGAATGAAAAAAGAAGATGTGCGTGAAAAGTGTTGGAAAGGTACCAGTCCGTGAAAGAAGAAGATGTTCGTGAAAAGGATAATCACGAAGATAAATGTACACTGACGTGAAAGAAAAGCAGATAAGGCAACAATCCGTGGAAAAGTGGACAAGCGTGAACAAGTGGACATAAAGAAATACAAAGAATAGGAATGAAAAATAAGATGTGCGTGAAAAGGATTGAAAAGGTACCTGTCCATGAAAGAAGAAGATGTGCGTGATAAGGATAACCATGAAGGAAAATGTACACTGACATGAAAGAAAAATAGATAAGGCATCACTCCGTGAAAAAAGTGGACAACCGTGAAAAAAGTGGATATAAAACAGTACAAAGAAAATGAATGAAAAAAGAAGATGTGCGTGAAAAGGGTTAAAAAGGTACCAGTCCGTGAAAGAAGAAGATGTGCGTGAAAAGGATAATCACGAAGAAAAATGTAAACTGACGTGAAAGAAAAAATAGATAAGAAAACCTTCCGTGAAAAAATGGACATGAAAAAAGTGGACATAAAGAAATACAAAGAAAAGGTATGAAAAAAGATGTGCGTGAAATGGGTTGAAAAGGTACCTGTCCGTGAAAGAAGAAGTTGTGCGTGATAAGGATAATCACGAAGAAAAATGTTCATTGACGTGAAAGAAAAATAGATAAGGCAACACATCCGTGAAAAAAATGGACAACCGTGAAAAAAGCGGACAAAAAAAAAAAAGAAAAAAAAAAGAAAGGAATGAAAAAAGAAGATGTGCGTGAAAAATGTTGAAAAGTGCCAGTCCGTGAAAGCAGAAGATGTGCGTGAAAAGATAATCACAAATAAAAATGTACACTGACCTGAAAGAAAACTAGATAAGGCACCAATCCGTAAAAAAATTGGACATCCGTGGAAAAAGAGGACATAAAGAAATACAAAATAAAGGAATGAAAAAAGAAAGGATGTGCGTGAAAAGGGTTGAAAAGGTACCAGTCCGAGAAAGAAGAAGATGTGCGTGAAAAGGATAATCCCGAAGATATGTACACTGACCTGAAAGAAAAAAAGATAAGGCATCAATCCGGGAAAAAAAGTGGACAGGCGTGAAAAAAGTAGACATAAAGAAATACAAAGAAAAGGAATGAAAAAAGAAGATGTGCGTAAAAAGGGTTGAAAAGGTACCGGTTCGTGAAAGAAGATGTGCGTGAAAAGGATAATCACGAAGAAAAAATGTACACTGACGTGAAAGAAAAATAGATAAGGCAACAATCTGTGAAAAAAGTGGACATGCGTGGAAAAAGTGGACATAAAGAAATACAAAGAAAAGGAATGAAAAAAGATGTGCATGAAAAGCGTGGAAAAGGTACCCGTCCGTGAAAGAATAAGATGTGCGTGATAAGGATAATCACGAAGTAAAATGTACACTGGCGTGAAAGAAAAATAGATAAGGCAACAATCCGTGAAAAAAAGGACATCCGTGAAAAAAGTGGACATAAAGAAATGCAAAGGAAAGGAATGAAAATGATGTGCGTAAAAAGGGTTGAAAATGTACCAGTCCGTGAAAGCAGAAGATGTGCGTGAAAAGGATAATCACGAAGAAAAATGTACACTGACGTGAATGAAAAACAGATAAGGCAACAATCTGTGAAAAAGTGGACATGCGTGAAAAAAGAGGACATAAAAATTCAAAATAATGAATGAAAAAGACGGATGTGCGCGAAAAGGGTTGAAAAGGTACCAGTCCGAGAAAGAAGATGGTAGACTGGAGTGAAAGAAAAATAGATAAGGCAACAATCCGTGAAAAAAGTGGACATCCGTGAAAAACGTGGACATAAATAAATACAAAATAAAGAATGAAAGAAGATGGCTGTGCTTGAAAAGGGTTGAAAAGGTACCAGTCCGAGAGAGAAGAAGATGTGCATGAAAAGGATAATCCCGAAGATAAATGTACACTGACGTGAAAGAAAAATAGAAAAGGCAACAATCCGTAAAAAAATGGACATCCGTGAAAAAAGTAGACATAAAGAAATCCAAAATAAAGGAATGAAAAAAGGTGGATGTGCGTGAAAAGGGTTGAAAAGGTACCAGCCCGAGAAAGAAGAAGATGCGCGTAAAAAGGATAATCCCGAAGAATAATGTAGTCTGACGATGAAGAAAAATATATAAGACACCAATCCGTGAAACAAGTGGACATCAGTGAAAAAAAGTAGCATTAATAAATACTAAGGAAAGGAATGAAAAAAGATGTGCGTGAAAAGGATAATCACGAAGAAAAATATACACTGATATGAAAGAAAAAAAAAGATAAGGCAACAATCCGTGAAAAAGTGGAAATAAAGAAATACAAAAAGAAATGAAAAAAAAAGATGTGCGTGAAAAGTGTTGAAAAGGTTTCCTGCCCGTGAAAGAAGATGTGCGTGATAAGGATAATCACTGACGTGAAAGAAAAATAGATAAGGTAACAATCCGTGAAAAAGTGGACTTCCTGAAAAAAGTGGACATAAAGAAACAAAAAGGAAAGGAATGAAAAAAGATGTGCGTAAAAAGGGTTGAGAAGGTACCAGCCCGTGAAAGCAGAAGATGTGCGTGAAAAGGATAATCACGAAGAAAATTGTACACTGACGAGAAAGAAAACCGATAAGGCAACAATCCGTGAAAAAAGTGGACATGCTTGAAAAAAAGTAGACATAAAGAAATGCAAAATAAAGGAATGAAAAAGATGTCTTTGCGTGAAAAGATTTGAAAAGGTACCAGTCCGAGAAAGAAGAAGATGCGCGTGAAAAGGATAATCCCGAAGGAAAATGTAGACGGACGTGAAAGAAAAAATAGATAAGGCACCAAAGTAGAAGTAAAACAAAAATCAGGAATCGATACATTGAACTTACTCCACCCATCAAAGACACCATAGGGAAAGAAACAGAAACATTAAGCGACCAGACCATAATGGAAACCTAAACAAAGGAAGGCCATAAGGACAGTTACTTTCCCACAAAATGGCCATATGGCCATCGAAAATAAAAAGACACAAGTGATACACACAGTAAGTAACAAACAACAACATATATAAATCGCCACAGAAGAACCGCCTTGGAACGGTCAGTGGAAAGATTTCCACTGGGGGCCCAAATCGATTTTACGTGGCCACAATCCTCGCCCTTACTTCCGTCGCGATTTAGACAAATAATTTGTTCAGTCCGCATGAAGGCCTCCTAACACATCAGTGCAACATCTCCGTGAACACAAATAATCAAAGAACCACAGAGGTGAGACAACGGTGAGGACTCGACAGCAAGAAACCACTGAAATGCTGGAGCAAAGGAAAACCAACAGTTAGACTCCGATGGGCCTGACCAGAGACAGATGAAAAACCGTGAAAAAAGTGGACAGGTGTGAAAAAAGTAGACATAAAGAAATACAAGGAAAAGGAATGAAAAAAGAAGATGTGCGTGAAAAGGGTTGGAAAGGTACCAGTCCGTGAAAGAAGAAGATGTTCGTGAAAAGGATAATCACGAAGATAAATGTACACTGACGTGAAAGAAAAGCAGATAAGGCAACAATCCGTGGAAAAAGTGGACAAGCGTGAACAAGTGGACATAAGAAATACAAAGAATAGGAATGAAAAAGAAGATGTGCGTGAAAAGGGTTGAAAAGGTACCTGTCCGTGAAAGAAGAAGATATGCGTGATAAGGATAACCATGAAGGAAAATGTACACTGACATGAAAGAAAAATACATAAGGCATCACTCCGTGAAAAAAGTGGACATCCGTGAAAAAAGTGGATATAAAACAATACAAAGGAAAGGAATGAAAAAAGAAGATGTGCGTGAAAAATGTTGAAACGGTGCCAGTCCGTGAAAGCAGAAGATGTGCATGAAAAGGATAATCACGAATAAAAATGTACACTGACGTGAAAGAAAAATAGATAAGGCACCAATCCGTGAAAAAGTGGACATCCGTGAAAAAGTGGACATAAAGAAATACAAAATAAAAGAATGAAAAAAGAATGGATGTGCGTGAAAGGGTTGAAAAGGTACCAGTCAGCGAAAGAAGAAGATGTGCGTGAAAAGGATAATCCCGAAGACAAATGTACACTGACTTGAAAGAAAAAAAAGATAAGGCAACAATCCCAGAAAAAAAGTGGACAGGCGTGAAAGAAGTAGGCATAAAGAAATACAAAGAAAAGGAATGAAAAAAGATGTGCGTAAAAAGGGTTGAAAAGGTACCAGTCCGTGAAAGAAGAAGATAAAGGATAAAGGATAATCACGAAGAAAAATGTACACTGAAAGATAAGGCAACAATCCGTGAAAAAAGTGGACATGTGTGAAAAAAGTGGTCATAAAGAAATACAAAGAAAATGAATGAAAAACGATGTGCGTGAAAAGCGTGGAAAAGGTACCTGTCCGTGAAAGAAGAAGATGTGCGTGATAAGGATAATCACGAAGCAAAACCTACACTGACATGAAAGTAAAATAAATAAGGCAACAATCCGTGAAAAAAAGTGGACATTCGTATAAAATGTTGACATAAAGAAATACAAAGGAAAGTAATGACAAAAGATGTGCGTGAAAAGGGTTAAAAATGTACCAGACCGCGGAAGCAGAAGATGTGCGTGAAAAGGATAAGCACGAAGAAAAATGTACACTGACGTGACAGAAAAACAGATAAGGCAACAATCCGTGAAAAAAGTGGACATGCTTGAAGAAAGTGGACATAAACAATACAAAATAAAGGAATGAAAAAGATGGATGTGCGTGAAAAGCGTTGAAAAGGTTCCAGTGCGAGAAAGAAGATGGTAGACAGACGTAAAAGAAAAATAGATAAGGCATCAATCCGTGAAAAAAGTTGACAGGCGTAAAAAAATTAGACATAAAGAAATACAAAGAAAAGGAATGAAAAAAGATGTGCGTGAAAAGGGTTGAAAAGGTACCAGTCCTTGGAAGAAGAAGATGTGCGCGAAAAGGATAATCACGAAGAAAAATGTACACTGACGTGAAACAAAAAAAAAGAGATAAGGCACTAATCCGTGAAAAAAGTGGACATGGGGGAAAAAATGTCAAATTAAGCAATACAAAGGAAAGGAATGAAAAAGAAAATGCGTGTGAAAAGGGTTAAAAAGGTATCAGTATGTGAAAGCATAAGATGTGCGTGAAAGTTTGATCACGATGAAAAATGTACATTGACGTGAAAGACAAATAGATAAGGCAACTATCCGTGAAACAAAAGTGGACATGCGTGAAAAAATAGACATAAAGAAATACTAAGAAAAGGAATGAAAAAAGAAGATGTGCGTGTAAAATATTGAAAAAGTACCAGTCCGTGAAAGAAGAAGATGTGCCCGAATAGGATAACCACGAAGAAAAATGTACACTGATGTGAAACAACAAAAAAAGAGATAAGGCACTAATCCGTGAAAAAAGTGGACATGGGGGGAAAAATGTCAAATTAAACAATACAAAGGAAAGGAATGAAAAAAGAAGATGCGCGTGAAAAGGGTTAAAAAGGTACCAGTATATGAAGGCAGAAGATGTGCGTGAATAGGTTGATCATGAAGTAAAATGTTCACTGACGTGAAAGATAAACAGATAAGGCAACAATCCGTGAAAAAAGTAGAGATGCGTGAAAAAAGTGAACTTGAAGAAATGCAAAATAAAGTAATGAAAAAAGATGGATGTGCGTGAAATTGGTTGAAAAGGTACCTGTCCGAGAAAGAAAAGGATGCGCGTGAAAAGAATAATCCCGAAGAAAAATGTAGACTGACGTTAAAGAATAATAGATAAGGCACCAATCCGTGACAAAAGTGGACAGGCGTGAAAATAGTAGTCATAAAGAAATATAAAGAAAAGGAATGAAAAAAGAAGATGTGCTTGAAAAGAGTTGAAAATGTACCAGCCCGAGAAAAAAGAAGCTGCGCGTGAAAAGGATAATCAAGAAGAAAAATGTACACTGACGTGAAAGAAAAATAAATAAGGCAACAATCCGTTTAAAAATGGATATGCGTGAAAAAAGTGGACATAAAGAAATACAGAGAAAAGGAATGAAAAAAGGAGAGGTGCGTGTAAAGGGTTGAGAAGGTACCTATCCATAGAAGAAGATGTGCGTGATAAGGATAATCACGAAGGAAATGTACAATGACGTGAAAGAAAAATAGATAAGGCAACAATCCGTGACAAAAGTGGACATCCGTGAAAACAGGGGACATAAAGAAATGCAAAGAAAAGGAATGAAAAAAGAAGATGTGCTTGAAAAGGGTTGTAAAGGTACCAGTCCGTGAAAGAAGAAGATGTGCGTGAAAAGGATAATCACGAAGAAAAATGTTCACTGACGTGGAAGAAAATCAGATAAGGCAACAATCCGTATAAAAAAGTGGACATGCGTGTGAAAAGTGGACATAAAGAAATGAAAAATAAGGAAGGAAAAATATGGATATGCCTGAAAAGTGTTAAAAGGTAACAGTTCGAGAAAGAAGAAGATGTGCGTGAAAAGGATAATCCCGAAGAGAAATGTTACCTGACGTGAAAGAAAAACAGATATGGTAACAATCCGTGAAAAAAGTGGACAACCGTGAAAAAAAGTGGACATCAAGAAATGCGAAATAAAGGAATAAAAAAAGATGGATGTGCGTGAAAAAGGGTTGAAAAGGGACCTGACCGAGAAAGAAGATGCGCGTGAAAAGGATAATCACGAAGAGAAATGTACACTGACGTGAAAGAAAAATAGATAAGGGACCAGTCCGTGAAAAAGAGGACAGGCGTGGAAACAGTAGACATAAAGAAATACAAAGAAAAGGAATAAAAAAAGATGTTCTCGAAAAGGGTTGAAAAGGTACCTGTCCGTGAAAGAAGATGTGCGTGATAAGGATAATCACGAAGAAAAATGTACACTGACGTGAAAGAAAAGTAGATAAGGCAACAATCCGTGAAAAAAGTGGACATCCGTGAAGAGGGTTGAAAAGGTGCCAGTCTGAGAAAGAAGAAGATGCGCGTGAAAAGGATAATCCCGAAGAATAGGTAAGGCAACAATCCGTGAAAAAAGTAGAGATGCGTGAAAAAAGTGGACACAAATAAATGCAAAATAAAGGAATGAAAAAAGATGGATGTGCGTGAAAAGTGTTGTAAAGGTACCTGTCCGAGAAAGAAGTAGATGCGCGTGAAAAGAATAATCCCCGAAGAAAAATGTAGACTGACGTGAAAGAATAATATATAAGGCACCTATCCGTGACAAAAGTGGACAGGCATGAAAATAGTAGTCATTAAGAAATATAAAGAAAAGGAATGAAAAAAGAAGATGTGCGTGAAAAGGGTTGAAAATGTACCAGCCCGCGAAAGGAGCGCTGTGCGTGAAACGGATACTCAAGAAGAAAAATGTACACTGTCGTGAAAGAAAAATAGATAAGGCAACAATCCGTGAAAAAAGTGGACATGCGTGAAAAGAGTGGACATAAAGAAATACAAAGAAAAGGAATGAACAAAGAAGATGTGCGTGAAAAGGGTTGTAAAGGTACCAGTCCGTGAAGCAGAAGATGTGCGTGAAAAGGATTATCAAGAAGAAAATTGTACACTGACGTGGAAGAAAATCAGATAAGGCAACAATCCGTGAAAAAGGTGGACATGCGTGAAAAAAGTGGACATAAAGAAATGCAAAATAAAGGAAGGAAAAAGATGGATGTGCGTCAAAAGTGTTAAAACGGTAACAGTCCGAGAAAGAAGAGGATGTGCGTGAAAAGGATAATTCCGAAGATAAATGTACACTGACGTGAAAGAAAAACAGATATGGTAACAATCCTTGAAAAAAGTGGACATCCGTGAAAAAAGTGGACATCAAGAAATGCAAAATGAAGGAATGAAAAAAGATGGATATGCGTGAAAAAGGGTTGAAAAGGTACCTGTCCGAGAAAGAAGAAGATGCGCGTGAAAAGGATAATCACGAAGAAAAATGTACACTGACGTGAAAGAGAAATAGATTAGGCACCTATCCGCGAAAAAAGTGGACATGCGTGAAAAAAGTAGACATAAAGAAATACAAAGAAAAGGAATGAAAAAAGAAGTTGTGCGTGAAAAGGGTTGAAAAGGTACCAGTACGTGAAAGAAGAAGTTGTGCGTGAAAAGGTTAATCGGGAAGAAAAATGTACACTGACGTGAAAGAAAACTAGATAAGGTAACACTCCATGAAAAAAGTGGACATCCGTGAAAAAAAGTGGACATAAAGAATTACAAAGAAAAGGAATGAATAGATGCGCGTGAAAAGAGGTGAAAAGGTACCAGTGCGTGAAAGCAGATGATGTGCGTGAAAAGGATAATCACGAAGAAAAATGTTCACTGACGTGAGAGAAAAACAGATAAGGCAACAATCCGTCAAAAAAAGTGGACATGCGTGAAAAAAATGGACATAAAGAAATACAAAATAAACGAATGAAAAAGATGGATGTGCGTGAAAAGTGTTGTAAAGGTACCAGTCCGAGAAAGATGATGTGCATGAAAAGGATAATCCCAAGAAGAATGTAGACTGACGTGAAAGAAAAAGAGGTAAGGCAACAATCCGTGAAAAAAGTGGAGATGTGTGAACATAAAGAAACGCAAAATAAAGGAATGAAAAGATGGATGTGCGTGAAAAGGGTTTAAAAGGTACCTGTCCGAGAAAGAAGAAGATGCGCGTGAAAAGAATAATCCCGAAGAAAAATGTAGACTGACGTGAAAGAATAATATATAAGGCACCAATCCGTGACAAAAGTGGTCAGGCGTGAAAATGTAGTCATAAAGAAATATAAAAAAAAGGAATGAAAAAAGAAGATGTGCGTGAAAAGGGTTGAAAATGTACCAGCCTGAGAAAGAAGAAGAAGCTGTGCGTGAAAAGGATAATCAAGAAGAAAAATGTACACTGAGGTGAAAGAAAAATAGATAAGGCAACAATCCGTGAAAAAAGTGGACAACCGTGAAAAAAACGGACATAAAGAAATACAAAGAAAAGGAATGAAAAAAGAAGATATGCGTGTAAAGGGTTGTAAAGGTACCAGTCCGTGAAAGCAGAAGCTGTGCGTGAAAAGGATTAAAAAGGTAACTGGCCGAGAAAGAAGATGTGCGTGAAAAGGATAATCCCGAAGATAAATGTACACTGACGTGAAAGAAAAACAGATATGGTAACAATCCGTGAAAAAAGTGGACATCCGTGAAAAAAAGTGGACATCAAGAAATGCAAAATGAAGGAATGAAAAAAGATGGATGTGCGTGTAAAAGTGTTGAAAAGGTCCGAGAAAGAAGAAGATGAGCGTGAAAAGCATAATCACGAAGAAAAATGTACACTGACGCGAAAGAAAAAAAAATATAAGGCAACTATCCATGAAAAAGTCGACATCCGTGAAAAAAGTGGACATTAAGAAATACAAAGAAAAGGAATGAAAAAAAGAAGATGTGCTTGAAAAGGGTTGTAAAGGTACCAGTCCGTGAAAGCAGAAGATGTGCGTGAAAAGGATTATCTAGAAGAAAATTGTACACTGACTTGGAAGAAATTCAGATAAGGCAACACTTCGTGAAACAAGTGGACATGCGTGAAAAAGTGAACATAAAGAAGTGCAAAGTAAAGGAAGGAAAAAGATGGATGTGCGTGAAAAGTGTTAAAAATGTAACAGTCCGAGAAAGAAGATGTGCTTGAAAAGGATAATCCCGAAGATAAATGTACACTGACGTGAAAGAAAAACAGATATGGTAACAATCCGTGAAAAAAGTGGACATCTGTGAAAAAGTGAACATCAAGAAATGCACAATGAAAGAATGAAAAAAGATGGATGTGCGTGAAAAAGGGTGGAAAAGGTACCTGTCCGAGTAAGAAGAAGATGCGCGTGAAAAGGATAATCACGAAGAAAAATGTACACTGACGTGAAAGAAAAATAGATAAGGCACCAATCCGTGAAAAAAGTGGACAGGCGTGAAAAAGCAGACATAAAGAAATACAAAGAAAAGGCATGAAAAAAGAAGATGTGCGTGAAAAGGGTTGAAAAGGTACCTGTCCGTGAAAGAAGATGTGCGTGATAAGGATAATCACGAAGCAGATGTACACTGACGTGAAAGAAAAATAGATAAGGCAACAATCCGTGCAAAAAGTGGACATCCGTGAAAAAGTGGAGATTAAGAAATACAAAGGAAAGGAATGAAAAAAGAAGATGTGCGTGAAAAGGGCTGAAAAGGTTCCAGTCCATAAAAACAAAAGATGTGCAGGAAAAGGACACTCACGAAGAAAAATGTACACTGAAGTGAAAAGAAAACAGATAAGGCAACAATCCCTAAAAAGTGGACATGCGTGAAAGAAGTGGACATAATGAAATGCAAAATAAAGAAATGAAAAAGATGGATGTGCGTGAAAAGGGTTGAGTGTGTGAATTCGGGTTTAACGTCGCTTTCAACAATTTTTCAGTCATATCTTGGGGGTGTTTGGTTGCGACAGGGAGCTCAATGCTCACTTTTATAGTGCTGCCTCACTGAAGTATCATGTCCCAGACACATTACATGATACCACACCCAGTCACATTATCCTGACACTGGGTCGACCAGTCCTAGCTCTACCCCGTAAATCTGAGTGCCAAGCGAGGAGCAGCTAGTACCATTCTTAACGACTGTGGTATGTCGCGGCCCGGGATCGAACCCGTGACCTCCCGTTCCCCGGAACGGACACTCTACCAACTGAGCTATCGGGGCCGGTGAAAAAAGTTGAAATGGTACCAAAGTAAAAGTAAAACAAAGATCAGGAATCGATACGATTAACTTACACCACCCATCAAAGACACCAAAGGGAAAGAAACACAAACATTACGCGACCAGACCATAATGGAAACCTAAACAAAGGAAGGCCATAAGGACAGTTATTTTCCCACAAAATGGCCATATGGCCATCCAAAATAAAAAGACACAAGTGATACTCACAGTAAGTAACAAGCAACAACAGAAATAAACCGCCACAGAAGAACCGCCTTGGAACGGTCAGTGGAAAGATTTCCACTGCGGGGCTTAAATCGATTTTACGTTGCCACAATCCTCGCCCTTACTTCCGTCGCGATTTAGACAAATAATTTGTTCAGTCCGCATGAAGGCCTCCTAACTCATCAGTGCAACATCTCCGTGAACACAAAAAATCAACGAACCACAGAGGTGAGACAACGGTGAGGACTCGACAGCAAGAAACCACTGAAATGCTGGAGCAAAAGAAAACCAACAGTAAGACTCCGATGGGCCCGAACAGAGACAGAGCATCAGGCACCAACCAACATTAACAAGAATTAGATATCTCTAATTCTAAATAAGTCTTTACGTTGGAGCCGTCATAGAATCTAAGGCCTGACCCACCGACGTGCAATTAAAGAGGGAAGCAAAGTTGCCAACCGTGATTGGGTTAACTACCATGCATGCAGTATGTCGTATAACATCCATGTTGTACCCAATCTTTTTATATCGAAGAATGCCAGTCCAAGAAAGAAGAAGTGTGCGTGATAAGGATAATCCCGAAGAAAAATGTAGACTGACGTGAAAGAAAAATAGATTAGGCACCAATCCGTGAAAAAAGTGGACATGTGTGAAAAAAGTAGACATAAAGAAATAAAAAGAAAAGGAAAGAAAAAAGAAAATGTGCGTGAAAAGGGTTGAAAATTTACCAGTCCGTGAAAGAAGAAGTTGTGCGTGAAAAGGATAATCACGAAGAAAAATGTACACTGACGTGAAAGAAAAATAGATTAGGTAACACTCCGTGACAAAAGTGGACATGCGTGAAAAAAGTGGACATAAAGAATTACAAAGAAAAGGAATGAAAAGAGAAGATGTGCGTGAAAAAGGTTGAAAAGGTACCTGTCCGTGAAAGAAGAAGATGTGCGTGATAAGGATAATCACGAACAAAAATCTACACTTACGTGAAAGAAACATAAATAAGACAACAATCCGTGTAAAAAGTGGATACCCCGTGAAAAAAGTGGACATATAGAAATACAAAGGAAAGGAATGAAAAAAGAAGATGTGCGTTAAAAGGGTTGAAAAGGTACCAAATAAAGGAATGAAAAAAGAAGATGTGCGTGAAAAGGGTTGTAAAGGTACCTGTGCGTCAAAGCAGAAGATGTGCGTGAAAAGGATAATCACGAAGAAAAATGTACACTGACGTGAAAGAAAAATAGAGAAGGCAACACTCCGTGAAAAAAGTGGACATGCGTGAAAAAGTGGACATAAGAAATACAAAGAAAAGGAATGAAAAAAGATGTGCGTGAAAAGGGTTGAAGAAAGGAATGAAAAAAAGAAGATGTGCGTGAAGAGGGTTGTAAAGGTTCCAGTACGTGAAAGAAGATGTGCGTGATAAGGATAATCACGAAGACAAATGTACACTGACGTGAAAGAAAAATATATCAGGCAACAATCCGTGAAAACAGTGGACATGCGTGAAAAAAGTAGACATAAAGAAATGCAAAATAAAGGAATGAAAGAGATGGATGTGCGTGAAAAGGGTTGAAAAGGTACCAGTCCAAAAAAGAAGATGATGCGCGTGAAAAGGATAATCCCGAAGAAAAATATAGACTGACGTGAAAGAAAAATAGGTAAGGCAACAATCCGTGAAAAACGTGGACATGCGTGAAAAAAGTGGACGTAAAGAAATACAAAGAAAAGGAATGAAAAAAGAAGATGTGCGTGAAAAGGGTTTTAAAGGTACCTGTCCGTGAATGAAGAAGATGTGCGTGATAAGGATAGTCACTAAGATAAATTTACACTGACGTGAAAGAAAAATAGATAAGGCAACAATTCGTGAAAAAAGTGGTTATCCGTGAAAAAAGTGGACATAAAGAGCAGCAGTGAGGGTGAATGCACTTTTTGTTTCAGCCATGAAAACCCCATTTAACCCATTAAGCTTCCCACCCCATTTCGACCCAAATATATTCTCTTTTTGGTAAATTAAGCCTCCCAACCCAAACATCAATATTTTCCATTTGGCAAATTAAGCCTCCAAACTCTTAAAAAATTCCACCCCGACTGGCTGCGACATACTAAGGGCACTCGGCCAGTGCCTCGTATAGGCAAACCCCCTGAGCCCCAGGGGGCGGCCCACCGTCCTCGCCGGCCTTGGGTCCGGGATAAGGAAGTAACCTATTTAGACAAGTAGTTGCAAAAGATATACAGGTAAATTAGGCGCAAACTGAAGGCGTCGAAGCCGTGCACTAAACGATGGCCCATCTCTGCCCCAGAGGCGCCCGCTACCCCGGGCGGCCCACCGTGCCCTTCTCATCCCTGACGAAGTTCAAGTGCACCTTCGAAGCCCTGATCAGCAACATCGGCCGCCCCCACAACGAGCTCACGGACATCCTCGGCTCTCGGATTGCCGCGGGTCTGGGAGGGACCGTCAAGGCATTAAACAGCAACTATGGTCACTTCTGTGCCCCCGGCTTCGAGCAGTTCTTGAAGGCCCCGGCCCAGGCTGGCAGCGGCCGCCAACGGAAACCCCAGGGCGACGCGACCTGCTTCAACTCAGGCCTAGTGCCGACGATCGTACCCGGCCTCGAGGATGCGCCCCCCGCCCTGGTCAGAACCCTCCTCGAAGAGATTCCCGGAGAGTATTACGCCGTCAAATCTTTCACAACGACAGGGCACGTACAAGTCCCAGGGGTCGTTTGCTCCGAATTCTCAGACGGCGTTTTTGTTGCGACCCTGTGGGCTCGCTTCTTGACGGAGGCAGGGGTGGGGACAGATCCTGCCAGCCCGGTCGCCGTGGTCGGGTCGCGACCGATCATTGTGAACTTCAAGTTCCATCTGAACTGCCAGAGCGAGCGAGTCGTCCTCAACCTGGCGTGCATCGTCGAACACATGGGGCGCGCCAAAGAAGAAGGGAGTGGACCGTACCCGATCCGTGAAATCAAGCCCCCCCCCCCCGGACGGTCAGAACCTTTCGTTCAAGTGCGTATGCCCCACCGGGGAGGCCAAAACGAAAAAGGTCCGGGTCAACATCTTTTACCGTGAGAAGGTCAATATTCTGGGAGCTCGAGATTTCGAAGCCCCCCGGGTTATCTGCAAATATCTTTCGGGCCTGGTCAACTCCCGGTGGACCGAGCTGCTGGGTCTCAAGCCCCTTCCGGACGCCCAGTGCGCAGGGCTCGATGCGATCCTGTGGCTGGCGGAGGAGTTTGGGGCCGAGTTCGGCTTCGGCCTCCGGGATAAGGAAGTAACCTATTTAGATAAATAGTTGCAAAAGACATACCGGTTTTAACTTTCATTTTTAATCATGCCTAAGGGACGCAACAATTGTAAGTGGCTGACTTTGGGCTCGGTTGAGTCCTGTGGTAAGAGTTGTATGGAAGAGTACTGTAAAACCGACCGCATGCATCTCCGCAAGGGTTCATGCACGCGGCCATGTGAGGTTTGTGGGGTTGGGGTTACAAACAAACACCGACTTTGTTGGTCGCATGGTAATGCAATTGTGTGGAGCCGTGCAACCATAGCGGTGAAGAAGGAATTTAAGCGTTTGTCTGATATCGATATTTCCCATTAGAGAATAATTTGATAACTGGTATACCAATTCGCAACTATGGAAGAACTGATCAATCAAATCCTTGCAGAGCCCGACCCAGTCCCAGGCAACCATAGCGGTGCAGAAGGAATTTAAGCGTCTAGCCGCCATCGACATTTCCACTTAGAGAATAGTGATTATCCCAATACCCAATTTGTAGAATAATTAGTTTTACTTAGAGAATAATTTGATATCTAGTAAACCTATCCGCAACTATGGATGAACGGATCGATGAGATTCTTGCAGAAATATCCGACCCAATCCCACAGGGTCAACAATTTACCGACCTGGATGGTCAGGTCCCTCACTCGGTGGGGCTTCCAGCCGACCAGTGGGTCGAGATTCTTAACGACGCAGAAGAAGAGTTCGAAGTTGATGGTGCCGCTGCGGTCTTCTCTGCATGGAGGGTGGAAGAAGAAGACACATTTGACTACGGTGATATCGAGTGGGTCGATGGTATGCATGCAAGAGCGGGTCGGATGGCTGTGGATGCCAGTATGACAGACGAGAGAGTGGCAAGGGTGCTTGGTAGCCTTCTGGAGGGTGGGTTTCTTCTGAAACTCAAATTTCTCCGTGAGCTACAGGATGGCGACTGGGTCGTTGAAGATAAATTCGACCCAGTCTGTGCGGAGAGAAGGAAGGGACAGGCTGTCGTCGACATCTCACGGGACACTAAACCTGGCGTGTTGACTGGAATCGATAAAATCTTCTACCAGAACGCCTATCCCTTCACTGAAGTTGCCTACGGCCTCTACCCAATCAGAGACCCAGATCCGGCCAACCTCGCCACACTAAGAGATGGCGACCTCACATGTGTGGCCCAGAGTGTTGTGGAGCACTTTGAGGGTGCTTTGAGAGGCCAGGGTTTAACACCAACAAGGCGCCAGAAAATACAGGAGTCGGAAGAGAGGGTCAATGAGACTGGAGCCTCTGTTGAAGATGTGGCCAACCTAGAAAAAATTCTTAAGCGGGCAATTGTCTTGCGAGACATCGCTGGTGATGACATATATAACAGCGGAAAGTACCAGAGAGGTGGCAATGGAATCAGGTAAAGTAGAATTCATCTGCCACAACGGCCACGCTTGGTCCAAAGACCTCCACTTCCCCCAGAGTAGAGAGGTCCACATCTACGAGGGCGACGTCTGGCAGGCTATTCGGGAAGCAACCCGTGGGGAGCCGATTGCGGTCTGGCTCCTGGGCGACCAAGACAGACGGCTCTCAGCTGACCAGTTCGTGCAACAGGACGGCCGCACCTACAGGACGCGAGAGGCCCAAGAGCAACTCCCAAGAAATCTGCGCCAAAGTTGGCAACCCTGAACTCGCTGAAAGAGCCTTCGGCGAAAATCGTGCGGCCAGTATTGTGGCAAAGGAAAGGAACGATTGGGCCCCAGGCAACCTCCTTCCAGACGTCGAGGAGGCCTGTGTGGAGCACGGTCACGGCGGCCTCTGGAACTCTATGAATTATGACACGAGGGAAGTCGTCAGCATCGACATGAAGGCCTGCTATCCGGCATCCTTCCAGGGCATTGTGAAGCCAAGCCCTATTTCGAGCGGTTCGGACACCCAACCCACCGGATGGTCCGTGTAGCCATCAATGGCGCTCTCCCAAAAGACATAGGCACAGGCTTCGCCAAGATTCAAGAATGTGAGTTTGATGCAACCTGCCATCCTGTCATCCCTGTCTGTTTCGGGAAGCATTTCGCCTCCGAAAGTGGTGGATGGGCCCCAACACAACCCCTTACCTTCCTCGCAGAGTCTGGCTTGCTGAAGAGCCTCAATATTCGGGAAGCCTTTATCACCTTTAAGAAGCAAACCGATGTGTGGCTCCCAGAAGACAGTGACCAAGGCTGCAGTGTTATCGGCAAGTTCACCCAGGGCGCCAAAGGTGCCAATGGAGCTACCAACGGAGTTGGTGGTAAAAGGCTGACTCGAAGGCTTGTGACTGACCAGGGAGAACTCGACTTTCTCGTCCGAGACACCCGCCAAAGCGATACCCTGGTCGGAGCTCCCGAAAGGTGTCCTCTAGGCTATATTCTCACGTATTATGATGGCTCCCAACCACAGTACGCTCACCTGAGGGCGAGCATGCTGGCCTACGCCCACATCAATCTAATCGCCATGCTTTCAAGGTTTGAACCCGATGAGATTGTCCGAGTCGCTACCGATTCTATCTATGTTCGGAAAGCGGCACTCTATAAACTAGAGGGAGTTGAGGCTTTCAAACCTCATGAAATCCACCCAAAAGGAAAATGTCGCATCTGAAACACACCCGCCACGAGGAGACACCGATGCCACCACGAGACGTGATTACCCAGCTCAGAGGCGTGACAAGGGTGAACAACTCTACATGCCATTATGGCACGCGGTCTACGCCCCAACCCTGAATATATAGCAAACATCAAAGACCTGCCCGATTCGTCCGCGCCACTTTATGACGATCCCCTGACCCGACACCAGCTGAGTTACCTAAACGGTGGTGGAGGTAGCGGCAAGACCACCCGAGCGATCGAGCTCTTCTGCGGCAAGAACCCCCTCGTCTTCACCCCGGCCCATCGCCTGGCCAAAGAGATGCGGGCCAGGGGCGTCCAGGCCCAGACCTATAACAGCTTCTTCCGCTGGAGTGGCCAGACAGACTGGACACCCGGAAGGATGGGACAGAAGTTCATTCCCCGCGTGATAATCTGGGACGAGATCTGCACAGTGCCCCGCCCCACTGTGGAAACCTTCCTCGACTGGCTCGATGGTCGGGGTGTCTAGGTTATCTGTTGTGGCGACCAGGGGCAGCCGCGCCAATCGCCGGAGAAATGCCGCACAACTGGTTGCAGCGGAGAACCGATTACTATGAAGAGGTCCAGGGCAAAAGAGCCGGCTCTGAAAGCTCATTAAAGGAGATCCGTCTCCAACCAGACCGAGTACAGTATCGGGCTATGAGACAAGCGCTACCGGCCTGCCTTGGATGGGGCAGATTCGTGGAAGCTTGGAAGCCGGGGGACTTGATCCTGACCTCGAGGCAGAAGGTTCGTGACCGGGCCCAGATGCGGCTGTTCGAGAGCCACGAGAAGCATTTCCCCAACCTCCCCGTTCCTCTGCTATATCGTCCCAAGGATACTCGGCAGCAAAACGTAATGGTCACCATCCCTGGGTCCTTGGTGCTGGATGGAGAGCGAGACCGGCAGGAACTCGTTCTGCACGACGTTGTCGATGTTTCCTTTTCAAACCGCCCGTGGGGTACTACACGGCATATGGGACCAGGACTGGGCTCTTGGCTATGCCATCACAGTCCACTCAAGCCAAGGTCTCACCACCGCAGACCCCCGAAAAGTCTGGATTATTGATGACTTCCTGCAGTGGTCCAATCTCGCATATTTGGCAGTGTCAATGGTGGAGTACATGCACCAGCTCGAAAGGGTAGTCTGTCCCCCAGAGGAGGGTTCTGAGGGGCGACCCATACTCACCGAGCAGCAGCTCCGCAAGATTATTGCGAAGAAGCTTGTGGCCCACAAGCGACAGGACCAAGCCAATGGGCTCCGGTTTAACCTGAAGGCTGGTCAAATCCTAGAACTCAAGGAGGCACAGAACAATCACTGTGCCGCGTGCGATATTGAGCTCCTATGGGCTTACCAACCAAAGGACACGCAGCAGTTCAGCGTTGACCGGTTAGACAACTCTGTGGGCCACGTCCTCGACAACATCAGGTTGACCTGTCTCGAGTGCAACCGAAAAAGAGGAGCGGCTGCGCCAAGCGCTTGAGAACCCCATCCGGAGGAAGCTGAGTGTCCGGTGGCACAACAAGGAGTTCCTCGCGCCTAAATCCGCGCTGAGGTCCATCCTGCAAGTAATACAACACAGGCTCATCGGACTTGGTCGCCGAGCGGCCCAGCCTGAACACAGCAAGATACCATATAGGATCAGTCGCTCTCCGGCGCCCCGTTCAAGCTCGCCAGGCTGGTACAAATAGCGAACGCCGACACCAGATGGGATTTTTGTCTCCTCGAGACCAACAGGACGACCAGGAACTACAGAGGAGGGCTTTTGTGCCACCGATCGCGCCCTTATGGCATCTGAGGTTTTTTTGTCAGTCAACCTTGTCACTTCCCCGTTCAGAGCTGCTACGACGCCAGGCAGCCGAGCCACCCACTCAGTTGACCTTTGACCTGAAGGGATGCGCATCTCTTGAGCGTATTTGTGTCCGAAGAGCCGCTCTGCGAGGGTCCGGCTCCAGCGTTCTACGATCCCTTGGTCCCGATGGATGTCATCCCGACTGCGCCGAACCCGGACAAAGTGCTTTGCCAACAGCTGGCTGACAGAGCCCATGAACTCACGATCGGGGTCGACCTGGAGCAATTTGGGCCACCTCAACGGGCCTCGCCTGTAGATGCGAGAAAAAGCTTCAACAACCTCTCTGGCTTCTTTAGTGGCCAGGGGCTCAGCTTCTTTGAAGCGTGAGGCTACACCAACCACGGTAAGGGCGTATTTGTACGTGCGATTGCGAACACGGTCGTGTGGCAGAAAGAGCAGGTCAGCTTGATGGACCTCGTTCGGCTTGGTGATGTCGAATTTTGGTCGTGGAACGTGCTGCGGGGCGGCGAGGTAGATCTGCCAGATGACCTGCTTCTTCAACCAAGCTCGGGCCACATCTTCTGAGGTCTTAGCCGCAGAAGCCTGCTTCTTTATGGCCTCAAGACCCCTCAAGTAACCCTTAGGGCTGTAATAAATATCCGCAAGGCGCCGATCCATGTATTTATTGTTAGCATTAAGTTTCTAACGGAAACAACTACTTGTCTAGGCACCCTGCACTCTTTTAAGCTCGCCAACAAGAAATATTCAAATGTCACTCGCCGTAGGTTGATTGAGTTCTTCTAACAGCTTCGTACGGTCCGTCATTAACGCCTCGTCTTTCGCTTGTTGAAACAACTCCTTTTTTTCGTCTTCTGATAAACTAAGACCCTGTTTGTGTTGTCCACGAATTTCTTCTTTCATCTGATCGAATTTGTCGATTTCACACAGAATCAGGCGAAATTCTTCGTCGTTCAGCGCGATAGAAATGCGGTCGGCGATTGAGTTTAGCTTCGACTCAGCCAAGATACGAATCTCGTCGTGTTTTTTTTTTTTTTTTGGCTTTTGTTTAGAGTTTTCGTCCAATACATTTCCCGCCAACACCCAGCAACCCACACACAATCGCCCCAGCTCCAAGGCCAATGGCGACAGGCGTCGCGATGATAGTTGACAAGAGCCCGACGTCATAAGCAGCTTGCCCTACGCTAGTCGCAGTATGCGCGGTATCAATCCCATCAACAACATTAACCCCGCGTCTGTATTTCTTGTACAGCGAGGCTCTGAAGTCTCGTTCTTTTTCGAGACGGAATTTGACCTCGGCTACGTGCTGAAGGCGGTGTTTGTCTCCGGTTTCAAGTCCTGGGTAGAGGCCCATCGTGTGCTACCCCTCGAGCTGGGTGGGTTTAAATAGACTTACTGGCTAATAACGACTATAGCTTGGTCTCTTGTGAGCGCACCGGGCGTAAATTGCAGCCTTTTGAGAGCCACTGGGCCTATAATTATATTATGTATATCTAAATGACGGTATTCAGCTTGGTGTTGGATTCCTTCAAGAGTGAACTGCACTTCAGAAGCAGCCCTACTTTTTGTTACTATGTGAACCCCAACCTCCTTATTAGCATGCGTTGGTGGCCATTTGAGCTTGAAGACGGGTAACACATCAACAAAGTCGTCGGGTGTATCTCCGAGAAGTAGATCAAGGATGATCGATGATGTTGGCAAGTGAATACCAATAAGCCCCGCTGGGGGAAATTCGAAGACTATTTTCAGGATTCCCTGCCGGTTGTTGCTTGTCTTTAGCACGTTATCTTAGGAAACGACAATGTTCTTTGTCCCGGGGATATACGAGCACAGTCGAGTGCCACTATTCACTACCTTCCTAACTTTGTGCTCCTTTCCAGTCACAGCGTACGAAGATGATATTTTTATGTCAATTAGCCACCCCGTTTGTTGGATGGGGTCTGCAAAAGCAACCCACTTGTTCCAAGTGAAGGTCAGCTTATGAACCCGCTTTGGAATGGCATGTGAGGTATTTACGTCGCTGAGATCACCGAATTTCAATGACCCCGCTTGGGCGACCTCTTTTCTTTTGTAGACTCCCTCAGAGAGCTGGAAGGCATACAATCGATCTTCCTTCCCGTTCTTATCGAACCCATCAGTGTCACCAAGATCAGCCAAAGCCACACCAGTGCATTTTCTGACCCCACAGGGGCCGCTTGCGTCAACCATTCCTTATATGTAGGGTTGCACTCATCTACTCGAATGGTATCATCTCCCCGTTGGTATCTCTAAGTGAGATAGTTAGCTGTGAAACAGGCCCTGACGACAACCTTTTGTACTGTAAGACGGGAAATAATTCAGTTCTACCAGCTCCACACTTTTCGTTCTCGACGGGGACAGATCTAAGCAGTGTAGAGGGGCGACCGTTTTGCAGATTGTCTGAAGTACTTAATTCAGCAAGGTGAAAGTAGACCTCACGATGGACGGCCAGCTTGTGTGGCTTCTTTGCAGTGAACGTCTTGGTGCGGTCTCCTTCCAAGTGATAGCCATTGTTATTGATCAGCGCCACGGGAGGGGGTTTGAAAGTATTGTCGGAAAAGTCTAAGATATTAGCTAATTCGCGATCAATTGTTATAACTTCTCCGGGCTTTACCGTTAATTGCAGTAGACCAGAGGGTTCATCTAGAGCGAGTTCGTCGCCCAACCGCTGAAACGCCTTTTCGTTCAACTCACAGACGTTATAATACCCGTCAGGTATTGTTTTTTTTCAGTCTTGTTATTTGAGACCTTATTATTCCTTTTCGCCGTGCATATGTTGTACCACTAGTGATAATATGTCAATTCGCAGAGAGCAATCTCTCGCTCACCCGCAGACAAGGTCCTGCCAAGATTGATTGGCACATCATTTTGAACGTCAGTGAGTGTGATGTACATGATAATTATCAAAATGGGTATGGATACAAAGGCGTTTACGTTTAATAGCTCGACAAAATATCAGGCAGGCGGCCATTTCAAATATAAAGAGTCAGCAGCAGGGGAGCCCAACCTAGTCATAATGGTCGACGATAAGGGAAGTCACTTCCTTGCCAAGTACCCGAACATCTTCGATTATCAAAATCATCCGCTTACACGCAAACAAAAGCTTAACGCGATGTGGGACAACACCTGGCAGCATTATCAAAACCCTCCGCTTACCGGGGACGTCACTAAGGCAAACAAGGCGTGGAACAGCTGGCAGCACGCCCCCTTCAGCTGGTGGCAGTGCCAACTGTCATTTGCGGTTTGGTGCGCAACCGCCGGATGTGGTGTTTCATTCCAGGACCATCTCCAAGCGGAGGAGTCCCTTCTTGCAAGCCTTTATTGCTTTCATGTTTATTATACGACGAGGCGTCTTCTTGAGGAGCTAAAAGTCGCCCTCCCTGGGGACGAGTCCTATTCATGGTACGATAACCAATATGACTCCAGGGCCTACAAGCGGCTTTGCGAGGAGTTCGCCGTTTCGCCTTCTACAGATTGGAGGCAAAAGCTGGACTACGGGTGTCAAGGCCTCGGATCTTTTAGTACATTCATGACCCCTTCGGGGAAATACCGCAGTGATCACAGCTCCGATGCCCCCTTCTTTCACCCGAAGGATGCCATACGCCATAATGCGGATATTTCAAAGGCGTGGACGATGTTCATTCTCGATAAATCAGATGGGTCACGCAAGCGGGTGTCGTGCGTCTCAACGACTCGATTCGGACTTACGTTTGGGCAATCCTGGGAGCGCAAGCTCAAACCCGTTCCAACATTCTCAAAGGCAGGACGGGGTTCGACGCCCAAAAGCAGTTTACGGCGAATCTCGAAGACGCCATCGCCTCACCCGTCGACATCCCCAGCAGCATCGATCGCTATCAAAAGACGTTGCAATATGCATCCACACCACTGGATTACGTCTGCGGGAGAGCGCTCTACTTGATGCCGAGCGACATGGCACTCCATTCAGACAATGTCCAAGGTTATAATAACCAAATCCAAATAGCGGGGTCAGACGCTGCCATCGGCCAACACCCAGGAATAAACAAGGCGGCACTGATTCAACCTGCCTCTAAAGTCGATAGGACATTCCAGGGGAAAACTACCGCACCAGCCGGGACCGATCCGCGAGTACTCGCAGGGCTAACGCCCGAAGGGTCGCCTACGTCTGCCGCGGTTGCTCCGGACCGGAAATCCGGTCTCGATCATGTGGAAGAAAAAACAGCTCTCATAGTCGTAGGGATTGGGGTTGGCTTAGTGGTGCTTTGGTTGGTCGCGCGCTAGCCAGTCCCGTGCAGCCACGAGAAGAAGGGCCCCTACGCCGATGACCAAGGCCCACAAATTATCTGCGAGCCATGAAGCGGCCTTCCCTAGCGTGCTCAAGAGCCAAGAGACGATGGACCCGATGATTCCGGGCAAGGCAGCCGCGGCCTTGCCGGCCAAATTGGCCAGGGCACGCCCAAGGGACTGTAGCTGCATATTTACCCACACCTTGACCCCGCCCTTGACGGGTGGCCTGGGAGCCTGTACACTCCCCCCGCCGCCTGTTAGCACAAGCACTAGGGTCGAGATTGCCATCCCAATCGCTGTAAGGATGCTCACGATGGTAATTCCCTGCTCGCGGAAGAGTGTCCGTATTCGCTCAGCCAGCGTCTTGTCTTCATGAAGGAGCCGCCTGAACGTCTCACGGATTCGGGAGATCTGGGACCGGAGAGCTTCTCTGTTCGTAGAGAGGGCTTCGAGCCTCGACTGTCTTTCGATTTCGATGTCAGAGAGCTCGCCCTCCAGTTTTCTGATTCGGCCTCGAATCTCCTGCTGCATCTCGGGGTCGTCCGTTTCCGTTAGTTTCCGCCGCTCCCTGGCCAAGTGTTTTTCAACTTGGGATTTTCTCTCGTCGACATTTGACAGTTTCGCCAGGTTGTTCGCCACATCATCTCGGGTTCGAGTCATGGCCTTTTCAAGCCAGGCGATCTCTCCTTTTGCCTGGGTGACCCACGCGGTGTCGATAGGCTGATTATCAGTTGTCTTCAATACGGTCTCAACGTCTTCTGCGCTGCGGCGCGCGCTATCGGCTATGCCGGGGTGGTCCTGAAGTTCGATATTTTCAAGATTGCACCACTCGGTAGAGCTTTTACAGCAGAGCTACTTAGACGCTGCGTATTCGATGTGAATTCAGGGAACCCCAGTGAACTTCGCAGTGCATGTATGCCGCCTCCTCCGTATGTGGCCAGTGTTGATAGGGCCAGAAACCGGAATTGTCCCCTCGTCGCAATGATAGGGATCTTTTTGTTGCCTGGGGTCCAGTAGAGTGTTTTGCCGTCGGCATCAATCCCAAACTTGCTATAGTCGATCCTGCCGTCGGGGCGCAACCCATAGGCAAGGTTCACTTCTTTGTAGAAAGTGTCAACCAGGCGCTTTTTCTGAGCCTCAAGTTCTGCCTGTTTCAACTCGCCCTGCAGATTCTGCAAATTGTCCCGGATGTGTTTAGATCTTGCTGAACGGGCAGTGGTGGCTCCGGGGGGGGGGGGAGGGGTCGGGGAGGTCGAAATCATAATCATCGTCTATTCCAGGCCCGTCTGGGTCGAACGTTGGGTTTTCGAAATCATAGTCAGCCATCATATTTATATAACAAGAATGTGCATTTGAAGGTTGTCGCGCATCTTTAAAACAGACGACTTTGTCGAGTGTCAACGAAGCTGACACCATGTCATCAAGTAAGTACGGACGAAAGCTTGACCCCTACCGGTGCCTCCGCGAACCCCTTTGGGTAAAAGGGGTGAGGCAATCGGTGTCGATAACTAACAAACCCAGCACGATCGGTCCGAACCAGCATCTTCTGGTTCGATTCCCCAACCTCGGCAAACATGATGTCATCGTCCCCGGGACCGGTTGGCCTTTACGATAACGCTGCACAGCGAAGATGCCAATCGGACCTTGGTTCAGAACCTAGGCCGCGCCTTCGTGAAAAAGACCGTCATTAAAATTTTGGGAAATGAGGTCCTCAGCATCGACGATTTTGATTTGTCCCACTGCTACCGCGATCTCTGGAGGACGGCTTCAGAGAGGAAAAATGGCCAGTACCAAGGCATTGAAACGTCGGAAAACCAAAATACGACGAGGATCCGAATCAATGCTGGGAACGAAGATGAGTCCGTTCTAGCGGACAAAGCCGTCGCCAATGCTTTCGGCAATCGTTTCTACATCCCACTGGACTTCGAGCTACTCGAGAGCCACATGCCATTCTACCAGAGCGCGCTTGGTGACCGACTCGAGTATGAGCTCACGTTCAACGACTACAACCGTGTGATCGAGGCCACAGGCAGAGGTGCCTCTTTCGACATTGGAAACATCTGTCTTGAGTATGACATGTTCACCCTGCCGGGGCTGGCCCAAATGATCAACAACCAGTACAGAAGCCGCATTTCGATCCTGTACGACAGGGTACTGCGGCACCGCAAAATCGGTAAAGACAAGAGCGACACCCTCTGGAATAGCAATCTCAACGTGCCCGCCCGCAGCATGAAGGGCATCCTGATGCTCTTTGAGGATGAAGCCGCACAACAGGCCTTCGCTCGCGACACAGAGGCCTTCTATAACCCAAAAATCGCCAAGGTCGAGGTCACCATCGAGATCGAGGGGATCCCCAAACAACGCTTCAGCCAAGGGATGCGCTCTTACCATGTGTTTGATGAAGCGAGGAAGTTCTTCGCAGCCGGTAGCAGGCGACACCCTGAAGTGGCAACGGTCGAAAAAGACCTTGCCCTAGCCGACGTCAGCCTTGCGGAATACCTGACCAGCAAGTACGCGCTGTGGCTTGACCTCAGGGCAAGCGACGACGACCGGCTCCACGGCTCCGGCAGGCGGATAGAGAATGCCAAAGAAGGTGTGACCATCCAGATAACGAAGAGAGCCGAGGCTGCTGGCGCATTGAAAAATTACCTCTACGTCATCATGGATTGGTTGGTTGATTTGAGGTTTAACGTCCCCGTCAACACTGTAAAGGTCATTTTGGAGACGTTGCTTCCAATTTTGTGGGACTTTTACCCTACATTGAGATGAAATGACATATTAAGCCCTGTCGCCCAGTGAAACCAATAGGGTTTATTAGCGTGGACGGTCCGCCTCGCACCGCGGTTCCTGGACAGGCATAGATCCCCTAAGCGGTTTACCAGTACTAGTGTGCGGGCCGGATTCAGCTCTGCGTGGAAGCATCATGCAGCCCATATATTTCTTCAAGCCCCTATGGGCGGGGGCGACGTCATCATGGATGCACAGCTAAACATCGAAAATGGCCGGTTCGTCTCAGCGGTCTATTAGTGTTCGTGAGGAACGATTAATTAATCTTCTACCGCGTACGGCCCATTCGGCGACAATATGCGGGCAAACGGGATGCGGAAAAACCGTTTTTATCCTAGATCTGCTCGAAGGCCCCTACCGGGAGTTCTTTCGGCACATCGTGGTCCTCTGCCCCACCATAAAGTATAATAAAACATACCAGCGCCCCTGGATCTGGACCGACCCTGAGGTATACGTTCTAGACCCTGGCGAGCGCCTTAACGATTTTACCAGGTGTTTATGGGCGAGCCTACCTTATATATCATCGATGACTGCTCGGCCACGAAGGCTTTGACGAAAAAGAAAGACATGCTGTCAGAGCTAGCGTTCTCGGGCGGCCACGCCGACCAGAGCGTCTGGGTTCTCACCCAAAAGTACAACTCCGTCTTGAAGGACTTGCGCGAGCAGACGCGCTTGGTCTGTTTGTTTCACTGCAGGGATCGCGATTCATTCGAAGATTGCTTGCGTGAGAATGATGTGATCTCCACACGAGAACAGCGGGCGTCGGTGAGGCAGCAGTTAGCCGAGACAAAGCATGCTAGCTTTTATTAAAGATAGACCAACCAGCTGCTTATATGGTATTAAGTAATGTACGAAGTAACTGGAGGACTGCTAATCACAGTGCTTGGCGCGCAGCTGGTACTGCTGTTCTTTATTGCTAGGCAGTATGTTTACATTACTCGGATGTGTGTTAACACACACGCACGCTTCTGTCAGCGCTTTCGACACTATATTAGACTGGTCCACCAACTCGCAATGAATCGCAAAGCAATAGCTATTGACTGTGACGAACTGATCGATGAGCTGATAGGAACGAGAACGCTGAAGCCCCAACCGCGGTAGGAATGGCAGCGACGTCAGACGGCCATGAGGAGCCGCTCCTCGAGGACCGGGTGCTCGCCGCATTGGTAGTGGGAGGCCAAGCCAAGCAGTATTGACTAGTTGTGCATGGGAAGGTTCTCACCGCAGAACAGATCGACGCTCTTGACAACAGCGAAATCGAAAAGCTTTACGCCCGCTATGAAACAAGGCTTGGGGCAGCAATGACGAAGACGCTGGGGTCTACAGCGCTACAGCTTTATGTGGGGCTGGCATCTATGTTTCTCCCGATACCGGCCGAAAACCAACCTGGTCTTATTGCTGACCTCGAGGGCGACCCGTTTGTCGGACACGCACTTAGCATTGCTACCTGCGAACTCTGCCATCGCTATGGCATGTACTTGGCGCCACTAACTGCCGCGCTTACTACAGTGAAGCACTGTCGATTTGGACATCAATGCCCTATTACCATCAATGATATAAACGATGTCGGAGAACGAACATATTGTTGTGGAGCAACAGGAGAATCAGGAGCCAGCACAGAGTCCGGCAGACAGAGTTAAAACCCCCAAGCCTTTGCGAAGCAATACGGTTAAGGATCCGAAAAAAAGTGGCGGCCGGGCGTGCTGGAGCTGCTACCAGAAAGGCCAAACAGGATTGGCTGCTCGAACAGCTTCGGACGGCCAAAGACTTATTTCGTCCACCAATCAGCGCAGCTGATGTCAGTAGTCCTCCAAAGGAAGCGGTCTCAAAAGAACCGTCACGCAGTGGTGCAGCTTACATCCATGAACTAACCGTGGAATATTGGGGCTTGTCTTACGGGCGGTGCACTCATGTTTCTTCTGCGCTTGCGCGCCACACAGGTTGTACAAACGCCACAAGTGGCCCCCCGTCGATGCCCAAGCGGCTTGTTTTTTCGCAGCAACCACAATTAAAGACAAGCCCAGACCCATTCTATATGGAGTGAAGCCCGTGGCGTAGCAATAATGACAACCCCGGCAGCTGATGGTAAAATGCTTGTCAACGCGCTCTACCATAGCGCTGTCGTCTGTGGCATCGATGTGGGATACGCCTGGCTTGGCAAGATGGCGATTGGGGGTAGCCCCCCGAAACTAGACTTCATACCCCGCGATGTGGGCATAGCCATAGTTGACGTCGCTCTCGCCATGGCAACCAAAGACATGCTAATTATACAGGAGCTGATACCTGCTGATATCATGAAGTAGTGGCTAGTATTGCTATGCTCGTTGGCGGTGCCCTGGTGAACGCTCTGGCGTTCTCGGGATCGAACTACTTGTTCTCCATGTTGAAAAAATCTGGTGTTGACGAAGAACGCAAGCGTCACGATAAAGCCGTCGAAGAATTACAGACTGCACAGGCAGAATGGTCTCGAAAACGGACCGAGCGTATTGATTTCATCACTGAGGAACTCCGCCGCCAGGGGCACGCCGTATAAACTTTCAAAGACGTCGATGACGCGATGCGCCTGTATGCTTAGGTCATCGGGAAAAATGTCAGCCTTGCTGACCTGGGGCCCGAACCCCAGCTCTCCGACTTTTACCAACCGAGTGACGACCAGAAAGACCGCGAGATTGCCTTCATTATCCTGGGAATGGGTGTGACAGCCTTTGTGGCCTATAAACTCTCATAGAGAACTGCGCAGACCAAACGAGTAGCAGTCTGATCTGGGTCCACAGTGTTTGCAATAATGTTTTCTGCATACAATGTCCTCTAGTCAGATACCACCTTTGGGACTGTTCAAAAGTGGTCTTAAATTTAAGAAGTGGGCTTATAGTCACTGTTTCCGAATAAAATAAAGTCGTGTCTCCGGAGATTCGAACTCAAAAACAGCAAAACACCCCTTCGGAAGCCTGGTATTTTTCGTTTTTTGATTATCCTTTTCACGCACATCTTCTGCTTTCACGCATGGGACCTTTTCAACCCTTTTCATGCACATCTTCTTTTTCATTCCTTTTCTTTGTATTTCTTTATATCCACTTTTTTCACGGATGTCCACTTTTTGCACGGATTGTTGCCTCATCTATTTTTCTTTCACGTAAGAACATTTTTGTTCGTAATTATCCTTATCACGCACATCTTCTTCTTTCTCGGACAGGTACCTTTTCAACCCTTTTCTCTTCTTTTTTCTTTCCTTTTCTTTGTATTTCTTTATGTCCACTTTTTTCACGCCTGTCCACTTTTTCACGGATTGGTGCCTTATCTATTTTTATTTCACTGTCACGGAGTGTTGCCTTCTCTATTTTTCTTTCACGTCAGTGTACATTTTTCTTGATCATTATCCTTTTCACGCACATCTTCTTCTTTCGCGGACTGGTACCTTTTCAACCCTTTTCACGCACATCTTCTTTTTTCATTCCTTTTCTTTGTTTTTCCTTATATCCACTTTTTCCACGGATGTCTACTTTTTTAACGGATTGGTGCCTTATCTTTTTTCCATTCATGTCAGTCCACATTTTTCTTCGGGATTATCCTTTTCACGCGCATCTTCTTCTTTCTCGGACAGGTACCTTTTCATCCCTTTTCACGCACATCAATCTTTTATCATTCCTTTATTTTGCATTTGTTTATGTCCACTTTTTAACGCATGTCCACTTTTGCACGGATTGTTGTTTTTCTTCCACGTCAGTGTACATCTTTCTTCCTGATAATCCTTTTCACGCACATCTTCTGCTTTCACGGACTGGTACCTTTACAACCCTTTTCATGCACATCTTTTTTCATTCCCTTTCTTTGTATTTCCTTATGTCCACTTTTTCAAGGATGTCCACTTTTTTCACGGATTGTTGCCTTATCTATTTTTCTTTCACGTCAGTGTACATTTTTCTTCGTGATTATCCTTATCACGCACATCTTCTCACACGGACACATACCTTTTCAACCCTTTTACACACCTTTTTCACGCATGACCACTTTTTCACGATTTGTTGCCTTATCTATATTTCTTTCACGTCAGTGTACATTTATCTTCGTGATTATCTTTTTCACGGTCATATTCTTCTTTCACGGACTGGTACCTTTCAATCCTTTTCTCGCACAGCTTTTTTTTTTCATTCCTTTTCTTTGTATTTCTTTATGCCTACTTTTTTCACGCCTGTCTACTTTTTTTCACGGATTGGTGCCTTGTCAATTTTTCTTTCAGGTCAGTCTGCATTTCTTTATGTCCACTTTTTTCATGCATATGCACTTTTTTCACGGATTGTTGCCTTAGCTGTTTTCTTTCACGTCAGTGTACATTTTTACTCGTGATAATCCTTTTCACGCACATCTCCTGCTTTCACGGAATCGTACCTTTTCATCCTTTTTCACGTTCGTCTTCTTTTTTCATTCCTTTCCTTTGTATTTCTTTATGTCCACTTTTACACTGATGTCCACTTTTTTCACGGATTGTTGCCTTATCTATTTTTCTTTCACGTCAGTGTGTGTGAGTGTGATTGAGTTTTACGTCCCACCAACAGCTAAGGTCATACGGAGACGGGACCTCGGTTTAAAGACACATCCGAAAGTCTGGAGAAGCCCGGGATCGATCCTGCGATCCCTGGTTTACAAGGCGAGTAGCGTAACTACTAAACTACGGAGGCTTCTTTCACGTCAGTGTACATTTTTCTTCGTGATTATCCTTATCACGCACATCTTCTTTCACGGACACGTACATTTTCAACCCTTTAATGTACATCTTCTTTTTTTCATTCCTTTTCTTTGTATTTCTTTATGTCCACTTTTTTCACGCATGTCCACTTTTTCACTGTTTGTTGCCTTATCTACTTTTCTTTCACGTCAGTGTACATTTATTTTCGTGAGTATCTTTTTCACGGTCATATTCTTCTTTCACGACTGGTACCCTTCAATCCTTTTCACGCAGAGCTTTTTTTTTTCATTCCTTTTCATTGTATTTCTTTATGCCTACTTTTTTCACGCCTGTCCACTTTTTCACGGATTGGTGCCTTGTCAATTTTTCTTTCAGGTCGGTCTACATTTTTCTTCGGGATTATCCTTTTCACGCGCATCTTCATCTTTTTCTGACTGGTACCTTTTCAACTCTTTTCACGCACATCCATCTTTTTTCATTTATCTTTCACGTCAGTGTTCATTTATCTTCGTGACTATCCTTATCACGCACATATTCTTCTTTCACGGACAGGTACCTTTTCAACCCTTTTCACGCACATCTTCATTTTTCATTCCTTTTCTTTGTATTTCTTTATGTCCACTTTTTTACGCATGTCCACTTTTTCAAGGATTGTTGCCTTTTCTATTTTTCTTTCATTGTCAGTGTACATTTTGCTCCGTAATTATCATTTTCACAATGATCTACTGCTTTCACGGACTTGTACCACTTTTCAACCCTTTTCACGCACATCTTCCCTTTTCCATCCTTTTCTTTTTATTTCTTTATGTCCACTTTTTTCACGGATTTCCACTTTTTTACGGATTGTTGCCGCATCCATTTACCTTTCACGCAGTGTACATTTTTCTTCGTGATTATCCTTATCACGCACATCTTCTTCTTTCACGGACAGGTACCTTTTCAACCCTTTTCACGCACATTTTCTTTTTTCATTCCTTTTCTTTGTATTTATTTATGTCCACTTTGTTCACGCATGTCCATTTTATTCACGGATTTGTACGGTATGTATTTTTCTTTCACGTCAGACTACAGTTTTCTTCGGGATTATCCTTTTCACGCGCAGCATCTTCTTTTTCGGGCGGGTACCTTTTCTACCCTTTTCACGCACATCTTCTTTTTTCATTCCTTTTCATTGTATTTCTTTATGTCCACTTTTTTTCACGCATGTCCAGTTTTTTCACGGATTGTTCCCTTATCTATTTTTCTTTCACCTCAGTGTATATTTTTCTTCTTGATTATCCTTTTCACGCACATCTTCGCCTTTCACGGACTGGTACATTTTCAACCCTTTTCACGCACATCTTCTTTTTTTCATTCCTTTTCTTTGTATTTCTTTTCACGCCTGGCCACTTTTTTCACGGATTTGTGTCTTATCTATTTTTCTTTCACGTCAGTCTACATTTTTTGTCGGGATTATTCTTTTAATGCGCATCTTCTTCTTTCTCGGACAGGTACTTTTTCAACCCTTTTCACGCACTTCCATCTTTTTTCATTCCTTTATTTTGCATTTCTTCATATCCACATCTTTCACGCATGTCCACTTTTTTCACGATTTGTTGCTTATCTGTTTTTCTTTCACGTAAGTGTACATTTTTCTTCGTGATTATCTTTTCACGCACATCTTCTGCTTTCACAGACTCTTACCTTTTCAACACTTTTGACGCACATCTTCTTTTTCATTCCTTTCCTTTGCATTTCTTTATGTCAACTTTTTTTCACGGATGTCCACTTTTTTCACGGATGTCCACTTTTTTTCTCGGATTGTTGTTTGTACATTTTTCTTCGTGATTATCCTTTTCACGCTCATATTCTTCTTTCTCGGACTGGTACCTTTTCAACCCTTTTCACGCACATCTTCTTTTTTCATTCTTTTTCTTTGTATTTCTTAATGTCCACTTTTTTCACGGATTAGTGCCTTATCTATTTTTGTTTCACGTCAGTGTACATTTATCTTCGTGACTATCCTTTTCACGCACATCTTCTTCTTTCACGGACTGTTACCTGTTCAACCCTTTTCACGCACATCTTTTTTTTTTTCAAACTTTTTCTTTGTATTTCTTTGTCTTCTTTTTTCACGCCTGTGCACTTTTTTCACGGATTGGTGCCTTATCTATTTTTTCTTTCACGCCAGTCTACCTTCTTCTTTCTCGGAATGGTACCTTTTCAACCCTTTTCACGCACATCCATCTTTTCTCATTCCTTTATTTTGTATTTCTTTATGTCCACTTTTTTCACGCATGTTAAATTATCTGTTTTTCTTTCACGTCAGTGTACATTTTTTTCTTCGTGATTATCCTTTTCCCGCACATCTGCTTTCACGGACTGGTACCTTTTTAATCCTTTTTACGCACATCTTCTTTTTTCATTCCTTTCCTTTGTATTTCTTTATGTCCACTTTTTCACGGATTGGTGCCTTATCTTTTTTTCCTTTCATGTCAGTCTACATTTTTCTTCGGGATTATCCTTTTCACGCGCATCTTCTTCTTTCTGGGACAGATACCTTTTCAACCCTTTTCACGCACATCCATCTTTTTTCATTCCTTTATTTTGCATTTCTATGCATTTCATTCATTTCATGTCCACTTTTTTCACAGATGTCCATTATTTTCACGGATTGTTGCCTTATCATTTTTTCTTTCACGTCAGTGAACATTTATCTTCAGGATTATCCTTTTCACGCACATCTTCTACTTAAAGTTTTACTTTGCATTTCTTTATGTCAACCTTTTCACGGATTGTTGCCTGATCTGTTTTCTTTCACTTCAGTGTACATGTTTATTCGTGATTATCCTTTTCACGCACATCTTCTGCTTTAACGGACTGGTACCTTTTCACACTTTTTCACGCACATTTTTTTTTCATTCCTTTCCTTTTTATTTCTTTATGTCCACTTTTTTCACGGATGTCCACTTTTTTCACGGATTGTTGCCTTATCTATTTTCCTTTCACATCAGTGTACATTTTTGTTCGTGATTATCCTTATCACGCACATCTTCTTCTTTCACGGACACGTACCTCTCAAACCCTTTTCACACACATCTTTTTTCTTTCCTTTTCTTTGTATTTAGTTATGTCTACTTTTTCACGTATGTCCACTTTTTCACGGATTGTTGCCTTATCTATTTTTATTCCACGTCAGTGTATATTTATCTTCGTAATTATCCTATTCACGCACATGTTCTTCTTTCACGCACTGGTACCTTTCAACCCTTTTCACGCACATCTTTTTTTTTTTTCTTTCCGTTTCTTTGTATTTCTTTATGTCTACTTTTTGACGCCTGTCCAATTTTTTCACGGATTGGTGCCTTGTCTTTTCTTCTTTCAGGTCAGTCTACGTTTTTCTTCGGGATTATCCTTTTCATGCGCATCTTCTTTCTCGGACTGGTACCTTTTCAACCCTTTTCACGCACATCCATCTTTTTTCATTCCCTCATTTTGCATTTCTTTATGTCCACTTTTTTTTCACGAATGTCCACTTTTTCACGGATTGGTGCCTTATCTATTTTTATTTCACGTCGATGTACAATTTTCGGGATTATCCTTTTCACGAACATCTTCTTCTTTCTCGTCTTGGTACCTTTTCAACCCTTTTCACGCACATCCATCTTTTTTCATTCCTTTATTTTGCATTTCTTTATGTCCACTTTTTTCACGTGTGTGCACTTTTTTCACGGATTGTTGCCTTATCTGTTTCTTTCAGGTCAGTGTACATTTTTCTTCGTGATTATCCTTTTCACGCACATATTCTGCTTCCCGGACTGGTACCTTTCAACCCTTTTCACGCACTTCTTCTTTTTTCATTCCTTTTCTTTGTATTTCTTTATGTCTACTTTTTTCACGCCTGACCACTTTTTTTCACGGATTGGTGCCTTGTCTATTTTTCTTTCAGGTCAGTCTACATTTTTCTTCGGGATTATCCTTTTCACGCGCATCTTCTTCTTTCTCAGACTGGTACCTTTTCAAACCTTTTCACGCACATCCAGCTTTTTTTATTCCTTTATTTTGCATTTCTTTATGTCCCCTTTTTTCACGGATGTCCACTTTTTCACGGATTGAGGCCTTATCTATTTTTCTTTCACGTAAGTGTACATTTATCTTCGGGATTATCCTTTTCACGCCCATCTACTTCTTTCTCAGACTGGTACATTTTCAACCATTTTCACGCACATCCATCTTTTTCATTCCTTTATTTTGCATTCTTTTATGTCCACTTTTTTACGCATGTGCTCTTTTTTCATGGATTGTTGCCTTATCTGTTCTCTTTCACGTGAGTGTACATTTTTCTTCGTGATTATCCTTTTCACGCACATCTTCTGCTTTCACGGACTGGTACCTTTTCAACCCTTTTTACGCACATCCTTTTTTTTCACTCCTTTTCTTTGTATTTCTTTATGTCTACTTTTTTCTCGCCTGTCCACTTTTTTCACGCATTGGTGCCTTGTCTATTTTTCTTTCAGGTCAGTATATTTTGACGCACATTCGTATTTATGTCCACTTTTTTCACGGATGTCCACTTTTTCACGGATTAGTGCCTAATCTATTTTTCATTCACGTCGGTGTACAATTTTCGGGATTACCCTTTTCACGCACATCTACTTCTTTCTCGGACTGGTACCTTCTCAACCCTTTTCACGCACATCCATCTTTTTTCATTCCTTTATTTTGCGTTTCTTTATGTCCACTTTGTTCACGCATGTGCTTTTTTCACGGATTGTTGCCTTACCTGTTTTCTTTCAAGTCAGTGTACATTTTACTTCGTGATTATCCTTTTCACGCACATCTTCTGCTTTCACGGATCGGTACCTTTTCAACCTTTTTCACGCACATCTTTTTTCATTCCTTCTTTTGTATTTCTTTATGTCCACTTTTTTCACGGATGTCCACTTTTTTCAAGGATTGTTGCCTTCTCTATATTTCTGTCACGTCAGTGTACATTTTTCTTCGTGACTATCCTTATCCCGCATATCTTCTTCTTTCATAGACACGTACCTTGTCAACCCTTTTCATGCACATCTTCTTTTTTATTCCTTTTCTTTGTATTTCTTTATGTCTACGTTTTTCACGTCTGTCCACTTTTTTCACGGATTGATGCCTTGTCTATGTTTCAGGTCAGTCTACATTTTTCTTCGGGATTATCCTATCACGCGCATCTTCTTTCTCGGACTGGTACCTTTTCAACCCTTTTCACGCATATCCATCTTTCTTCATTCCTTTATTTTGCATTTCTTTATGTCCACTTTTTTCACGCGTGTCCATTTTTTCACGGATTGTTGCCTTATCTGTTTTTCTTTTACGTCAGTGTACATTTTTCTTCGTGATTATCCTTTTCACGCACATCTGCTTTCACGGACTGGTACCTTTTCAACCCTTTTCACGCACATCTCGTTTTCCATTCCTTTCCTATTTATTTTTTTATGTCCACTTTTTTCACGGATTTCCACTTTTTTCAAGGATTGTTGCATTATCTATTTTTCTTTCACGTCAGTGTACATTTATCTTCGTGACTATCCTTATCACGCACATCTTCTTCTTTCACGGACAGGTACCTTTTCAACCCTTTTCATGCATATCTTCTTTTTTAATTCCTTTTCTTTGTATTTCTTTATGTCCACTTTTTTCACGCATGTCAACTTTTTCACGGATTATTGCCTTATCTATTTTTCTTTCATGTCAGTGTACATTTCGCTTCGTGTTTATCATTTTCACGCACATCTTCTGCTTTCACTGACTTGTAACTTTGCAACCCTTTTCACGCACGTTTTGTATTTTCATCCCTTTCCTTTTTATTTCTTAATGTCCACTTTTTTCACGCATGTCCACTTTTTTACGGATTGTTGCCTTATCTATTTTTCTTTCACGTCAGTGAACATTTATCTTCGTGACTATCCTTTTCACGCACAGCTTCTTCTTTCACGGACAGGTACCTTTTCAACCCTTTTCACGCACATCTCCTTTTTTCATTCCTTTTCTTTGTATTTATTTGTGTCCACTTTGTTCACGCATGTCCATTTTTTCACGGATTGGTACATAATCTATTTTTCTTTCACGTCAGACTACATTTTTCTTCGGGATTATCCTTTTCACGCGCATGTTCTTCTTTCTCGGACTGGTACTTTTTCAACCTGTTTCACGCACATCAAGAATTATCGAATCGGCATCAATCTGCTGTTTGCCAGTTGCCTATTCATATATACTGCCATAAAACCCAATCAAATAGAATTGGTAGATGTCTGCTAGTTGCCTGTTGCGATTTCACTAGATGCCATATGCCAATTGCATATTCAGTTGTTATACACTCAAACCATTTCAAATAGAATTTGCAGCTGGTTTTCAGTTGCTGGTTGCCAATTAACTAGGATTTGCCAATCGGCTTCTTGGCGCCGTTTGCCAGTTGCCAATTCAGATGTTATACTCTAAAACCCTCTCAAATCGAATTGGCAGCTGGCTGCCAATTTCCAGTTGCCAATTTACTAGAATTTGAGAATCGGCATCTGGATGTCGTTTGCCAGTTGCCTATTCAGTTGTAATGCTAAAAACCTTATCAAATCAAATGGTTGGCTGGGTGCAAGTTGCCAATTCAATAGAATGTTCGAATCGGCATCTGGCGGCCGTTTGCTCTTTCAAAGTCAGTTGTTATACACTTAAACTTCCCAAGTCGAAATTGCAACTGGCTACCTGTTGCCAGTTGCCAAATCACTATAATTTGCTAATCGGCATCTGGTTGCCGTTTGCCAGTTGCCTATTCAGCTGATATACCATAGAATCCTCTGAAATCGAAATGGCAGCTGGCTGTCAGTTGCCAGTTGCAAACTCACTAGATGTTTCGAAATGGCATCAAGCTGTTGTTTGTCAGTTGCCTATTCAGTTGTACTATCGTAAAACCCACTCAAATAGAATTTGCAGCTGGCTGCTAGCTGCCAGTTGCAAATTCACTAGAATCTGCGAAAGGCATCTGGTTGCCGTATGCTAGTTGCATATTCAGTTATTATACACCAAACCCTTTCAAATCGAATGGCCGCTGGCTCTCAGTTGCTGGTTGCCAATTCACTAGGATTTGCAAATCGGCATCTGGCTGTCGTTTGCCAGTTGCCTATTCAGTTGTGTTGCTCTAAAAATATGATCTAATCGAATTGGCAACTGGCTTCGAGTCGCCAGTTGCCAATTCACTAGAACTTGCGAATCGGTATCTGGCTGCCGTTTGCCAGTTGTATGTAATGATCTAAAACCCTCTCAAATTGAAATGACAGCTTGCTGCCATTTGCTAGCTGCAAACTTACTAGAATTCGCGAAATGGCATCTGGTTGTCGTTTTGCAAGTTGCCTAATCTATTGTTATAGTCTAAAACCCTCTCTAATTGATTTTGGGAGCTGGCTGCCAGTTTACAGTTGCAAATTCACCAGAATGTTTGAATCGGCATCTGGCTGCCATTTGCCAGTTGCCATTTCAGTTGTAATGCTATAAAGCCCCATCAATTCGAATTGGCAGCTGGTGGACAGTTGTAAATTTGATAGAATTTGCGAATCGGCATCTGGCTGCCGTTTGCAAGTTGAATATTCGGTTGTATTGCTCTAAAATACTGTTATATCCAGTTGACTGCTGGCTGCCAGTTGCCAATTCACTAGAATTTGAGATTCGGCATCAATCTGCTGTTTGCCATTTGCCTATTCAGTTGACTACCATAAAACCCACTCAAATAGAATTTGCAGCTGGCTGCTAGTTGCCATTTGCAAATTCACTAGAATTTGCAAATAGGTGAATTTGCAAATAGGCATCTGGTTGATATACCTAAAAGCCCATAAAAACGAATTGACAGCTGGCTGCCAGTTGCAAGTTGCCAATTTACTAGAATTATCGAATCGGCATCAATCTGCTGTTTGTCAGTTGCCTATTCAGTTGTACTGCCATAAAACCAACTCAAATAGAATTAGCAGCTATCTGCCAGTTGCCTGTTGCGATTTCACTAGATGCCGTATGCCAGTTGCCTATTCAGTTGTTATACACTCAAACCATTTCAAATCGAATTGGCAGCTGGCTGTAAGTTGCTGGTTCCCAATTAACTAGGATTTGCCAATCGGCATCTGGCCGCCGTTTGCCAGTAGCCAATTCAGTTGTTATACTCTAAAACCCTCTCAAATCGAATTGGCAGCTGGCTGCCAGTTTCTAGTTGCCAATTTACTAGAATTTGAGAATCGGCATCTGGATGCCTTTTGCCAGTTGCCTATTCAGTTGCAATGCTAAAAACCTTCTCAAATCAAATTGTTGGTTGGGTGCCAGTTGCCAATTCAATAGAATGTTCGAATCGGCATCTGGCGGCCGTTTGCTCTTTCAAAGTCAGATGTTATACACTTAAACTTCCTAATTCGAATTTGCAACTGGCTACCTGTTGCCTGTTTCCAGTTGCCAATTCACTAGAATTTGCGAATCGGCATCTGGTTGTCGTTTGCAAGTTGAATATTCAGCTGATATACCACAATACCCTATGAAATCGAAATGGCAGCTGGCTGCCAGTTGCCAATTCACTGGAATTTTCGAAACGGCATCAAGCTGCTGTTTGTCAGTTGGCTATTTAATTGTACTATCGTAAAACCTACTCAAATAGAATTTGCAGCTGACTGCCAGTTGCAAATTCGCTAGAATCTGTGAATAGGCATCTGGTTGCCGTTTGTCATTTGCCTATTCATTTGTTTTATTGAAGAACGCTCTCATATTGAATTGGCTGACGGTTGCAAGTTGACAGTTGCCAATTCACTAGAATTTGCGAATAGGCATCTGGCTGCCGTTTGCCAGCTTTCTGTTCAGTTGTTATACTATATAATTCTCTCGAATCGAATCGCCATCTTACGACCGTATGCCAGGTGCCTGTTCACTTGCAATGCTCTAAAACCCTCTCAAATCGAATTGGCAACTGGCTGCCAGTTGCCAATTTACTAGAATTTTTTAATCTGCATCTGACGGCCGTTGTGCCTGTTCACGTGCCATGCTCTACAACCCGTTCTAATCGAATTGGCAGCTAGTTGCCAGTTGCCAATTTACTAGAATTTTCGAATCGGCTTCTGGTTGCGTTGTGCCAGTTGCCTTTTCAGTTGTTATACACTAAAATTCAAATCGAATTGGCAGCTGGATTCCAGTTACCGGTTGCCAATTCACTAGAATTTACGAATCGACGTATGGCTGCCGTTTGCCATTTGCCTATCATTTGCATTGCTCTATAACCCTCTAAGATAGAATTAGCAGCTGGCTACCAGTTGCCAATTGCAGCATGTGCTTGCCGTGTGTCAGTTGCCTATGCAATTGTAATGCCCTTAAATCCTGTCAAATCCAACTGGCAGCTTGCTGTCAGATGCAAGTTGCCGTTTATTGTTATCCTTTATTGTTGTCCATCTATTTCTTCAAGCCCCGATGGGCGGAGGCCGAATATACTCAGTTGTAATGCCCTAATACCCTCTCGAATCGAATTAGCAGCTGGCTGCCATTTGTATGCTGCCAATTCACTAGAATTGAGAATTGGCATCTGGTTGCCTTTTGCCAATTGCCTATTCAATTGTTATACACTAAAACTCTCTCAAATCGAATTGACATTTGGCTGCCACTTGCCAGTTGCAAATGCAATAGAATTTTGCGAATCGGCATCTAGCTGCAGTTTGCCAGTTGCCTCTGTAGGTGTAATGCTCTAAAACCCTTTAAAATTTAATTGGCAGCTGCCTACCTGTTGCCGGTTTACTAGAATTTGCAAATTGGCATCTGGTTGCCGTTTGCCAGTTGCCTACTCAATTGTTTGACTCTTAAACTTTCTAAAATCGAATTGGCAGCTGGCTAATATTTGTCAGCTGCAAATTTACTAGAATTTGCTAATCGGCATCTGGCTGCCATTTGCCAGTTGCCTATTGATTTATTCCAAATATCAGTCATCATACATATGTACATAATACAGATATATATATATATATATATATATATATATAGCTCGGATTGGGCGTAGGCTTGGCCTATATTTGCCCTCTCCGTGGGTACCACAATTAACAGAGAGTAATATAGAGTACATCAATACACTACAGTGATAGATATATAGACATTATGCTTCCAGTTGCCTATTCAGTTGTTATACTCTAAAACCAACCCAAATCGAAATTGCAGTCGGCTGCCAGTTGTCAATTAACTAGAATTTGCGAATCGGGATCCGTCTGCCAGTTGCCTATGCAGTTGTAATGCTCTAAAACCCTCAAATCGAATTGGCAGCTGGCTGCCAGTTGCGAGCTGCCATTTCACTAGAATTAGTGGACTGGCATCTGGTTGCCGTTTCCCAGTTGCCTATTCAGTTGTTATAATCCAAAAACCTTTCAAGTCCAATTTGGAGTTGGCAGCCAGTTGCCAGTTGCTAATTCCACAGAATTTGCGAATTGGCATCCAGAATGTGAAGTTAGATGCAATTTGCCAGTTGGCGATTGAATAGGCAACTGACAACTGGCAGCCAACTTCACGGACATCTCTTTTTCAACGAGCAATGGGAAGTCTAGCATTTGTACAGTGGAAATTTATCTTCTTGTAGGACCTAGCATGCATACCAGCAGATGTTCAGACCCTTGGCACAAAAAGAAAGAAAAACAAAAGCCTATCCTCCGTACGCGGCCCCGCGCCTGCCCGGGGGGTAGAAATATGGCGGCTGCCTTCGGGAGTGTGGCAGAGTGGTAAGACCCCACCGAAAACAGTCCCATTGCCGAGACCACCCGGTGCCTCGAAATAGGTGGCTGCCTTCAGGTTCTGTGGCAGTTGGGTAAAAGCCTCCAACATACAGAACAATCGTCCGTTCGACCGGTATTATTTTGTAATTCAATTTATTCAAATGCATCTTACCAATTTTTTTACAATTCACTACGCGAGATCTATCCTTTTAAACCTTTCCTATCTCATGTTACTACCACGCTGCATTTGTATGTGTATCATCATTGCTGGTGGGTCGCGCACCACAAAGAAGAAACCTCATCTGTATATGTTTGTACTGTGTATGTGTCACTTTTTCATGCTCCTTCACTCTGCACATCAATGAAAGATGCATTTTGTATACGTTATTAGATAAGTAACTTGTCATTTCATGTTACCCCAAAGTTATTTTGTTACATCAATGTTAACAGAATTGGATACTTATCACGAAGTTCTGAAGTGTTCGTCATCATCTAACACAGCTTTATTCTTTATTAGTTTATAAAATCCTTTGTTCTCTCTGAAACTTATCACCTCAATAATTTCTTACCATAATCGTGGATCTCATATTTAGCAAAGGATCTCCTGTTTTCAGAGCCAAGCTTTTATTTAAGCAAACGTTTTCGGCCTCCCTTGTCTGTAGGGAATAAAATATACAGATCACTTTCCTTCTGTAGTGAATGGGGATGAAATTCCTTGTTGAAACAGGAGCCACTTGTTTGCCGTGAGTGGCGTCTCGTATGCTGGAAGAAGGGATCCTGATGATTGAGAAAAGCCCAGGGATCTCCAGCTTTTCAACACATCATTTTGGCCCATATTTCAGATAGAAGAGGGGTTTGGGCTAGATCCGGCCTGAATCAATCGGCTCAGTCGTGCCAAGCTCTAGAATCGCACAGCTTGTCCTTGTCTTCCTTCTTTCTTTTTACGTATCTTTATGGTACAAACCGGGTGTAATTTCGTCTTATTCCTCTATCTTTGAGTGTTATTTGATGGGCGGCGGCTGATGGATCAATCGGTGGGCTTGTACTGGGGAAATTCCGCAGAAACTTCTGTGAGGGAGAGAATATGGGTGGGGATGGGTCTCAACTGTTCCTCATTTTTTCGTGAAAATCTGGGTGCATAGTTGGGAGTCATAAAACAGAAGTGGAGCGAAAGGACTCTGGTCCTGTCATCGAGTATAATAGCCATGTAGCCTTGGCGTTGGAAATAGGAGATCCATTTCCATTAAACGTCCCCTTGTAGGGCTCCAAGGAGGGTGGGGCGCATAGCTATCGAATCATAATTTATCACCATGGGATCAAACGCTAGAAAAAGAGCATTTTTGGATTTATCAAATGACGACCCGGAACCGACTACTTTCAATTTCAAAGCCAATGACAATTTTGCTCGATTTTTAGTGATTTCGAGTAAGGATGAAAAGGCCGTTACTACTCTTTCGCCGTTCGTAATTGAAAAACAAATTGAATCTTTGATAGGCACACCAAAAAACGTAAAAAAATTGAAAAATGGAACCCTTTTAGTTGAAACGAATCGTAAAACGCAAACTGAAAATCTACTCAAAATTAACAAATTCTTTAATATGAATGTCTCTGTCACGGAACATAAAACATTGAACTCGTGTAAAGGCATTATCCGTGACAGAATGTTGAAACAGGAAACAGAAGCCAGCATTGTCGAATACCTTAAGGATCAAGGAGTAACGGCCTGTAAACGCTTTAAAATCAAAAAAGACGGAAATCTAATAGAAACAAACACTCTCCTACTAACTTTTAATTCAACATCCTTACCGAAATCACTAAAGATCTTTTACAGAATAATACCGGTTGACGTCTATGTACCAAATCCTCTGCGTTGTTTCAACTGTCAGAGGTTTGGTCATCATGAAAACGACTGCACTGTCCCTGATGGATCTGTTTGTGAAAAATGCGGTGGAACCGATCACCACACCCTTAACTGTAAGAATCCTCCAAAGTGTGTGAACTGTGGCAAAAATCATGTATCAAAGTCAAATGTCTGTGAAGTTTGGAAATCAGAAAAAGAAATTATGAAAATTAAAGTAACACAAAACGTAACATATTTAGAAGCAAAGAAAATTCACGAAAATAAACCAGAAACCACATTCGCAAAAGTTGTACAGTCCCTTGCCAGCAAACCTGAAACCAAAGAAACATCTACACAGTTCAACGAAAAAGATTTTGAAATTAAACCCCATTCTAAAGTCATTACCTCTTCTGTTAAACCCAAAACCACATCGTCACAACCTACATCGTCACAACCTACTACATCGTCACAACCTACTACATCTACTCATCATTCAAGATCAGAATCTAGACAAACTTCACAGACCAGTTCACAACCTAACGGCAAGCATTCTAACAGATCTCACTCCCGATCCACATCAGGGACAGCAGATCAAAAAGAAAAGAACGGCAAAGAAAAGCATAAAGGATCAAACCCGAACAGTAAAGGGGCGTCGGCTGATCCAGTAAAACTGGCTAATCAGTACGGCACCCTTGAGGACATGGAGTTGGACGTTGATCCCTCCACGTTCTCAAAGAATAATAAAAGATAAAGGATTAAATTCCTTGTTTTAATCTTCTCTCCATTCAACCATGGATAAGAAGTCAATAATTCAATGGAATTGTCGAGGACTGAAAGCCAATTTTAACGAACTTTTAATTTTATCAACACTTTTTTCTCCTAATGTCATTTGTCTCCAAGAAACTTTTTTGAAAACTACAGATAATATTAATTTCAAAGGTTACACTATGTACAATCATATCACAACGGATAATCAGAAGGCATCAGGAGGTACATCAATCCTGGTAAAATCTGACATTCCTCATAGGAAAATAGATGTAAACACTAACTTACAAGCTGTTGCTGTAAACGTCACTTTATCCAAATCCATAACGATTTGTTCTGTTTACCTTCCACCACACTATAATTTTTCTAAACAAGAATTAGAAAATTTAACAAATCAATTACCTAGTCCTTATATATTATTAGGAGATTTTAATAGTCACAGCAAATTATGGGGTTGCTCGGATACAAATGACAAGGGAGAAATCATAGAAAATTTTATTGCTGAAAATGATTTATGTTTATTTAACGATAAACAACCAACATATCTTCATCCTCCCACAAGAAATTATTTTGCTTTAGATCTTTCAATTTGCTCTCCAAATATTTATCTGGATTTTGATTGGTCTGTTGTGGACGATCTCCATGGGAGCGATCATTTTCCGATAGTAATTGAAGAAATTGCATCGACCCATGAGGATCGTCACCCCAGATGGAATTTGAGTAAAGCAAATTGGGAAAATTTTAACCAATTATGTGATGAAAAACTCGACCCTGAACTTTTTAAAACTGCAAGTGATATTCAAGATTTTACTGATGAATTGATTGATATTGCTGAAAAATGTATTCCTAAATCCTCGACTTTTTCAAAAAGAAACCGACCTTGGTTTAATGATGAAGTTAAAACTTCAATCAATAAAAGAAAATCTGCATTACGAAAATTCAATAAACAACCAACAAAAGAAAATCTTATCCATGCCAAACATATGCGAGCTAAAGCTCGCAAAACAATAAAATCGGCCAAAAAAGCATCTTGGCAGCAATACGTCTCCAAACTGAATACCAGAACACCAACTAAGAAAATATGGGACATGATTCGAAAAATTAGTGGCAAAAACAAATCAAATAAACATGTCCATATCAAATCGAACGGAAATATATGTTCAACGGCTAAAGACATTTCCAATGCCTTGGGGGAAAATTTTCAGAAAAACTCCTCTAGCTCAAATTATTCAGAAAATTTCCAAAATATTAAACAAGAACAAGAGAAAAATGATTTAAATTTTTCCTCATTAAATCATGAAAAATATAATTTACCTTTCACTACTAAAGAATTATTAGATGCTCTCCATAAATCTAATGATACTGCTGTTGGTCCTGACGACATACACTATCAAATTTTAAAACATTTACCCAACAAGGCATTGGAAACACTATTAAATATTCTGAATGACATTTGGATCACTGGAAAATTTCCTGAAAACTGGAGAAAAGCTACCATTATTCCTATTCCGAAACCTAATAAAGATCATACTGAAGCCACTAATTATAGACCTATTGCTTTGACAAGTTGCTTATGTAAAACAATGGAGAGAATGATTAATGATAGGCTGGTTTGGTTCTTAGAATCAAATCAGCTTATCACTAAATTTCAAGCTGGTTTTAGAAAAAACAGCTCTACTAATGATCATTTGATTCGCTTAGAATCATTTATACGTGATGCCTTTATCAAAAAAGAACATGTCGTAGCTGTATTCTTTGACCTAGAAAAGGCTTATGATACGACTTGGAAATATGGCATCATGAAAGATTTACACAACTTGGGCCTTAAAGGCCGATTGCCACTTTTTGTTCAAAATTTCTTGTCCGATCGAACATTTAATGTTCGCATAGGAAATACATTATCGGACACATTTGATCAAGAACAAGGTGTACCACAAGGTAGTATTTTATCACCAACCTTGTTCAGCATAAAAATTAATAATATAGTTAAATGTGTAAAAGACCCAGATTGTTCGCTTTTTGTTGACGATTTTGGAATTTTTTATCGTTCCAAAAATATGGAAACCATTGAATTTAAACTCCAAAGGTGTTTAAATAATATAGAAACTTGGGCAACAGAAAATGGTTTTAAATTTTCTAAAACAAAAACTCAGTGTGTTCATTTCTGCCAAATTCGAAAGTTGCATTTAGATCCAGTTTTAACAATATATGGCAGTCCAATTCCAGTCGTCACTGAGGCGAAGTTTTTGGGTCTTTTATTTGATAGCAAATTGTCTTTTATTCCTCATATCAAAGCTTTGAAAGCTAAATGTTTAAAAGCTCTTGATATTCTTAAAGTCCTGTCCAGTTCCGACTGGGGAGGAGATCGCACTGTTCTTTTAAATCTTTATAGATCATTAATTCGTTCCAAATTGGACTATGGTTCCATAGTCTATGGATCTGCTAGGAAATCTTATTTAAAATCTTTGGATACTATACATCATCAAGGTTTACGTTTAGCACTGGGTGCCTTTCGTACTTCACCTGTGGAAAGTCTTTATGCTGAATCAAATGAACCATCGCTTTATATTAGAAGAGAGAAATTGTCTCTCCAATATATTACTAAGTTAGCCGCAAATCCACGTAATTCAGCATATGAGACTGTTTTTAACCCTAACTATGAAAGATTTTATAATATTAAACCATCTTCTATTAAACCTCTTGGCTTAAGAATACGACCTTTAATTAAAGAGGCCAATATTAATGTCCAAAATATTCAATCGTTCTCATTACCATCAAAAGAACCATGGACATTAAATCATCCAAAGATCATTTTAGACTTACATAAAAATAAGAAGTCCGAAGTTGATTCACATATTTTTAAAAACGAATTTTTAGAAATCAAATCCAATTTTAAACATCACATTTCCATTTACACTGACGGTTCGAAACAAGATGAGAAAGTTGCTTGTTCTGTAATTAGTCCGAATTTCACCGACAGCATTAGATTACCCGATAATAGCTCTATTTTTACCGCTGAAGCAAAAGCAATCGATATTGCACTCTATTATATTCGAGACCAGTCCGAAAAACATTTTATCATCTATTCAGATTCTCTTTCTGTATTGAAAGCTCTCAAAGATCAACAGCATAGAAACCCCTTAATTCAACAAATTTTACGAAAATATCATTTTCTTTCCACCTCGAAGGAGATCATTTTTTGCTGGCTTCCCAGTCACGTTAATATCCGTGGGAATGAGTTAGCTGACTTAGAAGCTAAATCTGCTTTATCGTTAAACATAACAAATTTAAAAATCCCTTTCTCAGATTTTAAATCCAACATTAATAAGTATATAAAGAATAAATGTCAATCTATTTGGGAAAACGAAATTAACAATAAATTGAATAAAATACAACCTAACTTTTCTAGCAAATGCTCTTTTACAAATTATAAAAGAAAAGATCAGACAAAGATCACTAGATGCCGTATTGGACATACAAGACTCACTCATTCCTACATTTTAAAAAACGAACAAGCACCTTTCTGTATATCTTGCAACGAACCGTTCACAGTGAAACATTTTCTCATTTCATGTGTAGAATTTCATCATATACGAACAAAATATTTTAATGTTTCAACGATGAAAGAACTTTTTAATGACATACAATCTTACCAAATAATCAATTTTCTTAAAGAAACCGGACTTTTTAACAAACTGTAATTAAGATTTTAATTTTTAACCTTACTTTATTTTATGCATAATATAAATTTTTTTAGACGCTATATGCCCTATTAGGGTTGAGCGTCTTTAAATAAACCATCCATCCATCCATCCATCCTCCGTACGCAGCGCCCCGCACCGAACCATGGCACACGTTGTTCAACACGAAACCACACACCATGGAACAGGAACGGGAAGCTACGCAGAGGTGGATGTGTTTGTTGTGTTTCAGTCTTGTACATATGCTGATAGGCTTTGTCTTAGCCAAGTGTCATGGCCCTTCAAGAATATAAATTTCCACTGTTTGTTTGATTTGTGGTTAAACGTCCCCGTCAACACTATAAAGGTCACTTTGGAGACGTTGCTTACAATTTTGACGGACTGTTACCCGACATTGAGATAAAATGACATCTCAAGCCCTGTCGGGCAATGAAACCAATAAGGTTTTGTAGCATGGACGGTCCGCCTCGCACCAAATTTCGACTGTCCAAAATATGTGATGCATGAACAAGAACTAGCTACCCCCGAATACTTACAGAGCTCAGGCCTGTCTCATTCTTGTCACTGTTCTCTTTCTTTCTCCTATTACTGCCACTCGCTCACATCTGAGCATTACGACAGGATTTCCTGGGTGGTAACCGGTACATTTTTTTCTGGTGGTTTTGCTTTTATTCGTACTATCCGGTATTTTAAGTGCGTTATGTGGTAGTTTCTTCTGTTTGTGTTTCGTAAGGGGATAATGTTTGCTTTATTGGCTTTTTAAGTTTTTTTTTTTTTTTTTTTGGTTCGTTTTGTTTTGTTTGTTTCGGTTTTGATATTTATAGAAGAGGTTTCTTTTGTTGGACTTTTCCATGGGTTAATTGGTGTTTTGTTTGTTGGTTTATCAATTGTTTTTGTTGCTTGAGTTGGTCTTTTAGTAGGTCTTAGATGTGTGTGTTCTTGTGTTGATATTTCGGGCGTTTGTTTACGACAAGATCTTCATTGAGTTGATCTGCCATGAATATTTTTTTCTTTATTTTTTTTCATTAGCTGGTGTTACATTGGCCTTATTTCGTTTGCCTTGTTGTTGTTGTTGTTTATGTTATATCCAAAGCTATTTCGTTTTGAATTTTTCGTCTTACTGTGCATGTGTGTTTTTGCATCTGTTCAATTTGCCGGTAATTCAAATGAAAATTTTAGCATTTATATGTATTTATTGTATGCCATTTATATGTATTTGTTTCGTCATTCATATAATTTTTTGCATGTCGGTGTCCAGCTTTTCATTCATTTGTTCATGTTTGCATGTTTGTTTTTGCATCTGTTCAATTTGCCGGTAATTAAAATGAAATGTTTATCATTTATATGTATTTATTGTATGCCATTTATATGTATTTATTTCGTCATTCATATATATATTTTTGCATGTCGGTGACCAGCTTTTCATTCATTTGTTCTTGTTTGCATGTGTTTTTGCATCTGTTCAATTGGCCGGTAATAAGAATGAAATTTTTTATCATGTATATGTATTTATTGTATGCCATTTATATGTATTTGTTTCTTCATTCATATATATATTTGTTACGTCAGAGTCCAGCTTTTCATTCATATGTTCATGTTTGCATGTGTGTTTTTGCATCTGTTCAATTTGCCGGTAATTAAAATGAAATTTTTTATTATTTATATGTATTTATTGTATGCCATTTATATGTATTTGTTTCTTCATTCATATATATTTGTTTGCATGTCGGAGTCCAGCTTTTCATTCATTTGTTCATGTTTGCATGTGTGTTTTTGCATCTGTTCAATTTGCCGGTAATTAAAATGAAATTTTTTATCATTTATATGTATTTATTGTATGCCATTTATATGTATTTGTTTCGTCATTCATATATATATATATTTGCATGTCGGAGTCCAGCTTTTTATTCATTTGTTCGTGTTTGCATGTGTGTTTTTGCATCTGTTCAATTTGACGGTAATTAAAATGAAATTTTTTATCATTTATATGTATTTATTGTATGCCATTTATATGTATTTGTTTCGTCATTCATATATATATATATATTTGCATGTCGGAGTCCAGCTTTTCATTCATTTGTTCATGTTTGCATGTGTGTTTTTGCATCTCTTCAATTTGCCGGTAATTAAAATGAAATTTTTTATCATTTATGTGTATTTATTGTATGCCATTTATATGTATTTGTTTTGTCATTCATATATATGTATTGCATGTCTCAGTCCAGCTTTTCAATCATTTGTTCATGTTTATTCATCCAGCCAACCTTATTCCCTGCTAGCATTCTACATAAATCTACAGCGGGCCGTTAGCGGCCCGTCAGCTACACTGACGGGCCGCTAACGGCCCGCTGTAGATTTATGTAGAATGCTTACTGGGTTGTTCAGCTTAATGTCGAATTGTATACAAGCGAGACAGTCTTCGCTTGAATTATGCTTTGTTTTCCGGGTTGTTACATTTGGGCCCCGCCAAGCGAATTTGGGTCTTCGAGCATTCCGTCATGACAAATTTTAAGTGCGCATGCCCAGTCATTCAGAGGGGCCAGGGATATGACTTTCTGTCTGAAGGTTCCTCTTGATTCACTGCTTGTATGAGCGAGCAGCGAAGGTTCTGGCGAGACTGCGCGGATGCGCAGGCTCGCCTGAACCTTCGCTGCTCGCATAGGCGATAAGTACCAAAATCGCTTGACGGGGCCCATTTGAGCCAGCTCACAACAAACCTATAATACGACATGTGCGCCCAGCGAAGACTCAGTTCAGCCTGCGTATCCGCACCGTCTGATCAGTCTTCATTGTGCACTCCAAGGACAGTTAAGGGCCCATTGCTCCTTCATGCAGCAAGAGAAGTCTCTGGTTAGACTATATGGATGCGCAGGCTGATCTGAGCCTTCGATGAGCGCACATGTCTTGTTGTAGGTTTTGTCGTACTCTGGCTCATTTTCTTAATTCTGCGTTTCATTTCAGGTTCGTTATGTTTTACTTTTGCTTAAAGTTTCGGTTGATCCTGTTTAACACTCCTGTATAATTTTGACCCATTAAAACCCCAATTTTAAATAATAAAACGTCTACAGGGGCATTCCTTATTTTTCATTTCTGCTCAAATGCATTGATTGTGGTTAGCCGTAAGAACCGCCTCGCCGAGGCGGTTCTAACTAGTCCAAACAAGCTATGTTTAGAGCAGATATATGAAACATATTGGAATATTTTATCGGAAAATTTTCTTTTAGGTGGCATAATTTTCAATATATTTGCGTAATGCATATCTGGATATAGGTTTTCCAGTTATTTCGTTCATCAAGCAATCAATAGCCGACGTCTGTAGCTCCATCGGATGCGCGTCTGACTGGTGATCAGGAGGACGCGAGTTCGATACCTGTCGGGGTGCGGCAACATTCTTTCTTGGAGATTGATAATGAAATCTTTTCTACGGTCATTGTCTCCCTTCCTCTATTTTAAGAAAAGCAGTTGTCAGTTTCTGAAGAAAGAATGTGCACTGTACTGGTTAACTGCTTGCGTAAAAATTCTGATATTTTTCGTATTTCTGAAAACAATGTGGGTATTCGTTTAAACCGCCTCGACGAGACGGTATTAACGAGTACCCACAATCTGTTTTTAGCAGAAATCAGAGAAACATATACCCCTGTAAACACCATTTTCACTATATAAAAGTGGCGTTTCAAGGGGTCAATATTATATCGCGTGTTTTCGTGATGGGAATTCTTGTTCTAACTACACTTTAATACTTTATTTTTCAAGCTGCTAGTTTTGCTTAATTCATCTTTGCATTTCAGGCTCTTTGTATTTTGCTTTGCTCTTTTTGTTGTATCTGTTTTTAAGCATGGCTCTATTCTGGAGTGCAGTTTTTCTCCGTTCGTTCATCAAGCGGTTAGCATTTGCGACAACCCCTCGTCATAATGTTCAAGTCCATAAGGCACAACATAGTCATCTGCCGATTTCTTGTTTAACAGTATTTGGTTGCTTTGTAGCCATCGTGAAGTGAAGGAAGTGATCAGGAATCGATACATTTACCTCACACACCAAATGGAAAGAAATACCAACATAAAATAACTTCACCATAACGAAACATCACAAGTGAAAAACCAAAAGGACAGTTACTTTAACACAACATCGCCAAACGGCTATCCAAAATTAAAATATATCAGCAATATAGACATGCATAGACGAACTATAACAATAATGAACCACAAAAGAATAGCCGCCTTGGTATGGTCAGTAAAAAACTGTATTTATTTTTTATTTATTTTACATGGTCACAATCCTCACCCTTGCTTCAGTCGTGGTTAAGACAATTTGTTCAGTCCGCATGAAGGATTTGTAACTCATCAGGAATATTAATTTGAACGAATACAGAGATGAAACAACGATCAGGAATCATAAACGCTGGAACAAAAGAAAACCAATTGTTGGACTCCGGTGGGCCCCGACTATATTTGTGTCTCCTTACCAGCCAGAGGCATTCTGGCTTTCTGCAGATGTGCATGTCTGCAAAGAGGCTGGGCACTGCACTTCCTTGCATGCGACTTCCTAATTACCTTTTTCGCCGAAGCTCGCAGTGAAGTTCTACTTGAGGTAATGCAGTAATTCCTGTGTCATAGTTACAAATGGGTTCTCTTTACTGATAACGGTTTTTCTTCACGCCAGGGTCTGAGGTCAGAACTGGAAAACGGAACACCATCAAGGAATATGTCTGTCCCCAGCGGGCACACAGCATTGAAATGACGTATTGGCGTCGAAGTGATGTCATCTCGTCGCATCGATGCTGATAGGACGTCATTTTAATGCTGAGTGCCTGCTGGGTCTTATGGCTAATACCAGTCTGTTTAGCCATTGCAACAGCCCTCTGTTGCCAATGCATCCGCCTGTCTGTTTCCAGCCTGCATCCGGTCTGTGGGGACTACGAAAGCAGGGTCCTCGTCCCAGTCCCCGGGTACAATTGTTTTACGATGCTGTTATAAAATTAATCTGGAATTTCCTTTTCATCTTTTAAATCTTTTTTGTTTATATATTTTTCAGAAATATATATATTTTAATAATAACATAAGAGCATCGTAAAACAATTGTAGCGAATGCTTTCATAATTGATACCTTAGGCATGTTATCGACATTAAATTTTGAAAGCCATATTTTTTTTTTTTATTTTTTTTTTTTTTTGTTTTGAGGCATTTCAAGATTACTCCTTCCTGATTTCGAGCTGGGCAAAGACCGGAGTACCCAGAGAAAAACGATGTGACCTTTCGTCTCACATTTGACCCACAGTCAAAGCTCTTTACCACTAATAATCTTACCAATTAGGCCACTCTAGCTCAGCAACTGAGGATACTGAAGGGCCGACGATTACTGTCAGGTTTTTTTTTTGGCACTCGTATCACACATGTTCTTAACCGTTTTTGGCGATATGAATGGATGTACTTTGTCGAACGGATTTGTTATCATGATGCTGCATTTTAACAAGTTTAATGTTCTCAGAATTGTAGCGCTGAGTTAGAAAACCCTCATGCGGACTGAACGAGTTATTACGGCAGAACCAATGGCGAGGATTGTTGTTACGTCAAATCCATTTAGCCCCCATCACGAAAACACGCTTATATAATTTTGACTCCCTTGAACCCAAATTTTATAAAGTAAAACTGGGGTTTGCAAGGTTTATTTTCCTTATTTCTGCTCTATATTTTGAGAGGAAATAATAAAAATAGAAGTTTTCAGCGATTGTTTGTTAGTTTGTTTTTTTCGGCGGTGAAATTCGCAATGTATTTGAATAGGCGTGTTTTCGTAATGCAGAGCATTTGTTTTACTTACCATTCCAAGGCGGTTCTTCTGGTGTGGTTTATTATTGTCATACCTCGTCTTTGCATGTATGTACTGCTTTCTTTTTATTTTGTGAGAATGTATCTTTGCGCTTTCGGGTTTCTTGGATGGAAAGTGTGAGGTATGTTCGTGCGACATATGGCGGTTCTTACATGAGTGTTCATGTATTATTGAATTTATTAAACGTGTTGAGGAAAAAGGATAAAATGCGAGGCTCCGTCGAGCATTTTATCCCTTTTCTTCAACGCGTTTAATATATTCAATTATACATGAGCACGAATGCAAGATTCTATTTATCATATGCTATTAAAAACGGATCTTATTCACTCATGTTCAAAAGGAAAGTTTATATTCCGCCATTCGTAAACGCGACGCCGTTAAGGAAGTCGTACATGTAACGTTACGGGACCAATTTGCATATTTACTGTAACAGTGGATTATCGAACTTAGTACATGACATTATTACATTCTCAGACGGATGCCATAATATGATAAAGTGTATTACGTCATAAAGTCATCCAAAAAGAGTTAAGTTTTTGGATGAAGATTTTTTTTATCTTTTTTTTCTCATTTAAGATGTGCAATGTAGGTGCTCATTTGAGCCGCCTTATATAGGCGGTTCTAACGAGTACCAGCAACCTACGTATTTGACCATTGGTCAGAAATAACAAAAAGGATATGTAGCCAGGTAAACCCCAGCTACGTGGTGTTCTTTACATGGACTTATTCTGGTAATGTAACTTTTCGTCTTCGTTTTCTTATTCGGAGAATTTTCACATGTTAGTTCTTTGTTAAACTAACTAGCGGCTTTGGGTTTTCTTTTGTTTGTTTGAGGTTTAACGTCCTCTTCAACACTGTGTCATTCAGGAGACGTTGCTTCCAATTTTATGGGACTCTTACCCGACATTGAGATGTAATAACATCTCAATCCCTGCCGCTCAATGAAACCAATAGGATTTTTTTTTTTGCATGAACGTGCCAAATCGCACCACTTTGGGCTTTGGGTTTTAATGTCCTTGCAAGAATGCGGCTCTTTTATTCAGCCGATCGTTTATCGAGGGCGGGCGAATTCGGATTGCTCAGTGAAACACACACGCCTTGCGTCTTGCATCACCCCCATCCTCAGGGACGGAGCATTCTTTACGCTGATACGCACTCGCGTACAAATTACAAACCTAAAAAATTAGACAACGACGATGAAGAAACAAAGAAGGAAAAAGAAAATGAACAAGAAGAAGAAGAAATAGGAAAATCTAGGATATGCACAACACTAATTATTAGCTAATATTGTTTTCTTCCACACTTTCATGAAAGCAATTGCTCGCTAACAGGGTAAGAGTGGTCCCATTTGGGAAGAGATATTAAGGGGCGGGATTATTATTTCTAGTATTTTCTTTGGTTTGCGTACATTTTCTCCTGCCAGTTACACCCGTGCCCACTCCAGTCCCAAAGGCTACGAGCATCACAGCAACACTGCAAACCACACAGTATCTCGTTTACCATGACTGTGTCGAACATTTCAGCTCAGTCAACGCCGGAAGGGGTAATCAGCATTAACACGATGATGATGATGATGATGATGATACGAGCTCAAAGAAGATTAGTATGAGCGTGCAGACCCACTGTTAAAATATATACTGAAAGAAACTTTTAACGAACTAGAGCCAGTGTTTATGAAACACAATGCCCCCAACTGCTAGACCCTAACACTGCTTGACCCTAACACTGCTTGTCCCTAACAGTAATTGAGATATATTTTTTTATTATTTTATTTGGCTGCAATGCTGAAATTTTAGCAGGAACATAACACAAGAAAAACAAGTTAATTCGGATTTTTTTCAAAAGTTAATCAGTTCGTCTACTCATCATCCTGAACCAGCCTGTAAAGTTTAAGGGCAATAGCTCAAACAGTTAACGAGATACATGTATATTGCTTACAAGCTTCAAACGCCAAAAATTTCAAAGGGGCTTAACTCCAGAAACAAAATTTGGATTTTTGTCAAAAAAAAAAAAAAAAAAAAATAATCAGTTCATCTTCTCATCATCCCCAACCATTTTGTAAAGTTTCAGGGCAATAGATCAAACTGTTTTTGAGTTATCTTGCTTACAAGCTTATAACACAAAAATATCAAAGGGCCATAACTGAAGAAAACAATTTCGGATTTTTGTCAAAATTTAATCAGTTCATCTACTCGTCATCCTGAACCAGCCTGTAAAGTTACAGGGCTTTAGCTCAAACAGTTTGAGATATCTTGCTTACAAGCTTAAAACGTGCCAAATTCCAAAGGGGCATATGTGAATTGGATTTTTCGTCGAAAGATAATCAGTTCATCTTCTCATCATCCCCAACCATTCTGTAAAGTTTCAGGGCAATAGCTCAAACAGTTTTTTTGGTTATCTTGCTTACAAGCTTAAAACACACACACACACAAAAATTCAAAGGGCCATAACTGAAGAAAAAAAGTTTGGCATTGTTTCAAAAGTTAATCAGTTCATCTACTCATCATCCTGAATCAGCATGTAAAGCTCAGGGCAATAGCTCGTACAGATTTTGAGATATATTGCTTACAAGCTTCAAACGTGCAAAATTTCAAGAAAAAAATTGATTTTTTGTCAAAAGTTAATCAGTTTATCTTCTCATCATTCCCAACCATCCTGTAAAGTTTCAGGGCAATAGCTCAAACAGTTTTTAGTTATTTTGCTTACAAGCTTAAAACGCAAACGATTTCAAAGGGCAATAACTCAATAAAAAAATCGGAATTTTTTTCGAAAGTTAATCAGTTCATCTACTCATCATCCCAAACCAGTCTGTAAAATATCAGGGCAAAAGCTCGAACAGGTTTTGAGATATCTTGCTTACATGATTTCAAAGTATTTTTGCAAAGGGGCATAACTCAAGAAAGGAGCATAATCCTGACAAGAAAGAAATGGATTTTTGTCGAAAGTTAATCAGCTCATGTTCTCATCATCCCCAACCATTCTGTAAAGTTTCAGGATAATAGCTCAAACAGTTTTTTGGTTATCTTGCTTACAAGCTTAAAACCCACAAAAAAATCAAAGAGTCATAACTAAAGAAAAAAAAATCGGATTTTTTGCAAAAGGTAATCAGTTCTTCTACTCATCATCTTCAACCAGCCTGTAAAGTTTCAGGGCAAGAGCTCTTACAAATTTTGAGATATCTTGCTTACAAGCTACAAACGTGCAGAATTTCAAAGGGGCATATCTCAAGAAAAAACGGATTTTTGTCAAAAGTTAATCAGTTCATCTTCTCATCATCCCAAGCATTCTGTAAAATTTCAGGGCAATAGCTCAAACAGTTTTTTAGTTATCTTGCTTACAAGCTTAAAACACAAAAATTTCACAGGGCCATAACTGAAGAAAAACATTTCGTATATTTTTCAAAAGTTAATCAGTTAATCTACCCATCATCCCAAACCAGTCTGTAAAGTTTCAGGGCAAAAGCTCGAACAGTTTTTGAGATATCTTGCTTACCAGAGTTCAAAATATTTTTTGCAACTCAAGACAGGGGCATAATCCTTCAGCTTTTTGTCAAAAGTTAATCAGTTTATCTACTCATCACCCTGAACCAGCCTGTAAAGTTTCAGGGAAATAGCTCAAACTGGTTTTAAGATATCTTGCTTACAATCTTAAAACGCAAAAAAAAAAAAAAAAAAAAAAAAAATCATAGGGGCATAACTCAAGAAAAAATAAATGGATTTTTGTCAAAAGTATATCTGTTCATCTTCTTACCATCTCCTACCATTCTGTAAAGTTTCAGGGCAATAGCTCAAACAATTTCAGTTATCTTGCTTACAAGCTTAAAACGCAAAAAAAAAAATTCAAAGGGCCATAACTGAAGAAACAAATTTTGGATATTTTCAAAAGTTAATCAGTTCATCTGCTCATCATCCCAAACCAGCCTGTACAGTTTCAGGGCAAAAGCTCAAACAATTTTTGAGATATCTTGCTTACCAGATTTCAAGGTATTTTTGCAAAGGGGCATAACTCAAGAAAGGGGCATAATCCTGATGAAAAAAATGGATTTTTGTCGTAAGTTCATCAGTTCATCTTCTCGTCATCCCCAACCATTCTGTACAGTTTCAGGGCAAAAACTCAAACAGTTTTTGTCGCACCTGCTTTAGCAGGAAGACATAGGCGTGCAAGTTTCCGTCCGTCCGGTTGTCCGTCCGTCCGTTCGTCCGGTTGTCCGTCCGTCTTTCCGTCAACATTTTACACTGGGTGTCTTGTCATCGCAACTCCTCCTACAGTTTCAGGCCGATTATTTTGAAACTTTGCGTGTGTTTTTGCCATGGTATGAGGATGCGCATGTGATTTGGACTTAATCGTCGGATCATGTTTGTCACTTTTTTCCACATTGTGAACTTAGTCATTTTTAACCTTTAATTGATATATGATAGGTACCTCTTGTCATCGCAACTCCTCTTGCAGTTTTATACCGATCATTTTGAAACTTAGCATGTGCTTTCGCCATGGTATGAGGATGTGCATGTGGTTTCGACATAATTCTCCAAATATTTTTTTCACTTTTTGCACGTTATGAACTTCTTGTCATCGCAACTCCTCCTACAGTTTCATACCGATTATTTTGAAACTTTGTGTGTGTTTTTGCCATGGTATGAGGAAGCGCATGTGGTTTGGACTTTATCTTCGGATAAATTTTTGTCACTTTTTCCACATTGTGAACTTAGTCATTTTTCACCTTCAATTGATATATGATAGGTACCTCTTGTCATCGCTACTCCTCTTGCAGTTTTATACCGATCATTTTGAAACTTTGTGTGTGCTTTCGCAATGGTATGAATATGCGCATGTGGTTTGGACTTTATCGTCGGATCATTTTTTGTCACTTTTTTCACATTGTGAACTTAGTCATTTTTAACTTTCAATTGGTATATGATAGGTACCTCTTGTCATCGCAACTCCTCTTGCAGTTTTATACCTATCATTTTGAAACTTTGCGTGTGCTTTCGCCATGGTATGAGGTTGTGCATGTGGTTTCGACATAATTCTCGGAATTGTTGTTTTCACTGTTTGCACATTGTGAACTTAGCCTGTTTTAAGCTTCAGTTGATGTACAATAGGTACCACTTGTCATCGCAACTCCTCTTACAGTTTTATATTGATCATTTTGAAACTTTGTGTGTGTTTTGCTATGGTATGAGGATGTGCATGTGGTTTGGAATTTATCTTGGGATCAATTTTTATCACTTTTTCCACATTGTGAACATAGTCAGTTTTTTACCTCACATATATAGGCTATGGATTCTTCTCAAAGCCCTATATTCATTTCTTCTGCCTTAAATAAACTTTTATTTTTTGTGTGGGGCAGGTGGGAGCAGGTGGGAGCAGGTGCGACATCAACTTCACCGAAGTTGAATCTCTAGTCGAGTTATCTTGCTCACAAGCTAAAAACGCAAAAAATAAAAACAAAGGACCATAACTCATGCAAAACATTTCGGAATTTTTTCAAAAGTTAATCAGATCATGTACTCTTCATCCTGTACCAGCCTGTAACGTTTCAGGGCAATAGCTCATACAGTTTTTAAGATATCTTGCTTACAAGCTTCAAACGGGCAAAATTTCAAAGGGGCATAACTCAAGAAAAAAATGGATTTTTGTCAAAAGTTAATCAGTTCATCTTCTCATTATCCCCAACCATATTGTAATCAGGGCAATAGCTCAATTAGTTTTTTTTTAGTTAACTTGCTTACAAGCTTAAAACGCAAAAAATCTCAAAGGGCCATGACTCAAGAAAAAAAAATCGGATTTTTCACAAAAGTTAATCAGTTCATCGACTCATCATCCCAAAAAAGTCTAAAGTTTCAGGGCAAAAGCTCAAACAGTTTTTGAGATATCTTGCTTACAAGAGTTCAAAGTATTTTTTGCAAAGGGGCATAACTCCAGACAGGGGCTTAATCCTGACGAGAAAAAAAACACGGTTAATTATTTTTTCATAAGGAATCCATATATGAAATTCCAAAAAACAGCACCCATGGTTTTTATGTTATGTTATGCAGTAAGAAAGCGGGACGGCGGAAGGACGGACGGACGAACAGGGCAAAACCAATATACCCCCACAACTTCTTCGAATTTGGGGGCATAAAAACAAAATCCGATGTTTTTATATTTCGCAAGGATTACAATCATAACACCACACATAACAATACAAATTGTTAGAAGTCTCATATCGCATACATGCAGCACAAAGAAAGGGTCAATTTCAATAACACGTTCACACAATCTCAGTACAAAGTATACACTATCTGGTTTGGCCGCTTGCAGCATTGATAACTGCTGCGCATTGACTACCCACTGACAGCGAAATGGCGAACGATTTTTTTTTTTGTGTGTTTGTGGGGAGGTTTACGCCCTTTCAAGACTACTTCACTTATTTCGAGCCGATCGATAAACAGAGTGCGTGAAAACCGGATTACCTGGAGAAAACCACCTAACCTCCCCTTGTTTGTTTGATTTGTGGTTTAACGTCCCCATCAACGCTGTATAGGTCATTTTGATGACATTGCTTCCAATTTTGATGGACTTCTATCCGACATTGAGACGAAATGATATCTCAAGCCCTGTCGCCCAAATAAACCATTAGGGTTTATAAGCATGGAGGGTCCGACTCATACATCTTTGCCTGGGCAGGCTTAGATACTCAAAGTGGTTTACAAGTTCCCGTGTGCGGTCAGTTTCAGATCTGCGTGGGAGCATCGTGCAGCCCATCTATTTCTCCAATGGGCGGGGACCGGACATTCCGTTGCAGAAATTTGTGTCTCACAACTGCAGATTGTTCCACTATTGGATGGATTCCTGCTCCAGTTGCGGTAACGTTTGAGGCTGAATTGGATGCTACAGTTTTGCGTTAGAAGTTTCCTTCAGTATAGTTTTCTCTGCCTCCCTGTCGAGCATCGCACAGCAAAGACTCACAACACGTTAACAAGCCCATGTAATGAACAACCTTCTCAATCCAACTTTATATAAAAAAACTGGGGTTTACTTAAGAAATGAATTTTATTTTTCTGTTGTTCATGAAAGATTGAACGCAGTGGGTATGAATGTAAACTTTGCTAGCGACCCGCTGTCATTCATGCTTTCATAAATAATTTATTTCCTACCTATAATAACATTCTTCGATCCTCATCATTGGGCGAAGACAAATGCTTATAAGGCAAAGTTTTAAAGCTGAAAACGCCAACGCCCAATCACATCGTATAGAAGCATGATTTTGACTGCCGTCACTTGAAGTCACTAAAATTCATGTCACTATGCGTTTATGGAAGTATGAATTACATTTTTGGGTCGATCGGTTTACGACCGATCCTAATTTACTAAATGGCCAAACGGAATTCATGCAGTTGTCCACGTTACCATCACTGATTTGGGAAAACCAATATTATATTTTATTAATAGAACTTGAAACGTTGAGCTATTTTTATCAATGCAACAGGAACTATCTATACAGTCTTGACAGGAATCGTGTGCTGGATAATACCAAGATCAGACGCCGCGGAATGTGCCGTCAGATCAGCAGGTTGCACAGGAACTTAACTTTTTGCTAAAATAGTGGCATTTGATGTTAAACGTAATAGTAGTTGCTCACGTAATGAAAGAAAAACAATATCTTAATCCAGGCCACGATGTCACGTGACGTCTTTCGGAACATTCTATTTATAAAACTGTTACACAAATGTATGCCAAGTCGAGTAAAAATATACTTTTCGCACTCCTGCTGAGAACTTAATTTAAGAACCCATGTAATGTTTAAGTGCAAAAATGAGTAGCCCAGACTTTGTAGGTGGTACCGTTATTAGACATAAAGCGTAGACCAAGATCGGTTATAGAGTACATTGCTTCTGATCAGGTCGGCACTGTTCGCCATATGTATGCAACAACAGTTTAGAACATGATTTAGGGCCAAAAGGGGCGGGTTGAGGATGCGAATTTCAGGTATTTTGCAATGGGTGAAAAAATGTATGAATCTGAAATAATTTCCAAAAGATGGGAGGGGCTGCGTTTGCACTCTCCCCACTCTGATGAAACAATCCAAGTACTACCCTAAGACGTCAGAGCGCAGCGTAAGAGGAAAATTCTGGACTGTGCTCGTTTGTTTGATTTAACGTTTAACGTCCCCGTCAACCCTGAATAGGTCATTTGGAGTCGTTACTTCCAATGTTACGGGACTTTCAGCTCTGTGTAGAAGCATCATGTAGCCCATCTATTTATTCAAGCCCCGATGGGCGGGGGCGGGTGGACTGTGCTCGTACACTTGGACATTGGCAAACAGAATCTACATAATCAGACACCACATAACGCGATGTCTGATCAGCTCTACTGTGCTTGCTTAAAGTTAAACGAACAGTTCGATTCTCAGCTCAGCACTATTTTCCAAACCTACACTCAGAGACGATCGACCCACCAGTACTTTCAGTGCTTTGATTTCTTTAGGTTTTACATTGGGCTTTACCATGGAAATGTAAATATAGGGCTATATATCATTTTTCATATTTCTACCCCAAGACCTGTGTTGTGGCCACTTTGTGGGTACCCTTCAGAACCGCCTATTGGAGGCGCCTTTTGGACGCGGTTGTAACGAGTAGCAAAAGCCTATGTTTACAGTTATAAGAAAAATGTAACAAATTTTCATTAAATAAAACAAAATAAAATAGAAATAATATTTAAAAAAAAAAAAAAAAAAAAAAAAAAAAAAAAAAAAGGCCCATAGGGCAGTGAATCGCTCACCTGAGGGCTATAATTTGAACACACTTGGTAGCTGTCCACTAGATGAAGCTTCATACCAAATATCTAAGACCTGGGTCCTCCGATTTTAGACAAGAAGATTTTTAAAGGTTTTCCCTATATAAGCCAATGTAAAACCAGCGAGCCCTGGGGCGGGGAAATTTTTCGGCGCCAGGGCTATAATTTTAACAATCCCGATAGCGGTCCACTAGATGAAGCTTCACGCCAAATATAAAAGACCTGGGCCTTCTGGTTTCAGAAAAGAAGATTTTAAAGGTTTGTTTTCCTATATAAGCCTATGTAAAACTAGTGGGTCCCGGTCCGGGACATTTTCGGCCCCAAGGCAGTAATTTGAATAATCTTGGTAGAGGTCCATTAGATGAAGCTTCATACCAGTTATCAAAGACCTGGGCCTTCTGGTTTCAGACGAGAAGATTTTTAAAGCTTATGTCTGTATACGCCTATGTAAAACTAGTGGGTCCCGGCGTGGGCACATTTTTTGATTTGATTTGATTTAAACATATTTTATTGCTTATAACATAAGATACAAGCAAATGGGTTGGGCACATTTTTTAACCGAAGGCTATAATTTGAACAATCTTGATAGAGGTCCATTACATGACGCTTCATACCAAATATCAAAAACGTTGGTTCTGGTTTCAAAAAAAAAAAATTAAAGGTTTTCCCTATGTAAGCCTATGTAAAACCAGTAGGCCCTGGCGCGGGGGGGGGGGGGCATTTTTAGGAGCCAGGGCTATAATTTGAACAATCTCAGTAGAGGTACAGTAGATGAAGCTTCGCTAAATATCAAAGACCTGGGCATTCTGGTTTTAGACAAGAAGATATTTAAAGGTTTTTTTTCCTATGTAAAACTAGTGGGTCCCAGCGCGGACACGTTTTTGTCCCCAAGGCTATTATTTGGCTAATCTTGGTAGAGGTCTATTAGAAGCTTCGTACCAAATATCAAAGACCTGGGTCCTCTGGTTTCAGACAAGAAGATTTTATTGGTTTTCCATATATAAGTCCATGTAAAACTGGTGGGCCCCGACGCGGGGGCCTTTTTTGCTCCAGGGCTATATATTGAACAATATTGGTAGAGGTCTATTAGATGAAGCTTCATACCAAATATCAAAGACCTGGACCATGCGGTTTCAGAAAGAAGATTTTTTAAGTTTTCAGTTTAAAAATAAATCTATTTTAAGCTCCTGTGACCTAGATTTGCAAAGTACCGGAACCATTGGAACCATTTTGAAAGAGGACCACCTAAGGATCATTCCTGTGAAGTTTGGTCAAAATCCGATCAGTGGTTTAGGAGGAAATGTTGTTTGAAGAAATTGTTGACGCACGCACGCACGCACGCACGCTCGACGGACGACGGACAAAAAGCTCACCTCGTCACTACGTGACAGGTGAGCTAAAAACGTTTTGGAAATGCACAAGAATGCAGTATGTCACCCGGGTGTATTATCGTAATTAATCAGATCGCGCGGTAACTGTGGGCACATGACTTAAGACAAAGTTTCGCTTGTCACGGCCAATACTATAACATATAGTGAAACTTCACTGACCCCAATCACACTGCGGGGTTGCTGTGGTCACATGTCTTAAGACATATTTTCACTGTCACTTGTTTGATTTGAGGTTTAACGTCCCCGTCAACACTGTACAGGTCATGTTGGGGACATTGCTTCCATTACCTGACATTGAGGTGAAATGACATCTCGAGCCATTTTCATTTGTCACGGTTCATAGTGTAATATATAATGATACTTCAATGACTCCAATCAGACTGCGTGGTTGTTTTGGGCACAAACCTTAAGACAAATTTTCTCTTGTCATGTCTCGTAATATTACACATTGCGAAACTTGATTGACTCCAACCAGACTGTTTGGTTTTTGCAGGCACATGTCGTAAGATACATTTTCATTTGTCACGTCCCACGTCACAGGGAAACTTCAGTGCGCCGTTGCTGTGAGCACAGGTTTGAAGAGACGTTTTAACTTGTCACTATTGTCGGCCTCGGTAGCTCAGTCGGATGCGCGTCTACCTTGTGATCAGAAAGACGCGGGTTCGATACCTGCCGGGGTCGGCGGAGTTCGATCCTCATACCTTTTCTAAACGGCCATTGTCTTCCTTCCGCTGATTCAAGAAGAGCAGTTATCAGTTTCCGGCGAAAGAGGATAACCGCTTTCGTATAAGCAAGTCCAGGAATAGTGTGGAAAGGTAAACTGACCGCCTCAAAAATTACCTAGTCTTGACAGGGCCGTTAAACTCCAATACAAACAAACAAACAAACAAAACCTGTAACTGTTCATAATGCAACGTATAGTGAAAATTCAACGACTCCAATTAGACTGAGTGGTTGCTGGGGCATGTCTTCAGACACATATTCACTTGTCACGTCTATATTGTGTAACATATACTGAAACTTAATTGACTCCAATCAGACTGCGCAGTGGCTGTGGGCCTTTGTTTTAAGACATATTTTGACTTGTCACATCTCATAATATAGCATGTATTACACATTTTCGCTAGTCATGGTTGATACAGTAACATATAGGGAACCCAAAGTGACTCAAATCCGACTGCACAGTTGCTGTGGGCCTTTGTTTTAAGACATATTTTGACTTGTCACATCTCATAATATAGCATGTATTGAAGTGTCAACGACTTATCAGACTACGCGGTTATCACGGGCGCGCGTCTTAACATTTGCCACGTCTCATAACGTTACATATCGTGAAACTACAATTACTCCAATCGGACTGCGCGGTCGCTGCGGGTACATGTCTTAAAGACACATTTAAACTTGTCATGGTTCATGATGTAATATACAGTAAATCTTTAATGACTCTAATCAGAGTGCGCGTTAAAAACTGACACATGTCTTGAGACATATTTCGCTTGTCACGTCTCATAATGTAACATATAGTGAAGCTTCACTGACTCCAGTTAGACTGCGTAGTTTTTTAGACAAATTTTCACTTGACAATGTCACGGCTCATGATGTAACATCAATGACTACAGTCAGACCGCGCAATAGCTTTGGGGACATGCCCACTAGTCACGTCTCGTAGTACTATGTAACCTCAGTGAATGCAATTGGACTGCGACGATGATGTGGTTACATGTCCAAAGTCATATTTTCACTTACCACGGCTCATAGCATAACATATAGTGAAGCCTCTATGACTCCAATCAGACTGCACAGATACTTTTAGAACATGTCTTAAGACACATTTCCACATTTTATATAGTGAAACTTCAATGACTCAAATCAGACCGCGCTATTGCTGCATGTGAGCAAATGTTTCAAGACATATTTTCACTTGTCAAGGCTCATAGTGTAACATACAGTGAAACTTAAACGACTTCCATCAGACTAGGTGATTGCTGTGGGCACATTTCACTTGCCACGTTTCATTATGTAACATATAGTGACACTTGAATTACTCCAATCAGACTGCACGGTTGCTATGGACACGCGTCTTTAGACATATTTTCACTTGTCACGACTCATAGTGTTATATAAAGTGAAGCTTAAGCGACTTCAATCAGACTACGTGGTGTCTGTGGTCACATGTCGTAAGGCTCATTTTCACTTGTCATGATTCAAAGTATTAAATATTGTGAAACATCGACTGGAGGTTGCTTTTGGCACAAGTCTTTAGACACAGTGTCACTTGTCACGGCACACATTGAAAGATATAGTGAAGTTCAATGACTCCAACCAGACAGCGTGGTTGTTTGGGGAACATATGTCAATACACATTTTCGCTTGGCAATCCACATAATGAAGCTTCCATTGCACCAATCAGACTGCGTGGTCGCTGTGGGCACATGCCATAGGACATAATTTCACATCACATCTCATAGTGTAACTCAAACCTGACTGCGTGGTTGTTGTGTGCCCACGTCTTAAGGCACAATTGCTCGTGTCACGGCTCATAGCGTGGTTGCTTTTGGCACATGTCCAAAGACACATATTCGCTTGTCACGGCTCATAGTGTAACATATAATGAAATTTTAATTACTCGAATCAGATTGCGCAGTTTTTGTTGGCATATGTCTTAAGACTTTTTGTCACCTGTCACCGCTCATAGGTAACGTCAATGACTGCAATCAGAATCCGCTATTGTCTTTGGCATATGTCATAAGACAACTTTTTGTGGGCACATGCCTTAAGGCAATTGTTTAATTGTCATGGCTTACAGTGTCACAGATAGTGAAACCTCAATGACTCAAAACAGACTGCACGTTTGCTGCGGGCACATGTCTTAGACATTTCTCTTGTCAAATTTCATTGTGAAACCTAAAGTGAAAAGACATTGACCCCGGTCTGCCTGTGCGGTTGCAATGAGCTGATGTCTTAATACACATTTTTACTTGTCACGACCCCTAGTGTGTGTGTGTGAATTCGGGTTTAACGTCGCTTTCAAATTTCAGTCATATCACGACGGTGTCTGGTTGCGACAGGGAGCTCAATGCTCATCAGGAAGTATCATGTCCCAGACACATTACATGATACCACATCCAGTCACATTATCCTGACACTGGGTCGACCAGTCCTAGCTCTACCCCATAAATCTGAGTGTCAAGCGATGAGCAGCTAGTACCATTCTTAACGACTATGGTATGTCGCGGCCCGGAACCGAACCCGTGACCTCCCATTCCCCGGAGCGGACACTCTACCAACTGAGCTATCGGGGCCGGTCACGATCCCCTAGTGTAACATATAGTGAAGCTTCAATGACTCCAATCAGACTGCGCGGTTGCTGTTGGCACATGTCATAAGACACATTTTCACTTGTTGCGGCTCATAGTGTAATGTATGGTGAGCATCAATAACTCCAATCAGACTGCCGTGTTTGTGTGGACGCATGCCTCAAGTCACAATTTCACTCCTCACGGTTCTTAGTGTAACACATAGTGAAACTTCAAAGACTCCAATCAAACTCCGCAGTTGCTGTGGGCACATGTCTAAGACATATTTTCACTTATAATGGCTCAAAATGTAACATATAGTGAAAGTTTAATGACTCTAATCAGACTGCTTGGTTGCTGTGGGCACATGTCTTAAGACACATTTTCACTTGTCACGTCTCGTAATGTAACATATAGTGAAACTTCAATAACTCCAATCAGACTGCTTGGCAGCTGTGGGTAACTGACGTTATAGTGTAACATATAGTGAAGCTTCAATGACTCCAATCAGACTGCGCGGTTGCTGTGGGTACGTGCTTGAGACTCATTTTCACTTGTCACGGCTCATAGTGTAACAAACAATGAAACTTCAGTGACTCGAATCAGAATGCTTGGGTGCTGTGGGTACATATTTTAACACACATTTTCGCATGTCAAGGCTCGTGGTGTAACATATAGTGAAACATAAAGTGAAAAGTCAATGGCCCCGGTCTGACTGTGCGTGGGCAATGAACATATGTCTTAATACATAATTATTTTACTTGTCTCGAATCCTAGTGTGACATAAAGTGAAACTTCAATGAATCCAATCAGACTGCGCGGTTGCTGATAACACATGTCTTAAGACACATTTTCACTTGTCGCGGCTCATAGTGTAATATAATATAATGCAATTTATGTAATATATACAGTGCTCAAGTACTGATTTAAATAACTACACATGTATATTATATCTTTAATTTTTGCAGCATAAAATTCTACATGTAATTGTTCTAAAACTAAGACTGACTTGTCAGGTGAGGCCTGTATCTTAGCGGATTTGGTTTACAATTTTTGTTATATTTTAAATCTTGCAAGTCTCGCTACTATGGACATCTCCTTCCTGATATCCGGGACTTCCGTGGAGTGTGGGTCAGTCGGTCGGTGTGTGCTCGGAGGGCAATGTGCTGTGTTTGCCGGGTATGGTCCATCATCCGTTTCGGTTTCAAACCTTTGGGGTTGAGACACACTGATGAAGATTAAAAATCAGAAAGGCCTCTGTGTCACTAAATTTGGTATAGTTACGCCTTAATTGCAACCACTGGTTCGATATCTCTGCTGGTGGATGATTCGTTCGTCCCCGAGGGTATCCTCAACTCAGTATCAGTTCCTTAGTGCTGAGGTTGATACTGCGGTATTGACGTCAGTGCTCAAGTACTGATTTAAATAACTATACTATATCTTTAATTTTTGCAGCATAAAATTCTAATTAATCTAAAACTAAGACTGACTTGTCAGGTGAGATATGTATCTTAGCGGATTTGGTTTACACCTTTTGTTATATGTTAAATTTTGCAAGTATCGCTACTTTGGACATCTCCTCCCTGATGCCCGGGACTTCCGTGGAGTGTGGGTCATGTTTGCTTATGTTGGCTCGGTGGGGGATGCCTATAAGTCCCCGGGTAGGCTATCTTGCCTGATGCCTCCAGCTGACCTGTCACATAGGCTACGTCGGTCGGTGTGTGCTCGGAGGGGGATGTTTTGTGTTTGCCGGGTCTTGTCCATCATCCGTTTCGGTTTCAAAACTTTGGGGTTGAGACACACTGATGAACATTAAATATCAGAAAGGCCTCTGTGTCACTAAATTTGGTATAGTTACGCCTTAATTAACCTTAACTTCAATAACTCCAGTCATACTGCCATGTTTGTGTCGGCGAATGCCTCAAGTCACAATTTCACTTCTCACGGTTCTTAGTGCAACATATAGTGAAACTTCAAAGATTCCAATCAAACTCCGCAGTTGCTGTGGGCACATGTCTTAAGACAAATTTTCACTTAATAATAAATGGCTCAAAGTGTAACATATAGTGAAAGTTCAATGACTCTAACCAGACTGCTTGGTTGCTAAGGGCACACGTCTAAGGACACAATTTCCATTGTCATGTGTCGTAATGTAAAATAAATTGAAACTTCAATGAATCCAATCAGACTGCATGGCAGCTGTAGGCACAGTTCATAATAGTGTAACATATAGTAACGCTTCAATGACTCCAATCAGATGCGCGGTTGCTGTGGACACATGCTAAAGTCATATTTGCACTTGTCACGGCTCATAGTGTAACAGAAACTTCACGATGTTGTTTGATTTTTGTGTTCACGGAGATGTTGCACTGATGAGTTTGGAGGCCTTCATGCGGACTGAACAAATTATTTGTCTAAATCGCGACGGAAGTAAGGGTGAGGATTGTGGCCAGGTGAAAGAGGTTTAACACCAAGGGATCAGCCGTCAAGACCAAAACGCACGCGACAGGCTCCAGGTTGGCTAGGATCAGGTGATTGGGTCACTTAGGAAGGCAGTCTAGCCGATGACGCTTCCATGACTCATTAGTCTCTTTTGACAGTGGAGGTTGCAGAAACCTCATATTATGTATATATTCTGTTTTAGTTTTATTTCAGACTGCATTGATCCATGAATTTCCTGGATCCATGAGCATCTCTTTACAGTGGGGTTGCAGAAACCTCAGATTAATTGATTGTGTTCATTTTAGTTTCAGGTTGCATTGACATTCTGTGCTTGAAATTGGAGATACATTACATTTATAACCATCGCCTTTTATTCATAGACAGTGATATGCTTTCATTTTAGATTGCTGTCCGGTACATGAGAATCCAGTGTAACAAATTTTATACACAGTAAATACAGTAATGGAATATAAGAGTGACAGATTTGATATTTGTTAAAACCCTAACAAAGATAAGTAATCTTTAACGGTTGAAAAAAAATCCACGATGCGATGCGCGTGTGTATGTTACTATCGGATTTAGTCATGATACTTACCCTCGGCAATTCTACTTCTATTTGACTGTGTTCTCAATGTTTGTTTCTTTTTGAAACTATGGGGATCTGATATGACCGTGCGTGATCCACGCGCATTGATTTGTTAATCAGTCAACTTGGATTCAATTTGTGAATGATTTTATTCACTTTAGCAGTGCTTCTTTTTTGTAGATTTAATTCATTTCTTGGAACTGTTACACCTTGCAATTAGCGTATACATTTGGCATACAATGAAGCTATGGAATGCATTGATTCACTAGTACATTTATCATATTATGCATTACACAGTGGTTCGCCTTGAAATGCAATTACTGGAGTTATTGGTCGACGCTTCGCATCTGGTATCTTCAAGATTGTTCTATTTATGTTAATCTGTTTAGTTCTTTCCCCTGTGGATGAGTCTTATTTTAGACTATTAATTTACTTTTGTCCCATTCATTCATTCATGCATTCATCTATCCATCTCCCCTGTGGATGAGTCATATTTTTTACTATTCATTTGCTTTTGTTCCATTCAATCATTCATTCATTTATCCATTCATCCATTCATTTATCCATTCATCCATTCATTTATCCATTTATTTTTATTCACTCATTTATTTATTTATCTAATTATTATCGATATACCATGTAAACATTGTTTTTTGTTTGCCAATATCAAAGCTAATATCTGACTTCAAACTGTAGACAATTCAAACACCATGCGATATCTTGCATATGAGCTTTTACACAAAGACTTTTAAAAATTGCCAATGTTAACTACTATTCTTGCATGCAAATTTGCTGGGTTATCAATTTCATTTGTAAGCCTGCCACTTTTGTCTACATTGTAATGTCGAGGACGACATTTTCAAAAGCAGGGAAATATGTCATAGGTTGTAATAAACATGTATAAAAGAAATATGTGTTCTGTTGTGTTTTAATTCCAGTTATGGCCTCTTTCCCCTTCCTATATTATCCTCGCATTACCCCACAGCCACTGTAGTAGTACCCATACTTTGTTTTAATAACCTGCTCACAAACTCACCAGTGTTAAATATTTGATCTGCATGATTATTTGCATGCCTCAATGCAGATCGCCTTTAGAGTTTGAAGTGAAGGGTTGTATTTTCATTACTTCTCTTCAACTACTTCTTTATTCTTTGTCAATATATGTATTTATGGTTGCACTTTATTGTATTGCAGGTTAGTACAGATGTATTTTATTGAAGTCTATCTTTGAGCATCTTCGTGCATCTGGATATTACATGTTATTTATAGTGTCTTCTGTAGACATTAATGAGTGTGTATAACATGTCTTCCATACGCACATGTTAAGGAATTTCACCATTATCCGTTCATCTTTTCATTATTAGTCATTATATAGCTGTTTCAGTATTATGAGCCATCTTTACTAAATGTTCATGTATCTTTAAGAAATGTCATTTTCATATATGTGTATTATTTGATGTGCTTGATGATTTGCATGCCGCAAGGCAGATCGCCTTTAGAGTTTGAAGTGAAGAGTTGTAGTTTCATTCTCTTCAACTACGTCTTCATTCTTTGTCAATATATGTATTTATGATTGCACTTTATTGTATTGCAGCCATCATCATGTAAATAAACCACCATATAACGTCACCAACAAGAGTTTTGCTTTACTTGGTCCAAGAAGAACCCATTTAGCTGTGACATTTAGTTAACGTATTGTTAAAACTTTGATCAATTAATATGAGATTGAAGGTGCATTATTGAGCTACCGGGTCTCAATTTTTTTCTGGTTTTTATCTTCAATGCATACTCCTTTGTCATATGTACACTTCTGGAGCCAAATACAGCTTCAGAACTTTGTGAAAATGGTCGTTTTCATTCGTGTTTACCCTTCGCTCTGAAGATGTGTTCGGAATTTCTGTTCTAAAAATAAATCTGTCACTTTACACATACATGGCGACAGTATTGTCTCTGAGTGACATTACTTATGGCATGGTATTCAGCGTCATATTTTGTTTCCGATTCAGGCATGGCCTAAGCAAACAAGGCCAAAAATGAACGTCGCAGAACGTCATATATGGGGATTCTATTTTTGTCACGAACTAAAAATAGATCTAACTAGTGTTGGAAACCTAGTTAGGGAATCTCTCTCAAACTTGTTTACCTGACATCACAATTGCTCGCATTTTTGCATAAAATGCATTCATTTGTATTGTTTTAAAGAAAAATACCGGCTATATGTATTTTATTTTTGGAAGCATTTTTTCGGATAGCTCAATAATGCACCTGTAATGCTAATACAGTGTATTTTGCTGAAAAAAAATGTGAGCAGCTTTTGCAAATGCAAAAGCTGCTCACTTTTTTTTTCAGCAAAATAACACTAATTTAGGTATTGTACTTACAAGCTAATTGCATTACGTTTGTTTGTTTGATTGAGGTTTAACGTCCCCGTCAACACTATATAGGTCATTTTGGAGACGCTGCTTCCAATTTTGTGGGACTTTTACTCGACATTGAGATGAAATGACATCTCAAGCCCTGCCGCCCAATGAAACCAAAAGGGTTTATATCCATGGACTCGCACCACTTTCCCTGGGCATGCTTAGATCCTCTAGGCGGTTTACCAGTACTCATGTGCGGTCGGTTTCAGCTCTGCGTGGAAGCATCATGCAGTCCAATCTATTTCTTCAAGCCCCGATTGGCGGGGCAATAACTATATGACGTAAGTTTAAAAGCAATAAACTTATAGATTGATGTTCCATTCAAGTTTTTTTTTCATATTTCTTCGGGGAAGTTCGTTCAGAACAGCATCAATAAATTGATCCTGATCCATTTAATCGTTGAATGAAATAAATCTGTCCTTATCATAATATTGGATGTTTTGTCATTTATCATTCGCTCTCGTTCACTTGGTGATAAATAATTACCATCTTTAGTTGGACAGCATCTATTGTCAATATGGAGCTTGATAAAACTACAGCTTATCAGTAAACACGGTATATACTCTAAACTTTGGGAGATTGGTTCTAAATTGTGGGAGATAGGTACCTGGGTAAACAATGTAGACCCTGATCAGCTTAAGGAGCAGTCTGATCAGGGCCACAGTGTTTTACCTACTCTCCAGTACTTTTTACGCACTGTAGAATAGCTTTTAGCAACTGATCAACGCGATATCTGGTTGAGACGAAACGTTTTTAAGGGTATAACGGTGTTGGTAGTGATGAGGTAACGACCACACCGCATTTTGCTGATAAGTTTAAATGTGAACATTTAGAATAGAATGAAGTGTTTCCTAAAATGGATTTTATTGCTGGGGATAGAACTGATGTTCCGCAAAAACTAGATGCTTTTGACAGTGTTTGTAATTTAAATTAAAAAAGAAAATAGAGGATCTGAAAATAACAAAAAAGCATTTAAAATTTAAGAAGAGGCGGAAGAAGAAAACACAATTCGCGAAATGATAACCCATGTGCTTCTTCTACAGTTTTCTACTCATAACGAAAACACGCCTATACAAATACATTGTAACCTTTATGGCCAAAAAAAATGAAAATTTTAAGATGAAAAATTGTGATATTTTTCTTATTTCTGCTCAAAATATAGATTATTTGTACACGTTAGAACCGCCGCATGGAAGCGGTTCTAACGAGTACCCACCATCTATATTTTAGAGCAGACATAAGAAAAATAAGTCTTACCCCTGCAAACCACAGTTTTTATATAAAAGTGGGATTGAAGGCGGCCAAAATTATATAGGCGTATTTTCTTGATGATCAACGCGATATCTGGTTGAGATGAAACGTTTTTAAGGGTACAACGGTATTGGTGGTGATGAGGTAACGACCACACCGCATTTTGCTGATAAGTTTAAATGTGAACATTAGAATGAAGTGTTTCCTAAAATGGATTTTATTGCTGGGGATAGAACTGATGTTCCGCAAAAACTAGATGCTTTTGAAAGTGTTTGTAATTTAAATTAGAAAAGAAAATAGAGGATCTGAAAATAACAAAAAAAAACATTTAAAATTTAAGAAGAGGCGGAAGAAGAAAACACAATACGCGAAATGATAATACATGTGCTTCTTCTACAGTTTTCTTCTCATTACGAAAACACGCCTATAAAAATACATTGTAACCTTTATGGCCGAAAAAATGAAAATATATTTTCTTGATGATCAACGCGATATCTAGTTGAGATGAAGGCTTTTAAGGGGTTGTGGTATTGTAACGACCACACCGATTTTGCTGATAAGTTTAACTGTGAACATTTCTAGGAGGCGGTTCTAACGTGTACTAACAATACTTGTACTTTCTTTCTTTCTTTCTTTCTTTCTTTCTTTCTTTCTTTAACTGCTTTCCTGTTATCTATCTATCTATCTATCTCCTCCGCCAGCTCCTTCTTCTTCTTCTTTTTCTTCTTCTTCTTCTTCTTCTTCTTCTTCTTCTTCTTCTTTAAGAAGAATAAAACTACTAAAAGTGTGGAAATCAATACAAGTAATTCATAACAACTTGGTACGGATAATATTATTCAGGCCTATGATATAATTAACTGAACAGATACTTTTTGATGTTTAACGGCATTTTGGCCGACCCAGCCAAAATGTTTCTTCAGAAATGAGCGCCCTGCGAAAACTCAGATCAGCCTGCGCATTCCCACAGGCTGGTCAGAGTGTTCGCTGTGCGCTGTACGGATGTCTTTGGACCGAAACGTCTCTCATTTTGTAAGGAAAGACTGTGAGAGTACACCGGCTGATCCGAGTCTTCGCTGAGCGCTTATGTCTAAAGACACTTTCTCACTTGGCGTGGCACATTTTAATGATGCCACTTTATTATCTCGTGTAACAGAATGGGATGTTTAAACGGGTATGAAATACGTGACAGTTTAAAGTGAAAGCACAGCATGAAACCGAGCATATTAATGCATGTCAAACAAATTTTCTAATATGAGTTTAATTAATTATAAAGAGTCAGTCAATTTTCTCATAAACTGGTTACAGAGGGACAATATTTCTCATTTATTGATTACATAAAACAGCGAGTCAAAAGATCTGAAGGTATTCAACGTTATGTTGTGAAGAATTGTTTGTTGGTGGTTTTAATTTTATATTCATACACGTGCATTGCGCGCGCGCGCATTACAGTCTTCGGTGTCAAGGATATAGTGCATATATTTAGCTCGCCCTTTTTCAGAAGAACTTTTTGTTGGTAGTATTAATTTTATACTCATGTATCTAGCTAGCCCTTTTCTTGGGCCGCTTTTCTTGTTAATGTGAAAACTTGTTTAAGTGAGTTGTAATTTGGATAACACGACTATATAATATTGTTTTATTTGTCATAACATAAGAAATAACCTCTAAGATCTCTTCATACAGAGAAAACTGGGGTTTACGGGGGTTTACAATATTTTTATTATTTCTGCTCCAAGACATAGGTTGTGGGTACTCGTTAGAACCGCCTAGAACCGAATGAGGCGGTTCCAAAGAGCACCCACAACCTATGTTCGGCGTATAAATAAGGGCAAATATCACGGATTTTCTTCAGGAAAGTAGGTGTTTTGGAGATGTGAAAAATGCACTATGTCGCATGGGTGTGTAAATCTTTCATTTCCAATAAGCATATTGGTTTCATTGGGCGACAGGGCCTGTCTCAATGTCGGGTGTCCCACAAAATTGGAAGCAACTACTCCAAAATGACCTATACTGTGTTGACGGGGACGTTAAACCTCAAGTCAAACAAACAAACAAAATCAATTAAGGAAAGTGGTTCATACTTATGAGGCAGTTCCCGCGGTGACCATCATGTAAACAAATATTTGTCGTGAAAACCCTTGTAAACCCGACAGCCCCGGGGTTCATAAGAATACATAATTTTCCTTGAATTCTGTCTCAGAAATATAGATTGTGGGTACTCGTAAGAAACGTCTCAGTGAGGCGGTTCTAACGGACACTCACGCTATATCTTTGCAGCAAAGATATCAAAATATATTCTAACACATTGCGCCTATATAGGCAATGGATAATAACTGTGTTTTATTCTACAACAAATCACGGCAAGGAAGTGCGTGACGAGTGACGTTATTAAAAACTGTTAATATATGACGTCACTCGTCGATTTACACGACGTTAGACGGTGTAACGTCATTTTCTCGCATCGAAAACGTTAGAAAAGGATATAAATGCATGTGTTTCAGTCGATAATTTTAGCGGGATTTCTTTTAACAATGGCGAAAAGTTGTGAGATTTTGAAGGAAACAACAGTATTATTGCCGATTTTCAGCGAGTTAGAATCGAAATAGATCAGCTCTAGTTTGTGATTTGTTGAATAATAAACCACAGTTTGTCGGTCAGTTGTAAGTAGACAAATCACGCGCTCTACGCGCTCGTGATTTCGATCTTCTTTACAACCGACCTCCAAACTGTGATTTATTACTCAACAAATCACAGTTAGAGCTGATCTATTTCTTAAACAAAATGCATTAGAAAAAGTGAGGTTTGAAGATATGAAAGAATGGTCTATATCACATAAGTGTATTTTCCTTGCATCATGAAAACATGGCTATATATTATAGTAAAATTGGGATTTGCAGGGGTAAACCTAATTATTCTAATTTTTAGAGCGGAAATAAGAAAAAAATATCACAGTTTTCATCTTCAAATTTTCGTGTGTTTTTTTTCGCCTGTATCTATGGGCGAGTTTTCTTCTTTCAAGTGTACAACGAGATGCATAATGGTAATAGTGCTTTATTCGAGCTTGAGTTTGCCAGAATATCCGTCCGCACAAATGACCAGGACGATGGGAATCCGAAAATATCAGTTGTAAATTGTAATTCAAGGATCTACAAAGACTTCTATGGTGTGTTTTTAATGCTCTTAAGATTCCTTGGAATACCCGACCTAGGTAAACTGGCGTTTTGGTGTGCGAAATCCTTGTGTTCGCCGCTTGGACAGTACAATAATAAGTCTAGTTTCTACATCTAAAATTTGAAAACTTTCCTAGCCAGTGTAACTGAGCAGGTCAATTTATCACAAGAACTAGTCCGTGAAATGAACAACCCCGTAAACCCCATTTTATATGGAGAAAACTGGGATTTACGGTGGTATAAATTATTTTCTTATTGCTGCTCGAAGACATAGGTTCTTGGTACTCGTTTGTACCGCCTAAATGAGGCGGTTCTAATGGCATCTACAACCTAGGTTGAAGGCATAAACAGGAGAAATATCACAAATTTTCATCAGACAAATGACCTTCAATGCACTATGACGCACAGATGTGTTATCGTAATGCCTATGTCCTACTTGATCGGAAACCCCGAAAACTGGTTTTCCTGTGGCGGGGCATCATATGAATTGTAACACGTGGAAGTGTGTCTTCAGACATACGATCGTATGTGCATAACAAAGACTGAGATTATCCTGCGCATTTTCGTAGGTTCGGGGCTTACCGAGGCTTTGGTAAACGATATTTGGATGCCTGCTACATGTAAGTGTAATGGAAATATGAGCATATAAACCAGCACAGGGCAAATCTTCAATAAGACTTTTGCGACCAGCAAAGACTCTGATCAGTCTGATCAGAGTCTTCGCTGATCGCAGTTACTGTAGCGTTCTACAGTCCCGGCCTATGCAGTGAGATAGAATAGCGAAAACTCCGGCTACTGTTATAATTGCATCGAGTAGTTGTTTGTTTGAATTGGTGTTAAACGTCCCCGTCAACACTATTGAGGTCATTTTGGAGACGTTGCTTCCAATTTTATGGGACTTTTACCCAACATTGAGATGAAATGACATCTCAAGCCTTGCCGCCCACTGAAACCAGAAGGCTTATATGGATCGGACGATCTGATTCACACAGCTTTGCCTGGGCTGACTTAGTCCTGCTAAGCGGTTTACCAGTACCCGTGTGTGGTCAGATTGAGCTCTGCGTGGAAACATCATGCAGCTCAATCTACTTTTTCCAGTCCCCGATGGGCGGGGGCGTCACTGAGTGGTTGAATGAACAGGTTGATCTAAGGCTTTGTCGTTCGCACAGGTCTTATTGCAGTTTTGTCGTGCGCCGGCTCATTTGCGACTATTGTGACTCATATTAAAGAATAGAATCACCCTAGAGTTTGCCAGTAAAACATGGAAGAAGACATTGACAATAACGCAGATGATAAAACAAGTTCAAATAGTGGTGCAGTTATTACTGATGGTCAAGATTCTAATTTTGACATGAAAATAGTGTCAGACGCTGAAGCTGTAGGAGGAATTGATGTGGAGTATGATCAAAATGACAATGTGAAACATTACAAAGAAGTTAAGCGAAAGAAACGGGAACTTAAAATCAAACAGATCAAGGATAGGGTCAAAAGAAGAAAAGAGAAAGCGAAGGCGCATAAAATAAAACAGTTGGACTTACCTCAAGATAATGACACCGAATTAAGCGATTCAGAAGTAACAACGAGAGATACAATGAATACTAGCGAGGAAAAGGTGAATAAAAATGAACCAGATAATACTCAGTCTGATAGAATGCAGGGTATTTTAAAACAGAACGATTCTTGTTTTGCTAACGACCACAAACCTAAAAATCAAACAAATGAAATTGGGAAGAAAAGCGTTAAAAGCAATAAAACTTTCGATGAAAGTGACGACCGCAATAACGATCCGCCAGTACCTGTAAGTCAAGTAAGTAGACAGGCTAAAGAAAGTGAACCCACAAAATCAAAAGCAATACTATCATCCAACTCAGGAAGTTCAGAAAAGACTGTGTCCAACTTTGATACAGACTCATCATCGGCTGGAACAACAAACGTACGAAATGAAAATCCTGATAAAGTGCTCTCACTTTGTCAGAGAGGTGACTGGATATTACTTGAACAGATATTAAGACACACCAAGAGAGGCAGTCAGCTGATTTCAAGGCAAGATCAGGTAAGGCTTCCACACACTTCTACTATACTACATGTACAAATAAGTTTAACACGTCCTTGTAATGAATATTTTTGTACACCACATTGTACATTACGAAAACACGCCTATTCAAATATATTGAAAATTTGCCACCAAAAAATGAAAATGTCCCGATAAAAAATTCCAATATTCTTCATATTTTTGCTCTAAACATTGATTGTGGAGCCGAAATAAGAAAAATGTTGTATACCCCTGTAAACCCCAGTCTTACTTTATGAAAATTGGGTTAAAGTTGGTCAAATTATATAGGTGTGTTACCGTGATGATATAGAGGAAAGGGTATGCATTCTTTTCTCTAGTCATAGATTGGGGGGGGGGGGGGGGGGGGGAGGGGGAGGGTGCTTGTTACACGTAGAACCGCCTCATTCAGGCGGTGCAGGCATCGGTAGATCAGTTTGCTGTGCGTCTGACTGGTGATCCGTAGGACGGGGGTCCGATACCTGCCGGGGTCGGCAACATACTTTCGTGGAGATTGATCATGAAATTTTTTCTACGGTCATTCTCTCCCTTCCGCTGATTCAAAAAGGTCAGTTAACAGTTTCTTGCGAAAGAATGTGCACTGTACTGGTTAACCGCATACGTATAATGACCTAAATAGTGTTGACTGGGCCATTCAACTCCAAAACAAACAAACAAAATCATTCAGGCGGTTTTTACGAGCATCCATAATCTAACATTGTAGCAGAAACATTACTAATGACGAATATAATCATACGTTAAACACTTTTTAACAACATATTCTATCTGTCATTCTTAGCTGTCACGTTAGTTTGCCAACTAACTTCCGGCTTTGATTCAGTACTTTTGAAACCTGGTCCGCCGGCTTGTTTTCAGTTTTTAGCGCAGTTTCGCTCAAATCACATACATGTATATATTACATAAAATTGAACGTTTTCTTGCGTATATGTATACATGTGTTTATTTAAGTTTGCAAATGCCTCGAAAAATCATTATTTAAACGGAATGGCTATTGACAGACGTCTAGTAATAGCGATTTATCGTTCAATTCGCTATTGACAGACGTCTGGTAATAGTGATTTTTCGTTGACTTCGCTATTGACAGACGTCTGGTAATATAGTGAATTTGTAATACATTCGCAACTTTAAATCATAGTCGCCGTGATTCATCACACGCTTCTTCAGGCCTAAAGAAACTTTCTGCCTTTCGGCTAACACGCCGGAAGGTTAAGGCCGGTAGGTCGCAAACCTTTTTTATCAACTTTTTATTTGGTGCAAAACAGCAAAAATAAGGGCCTGTTTAGCGAATTCTCTAGTATTTGTAGGCATCAAGGAGGTAGTAAGACTGATCAGACTGAACTAATCTTTATCTAACCTTTTCATTCATATGCAGCATTTTAGCTGTTAAAATTTTCAGAACATAAATAAATTAGATACTATGCGCAAACAGTGAATGCACTGGCGTGACTGAACGGACCCGCAGGCGCACCGGAAAATTTGCTGCTCGAATCGAGCAGCAATGTGACTTAACGAACTCGCACAGTTCACAAGTTAGCCAGCTCAGCCTACCTCTGGAAGCAAGATCATAAGAACGCACAAGAATACGCTCCCCTAAGTGTGATGAGCGCACGTATCAAAAAGCGAAAACATCCAAACACACATTATTTACAGGGGTCTGCAAAAAAGAAAACATTTAAAAACGAAATCTCTGGTGATAGACATCTGGAAATAACGATTTTAACGCGAATTCGCTATTGACAGACGTCTGGTAACAGCGAGTTTAACGATAAATCGCAATTACCAGACGTCTGTCAATAGCGATTTTAACGTGAAACTGCTATTGCCAGACGTCTGTCAATAGCGCTTACTTTGTTTAAATAACCTGCATTCGAGATTTTACCCTTTCACCCCTGAGTTTCAGAACAGGACTCGAATGTATTTATTCTTATAGGGAGATTTTTTTCAGTTCAATGACATGATGGCAAACAGTATACCTGTAGATTCTGGCAATACTGCTCGTTACGTGCCGCCTCATCTGGATCTACAAGGTTTGCACCGGTCGACAGGGTTGAAAGGGTTAAATAGCGTCAAACGACCCTTTACTGACCGACATCGAGCATGGTATTCCACCCTTTGTGGAGAGGACTTATTATAAAATATGTGTTGTCACTTTTATTCTGTAAGTTGTGAGTTTAAATCAGGTTCCATACCTGAAGACAAATAGTGAAGACACCGATCAGACGCCACATTCTGTGGCCTTTCATAAGGGTCTTAAATGTTTCCGAATGTCCCAGTAATGGGACGACTGACACTGGTGGGTATATATGTTCGCTAGTTTCCGATGAGATCCGGCAAAGGGCTCCGGTTGAATTCTTCTGCAACCAATAAACGCTTGAGCTGCCAATCACAACAATTGTCATCTGCTGTGTTGTCTGCTGGTAACGATAACAGTCAATTTTACAAACAATACGGGCCCAGATCATGATTCAATATTTAGTTTTGATACCTTTTCATAAAGGCCTTGCTATTCACGAATTTCTCATAGAATCTGCCATTTCAGTGCCTTTTGGTGCTTTGATATTTGTAGTTGACCTAAGCATGATCTCTCATGTTTTCCCCAAATGCAAAATGCGAATCTTGTTTCCTTTAATACACCCATTCCACTGGACGGCGATTCCGCTACGCTTCCATATTTGGTAAAAAATCCACAAGGCGACAGCGCGTAGGAAACGCCATTTATACCGCAATCAGCCATTCTAGTAACCTAACAAAGGGGGTCGAATAATCGCTATAATCGGTAGTGACCTATAACACCTTCTACTGACCTATAATACGTCTAGTGACCATTTATAGACCGGACCTACTTTTCATGTCACTAATTCACAAATGTAAGCAATAACATGCAACCTTTTATACATGGGGAAAACAACGAACTGCAAGTTAAAATCTTTGCATTATTTCTTTGAACAGAAATTTCAGCTAAATTCTCACCTTCTCGGCCTTTCCTGGTTTGAATGGCCCGTTGGAATAACTGCGCACTGCTACTGCAGTTGCGTCTCAACCTCGAAAATAATTTCTAAAACTAAAATAAACTATTTATACAGAACGTAAAGCGCTGAGAATCTTTTATTCGAGCGTTCATGTTCTTTCCTACGTCTATGTGCCGCGGTGACATCAGAAACTTTGCACTCATTGACGTCACGTTATACTACGTGTGCGCGCCATGGCACTGAATGTCGTTTAACATGCCACACTGCATGCTGTCGTTTTTGCTTAACTTTGCTATATTATTGCGAAACCCCTTGATTGTTTTGAATTACGGTATAAACTAAATACATGATTAGTGTCTTTATCAATAAAATATAATCGGTTCGCCGCGACAATTTTATAGGGGCTCTCTAAAAAGCTCGCCCCTATTAAATTGTCTAAGGCTCACCGATTATATTTTATTATTAAACACACTAACCATGTGTTTACAATATCTTCGGGACCAACTGATGCTTTCAGTTCGACATATCAAAGACTTACATAACAATAACTCACCCGTGTGACATATAGTTGTCTTTAATAAAAAAATATAGTCGGTGACCCTTTAGACAATTTTATAGGGGCGAGCTTTAGCGACCCCCTATAAAACTGTCGCGGCGAACCAATTATAACATTGGTCGTGCATGCCCACAACATATGCCTTGAAGAAAAAATAAGCAAATAATGTAAACCCCTGTAAACCAAAGTCTTCTCTGTGTTAAGTGGGGTTTAGAGGGGCGTTCATTTCACAGAGTTGTTTACATGCTGGATCTGTAATGCGCATGAAGTGTGTAATAAAAAACGAGACCCACATTTTCAGTTTGTATTATATTGCATATCATAGCAGATAAGCTCGGTATTTTTTGATAATTGATGGATAGTTTTTGTCAGTTCTCAATAAAAAAGCTATGTTGTGTGTATTCATTAGAACGTCGAGGCGGTACTAATGAATACCCACAACATAGGTTTATATGGAGAAATAAAGAAAACTATCCTTCAATTATCAATTTCTTACTTTCTTTCTGCTTTCTTACTGTCTTTCTTTCTTTTATTAATGACATATTCTATCTGGCATTCATAGCTACATGTATCACACGAGTTTGGTCCAGACTTTCACCGCCATAGAAATATGTGCCTGCACAAAATGTAGTCCGACCATTGTTCAGTTTTAGGCACAGTTTAAATCAAGTGATACTTTTGAACATTTTTCGCGCATGTTTGAATAAATGTAATGGTTTAAGTTAAAAATTCATGAACGATAAGAAAACACAAGAAAAAAAAAACACACAAACAAAACACACGAAAAATGCATATTTAAACAAGCGTGTTATTTTATCCTTCAGAATCAGAATTGTTACTGGTTATGACATTCATACCCAGGACCTGTAATGTGGGAAGTTAGCCCTTAAAGCACCATAACAAGTTTTTAAGCAGACGACTTCGCAAGTTTCCTTATTTTTCAGAGATCAGATTCAGCATTTCACTAATTGGAAGTGCACTCTTCCATCACTGGGACACTTCCGTTCTACTTCGTGTAAATAGGGTGTCCAGTCAATAAACGTCAACGTTAACAGAATTGCAAGCCATGTAGGTCCGGCTGAGATTGCTCATTATAAGCCATCTCATCAGGATCTCATGACATTGTTTGCATAGGTATCTGCATAGTGTTTCAGGGATATCACTACGCTATGGCCCTAATATCAAAGACTAAGACGCGACGCAAGAAACTGCAACTGTAAGGTGGTAAGCTAGCAATACAATTGTCTAAACCAGTGTTATTAAACATTTTCAATAATTTTTGTATGCTCAGTTGTGTTAACAAATTAATTACACGCTGTAAAACCTATAGCTTCGTGTAAAAGTGAGTTATCCTTGATAGAAGCACATGACAGATCTACGTAGATTGGTCTGCGCATTTACATCGATAAGAGGCAGTTCGATTTACTAAACATGTTGAACTTTTTCCTTCATTCGCCGGAAATTACCGAGTTGAATATCGATTTCCGTAGGAAATCGGCAGTTAAAGTTACCTGTATATTTTGAAGGTTTTTTATATTAAAATTATGAAGGAAAAAAATCTTAACTCCTCGTATCTTATTTATCCTTAACACTAGAAAAAAGTCACTGTTATCCTCGTGTAAGAAAATTATTCAGTTTTTATTTGGTGCATTTCAAAGTGATGAATAATTAATTCTTATTGCTTCCATCTGCAATTTAATGCCATGCCTATATGCTCCATAGACGGCAATGTATTTTTTAAAAAAAACGTTCAGATTTCCATGTTTGGTTGCCAATATTAAATAGAAATGATTTGTTTGGAATTAAGTCACTGTTATATACTGTTAGACTGTTGTTCAAAGTTTACGATGATATAAAGTTTATTTCTACTGAAAAATGATAAATTGCTTCCCGAGAGCTTAAAAATCGTTTATAAGCTGTTTTTCAGTACTGCCGTTCATGATGCGAAAATCGCTAAGTCCACATTATATGTACCAGAAATCGTATCAAACCTGTAAAGCTTTTTTGTATTAATTTTGTAATTACTAGTAATAAACAACATGCGGATAATATACTTGATACAGTGGTTATATTTCTCGGATTTCTTTATTTTATTTTGTCTCAGTTTTGTTACATTTTTGTTTTCATTCATTATGAATGGGCGGCAAATATGTCAAAAGGACAAAAAATGTCGAAATCATTAACTGTGAAATGGCGATTAAATGGCGATTAAAACCACTATGAAAAGTTAATTGGCAGGCTGAAGCCAGTGACTGATTTTGTTTGTTTGTAATGGAGTTAAACGGTCCAGTCAACACTATTTAGGTCAGTTTTGAGCCGGTCAGTTTACCTGCCCACACTTTTCCTGAGCAAGTTTATACGTAAGCGGTTAACCAGTACAGTGCACATTCGCCTCATCGAGGGGGTTCAAACGAGCACCAACAATCTATGTCTTGTGCAGAACAAAACACTGTTTGCTAATCTGTTAATTTCTGTTAATGAGTTTCAACTCTGCCTGTCCGCACAGTTACTTTGCAAACAGTGTAGAGCATGGTGCGACTGCTCAGGATGAGCCGTCTTTTCTCCAGATCTACACTGTTTGCCATTCTGTTGATGACTTTGATTAAACCACCGTCAATAAAAATGGAATTGTCTAAATTCACATTACGAAATCACGCCTATACTGACAAATTTTACCACAAAAAAAAAAAAAAAATGAAAATGTTTAGTTAGAAAATTCTGCTATTTTTCATACTTCTGTTCCAAAAATAGATTATAGGAACTCGTCAGAGCCGCCTCGGTGAGGCAGTTCTAACGAGTATCCACAATCTTTGTTTTGATCAAAAATAAGAAAAAATAATGTATACTACTGTAAACCCCAGTTTTACTGTATAAAACTTATTATATATATATATAATATAAGGCGATACAAACAATTGTTATATTAATTCAGAGATGAAAGAATCTACTTTAGTAGAAACCGTCCTCTATCCGAATTTTCCACTATTTTCCGCATATCAAAGGTATGTCTTTTGTTTAAAGGTTAATAAAGGCATTTCTTTTGCTTGTTTGATTTGAGGTTTTAGAGTAACAGTCAAATAAATAATGTATACCCTTATAAACCCCAGTTGTACTATATAAAAATGGGGTACACGTGGGTCAGAATTATATAGGTGTGTTATCGTGATGAAGAAGTTAACAAACGTGCTTTAATTTAACAATGAGTTGGCGCGTGCCCGTCGTCCCCCACTATGTGTTAATCTTTAAAGTGTCAATCATGTGTAACCCTTAAAGTGCCAATCATAATATTGAATATAACAATTTGATTAATTAAATTAAATTAATTAAATAAATAAATAAATAAATAAATAAATAAATAAATTAATTAACAGTCTCATCATTGTTCACTTTTTGTGATTGATTTGATAGACAATTTTTGTGGTGTCTTCATTTATGTACAGTTTTATTAACCCTTAAAGTGTAAATCATAACTAGTGCAGATGACAATTTCCAGGTTTTGAGTTGATTAATTTCGAAAACACGTCTATTAAAAAATATTGAAAATTTTACCACCAAAAAATGAAAGTATTGAGATAAAAAAAAATTGCTACTTTTCGTATTTCTTCTCGAAACATAAATTGATGGAATAAATATGCCGTATCTGTAATCACCTTCTGTGACCGACTTTTAAGGCACTTTTTATATCTTTCTTGAATTCTTAAAGTGTCAACCATAGCTCGACAAACAACATTTTTCGAAATTGTGTTAAAATTGTTTAGGACAAACATTACAGCCAATTCAAATATGAGTGAAATGTCCTTTATAATAAATAAATAAATACATAAATAAATAAATAAATAGGCTAATCTGTGTTTACACATTATGTAACTTTTATGGCGTCTTTCAAGTATTCAGGGAATATCTTATACAATATACTGTATATCGGTGTAGTGTTAACTCTTAAGGTGTCAATCATGACTTGGGCAGACAACATTTTTCAAAATGTGTTTACCTATAAGTTACTTTTTATGGCGTCCTTTTAATTATTCAGGAAATATCTTATACAATATACTGTATATCGGAGTAAGATATTAACTCTTATGGTGTCAATTATGACTGCGGCAGACCATCACGAAAATTTGACCTCTATAACCCCTCTTTCATATGGTAAAACTTGGGTTTGCAGGGGTATACATTATTTTTCTTATTTCTTCTTAAAAACCTAGATTGTGGGTACTCGTTAGAACCGCCTCGCCGCCTGCCCAAGTCATGATTGACACCTTAAGAGTTAACACTACGCCGAGGCGGTTCTAACGAGTATCCACAATCTATGTCTTGAGCAGAAATAAGAAAAATATCTTCTTTTTTTTCATCTGAAAATTTTCATTTTTTTGGGTGGTAAAATTTACAAAGTATATGTATAGGCGTGTTTTCGTCATGGAACAAAATTGGGTTTAATGTAAGAACTTTCTCATCTGAGTTCATCTCGGCTCCCGCCCATAGGGGCTTGAAGAAATATATGGGCTGCATGATGCATCCACGCAGAGCTGAATCCGGCCCGCACAATAGTACTGGTAAACCGCTTAGAGGATCTAAGCCTCATGTCAAGGAACCGCGGTGCAAGGCGGATGCTAATAAACCCTATTGGTTTCATTTGGCGACAGGGCTTGACGTGTCAGTTCATCTCAATGTCGGTAAAAGTCCCAAAAAATTGTAAGCAACGTCTCCAAAATGACCTTTACCGTGTTGACGGGGACGTTAAACCTCAAATCAAACAAACAAACAAAATCTGAGTTCATCTTGATCGAGTCTTATAGGCGTGTGTTCGTGATTGCATGGCTAACAATATTTTTCATGGCGTTATTTATTTAAATAAATAGATAAAATAAATGCATAAAAAGATCGGAGTCAAGAGATTTCACGGATCATATTTGACCTTAATCCTTATTTAAAATCACTGGACAAGAGACTGACAAGAGATATAGACCGAATATCCTACATGTCAAAAAAAAAAAAAAATAAATAAATAAATAATAAAAAAAAAATAATAAAAAAAACACTACTACTACTACTATTATTATTGATAATTATAATAATAATAATAATTATTATTATATAGATAGCCTTAATTTGAGCACTATTTAAGCGCTCCTTTGAATACCTACAGGTAGATCAAAGTGTCATATCTGCAGATATATGATTAATGATTGCCTGAGGTCAGCGACTTGAGAAAAAATATTGGCTATTCTTTACCTTGATCCCAGTGGTGTACAGGGAGATAACTCGAATATCTCGCCCAGATGGGTTTTAACGGAAATTCACGACTTATTCCGATCGCCGCCTATGAAGGAAAAAGTTCGGTATGGTCGAACTATGGTTGCTGTTACTTTTATTGTAAAGTAGAAGTAAAACAAAGATCAGGAATCGATACAGTTAACTTACTCCACCCATCAAAGACACCAAAGGGAAAGAAACACAAACATGAAGTGACCAGACCATAATGGAAACCTAAACAAAGGAATGCCACAAGGACAGTTACTTTCCCGCAAAATGGCCAAATGACCACCCAAAATAAAAAGACACAAGTGATACACACAGTAAGTAACAAACAACAGGATTAATCATAATCCATGTTTGTGAGAGTCGTTACCTTCTATTGCTAATATGTCGTGTTGTATACTTACCTTAACCCATTAAGTGCCGGGAACCCCGGGGCGGGTGCCCTGGCAGGCAGTGCAGGTCCAGATCAGACGCCGCAGAACGCGGCGTCTGATCAGGGCCTCCACTGTATGCAAAAAGTTCAGCCATTTTCCTAATTAATTTTGAAGAAAACACAACCTGACACCCCTGGGTTTTGGGATGGACTCCTGCTATATGTAAGGAGGATTCCATTTGGTGCAAAAAGGGTTAAGCACATTGAAATTCATAATCGCCACCGGGTCCACCTGGGATATTTCCCTTGTATATTTCATCCAGTGACTCACGACGTCGAAACGACGCCGTGATGGTATTGGGGCAACATTCTCAAAGAGAGTGTTACGGCGACGTCGTTATGGCGTCGTAGCGGTTGGTGCGCCAGATGGTAACAACTCACCTTCATACTGCGGCTTTGTTTCGCATTCCTGAATAAGCCTCCTGCGAACTTACTTTATATGGAATCAGCTATTTATCTTTGAGTTATATCCCATAATGCTTACTTACCTGCCTATCTGCTTGCCTACCTAACTACTGCAGACATGTTTTATATTGGATTAGCAGTTAGACTTGTGTCAGTACTTGTCTATGAGTTATATGCCATAACGCATACTTACCTATCAACATTGAATCTGACACCAGTCAGATTTTTGTCAGTTCTTATCTATGATTTATATGCCATAATGCATACCTACCTACCTATCCATCTACTAACCTACCTACCAACCTACCTACTCACCTAGCTACCCACATATTTCCCACATTCCTACCTACCTCAAGTACCCAGCCTATGGTCATAATACATCTACCCACCCATTGATCCAAACAAACATGCGGGCGGGAATCCGTCCGCCTGCCCGCGCGTCCATGTGCGTGATCACGTATGTAGGTTCGCATACGCATATATAATTTGCAACGTCCTATTTACCTTCGCACCCCTACGCTTCTCAAATGGAATGTCCTACCACTAAATAAGGACATATCAAATGTGTAAATGAATCAAATATGTTGAAGGACTGACGAACAGTGTAGATGCTGATAGATATGTTATGACACGTTTATTCCTTGTATTTACACAAGCTTGAACAGATACGTACCTGTGTCGGCTTGTAGGATTGAATGCACTATTTACCTGTATCTAATTCTCATTGTAATTTTGTAATTGTTCTTAAATTTAGATAGAACGAAATACAGTCGAACCTCGATGGCTCGAACCCCTTTGGGACCTTGATAATCTGTTCGAGACAGCGGTATTTCGAGCCACGGAGGGTTACTCTCAGTGCCATTCCCAGAGGCATAATGGACATAATTGTGGGATGTCTTTTTGGTGGTCTATATTAAAATGTATAGTGTATCTACTCATAAGAGTCGCCTCATCGAGGCAATTCTATTGAGTACATACAGCAAATTTTTGCAAGATAAAAGAAAAAAATCGCCCTAAATTATGTTTATTTCGTATTTGGGGAAACTATTCGGGACTCAAGAACTGGTTCGACTCATCCATGGTGAACGAGCCATCGAAGTTCGAGCCATTGAAGTTCTACTGTATACAGATGCGCCTCTTTTCACAGAAATGAAAACAATGTTCAAGAGAACAACCAGAGACCGCGTATTTCTTCTGTCGCACATGAAAGTGCAGAAACACAATAGAAACTGCTTCCTTTAAGTGTGTAAATCTCCGACCATACACTGGTCGATCAACTGAGAACGAACATGTCTACGCGCACACGCGCATGCACGTACGAACGCGCACGTTCGCAAGTACGCGCGTGCTCACGCAGGGTCACATTCACGTACACACACGCACAGTCATATGCACACACGCACCATAAGAAGTAGATTAGTTATTATGTATTATGCATGTATGGCTCGTTATAAATCAGTCCAGAGATGATACTCGACGTCAGCGTGACTTTATGCTTTTATAGCGTACTACTGACGTCGAATCCAGTACGCTGTACTACCACGCGGATGCTCAGATTATGTCCACTGTTGTTTAGTAAGAAATTACCACCATAGTTACTTTACCTATCTTATTATGTACACTATATTTCTTGTTTATGTTTCTCCTCTCCGCCTTCCGCTCTATGCTTTTCTTTGTCTAACCATAACCGATTTTCGGACGTTAAGCACAATAACTCGAGAAGTTTTGGATTTTAGCGCATCCTTCGACATTCCGATGCTACCATCAAGGCTAGTCTTTATTTTCTTGCAGTTCTTGTTATGTAGCATATGAGACTGTGTAAATTCAAGTCAGACGGCCTTGGTGGTCCCTCCGGTGTGTCCAATTCGATGGGACTGGGTAATGTCAAGCACATCTCACATAACAACTCCCACTTATTACTATGTAGTATGCTTCTAACCATGTTCAATAGTCCTTATGTATCTAATGTGTGTTACCTCAGTCTGACGATGAGTCTTCAGCGAAGTAATGAACTGTACAAAAATATCAGACTTCCAAATAAACGCGTTTTCCTGTCCTCTAAAAATGCTTCCTTTAATCGAGTTCTTATCTTATCCCTAGCCAGCTGTGATATTATCATGTGGCTATCTATTATCCTACTTCAAAGTGGTGACATTGAAGTTAATCCAGGCCCAGACTCTGTCGAAAGCAGTGCTGATTCCAGTGAAAATCTTCAATCTACGTCCTTTGAATTGCTTGCAAACCATTTAAGCATCCTTCATCTAAACATCCAAAGCATAGTTCCGAAAATGGACATTGTCAGGGTTGAAGCTGAGGCATACGACGTTCTTGTCTTCTCTGAAAGCTGGTTGAAACCTAGTATCCACAATGATATCATACAGATTGAAAATTTTATGCCGCCTTTCAGAGCAGACAGGGTCGATCGTCTCGGTGGAGGTGTCGTGACATACGTCAAAAATTCTTATTATTGTAAACGTCGAACCGACATCGAGGTACCGGGTGTTGAAGCTGTTTGGGTTGAACTAAAAATCAAATCAAAAACCGTTTTAATTGGTGGATTTTATAGACCCACAAACAGCAGCGCGGACTATTTCAACCTTATCAGAGAAAGCGTTGACCGGGCTTATAATACTAATATTTCTGACATCATAATTACAGGCGATTTTAATATTGACATGTCTCAAAATAACAGTAACAAAATGACGGAACTAATTCTCGAATATAATCTAACGCAACTAATATCAGATCCAACCCACTTTACTGAGAGCTCATCCTCCTTGCTTAACTTAATCCTGGTACGAAATTGTTCTAACATCCTACTTAGTGGTGTTACAGATCCCCTTTTACCTGGTCTTGTCAGATATCACTGTCCAGTTGTAGCCGCATTCAAATTTTTACGCCCCCAGATCAAGAACTTTAAGAGACGAATATGGAACTACAAACTGGCTGACTATGACAAATACAGAACGATCATATCGGAATCAAACCTCATGGATAAAATTGAACATGATAATAACATTGACCGTAACATCAAGGATATTACGGATGCCATGCTCGTGGCAGCAGACAATTCTATACCGAATAAGGTCGTAACTATTAAACCTAGTGAGCACCCATGGATAACGTGTAGTATCAAAAAATTAATTAGAAAACGTAAGCGTACTTTTCGACATTTTTTTTTTTAGTTTTACGTCCCACCAACAGCTAAGGTCATACGGAGATACTTTTCGACAGTTTAAAAGAACAACAAACATATATTACTGGGTCCCCCTATTTGCAGACAAGAACCGTCAAGAACCGACAAGAACCTTTTTTTTTGGCCTATTTATCATAAAATATAATTCAAAATGATATTTTAAACCCATTATGATTTATTTCGATGCTATAATATCATTTTTATACATGCATGAGAGGCATAAAGTTGTCCACATTATTCTCTTGACGGTAAATTCTCGTGTCGGTATTTATAGCAAACGTCAATTTTGTCACTAGATGAGAGCTATGTATGTTCATTATGAACAAACTTGATTAATTATTTAAAAAAATATTACTAGCAAACAACAGTTCCATCATTAGATGTTAGCTACGAACGTGCATCGTGGATATGATTTATGAACAAAACAACAACAACAACAAAAAAATTCTCTTGACGGTAAATTCTCGTGTCGGTAAATTCTCGTGTCGGTATTTATAGCAAAAGTCAATATTTTCACTAGATGAAAGCTATGTATGTTAATCATGAACAAACGTGATTAATTATTTAAAAAAATATACCTTTTTATACATGCATGGGAGGCATACAGTTGTCCACATTATTCTCTTGACGGTAAATTCTCGTGTCGGTAAATTCTCATGTCGGTATTTATAGAAAACGTCAACTTTGTCACTAGATGAAACTTATAACTATACTTTAAATTATGAGAATATCTAACATATTTTTTGCGAATATCATATGTGATATATTACTTATACAGCAGGATAATGGGATAATGTAAGTTTAAAACTTTGCAAATAACATTTATGCTATAACATAGAGAATTTCTCTTACCAGTATTTACCGACAAGAAAAATGGCTTGACAGCGTTTGTCAGATTTTGTTTCTTTGAAATTTATAGTCCAAACAAGCAGTTGAGCATAACATTGACTGAAATATTATTCTAGCTAGGGGCCGCCAATAGTCTCTTGTCGGTAAATTGCTCTTGACGGTTTTCCGATAAGAACACTTTCTCACCAAATAACTGAGTGATTTTCTTGTCGGTATTCATTGACAAGGAGAAGCGACATCATGGATATTTTATAATGTCTAAAACATAGATTGTGGGTACCCGTTAGAACCACCTCATTGTACAGACTTGTGAACGTAACGAATCTCTTGTCGGTATTTACCGACAAGGAGAGAAGCGATATTATGCATAAATGGTATTCTCTAAAACGTAGATTGTGGGTACCCGTTAGAACAGCCTCATTGTACAGACTTGTGAGTTTAATGAATCTCTTGTCGGTATTAACTGACAAGAAGAGGAGCGATATCATGCATATATATGATGATCTAAAACACAGAATGTGGGTACCCGTTAGAACCGCCTCATTGTACAGACTTGTGAAAGTAATGAATCTCTTGTCGGTATTAACTGACAGGGAGAAAAGCGATCCTATGCATAAATGGTATTCTATAAAACGTAGATTGTGGGTACCCGTTAGAAACGCCTCATTGTACAGACTTGTGAACGTAATGAATCTTTTGTAGGTATTTACTGACAAAAAGAGGGACGATATCCATGCAGGTATATTATGATCTAAAACACAGAATGTATGTACCCGTTAGAACCGCCTCATTGTACAGAATTGTGAACGTAAAAATCTCTTGTCGGTATTTACCGACAAGGAGAGAGGCGATATTGTGCATAAATGGTATTCTCTAAAACGTAAATTGTGGGTACCTGTTAGAAACGCCTCATTGTACAGACTTGTGAACGTAATGAATCTCTTGTCGGTATTTACTGACAAGAGAAGCGATATTAATTTTGTGGGACATTTACCCGACATTGAGATGAAATGACATCTCAAAGTAGAAGTAAAACAAAGATCAGGAATTGATACAATTAACTTACTCCATCCATAAAAGACACCAAAGGGAAAGAAATACAAACATTAAGCGACCAGACCATAATGGAAACCTAAACAAAGGAAGGCCATATAGACAGTTACTTTCCCACAAAATGGCCATATGGCCATCCAAAATTAAAAGACACAAGTGATACACACAGTAAGTAACAAACAACAACATAAATAAATCGCCACAGAAGAGCCGCCTTGGAACGGTCAGTGGAAGATTTCCACTGGGGGCTTAAATCGATTTTACATGGCCACAATCCTCGCCCTTACTTCCGTCGCGATTTAGACAAAAAATTTTGTTCAGTCCGCATGAAGGCCTCCTAACTCATCAGTGCAACATCTCCGTGAACACAGAAATCAAAGAACCACAGAGGTGAGACAACGGTGAGGACTCGACAGCAAGAAACCACTGAAATGCTGGAGCAAAAGAAAACCAACAGTTAGACTCCGATGAGCCCGACCAGAGACAGATGAAACCAACAGGTTTTATACACATGGACGGACCGACTCGCACCGCTTAGCCTGGGCAGGCTCAGATCCTCTAAGTGGTTTACCAGTACTCGTGTGTGGTTTGTGTCAGCTCTTCGTAGAAGCATCATGCAACCTATTTCTTTAAGCCCCGATGGGCGGGGGCCGCTACTGACAAGAAGAGAAGTGATATGCATAAATGGTATTCTCTAATACATAGATTGTGGTTACCAGTTAGAACCGCCTGGATGTACAGACTTGTGAGCGTAAAGAATCTCTTGTCGGTATTTACTGACAATGAGAGAATATTGTGTGCAGGAGGAAGTGGGGGTGCTATTTGCTATTTGTAAGGACTTGTGAACGCATATAATAATACATATCCCATGTGAACTGCCTCGCTGTGCAGACCTGGGAACGTAATGAAACTCTTGTCGGTTTTTACCAACATGCGAGAAGCGATTCTTAGTTCTGCTGTAAACATCGATCGTGGGTGCTCTTTAAAACGTCCTCGATGAGGCGATTTTATTGTGTACCCGCAATCTAGGTTTCGAACAGAAATAAAGAAATATGTATATTTAATAAAAGAACCGTCAAGAGAATAATGTGGACAACTATATGCCTCCTATGCATGTATAAAAAGGTATATTTTTTAAATAATTAATTACGTTTGTTCATGATTAACATACATAGCTGTCATCTAGTGACAATATTGACTTTTGCTATAAATACCGACACGAGAATTTACCGTCAAGAGAATTTGTTGTTGTTGTTGTTGATTTGTTCATAAACCATATCCACGATGCACGTTCGTAGCTAACATCGAATGATGGAACTGATGTTTGCTAGGTAAAATTTTTACATAATTAATTAAGTTTGTTCATGATTAACATACATAGCTGTCATCTAGTGACAAAATTGACGTTTGCTATAAATACCGACACGAGAATTTACCGACACGAGAATTTACCGTCAAGAGAATAATGTGGACAATTTTATGCCTCTCATGCATGTATAAAATGATATTATAGCATCGAAATATATCATAATGGGTTTAAAATATCATTTTGAATTATATTTTATGATAAATAGGCCCAAAAAAGGTTCTTGTCGGTTCTTGTCGGTTCTTGACTGTTCTTGTCGGTTCTTGTCGGTTCTTGTCTGCAAATAGGGGGACCCATATTACTGGAATAAATATAAAATTTTAAGGAATAAGGTGGTCAACAAAATAAAAAAGGCTAAAAAAGATTATTTTGACAAATTAGATCGTATATTATCTAATGAAAATAGTGATCCCAAAATATTCTGGAAAACATCAAAAGCGATACTAAACTTGGGAAAATCGTCAGGTTCTATTCCTACACTAATTATGAACCACGCCAATGTCGAAACTGACCTCCAGAAAGCTGAAATGTTAAACTCCTATTTTTCGTCCCAAACAATTGTTAATGATGCTCACAAGTCATTACCAGATCTCGAACCATCACAATGTACACTGGCGTCTATTTTTATCTCTGTCCAAGATGTACTAGATGTTTTAAAACACCTCAACGTCACAAAAGCATCCGGTCCAGACTTAATTAGCCCACGTCTTTTACGAGAAGGTGCCGATATTCTTGCCCATCCATATTCTGTTGTATTCAACCGCTCTCTTACACAAGGATATTTTCCATCTCAATGGAAAGAAGCAAACCTAACCCCAATATATAAGAAAGATGACAAATCTCTTCCCAGCAATTATAGACCTATATCCCTACTAAGTTCCGTTGGCAAAACCATGGAACGTTGTATACACAAGCACCTTTACACCTTTGTAGCCGCATTCAAATTTTTACGCCCCCAGATCAAGAACTTTAAGAGACGAATATGGAACTACAAACTGGCTGACTATGACAAATACAGAACGATCATATCGGAATCAAACCTCATGGATAAAATTGAACATGATAATAACATTGACCGTAACATCAAGGATATTACGGATGCCATGCTCGTGGCAGCAGACAATTCTATACCGAATAAGGTCGTAACTATTAAACCTAGTGAGCACCCATGGATAACGTGTAGTATCAAAAAATTAATTAGAAAACGTAAGCGTACTTTTCGACATTTTTTTTTTTAGTTTTACGTCCCACCAACAGCTAAGGTCATACGGAGATACTTTTCGACAGTTTAAAAGAACAACAAACATATATTACTGGGTCCCCCTATTTGCAGACAAGAACCGTCAAGAACCGACAAGAACCTTTTTTTTTGGCCTATTTATCATAAAATATAATTCAAAATGATATTTTAAACCCATTATGATTTATTTCGATGCTATAATATCATTTTTATACATGCATGAGAGGCATAAAGTTGTCCACATTATTCTCTTGACGGTAAATTCTCGTGTCGGTATTTATAGCAAACGTCAATTTTGTCACTAGATGAGAGCTATGTATGTTCATTATGAACAAACTTGATTAATTATTTAAAAAAATATTACTAGCAAACAACAGTTCCATCATTAGATGTTAGCTACGAACGTGCATCGTGGATATGATTTATGAACAAAACAACAACAACAACAAAAAAATTCTCTTGACGGTAAATTCTCGTGTCGGTAAATTCTCGTGTCGGTATTTATAGCAAAAGTCAATATTTTCACTAGATGAAAGCTATGTATGTTAATCATGAACAAACGTGATTAATTATTTAAAAAAATATACCTTTTTATACATGCATGGGAGGCATACAGTTGTCCACATTATTCTCTTGACGGTAAATTCTCGTGTCGGTAAATTCTCATGTCGGTATTTATAGAAAACGTCAACTTTGTCACTAGATGAAACTTATAACTATACTTTAAATTATGAGAATATCTAACATATTTTTTGCGAATATCATATGTGATATATTACTTATACAGCAGGATAATGGGATAATGTAAGTTTAAAACTTTGCAAATAACATTTATGCTATAACATAGAGAATTTCTCTTACCAGTATTTACCGACAAGAAAAATGGCTTGACAGCGTTTGTCAGATTTTGTTTCTTTGAAATTTATAGTCCAAACAAGCAGTTGAGCATAACATTGACTGAAATATTATTCTAGCTAGGGGCCGCCAATAGTCTCTTGTCGGTAAATTGCTCTTGACGGTTTTCCGATAAGAACACTTTCTCACCAAATAACTGAGTGATTTTCTTGTCGGTATTCATTGACAAGGAGAAGCGACATCATGGATATTTTATAATGTCTAAAACATAGATTGTGGGTACCCGTTAGAACCACCTCATTGTACAGACTTGTGAACGTAACGAATCTCTTGTCGGTATTTACCGACAAGGAGAGAAGCGATATTATGCATAAATGGTATTCTCTAAAACGTAGATTGTGGGTACCCGTTAGAACCGCCTCATTGTACAGACTTGTGAGTTTAATGAATCTCTTGTCGGTATTAACTGACAAGAAGAGGAGCGATATCATGCATATATATGATGATCTAAAACACAGAATGTGGGTACCCGTTAGAACCGCCTCATTGTACAGACTTGTGAAAGTAATGAATCTCTTGTCGGTATTAACTGACAGGGAGAAAAGCGATCCTATGCATAAATGGTATTCTATAAAACGTAGATTGTGGGTACCCGTTAGAAACGCCTCATTGTACAGACTTGTGAACGTAATGAATCTTTTGTAGGTATTTACTGACAAAATGAGGGACGATATCCATGCAGGTATATTATGATCTAAAACACAGAATGTATGTACCCGTTAGAACCGCCTCATTGTACAGAATTGTGAACGTAAAAATCTCTTGTCGGTATTTACCGACAAGGAGAGAGGCGATATTGTGCATAAATGGTATTCTCTAAAACGTAAATTGTGGGTACCTGTTAGAAACGCCTCATTGTACAGACTTGTGAACGTAATGAATCTCTTGTCGGTATTTACTGACAAGAGAAGCGATATTAATTTTGTGGGACATTTACCCGACATTGAGATGAAATGACATCTCAAAGTAGAAGTAAAACAAAGATCAGGAATTGATACAATTAACTTACTCCATCCATAAAAGACACCAAAGGGAAAGAAATACAAACATTAAGCGACCAGACCATAATGGAAACCTAAACAAAGGAAGGCCATATAGACAGTTACTTTCCCACAAAATGGCCATATGGCCATCCAAAATTAAAAGACACAAGTGATACACACAGTAAGTAACAAACAACAACATAAATAAATCGCCACAGAAGAGCCGCCTTGGAACGGTCAGTGGAAGATTTCCACTGGGGGCTTAAATCGATTTTACATGGCCACAATCCTCGCCCTTACTTCCGTCGCGATTTAGACAAAAAATTTTGTTCAGTCCGCATGAAGGCCTCCTAACTCATCAGTGCAACATCTCCGTGAACACAGAAATCAAAGAACCACAGAGGTGAGACAACGGTGAGGACTCGACAGCAAGAAACCACTGAAATGCTGGAGCAAAAGAAAACCAACAGTTAGACTCCGATGAGCCCGACCAGAGACAGATGAAACCAACAGGTTTTATACACATGGACGGACCGACTCGCACCGCTTAGCCTGGGCAGGCTCAGATCCTCTAAGTGGTTTACCAGTACTCGTGTGTGGTTTGTGTCAGCTCTTCGTAGAAGCATCATGCAACCTATTTCTTTAAGCCCCGATGGGCGGGGGCCGCTACTGACAAGAAGAGAAGTGATATGCATAAATGGTATTCTCTAATACATAGATTGTGGTTACCAGTTAGAACCGCCTGGATGTACAGACTTGTGAGCGTAAAGAATCTCTTGTCGGTATTTACTGACAATGAGAGAATATTGTGTGCAGGAGGAAGTGGGGGTGCTATTTGCTATTTGTAAGGACTTGTGAACGCATATAATAATACATATCCCATGTGAACTGCCTCGCTGTGCAGACCTGGGAACGTAATGAAACTCTTGTCGGTTTTTACCAACATGCGAGAAGCGATTCTTAGTTCTGCTGTAAACATCGATCGTGGGTGCTCTTTAAAACGTCCTCGATGAGGCGATTTTATTGTGTACCCGCAATCTAGGTTTCGAACAGAAATAAAGAAATATGTATATTTAATAAAAGAACCGTCAAGAGAATAATGTGGACAACTATATGCCTCCTATGCATGTATAAAAAGGTATATTTTTTAAATAATTAATTACGTTTGTTCATGATTAACATACATAGCTGTCATCTAGTGACAATATTGACTTTTGCTATAAATACCGACACGAGAATTTACCGTCAAGAGAATTTGTTGTTGTTGTTGTTGATTTGTTCATAAACCATATCCACGATGCACGTTCGTAGCTAACATCGAATGATGGAACTGATGTTTGCTAGGTAAAATTTTTACATAATTAATTAAGTTTGTTCATGATTAACATACATAGCTGTCATCTAGTGACAAAATTGACGTTTGCTATAAATACCGACACGAGAATTTACCGACACGAGAATTTACCGTCAAGAGAATAATGTGGACAATTTTATGCCTCTCATGCATGTATAAAATGATATTATAGCATCGAAATATATCATAATGGGTTTAAAATATCATTTTGAATTATATTTTATGATAAATAGGCCCAAAAAAGGTTCTTGTCGGTTCTTGTCGGTTCTTGACTGTTCTTGTCGGTTCTTGTCGGTTCTTGTCTGCAAATAGGGGGACCCATATTACTGGAATAAATATAAAATTTTAAGGAATAAGGTGGTCAACAAAATAAAAAAGGCTAAAAAAGATTATTTTGACAAATTAGATCGTATATTATCTAATGAAAATAGTGATCCCAAAATATTCTGGAAAACATCAAAAGCGATACTAAACTTGGGAAAATCGTCAGGTTCTATTCCTACACTAATTATGAACCACGCCAATGTCGAAACTGACCTCCAGAAAGCTGAAATGTTAAACTCCTATTTTTCGTCCCAAACAATTGTTAATGATGCTCACAAGTCATTACCAGATCTCGAACCATCACAATGTACACTGGCGTCTATTTTTATCTCTGTCCAAGATGTACTAGATGTTTTAAAACACCTCAACGTCACAAAAGCATCCGGTCCAGACTTAATTAGCCCACGTCTTTTACGAGAAGGTGCCGATATTCTTGCCCATCCATATTCTGTTGTATTCAACCGCTCTCTTACACAAGGATATTTTCCATCTCAATGGAAAGAAGCAAACCTAACCCCAATATATAAGAAAGATGACAAATCTCTTCCCAGCAATTATAGACCTATATCCCTACTAAGTTCCGTTGGCAAAACCATGGAACGTTGTATACACAAGCACCTTTACAATTATGTCGTCGCACATCAGATCTTAACACCCCTTCAATCTGGATTTGTACAGGGAGACTCTACAACATACCAGTTACTTCACACTTATCATAGGATATGCGAAGCTGTCGATGGCGGTAAGGAAGTTAGAGCTGTATTTTGCGATATAAGCAAGGCATTCGACAGAGTCTGGCACAAAGGGCTACTTCATAAGTTACAAGGAATCGGGTGTTCAATGGATATTCTACATTGGTTTTCAAGCTACTTATCAAATCGCAGGCACAGGGTAGTTTTGAATGGTCACTCTTCTGACTGGGCCCCTGTGCAAGCCGGAGTTCCTCAGGGGTCTACTTTAGGCCCCCTTTTATTCCTTCTGTACATTAACGATATCGTCAAAGAGATCGGCTGCAATATTCGCCTTTTTGCAGACGATACTAGCTTATATATAATTGTAGATTGTCCGGTGCAGGCAGCAACACTTCTCAATAATGATCTTGGTACTATTTCCGAATGGGCAGACAAATGGCTTGTAGCTTTCAACGCTAATAAGACACTATCAATGACATTTTCGAGGAAATTACATCCGGATATGCACCCGCCACTCTTTATGAATGGAACGATGATAAATGAAACTTCAAATCATAAACACTTGGGTCTTACGTTTTCTTGCAAATGTAACTGGGATTCTCACATCAGAAATATTTCTGATAAGGCCTGGACAAGACTTAATCTTCTGCGAGCCCTAAAGTTCAGAATTAGTAGGAAATCTCTCGAAAAAATGTATATCGCATACATTCGTCCACTCCTTGAATATAGTGACGCCGTGTGGGATAACTGCTCTCATGAAGCAAAAAGGCAGTTAGATGCCATTCATATCGAAGCAGCCAGAATCATAACTGGGGCAACTAAACTCTGTAGTATCGAGAAACTGTTACTAGACCTTGGGTGGGAATCACTACAAAGTCGCCGTGACAAACACAAACTAGTACTGTTCTACAAAGCTCTTCATGGCCTTACGCCTAGTTACCTAACTGATCTTGTTCCTCCCCGTGTTCAAGAAACATCAAGGTATAGTCTTCGAAACTCCGACCACATACAAACTTATAGGGCCAACTCTAATCTCTTCCGTGACTCCTTCTTTCCCTCTACAATACGGTCGTGGAACAACCTTCCATTGGATGCAAAGCAAGCAACATCTGTGGCAGCTTTCAGACACTGTTTGAATAGAAACTTAACCGCCCCACCAAAATACTACAATTCAGGTACGCGACTTGGTCAAATCCTGCAAGCTAGGTTAAGAATGGGTTGTAGCTCTTTAAACTCTGATCTCTACAGAAAAAACATAGTCCCCAGTCCCTCTTGTGAATGTGGAAGCTTTGAAAGTCCTACTCACTTTTTCTTCAACTGTCGAAAGTATGCCGAAACCAGGCTACTTTATCTGCCGAATGATCTACGAAATTACACAGCGAGATACTTACTTTACGGCAGGCAAAACGTAACACTACAGCAAAATCAAATACTCTTTTTACAAGTTCAAGATTATATTATTAAATCTGGTAGATTCATCTAGTGACACCCAGCCACGTTAAGCATGATAACACAGGATGCAATGACATTTATTTCTGTACTACAGCGTCCGGAAGTCGGTTAACGTTTCTTTGAGCTCCCCACATGTTGCATGCGTCACATTGTAATTGCATTTAACTTGTCATGCGTGTAAGTCGTCCTTTTAGCCATCTGTCAAGAGGAATATAACACGTATGGCACATAAAGGAGCACTCTTCTCTCTCTCTCCCTCTCCCTCTCTCTCTCTCTCTCTCTCTCTGCCACAGTTTTGTTGTTGTTTTATTATCATTACTATTGAATCTTCACATTCAATTTAACTTTCCTTCGTCAAACCATTCACTATATTATGTATGCTCCACATGTCTTCAGGAGATGACACATATAAGCTCCTAGCTTACCATCAGATCCTGAATTATATTGTATGTACAGTATTTTCATTCTGTAATTATTGTTTAAAAGAAATAAATATTGTTTAAACCAAGTAACAAACAACAACATAAATAAACCGCCACAGAAGAATCGCCTTGGGTGTGTGTGTGGGGGGGGGGGCTTAAATCGATTTTACATGGCCATAATCATCGCCCTTACCTCTGTCGCGGTATACACTAATTTTGTTTAGTCCGCATGAAGGCTTCCTAACTCACCAGTGTAACATCTCCGAGAACATACAAATAAAAAAACTACAGACATGAAACAAGGTTGGGGACTCGACAGCATACAACAAAGACTGTCGACGAAACAAATTACTGGTTCAAGTATTCTGCTGTGCTACAGGGGAAACTGGGAACCAGTCAGCCATAGTCGGACCATCCTATACCCGGGCCGAACCGTAGACACTAAACTGACGTCATTTTCTCTATCCAAAGACAATTCGATCTAACCCTAGACGAACTTTAGTGACCGTAGCTCTGAGATCGAACTCGCTTATTTTCAGACGAATGCAAATACCGGAATGCATCATTGTTCACGAACGAATCAAATATAGAACTTTTTGAGTGGCATGTTATATATCTCGAAAACTAAACCTTCAGCTGCAATGCAACTGAAAAGTCACGACTTTCATCCAATATAATCATTAATAAAGGCATAATTATGCAAAATTACACATTTTGACAGATTTCTTACATGTACGTTACGTATTTTTTGTAAACTTCCAATTTCGGTCAGTTTACTCATGTTTGATTTTGAAAACGTAAACATTTAAGGATATTTCTTTTAACAATTCGAAACAGCGAATGACACTTAATAATACCCTCGGTGTATTGACATCTGGAAACATTTCATAATGAAATGTACAACTGCTTTTTAAATTTTGAAACCTTTTTCAAAATGGCTTTACATCACGAAAACATGCCTATATAATTTTGACCCCCTTGAACCTCACTTTTATATAGTTAAACTGGGGTTTACAGGGGTAAACATTATTTTTCTTATTTCTGCGCTAAAATATAAATTGTGGGTAATCGTTAGAACCGCCTCATCGAGGCTGACGTCATTTTCTCTATCCAAAGCCTCGATGAGGCGGTTCTCACGAGCACCCACAATCTATATTTTTAGCAGAAATAAGAAAATTATCATAATTTTTCATCTTAAAATTTTCATTTTTTCGGCGATAAAGGTTACAATATATTTGCATAGACGTTTTTTCGTAATGTGAAAGTTTAAAAATTTGTCATGAATTTCTCATAGAATCTGTCATTGCATAGCCTTTGGCGCTTCGATTTTATTTGATAACACTTATTTCTGTATACGTCGGGAACTTGGTGGAATAGAAGTGAAGGTAATGATCAGAAATAAAAACAGTTAACCCGCACCTCCCATCAGTGACACCAAAGGGAAAGAAACACGGACATGAAATCACAAGACCGTAATGGAAACATCACTAGCGGAAAGACAAAAGGACAGCCAGTCTCCCACAAAATGGCCAATTAGCTATCCAAACCAAAAATAAATAAGCGACACTCACACTCAACGACGAAATGTAACAAACTAAACCGCGACAGAAGAACCGATCCGGAACGGTTAGCGAAAAGTACTTCACCAGGGGGGTTTAAATCGGCAAACAGATGGGCATTTACCTTTGTCTAAAAATCGGTTAATTTCAAGAGTTCCGCAGGGAGTATGTAGACCAAATTGTTATTTACAGAATGGCACCTCCCAACATTAGCAGTTCCATTAAGTATCAACTTCATAAACGCCTCAGAAACTGTGATTTTTTAATGAAAATAACCATCACAACAATACTGAAAGGAAATTAAACATTCCGTGATATGGACACGGAACCAGAACAATACAAATGTCGTGTGCGCATAGCGAACTATTTGATCAGCCGAAACGTATGCTGATCAGGTCCTTCGCTGTTTACACGAGTAGTTTGTGGTTTTAGGATGTTTAGGACAAGCTATAGAGAAAACAGCAAAGGGTCCGAATACCGACTGACCCCGGCGCGGTGCGTCTTCACGTGTCGCTTATGTCGTTAAAAAGGATTTTTACAGTCAGGATAGCTACATAAATTACCGGAAGACCTTCATTGTATTAAACGTATTTCGTCGGTGCAGGTCTCTTATAGATGGCCTGACGCATTAACTGAGCCAGAGCATGACTGAAACCTGCAAAATGACTGTTGTGACCAGCATAGATACAGAGCAACCTCTCTGTCCACAAAGTACGGTCACAGAATCTTCACGGGTTTCTCTTTAGATAGAAGGCTAATATGCGATCAGCGAAGACTCTGATCAGACTGTGCGGATGCAACGTCTGATCTGAGTCTTCACTGATCGCATGGGTCTTATTTTAGGTTTTGTAATGGACTGGCTCAATTGGTTATTAATCCGGATTAAACAGAACTCTTCACATTTATAGCAACAAATAAGTAAGTACTCGCCATGTATGATTAAGCATAATGCAACAGTCGATATCATGATTGTCGCGTCCCTCACGCACATCTTAGTTGTCAAGTTCCGTCAAATTCTAGCGAAAGAATATGTTCTGTACGGATTGGCACAAATCGTCATATTTACGTTGTATGTGTGAAAAAGAATCGATCATTAGTGTCCAGTCGGGACAGAAGAATTAGCGGTCACGTGGGAATATCGGCAGATCCTTGTAACCCACGAGACCGCTGGACCTTTCGGTTTTGGATTTCTCTTACGGTCCCCACTGGGCACTCATCACGTGAACAAGTCCGTGAAATGAACAAACCCTTAACCCACACTTTATATAGAGAAAAAAATGGGGTGTACGGGGTTATACATTAATTTACTTATTTCTGCACCAAGACATAGGTTGTGGGTACTCGTTAGAACCGAGGCGGTTCTAACGAGCACCCACAACCTATAAATAACCTATAAATAAGAAAAACGTCACAAGCTTTCATCGGAAAAGAAGCCATTATGGAAACATGAAAGAATGCGCAATGTCACACGGGTGCGTTATCGTAATGTAATGATGTATTTTATTCACCAAAGGAATTATTTAAAACATCCCTAAAAGCACCACATTAAGGGGAATGGGAACACCTTCAGGGGAGGTAACTCCTGCAAAAGTATTTTTGTCTCCCATTTCAATAGGGGTCAACTCTTAAAGGAAAGAATTTGCTCCTGAGGAGCAAATTCATTCCTTTAAGAGTAGACCCCTTTTTCAGTGGGACAGGGCTTATAGAAAAGCGAACAGGAAGTCCCAAAAGTTGTCTCCCTTTGAAAAATGGTGGAAAAATCTGCCAGGTGTTTCCATTCCCCTTAACAAGTTCGTGAAATGAACACCCCTCTACAAATCACTTTAGATAGAGACAAGAAGAGATATGACACAGAGTGCCATATCAAGTGACTCGATTATGATTGCATTGTACCATTTCGGAAAGAAACAGGCAATGCTATCTCATTATTAAAGCAGTAAAGTTATAAACGTATAAACTAGAATTACTAGACTGCGTCGACATGAACACTGAATTTGCAGTATCAAATTCCGGTAGAATATGTCTTTTTTTTTTTTTTTTTTTTTTGGTTCGTACTTGTTGAAATCGATAGATTGAACATTTAAGCGTTCAATTTAACATTGTAAATTTGACAGAGTTGAATTCCACAATGACTGATCATGAGCATAGCCTTAGCGAAAGTATAAACCGACGAGCATAATCTGCAACCTTACTTTTCGACACCAAGAACAACACTTTATTATTACTATTATCGTTTTTTTATCATTATATTGTTATTATTATATGTTCTTTGCTACAAACAATATTAGTTAGTGTTTATTTTCATCACGTTGATAATAATTATAATAATAATAGTTGAAGTGGTGGTGGTAGTAGTAGTAGCAGTAGTAGTAGAAGTAGTAGTGGGAGTACGTTTTTATTTTTAAAATTATTATAATCATATTTTTAATAGTAGTACCGAGTAGTAGAGTAGTGGGTGTAGTAGTAAGAGTGTAACTGGGTCGATTGTAATCGACAATCGACCAAGATTTATCATTAGACTAAAGTTTGGTCTAATTTAGATAGCCTAATCATCGCAAAGACTCTTAGTCTCAAGTCTCAGTCAAGAACTATTATATCTTCCCTGCCTACAGTCAGTGACAATTGACCCACCAGTGCTCTCAGTGCTTTGATTATAAGTATTATCATCAGCAGTAGTAGTTTGTTTTAATTGAGGCTTTACGTCCCCGTCAACACTATTTAGGTCATTTAAGAGACGTCGCGTCCAATTTGTGAGACTTTTACCCGACATTGAGTTGAAATGACATCTCAAGCCATGCAGCCCAAACAAACCAAAGGGATTTATAGATAGGGACGGTCCGACTCACTCACTTTGCCTGGGCAGGCTAAGATCTCTAAGCGGTTTACAAGTGCTCATGTGCGGTTAGTTTCAGCTCTGCGTGGAAGCATCATACAGCCCAATCTTTTTCTCCAAGCCCCGATCGGCGAGGGCGGGGGTGTAATAATAGTAATAGTAGTGGTAGAAGTGGGTAACAGAATAATTATTATCATCATCGTTTTATCATTAAAATTATTATTATTATTATTATTATCATTCAGCAAACATTATTTGCTAGTTTTATCCTGTTTTATTTTCATCACGTTAACATGCTCATGTAATGCCCTTGTAAATTCGATTTTTTTTTTTCAAGATAAATGAGTTTTACATTCCAACCCGCAATTTGCCTGCAATTGAATCGTTAGAAAAATGCCATTTATATAGCATAATTATGGGTGATTTTTTTTTTTGTTCCTTTCAATTAACTGGGCGAACATCATTTTTCTTGCTTCTGCTTAAAGACATAGGTTATTCGTTTAGGCGTTTCTAACGAACATCCGCAACCATCAAGGTGGTGATTCTTACGAGCACCCTCAAACTATGCATGGCGTATAAATAAGAAAATATCTCATTTTTTTTTTTTCAGAAAAATAACTGTTTCGGAGACATAGAAGAATCCACTATGTCATAAATCCTGTAAAATGCACTTTTTATATATGAAGTTGGGTTTACAGTTTTGTTCATTCAAACGACTTGTTTAAGGGGAATGGGAACACCTTCAGGGGAGGCAACTCCTGCAAAAGTATTTTTGTCTCCCATTTCAATAGGGGTCAACTCTTAGAGGAAAGAATTTGCTTCTGAGGAGCAAATTCTTTCCTTTAAGAGTTGACCCCATATTTAGTGGGACAGGGCTTATAGAAAAGCGAACAGGAAGTCCCGAATGTTGTCTCCCTTTGAAAAATGGCGGAAAATGTGCCAGGTGTTAAAGTGATGACTGGGCGGAAGAAAAGCTGTCTAGGGGGTTTGCGACAGGATAAGACACAAACCAGCCTGCTAGAAACAGCCTTGAAATTTTATGTATATTAAAACTCTATGTATTGTACCGTAAAATTCCTAAAATTTCGGACACATTGAGGACTTGCTGTAATTCTCTACAAATTTAACAAGTTTGTTTCACGATCCAGCAAGGAGTCCAAAAAGTGCGGACGGAATGGCAAACAGTGTAGACCCGGATCAGACTGCTCCTTCAGGAGCAGTCTGATGTGGGTCTGCACTATTTGCTTAGACAGTCTGTCCAAATAATTTAGGTCAATACGGATGTATACAAACTTGTTGATTAGGCTGCGCGGAATGCGCATGCGCGGGATGCGAAGGCTAATCTTTGGTGTTCGCAAATGTCAAAATATATCTTCTCATGGCGTGTTTCATATTTAAACTCCTACGCTCATTTTTTTCTGCAATAATGCAGATTCGTTTGGCTGATAACTACGCAAAGATGTCATTTGCAAATCAATAAAATAGCTAATTTAGATATCATTTTAACTAAACCAGAAAAACAAACAACAAAACAAGAACGAATACGCACGCTCACACGCACACACACACACACGCGCGCACACACAGCTATATATTGCATGTGCACAGGAACGTGTAGGTTTGCCATGAAATTCTAGCGAAGAGTCTGATCATACCGCGCGTTGGTGCAGTCTGATCATATTTAGTTGGTCACTTGAGTTGTTTGTCGAGCCATTTGTTTGTTTTCAGTTTAGGGGACCAATCAACACCATTAAGGTCATATAGAGCAAGTGAGTTTGATTGATTGTTTGGGTTTATCGACACGTCAACCCTTTTGGGTCATTTTCTGTCGTCTCACAGATAGAAGAGATAGTAGAGCAGATAAAAGTGGGGGACAGAGGAGAAAGAGGAAAATGAATGGAAGTGTAGAAACACAAGAAATAACAACATTCCCTCTCTAACCTCACCTGCTGAAAAGACAGCACGCCTTGTCCAACTGTAAGTTTGTATCAGCTGGACGCCCCAGTGACGCAAAATTCACGTTACTTTTGACTCACCTAACCACCCCAGAGGAAGTGAGTTTACAGACGTATACCGTAGAAAGAAAAAAATACACATTACGCAAACACGCCTATACAAATACATTGCCACCTTTATCGCCGAAAAAATGAAAATTTTATGATGAAAATTTGTGATATTTTTCTTATTTCTGCTCTTAATATAGATTGTGGGCACTCATTAGAACCGCCTCATCGAGGCGGTTCTAATGAGTACCTTCAAACTATATTTTAGAGCAAAAATAAGAAAAATAAGGTATACCCCCTGAAACCCCAGTTTTACTATATAAAAGTGGGGTTCAAGGGGGTCAAAATTATAAAGGCATGTTTTCGTGATGTACTGCTCTTCTTGAATCAGCGGATGGGAGATTATGAGCGTAGAAATGATTTCAAGATCAGTCTCCGTGACAGAATATAGCTGCTCCGGCAGGTGTCGAACCCGTGACCTCCTGATAAGGCCTACTAGTTAGACTCGAATCCGACTGAGCTACGGATCCAAGTGCATCCATGCGACCAAAAGTGAAGAATCTGAATGTTTTACGTCGCGATCAACACCACTATCGAGGTCATTTTGGAGACGTTGCTTCCAATTTTGTTGGACTTTTACCCGACATTGAGTTGAAATGACATCTCAAGCCCTACTGTCCAAGCAAGCCAATATGGGAAATAAGATCTCGTATTTGCCACATTAGATATCTAATATTTTATACCAGATATCTAATATGCTGAAGCAATTCAGATATTTTAATCGGTATATACAATAAAGGGATAAGGATGTCTTCATGTAATTCAGTTTTTCGACCCTGTTATGTATCATATATAATATCTAAGATATCTTATTTAGAAATCTAAAGATATATATACAATATATCTTATATAGAATATAAGATATCTTATATGTTAAATAATTCATCTGATTTGGGGAATGAGATATCGTATTTGCCACAACCTGTTATGTATCATATATAATATCTAAGATATCTTATTTAGAAATCTAAAGATATATATATACAATATATCTTATATAGAATATAAGATATCTTATATGTTAAATAATTCATCTGATTTGGGGAATGAGATATCTTATATGCTAATATATAATCAGATATCGTATATATTATATAAGATAACATATGCATAAATAAGATATCTGATATACTGTATAATATATCTAATATAACGAGGTATCTGAATTTATCAATAACATATCTGATTTAGTTAAATATATCAGATATATTATATGGTATATGAGGTAACTTAATTGCTATATTATATATGTCTGATATATCATATAAGATATCTTATGTAATGTATAAATTGTCTGATCTACTATTTAAGATATCTGGTATATTTGGATCAATTGCATATCTTACTTATTTATTCAGATATTTTACATGCTATACTTGATATCTTATATGTCAAACAATATATCTTGCATGCTGTGTTAGATATCTTATTTGCGAATTAAGAGTTTTTAAAGCATGCTATTAAGACATCTCGTTGATATTAGATACTTTATATAATATATCAGATATATAAGATATCTTAGATATTAAATCAGATATCTGGTTTATAGAATGAATAGTAAAAAGGCTTGTCAAATAGATTCCTCATTTGGATAGGCTGAATTTAGCGGAAAGCAAACATCAAGCCCAACAAGTTGTCCTTCCTGTGAAAATGAAGCAAACAGTTGTATGCGGGAAACCCCTATAGGAGTAAGTTGGCAAACAGCAGAATTGTCCGCCAGAAATAGAATAAAAACGAACATATATGCCTGACATCCCTTATATGACAAATGGACTTGTCCAACATATAGCATGGAAGTTTCCACTGGCATACAAAATGTGTTAAAACGCACGAGTTATTAGAATTAATCAAAGCACTATCAGCACCGGTAGGTCAATTTTCTCGAGGAAATAGTTCTGAACAAGAACATAGTCTGCTTCGTTTTAGCCTCAAATCACTGTACTTTCTGCAAACAGTGTATACCCTGATCAGCCGCCGCGTTCTGTGGCGTCTAATCTGGGTCTTCACTGTTCGCCAGTGACCCGGGTACCAGCCCAGTTCAGATTTTGCAAATAACCAAGGCTTTACACAGCGCACTGACGTCACAGTCAAATCATTGAAATGCTATAAATAACCGTTACATGGATTGTGTTCATGGTTAGCGATAGTCACGTGGACAATAGCAAGCGGTAGCTTCTGTAGTTAGTAACTTTGGGGCGATTGATAAATAATCGACCCCCCCCCCCCCCCAAAAAAAAAAACCCACACAAGTCTAGTATTGAGTAAAATGATTAGTATGCAATGGGTTCTTTCAGACTCGATTCTTTTGATCAAAACTGTGCCATATTTAATACCGGCAATTACTTTCTGACTAATAAATCACACATAATTCCTCTGAAATTGACGATTTAATTCCAGTAAATTAGCGGAGATTTCTGGGTAGCTAGACAACATCCACCTGATAGTTTTGACCTGTAATTGATAGTATGGCTATGAGACTTAATTACTGTAAATCGTTTCTGGAATACTGCCGCATGATTCCAGTATTGTCAAAATTGAAATGCCAAAGAAGAAATCTAGGCAAAACAAAAATGTAAGTAATTTTTTATGCGTAATAGTTTACATGGGTTTTATAGTATATTTGTCTGTAGTCAGTACAACTTGTTCTCACGTTACGAAAACACGCATATTCAAATATATTGAAAAAGAAAAATGAAATTTTTCAGATAAAAATTCTGATATTTTTCATACTTCTGCTCAAAACATAGTTTGTGGGTACTGGTTAGAACCGCCTCGGTGAGGCGGTTCTAACGAGTACCCACAATCTATGTTTTTGAGGAGAAATAAGAAAAAATAAAGTATACCCCTGTAAACCCCAGTTTTACTATATAAAAGTGGGGTTTAAGGGGGTAAAATTATATAGGCATGTTTTCGTGATGAGTACAAATGGGTTGTTAATCATGAACTTGGCTACTCATAAAGTAACATTGAAAACGTGCGTAAATAACGATTAAATAACGACATTGAAATATTGTTTTTTTTTTTTTTTTTCAGAAAATATTAGATGCATAACTTCGTGTGAATCGTCTTCAAGCATGTGGGGTTAAAGGGGATCAAAGTTACATGTATATAGGCATGTTTTCGTGCTGAGTACAAATGGGTGGTTAATCATGAAGTTGGTTGCTTGATTACTCATAAAGTGACATTGAAACGTGTGTAAATAACGACTAAATAACGACATTGAAAAGTTGTATTTTTTTATTTATTTATTTTTTTTTCTTCAGAAAAATAAAATTCAGACTTAATGCATAACTTCGTGTGAATCGTCTTCAAGCATGCGATTCACATGAAATTTCGAGCCTGATTTTCTCTGAAAACGTAAGGATAAATATTTAAATAAATGGAGAGGTAGTAATTCATCATTGCCATAACGAAAACACGCCTATATAAATTTGACCCCCTTGAACCCCACTTTTATAAAGTAAAACTGGGGTTTGCAGGGGTAAAAGATATTTTTCTTATTTCTGCTCTAAAATATAGATTGTGGGCACTCGTTAGAACCGCCTCGATGAGGCGGTTCTAACGAGTACCCACAGTCTATATTTTGAGCAGAAATAAGAAAAATGTCGTAATTTTTCATCTTAAAATCTTCATTTTTTCGGCGATAAAGGTTTTTGTTTGTTTGTTTGATTTGAGGTTTAACGTCCCCTCAACACTGTAAAGGTCATTTACCGCATCGCACCGCGGTTCCTGGACAGGCTTAGATCCTCTAAGCGGTTTACCAGAACTAGTGTGCGGGCCGGATTCAGCTCTGCGTGGAAGCATCATGCAGCTCATATATTTCGATAAAGTTGGCAATGTATTTGTATAGGCGTGTTTTCGTAATGGCCTTCACTTCTATTATGGAGCAAACACGAAACTGATTGAACTGTAACTCTGATTTTCTTACTTTTTAAGTTATTGCCTTTTGAACATTGAACATAGCAGTTTCTGTTAGTTTCGTGTCCGCTCCATAAGTCTGATACCATTTGAAACTGTTGTGTTCAATGTTCAAAGGGCAATAACTCCAAAAGTAAGAAAATCAGAGTTACAGTTCATATGTTTTGCACGTCGTCTTATGGTGCTCTACATAGCTGTGAAGTTTCATCAAAATATCTGAAATGGTATCAGAGTTATTGGGCGGACACGAAACTATGATAGAAATGGCTCTGTTCAATGTTCGAAGGGTAATAACTCCAAAAGTAGGAAAATCATAGTTACGGTTCTATGTTCTGCACGTCGTCTCATGGTGCCCTACATATCTGTGAAGTTTCGTGAAGATATCTCAAATGGTATCAGAGTTATTGAGCGGACACGAAACTGATAGAAACTGCTATGGCAATAACTTCAAAAGTAAGAAAAGCAGAGTTACAGTTCATATGTTTTGCACGTTGTCTCATGGTGCTCTAGATATATGTGAAGTTTCATGAACATATCTGAAATGGTTCGGAGTTATCGGGCGGACACAAATCTATGATAGAATTGGCTATGTTCTATGTTCAAAGGACAATAACTCCAAAAGTACGAAAATCAGAGTTACGGTTTATATGTTCTGCACGTCGTCTTATGGTTCTCTACATATCTGTGAATTTTCGCGAAAATATCTCAAAGTGTGTAAGAGCTATATAGCGGACACGAAACTAAGAGACGCTTACGGACGGACGGACACTAAAAATTTCGGAGGGTATAACATAATACCCCGCCACTAAAACAGTGGCGGGGCATAAAAAACATAAAGGGTACTATCACATAATGTTTCAAAAATTGAAAATCTTGCTCAATAGAAGAAAGTTGATGGTACGAAAACAAACATACGAAATAGAATTCACAACTGCAATTTAAACTTATTATTATAACAAAGGAAAATATGGCACAAAGTGCCATATCAAGTGACTTGATTGTGGTTGCATTGTACCATTTCGAAAAGGCAATGATATTTCATTATTAAAGCAATTTAGTTATAAACTTTTAAACTAGAATTAAATGAGCACTGGATTTGCAGTATCAAATTCGCGTTGTACATTTTTTTTTGTTTTTCGGCCCCCACCAATCGGGGCTTTAAGAAATAGATGTGCTGTATGATGCTTCCATGCAGAGCTGAAACCGACCGTACACAAGTACTGGTAAACAGCTTAGAGGATCTAAGCCTGCCCAGGTAAAGCGATGCGAGTCGGCCCGTCAATGCCTATAAACCCTATTGGTTTCATTGGGCGACAGGGCTTGAGATGTCATAAAAGTCCCACAAAATTGGAAGTAACGTCTCCAAAATGACCTTCACAGTGTTGACGGGGACGTTAAACCTCAAATCAAACAAACAAAAAAAATTTTTGTTCTTTTCTGTTGAAATCCATAGATTGAATATCCAAATTGACGTGGAAACCTGTGTTGAATTTAATAGAGTTGAATTCGAGCACTGCCTTAGCGAAATAATAAACCGACAAGCACAATCAGCAAAACGACGTGTCTTCGTTATACTTAGCACCCATCTTACCAACATCAAGAACAACGCGTCATTATTATTATTATTATTATTATCGTTTGTTATCATTATTATCATTGCTATTGTTAATTGTTCTTTCCTACAAACAATATTAGCTAGTGTTGATCCACTTTATGTCATCACGTTTATAATAATTATAATAGTAATAGCTGAAGTAGTGGTAGTAGAACAGTGATTGAAGCAGTAGTGGTAGTAGTAGTAGAAGATGTGCGAGTAGTAGCAAGAGAAAATTATTATTACCATCGTTTTGATGATGATTATTATTATCTTTATAGCAGTGTTGAGTTGTAGTAGTTGTAGTAGTGGTAGTAGTAGTAAGAGTATAATTTTTATTGTCATCGTTTTTATTTTTAAAATTATTATTTTCGTTAATATAAGTAGTATCATCAGTAGCGATGGTTTGTTTGTTTGTATTATATTGAGATATTATGTTCCCGACAGCATTATTAGGGTCATTTTGGAGACGTTGCTTCCAATTTGTGAGACCTTTACCCGTAATTATGATGAAATGGCGTCTCAAGCCCTGCCGCCCAAACAACCCAAAAAGTTTATATATAGGGACAGTCCGACTCACATCACTTTGCCTGGACAGGCTAAGACCTCCTAAACGGTTTACCTGTACTCATGTGCGGTCAGTTTCAGCTCTGCGTGGAAGCATCATGCAGCCCAATCTATTTCTTCAAGCCCCGATCGGCTTTATCAAAATTATTATTATTATTATTATAATTATTATTATTATTATTATTATTATTATTATTATTATTATTATTATTATTATAAGTAGTAGTAGTAGTTAATTTTATCCAGTTTTATTTTCATCACATGCTCATGTAAATTTATGTCAAGAAACATAATAAAAAAATATCTTGTGGACAGCTATATATTTATCTTTGTGACTAAAGTGCTACATCTTTTAAGTTAGCATATTGTATTGGGGCCTGCTTTCCTTACACCAAGAAACAAATGTTAAAGATATTTGCCAGAATCGCCTCGGTGAGGCGATTCTAACAAATATCTATAACATTTCTTACTTGGAGTATCAGATAACAAGATTCTTATGGATTCGATATTGGCATTTCCAAACTGATCCATACCCGCGCCGATCGCAAACAAGGTTAAGGATACATTCCATTGAAATTGTCGTTATTACGCTTTTTGTCGATAAAACGAATGTCGGTGTAAAGAGGGTTGACTGTATTACCCAATCAAGCATTCATTACGAGAACACGCCTATATAATTGTGACCCCCTCATACCCCACTTTTATATAGTAAAACTAGGGTTTAAGGGGGTATATACTATTTTTCTTATTTCTGCTCAAAAACATAGATTGTGGGTACTCGATAGAACCGCCTCCTCGAGGCGATTCTATGGAGTCCCTACAATATATGTTTTGAGCAGAAATAAGACAAATATCACAATTTTTCATCTTACAATTTCTAATTTTTGGCCAAAAAATTGGCAATGTATTTGTATAGGCGTGTTTTCGTAATGTAAACATTTTATTTTATTGGACACTTTCCTGTGTGATCTTGGCCGCCGCCCATAGGGGCTTGAAGAAATATATGGGCTGCATGATGCTTCCACGCAGAGCTGAATCCGGCCCGCACACTAGTACTGATAAACCGCTTAGAGGATCTAAGCCTGTCCAGGAATCGCGGTGCGAGGCGGACCGTCCATGCTAATAAACCCTATTGGTTTCATTGGGCCACAGGGCTTGAGATGTCATTTCATGTCATTGTCGGGTAAAAGTCCCACAAAATTGAAAGCAACGTCTCCAAAATGACCTTTACAGTGTTGACGGGGACGTTAAACCTCAAATCAACCAACCAACCTGTGTGATCTTAATCACTCAGACGACGTTTTAGCGGACACGTACTTTTTTTCCTAGACAGTGTGTCCAAATTCTACTCAACCGTCCAATGGTAAAAAGACATTGGACGCTGATATAGTTCACTCAGGTTAAAACTGGTTAAAACGCAACATATAGCCAAACATACGTCATAACACTTTAATATAAGAGATTGGGTAATGATAATAATTCCTCGACAAATTTTCGCGGGCTGTGATCTTATTGCATCAGGTGAGCAAGTCCTTGCCCTTTTCGAATGTATTTTGAGATTATACATTTTTCAAGATAAATTAAGAACAAGAAAAATGCCTAATGGCATTATGGACGGGTTTTTTATTCAGTACAGTTTTTGCATTTTGTTTATCCAAATGTTATGATATTACCTAATATCCTAACCCAGTAACAACTTTTTGTGGAGGCGAGGGAGGGGGGGGGGTTGATTTGTTTATGTGTTTTACGAAGAAAAAAAAAAGGATTTTTTTTTTTCTATTTTTAGCTCTAGTGGCCACTGATTTTAGCAATTTTGAAAAAGGGTCACCTAATGAACATTTCTGTAAAATAATTTTGAAATCGGTCCATTATCCCAGGAGGAGATGTCGTTTAAAGAAATTGTTGACGGACGACAGACATCAACTCACCTTTAGCACTTCGTGCTCAGGTGAGCTAAAAAAAGAACGAAAAAAAAAAAAAAAAAAAAAAAAAGAAAAGAAAAGAAAATTCCATGCTTGTGCATGCATGTATGTATTATTACTAGCAACTATCAGGGGAGGAAGATAATAATTGTTCATATGTGTTTATGGAGAAGAAAAGCAAAATAAAGAAAAAAAGAATGAAAAAAGAAAGAAAAAAAAAAGAACAAAAAAAAAAAAATGTCTCCACCTGGGTTTTAACTCACGCCCCTCAGATTCATAGTCAACAATAGGATTCGTAGTCCAGCACTCTATCCACTACACTGGCATTTGAAAAAAGGTTAACCAAAGGTAAACCTGAAAAAAAAAAACACAAGTTTGAAAAATGACAATTTCCGCCAAAATTTTAATCTTTTGCGCCATTTATGGATAATACATGAAAGCGGTACCTCCACTTATGCATCAGTCCTGATATTAAAACAATCTGCTACAGAATAGATGAAAAATATCACTTTTAAAAAAGGTTAACCAAAAGGTAAACCTGGGACGACGCCCGCCCGCCCACCCGCCCGCCCGCCCGCAGGATGCCCGCCCGCCCGCCCGCCCGCCCGCCCGCCCGGACATCGCTATTTTAAAGGACGGATTTTTCTTAAAAACCCGTCCCAAAAAGCAACCAAACATTATCCTAAACATACGGATATCTGGATTAATTGGTTGGATTGTGAGTTAGAATTAATCATGGTAAACGAGTCATTAGTGTTCCGAGCCATTGAATTTCACTGTAATTTGTCAAGGTATATATTATGAGGGACATTATAAACGCACCGCTGTTGGAAGCTTTCCACTAAATGTTTTCCATAGGCGACAATTAAAACATTTTACCTGCTCCCACAAAACTATACATACAAAACTTTTCAAACCTTACTTGTTTATAAAGCCATCCTAGCCCAACAAGTTAATGAGAAAATATCCACATGTTGATTTGCTCCTTTTCAAGTTACTGTCAACCATGTTTGTTTACCTACTAGAACGGAGTAAACACAAACCAACATTTTTAAAGGAGGTGTGACCATATAAAATCAGCAACAATTTCTTTGAGCTTGCAGATATATTTATAAAACATGCAACATTGTAGTCCCTTATACCTATCATTTTCTCAAATGAAATAAAACATGGGATATATATCCCAAGGAAGCAAGTCTGGTATTTAGAACGCATTTAAAAGCTCGGTCCACAAGTGATAAAACCCGGCACCTCCCAGTATTTAGTGCAATGCTACCTGTATAGCATTTAATTGTACCTAAAATAAGCAATGCTGAAAAAGTCTGAGCACCCGTCAGACTTTTCATGACATGAGTTCTTTATGTCTGCAAATGCTTACAGTGAATATGCAGCCAGGCATGAAAATATTGAGAAAAAATGTTAACCAATTGATGTTTTACCGCCACAGGTTGAAAGAAAAATGTACTCTTTTAGAACTATTCTGAGCCCAATTTTCGCACCCCTTTCGAAAGACTGTGTTCCCAATTGAAATTTAATTAAACCAAAACTACGCAAAAATTGACCGTAGAATAGTCCGTAAGGGAGATAAATCTGCATTAATCCAAACAAGACTCTAGTGTGATTTTCAATTACTGCCAAATTTTAATGAAATTTAAAGCAGATGTTAATCGCTGCTCATGCTTGTGTGTGTGCGTGTGTGTGTGTGTGTGTGTGTGTGTGTGTGTGTGTGTGTGTCCAAAACCAATTTCCTTTCCAGTGTCATTTGCAAAAGTTTCAGCCCTTTGCACAAATCCACGTACAGCATTTACACATTCAAATTGTCCCCCAAAAGTGTAAATTTAAATTGTGCAAGTGAAACATCAATTGGTTGGGTTTTGAAAGGGGTGTCTTCAACAATTGAAGAGTACCTCCATTTTTTGAAAATTTCCAATCATTAAACATCGATAAAAACACCTCTCGAAGGATCGTTTCGTTTTTATTTTATTTTTTATTTTTTACAGTATGCAGTATTTATTCAAAAGCATACATGTGGAAATGTGGCATAAATATCAACTCTTTTTATGCGAAGAAATAACACATTTACATCTTTCTTGAAATTTTCATGCATGGCTACACATCCACTCTAAGCATTTGTAGATTTAAAAAAATCTAACATGAATTTCGTACGAGTGCTTAAACTTTTTTTTAGAATTGTTAATCTTGGGTTAATGACTTATAACTGTTTGAGTTTTACGTCCCACCAACAACTAAGGTCATACGGAGACGGGACCTCGGTTTAAAGACTCATCCGAATGTCTGGAGACGTCCGGTATCGATCCTGCGAACCCTGGTTTACAAGGCGAGTACCGTAACCACTACACCACGGAGGCTTCTAATCTTGGGTTAAACTATACTCGTATGATATAGTGTTTGTTTTTTCAAAATCCCTAAGTAAATAAACATTTTTTTTTTGGTTGAAGGATAAAAAAATAATGTAGATAATATTGAAATACAGAATTGGGGATCGCGTTTAGGTAAGAAGGAAAAAATATTTGTCAGAAGTGGGATTCGAACCCACGCCCACATTCGTGGACCAGAACACTCTTTGGAAAGGTAATTGACCTTGAGTCTGGCGCCTTAGACCACTCGGCCATCCTGACATAAGAACGATCAGATATCTACATGCATCCCCTTTTAAGTCTCATTCCAATCCCTAATCTACATGCACGACGTTACATAATTATTTTTAGGAAGTGTCTGCTGACAGCCGGCTGGCACCAGACTTTTAGGTCTAGTGACAGCCGGCTGTCACCAGACCTAAAAGTCTGCTGACAGCCGGCTATAATATTTGTTCAACAATAAGCATATTCTTCACCATTAAACTAATCGTCTTTTATGGGACACTATACTACTAACAGAACTTTGTTGAATAGTGAAGGATGCAATATTTTTTTTATGTGTACTTGTAATTTTGGTCAAACTAAGTGTAACAATAATGCTGCAATAAATTTGCAGCTTAGAAATAATAATCAGTAAATCGCAAGAAGGATATTTCTAGGCATATCACCAGCAGAACTTACAAGTTCCAACCTGTGGATAAAGTTGGGCTTAGGCTTAAATCCATCGCTGGTGCTTTGCAGTGGGGTGGGATTGGGGTGGGGTGGGGGGGGGTGGGGGGGGGTGGGGGGGGGGGCTGATAGGCACACACTGCATCTGGGTTTGAACAAAGATAACATAGAAGACAGATGCTGCAATTGTAATATAATGGGAACTCAACTGGTGATTCACTAGATGGGGAAGTCTCCTGGAATAAAGTGCATGCTACAAAAATCCACCTAGTTGAAGAACAAATACAGGTCCTAGCCAAGGGGCTTGCCGCTTTCAGCTACATATAATAAAGAAAATAAACAGTATTTTTCATAAGAAAAGTATGCCCCCACTAGGCACTATAAATATGATCCTAATAACTGTTTGGCTTGAAAATGAGGACCGGCTCATTTAGGCTTTGTTATGTTGCCATGACAAACAAACTGGCATAGTGGGTAGGAGCATTTACTCTTAAGACTTAAGCATTAGGTCTCACACTGCTGTGGGCTGTGGTTCGAGTCTGGCTCAGGTCATGACTTGTGTGTCGCCAAGTTCTGCAAGGGAAGGTCAGGTGTTTTTCTCTGGGTACTCCAGTTTCCACCAACTAACAGTTCGCTCAAAATAATCTTGAAATACCCATGAATAAAAAAAAAAAAAAAAAAAAAAAAAAAAACAAGGGGAGAGGGACATGTATTAGATGCGGATCCTGTCTGCATTGATGTCAGCGACTCAGCATGACCTGTTTGAGGCGCTGTATCACCTGAACCTATTGCGACCAAACTTACATGGTTATATCACTAGGATGGAGGAGTGTCATTACGTTTTGATGACCTTTTATAAATGTACCTTATTTTCAAGGGCACATGCCCCTAAAAGCTGTCATTTTGGACCAAAAAGGTCTAGTCTGCACACAAAAATAAATAAATCAATGAATTTTGGTCAATCTTCATAACCACCTACCAAACCAACCAAAGGTTTGATTACTCCAGATTTTGGGGACCTTGACCTAGTTTTCAAGGTCATTAGCTCCTGAAAACTTAACGTTCAGCCCAAAATGGCTTTTCTGTATCCCAACTCATGAAAAAATAGCCATCGGAAGTGATGGCAAATCCCCCGACCAAAGCCAATATGGCCTTCAGAAGATTGTTCACCAATAGAAAGTGCACCAGAATTAAACCAGCAATATATCACAGAAGTATTCGAGTTATTGCCATCACAAAGATTATACTGTCAGGGGAGATAACTAAAAAACCAGGGCGCTCAGAATTGTGGTTCTTGCGCATGACATGCCTGCTTAAGCTCATGTATTTCTGTACGAAGTACCATCAATATGTCTCAAGGGGTATTGGAGATATGGTGATCACAAGCTGGTCATACTGTTATATTAGAAGGGTAGATAACTCAAATACCACAGCACCAACATTTGTGGTTCTTGCACATGACACACCTTCTGTACCTTGTATACAATTGTGCCAAGTTCCTTCAATATGTCTCAAAGGGTGTTTGAGTTATGGCCATCACAAGGTTATATTGTCAGGGGAGATAACTCAAAAACCAGTTGGAAATTCTGAGCATGACACACCTGCTTAACCTCATGTACATCTGCATCAAGTACCAACAATATGTCTCAAAGGGTATTGGAGGTACGGTGATCACAAGGTGGTCATACTGTTATATGGGAAGGGGATATAACTCAAATACCATAGCATCCAGAGTTGTAGTTCTCAGGCATGAAGTGTCGTCGCGACCTTGTATACAATTATGCCAAGTCCCATCAATATATCTCGAAGGCTATTGGAGTTATGGCCACCAAAAGGTTATATTGTCAGGGGAGATTATTAAAAAAACCAGGGCACCCAGAGTCATGGTTCTTGCACGTGACACACCTGCTTCACCACATGTACAACTGTACCAAGTACCATCAATATATCTCAAAGAGTATTGGAGATGTGGCCATCACAAGGTAGTGATTCTATTTTATTGGAAGGGGAGATAACTCAAAAACGATGGCACCAGGAGTTGTGGTTCTTGTGCATGACACACTGTCTCGGCCTTGTGAACAACTGTGCCAGGTACCATCAATATATATTAAAGGGTATTGGAGATATGGCCATCACAAGGTAGTCACTCGATTTTATTGGACGGGGAGATAACTCCAAAACTATGGCAACCAGAGTTGTGGTTCTTGTGCATGACACGCCGTTCCAGCCTTGTGAACAACAGTGCCAGGTACCATCAATATATCTCTAAAGGTATTGGAGATATGACAATCACAAAGTAGTCATTCTATTTTATTAAAAGGGGAGATAACTCAAGAAGTATGCCATCCAGAGTTCTGGTTCTTGCGCATGCCTTGTGAACAATTGTACCAAGAACCGTCAATGAATTTCAAAGGGTATAGGAGTTATGGCCATCACAAGGTTGCGTCTACGGACGGACGAACGGACGGATGGACGCCAGGCTGATCGCTATATCCCCCGAACCTATTCGGTCGGGGATAAAAATTGATGAATTTTGGTCTAACTTGGTTCATTTCTAGTTCTGTAATTGGAACAGGAGATATGGTGAAGATAAGCAACAATTGAACTCTGTTTTGACCCTTGCGATCTTGAAAAGTAGATCCAGGTCATCAAAATCTATTCGGCTGGAATTCATTATTTGGTTCAGGAGATGTGCAAATTGGGGAAAAGTTGGAATTTTTGAAAATATGTTGGGCCCTTTTGACCTTGAAAAGTAGGTCATGGTCATCAAAATTTAGTCAAGTATTTTGTGTGTTGAACTGATAATAGACCATATTAGACTAGAGATCATCGTTTGGTCCAGAAGACATACAACAGAATCTTTGTTTTGTCTGGCTGTGTTGAGGTTATACATCCCTGTCAATACTATTAAGGTCATTTTGGAGATGTTGCTTACAAGTTTTTGGAACTTTTGCCTGACATGTAGATGAAATGACATCTCATGCCCTCAAGCCCTACCGTCCATAGAAACCGCTAAGCTTAAAGGAGCGGTCCGACTCACATTGCCTTTTCCTGGGCAGGCTTAGACTTGAACGGTCCACCAGTACTCAAATTCGATGGATTTCAATGGAAACGTCATGTAGCCCAGTCTATTTCTCTAAGCCCCAATGGAGTTGAGTCAGTGTCATAAAACTTAGTCACTGTCATTTCTGTTCTTAGTGATGTGCTTAGTACAATATGTGGAAGACCTTGCCCACTACCCTATAATAGTTCCCCATCCCCTTTGCTGAGCGACAAAATTATTATTGACTCATTTGGCAAGTTCTTCCATATATTGTACTTCTTTTTGACTCTATCAAGCTGATTGGCCCCCGCCCATCACGGCTCGATGAAATAGATGGACTGCATGATGTCCATGCAAAGCTGAAACCGACCACATACAAGTAATGGTAAACCGCTTAGAGGATGTTAACCTGTCCAGGCAAAGCATTAGAGTCGGACCGCCCATGCCCATTGGGCTACAGGGCTTGAGATGACATTTCATCTGTATGTCAGGTAAAGGTCCCACAAAATTGGAAGCAACATCTCCAAAATGACCTACACAGTGTTGACAGGGACCTTAAACCTCAAATCAAACAAACTACCGAGCTGATATAAAAGAAGTTTTAACAAGAACAAGCAAAGCTGGGAGGTGCAAAATTAACAAAGTCCAAATAAAGTGACATATTTTTGCATAGTTTGGCAGCATACCAAAAGATTTCCAAACCTTACCAGTTGTATGCCTCAGCCTTTAGTTTAGAATTTGTTAATAAAAGACCACGGACCAGACCGATATCATTTGGATGAACCCCACCCACCCAGACCTCCCCATGAAATATTAGCTAAATTATATACAACTAATAATAACTTTTCAATTCAATTTTCACTATATAACAAAAATTTAGAAAGAAGTAAAGTATCTCATGAAAAAGAATAATTTTAAAAGTGGAAAAGAAATACAAATGTACTTACTATTGAACAATTTTTATTGCTGGCTGTCAGCAGACTTTTAGGTCTGGTGACAGCCGGCTGTCACTAGACCTAAAAGTCTGGTGCCAGCCGGCTGTCAGCAGACCTCGCCTTATTTTTAAGTCTCATCTTTTCAGTCTGCAAGAAGGACATTGCTCCTTTTTAACCGATTGCATGCGGAAACCCCCTAAAGGGATACCTTGGCAAGTTGTGCAGGCCTAGATCAGACGACGCAGAACGCGGCGTCTGATCAGGGCCTGCACTTTTTGCTAACATAATTTTCCGTCAAAATTAGAATATGACAAATGGACTTGTCCAACATATAGCAATGGAAGAGTCCACTAGTATACAATGGGTTAAGCAATGAAAAGAAACTGTGATTCATTCTGCAATAAATCACAGTACGGAAGAGAGTGACTCGAAAACCCACCGTTTCATGACGTCACTTCTAGATTCTTTGACGTTGGGTGGTGAAACGTCATTTTCTCGCATCGAAAACGTTACAAACGGACATAAATACATGTGTTACAGTCACAAATGTTGGCAATATTTCTTCTAACAATGGTGAAAGGGTGGATGAATGTGAAGAAAACTACAACATTGTTGTCGATTTTCAATGTGTTATTATTAAAATAGATTAGCTCTGACGTTAGCAGTGACTTATTGAGTAATATACCATAGTTTGTCGGTCAATTGAAAGTAGATAAACTCTCGCTTCACGCTCGTGATTTGATCTCATTTACAACTGATCTCCAAACTTGATTTATCTAGAGCTGATGTACGATACGGAGTCTATGCCAAGAGAGGATGAGAACCTATACAAACTTTTTGGGTGGGGCTAGATAAAAACATGCATTGGGTATTTACCAGAGTCAATAAAAAACAAGTCTCACTTATTTCTGGGTGAGATCGATCTCTTCTTTTTCGGTGTAATTGCCCTATGTACCAACGCTGTTCCAGTGGCATCAGCCCACAACTGAAGAAGCCAGGGTTCTTGTCTCCCTGCCGCCAAGACTTCTTCGTTGGACCGGAAATGACGTCAACAGATATCCTTTTTCAAGTTTGGGAATAGGAAATAGTGACTATGAGCTATGTCCGGAGAATATTAGATCGTACCCATTCCGCTCAGCAGCATCCATTGCAGTTTATCAAGCGTGGACTCTTGCATTGTCCTGTTGTAGCAGAATCCCCTTGGAGTTTACCTCGGCGTTTTTCACGGATCGCAGATCTCTCAGTTGGCTGAGCAAATTTGCATAATACAGTCGAACTTCAATGGCTCGAACATCTTTGGGACCTCGAAAATCTATTCGAGACAGGGGTAGTTCGAGCCACTGAGGTGACTGCCAGGCGGCATAACAAGATACTTTTAGACATCTTTTCGGTGTTCTAAAATGAAAATGTATGCTGTGTGTACTTATAAGAATCGCCTCATCGAGGCGATTCTAATGAGTACACACAGCATACGTTTGCAAGATAAAATACTAAAATCTCCTTAATCATCTCCCACTATTTCTTATGTAGAGGACTTCGCTAGGGGCTCAAGAACGGGTTCGACACATCCATTGTAAACGAGCCAACGGTGTTCGAGCCATCGAAGTTTTACTGTACGTACCTGTTACTGTACATTTCTTTGCTTGAAAGTCCAACATAATAACGCCTTGTGCGTCTCAAAATACAGTTGCCATCATTTTGTCAGCAGAGGGTTGCGTTTTGAACTTCTTTATCCCGGAGACCCCGACCCTACCCACTGGCGACTTTGAGTTTTATTTTCTGGCTCTTTTTAATGGACCCAGGTCTTATCTACAGTCACCAGACGCAAAAGAAAATCGTCTTCAAAACGCTTCAACAATGCGCTGCAAACTAATGCTCTGGTTGCCATTTGCTCGTCACTATGGGGTTTTTTGACCCAACGGGCGGTGAGCTTGCGCATACCCAAGCGGTCATGTAAAATTGTTGAAACGCTGCTATTTGAAATGTGTAGTGCATTCGTTATTTTTTCAACCTTAATTCGCCTACCAGAGTACACCAGATCCCGTACGTTGTTACACATTTCTTCATCGGTAGCATCTGAATAGCGTCCAGACCTGGTTTCGTCTTGTAGAGACGTTCTACCGCGTTTGAATTCCGCAACCCAGAATTTAACTTGTGCATACGATGAACATTGATCAAGCTAATCAACCATAAAACGCAAATGTCCCAAACAAGCCTTGGGCCCATCCGCACTTTTCAACATTTTGCTGGAAAAACGAAGAAAAAATATCTGTCAGTAGTGGTGGTATCCGAACCCACGCCCACATCCGTAGACAAGAACACTCTTGAGAGAGCGCCTTAGACCAGTCGGCCATCCTGAGAACTGACAGGCATCACCTTTCCGTTTATAACTGAAAATGGCAAACTGAAAATGACATACATGAAACCACCGAAATAAGTACAAGTACAACTCTCAAAGATGTGATAATGAATTCTAGCTATAGCTTTGTTGTTAACGTCCTCATCAACACAATATAGGTCATTTTGGAGACGTTGCTTCCAATTTTGTGGGACTTTTGCTCGACTTTGAGATGAAATGACATCTCAAGCCCTGTCGCCCAATGAACCAATAGGGTTTATAAGCATGGACGGTCCGACTCGCAGCAATTTGCCTTAGATCCTCTAAGCGGCTTACCAGTAGTCGTGTGCGGTCGGTTTCAGCTCCGCGTGGAAGCATCATACAGCCCATCTGTTTCTTCAAGCCCAAATGGGCGGGGTCGTTTTCACATTCATCACGAAAACACGCCTATATAATTTTGACCCCCTTGAACCCCACTTTTATATAGTAAAACTGGGGTTTCCGGGGGTATACCTTATTTTCCTTATTTCTGCTCTAAAATATAGATTGTGGGTACTCGTTAGAACCGCCTCGATGAGGCGATAAAGATGGCAATGTATTTGTATGGCGTGTTTGAGTAATGGAAAGGTCTTTCTAAATTATACCTATGATTTATGAGGTCCTACCGGTCTACAGGGTAGAACGTGTTTGATTGTGTGTTCTTTTCTTTTGAATGAAAAATTGAACTTTATATACGAAGCTAATCGACCGTGGCACAAGACGCAAATGTCTGTCTTTCGGCCGTTTCCAACATTTCGCAAGAAAAACGAAAAACTTTGTCAGAAGTGGGATTCGAACCCACGCCCACATTCGTGGACCAGAACACTCAGCTTAAAGGTAGTTTCACCTTGAGTCTGGCGCCTTAGACCACTCGGCCATCCTGACATTCGACTGTTGACACCGTTCTGCTTATATCTCTCTCTTTAATGTGTAAATGAAAATGACTTATTTTATGGTGACTTTGTATATAAATTCAGAAAAGTATATAACCGCAATGACTGCAGCACCCAATATCATTCTTCGATATAAAAAGATTGGGTACAACATATATGTTATACGACAGACTGCATGAATGGTAGTAAACCCAATCACGGTTGACAACTTTGCTTCCCTCTTTAATTGCACGCCGGTGGGTCAGGCCTCAGATTCTATGTCGGTTCCAACGTAAAGGCTTATGTTGATTGGTACCTGATGCTCTGTCTCTGGTCGGGCCCATCGGAGTCTAACTGTTGGTATTCTTTTGCTCCAGCATTTCAGTGGTTTCTTGCTGTCGACTCCTCACTGTTGTTTCATCTCTGTGGTTATTTGACTTTTGTGTTATACGACAGACTGCATGCATGGTAGTAAACCCAATCACGGTTGACAACTTTTCTTCCCTCTTTAATTGCACGCCGTTGGGTAAGGCCTCAGATTCTATGACGGTTCCAACGTAAAGGCTTATGTTGATTGGTACCTGATGCTCTGTCCCTGGTCGGGCCCATCGGAGTCTAACTGTTGGTATTCTTTTGCTCCAGCATTTCAGTGGTTTCTTGCTGTCGAGTCCTCCCCCCCCCCCCCCACCCACCCCCAAGGCGGGTTTTCTGTCGCGGTTTATTTTTGTTACGGTTTGTCTTTGGATGTTTGTATCGCTTATATTATTTTATTTTGGATAGCCTACTGGCCATTTTGTGACAAAGTAACTGTCCTTTTGGCTTTCCGCTTTTGATGTTTCCATTGGGGCCTGTTGTTTTATGTTTGTGTTTCTTTCCCTTTTGATGTCTCTGATGGGAGCTGTGGGTTAATTGTATCGATTCCTGATCATTGCCTCTACGTCTACTTTGTATTTGTTACTGAAAATGGCATCCATGAAACTAACAACTTTCTAAGATGTGCTAACAATAAAATTCTAGCTATAAAGGTTGTTTGTTTGTTTGATTTGAGGTCCTCATCAACACTATATAGGTCATTTTGGAGACTTAGCTTTCAATGATGTGGGACTTTTACCCGACATTGATCCGCCCCGCCCATCGGGGCTGGAAGAAGTAAATGGGCTGCATTTTGCTTCCGCGCAGTGCTGACAAAGACCGCACACGAGTCCTGGTAAACCACCTACGCCTGTCCGGATAAAGCGGTGCGAGTCGGACCGTCCATGCTTATAAACCCGTTTTGTTTCATTGGGCGACAGGGCTTGAGATGTCATTTCAAATAAATATCGGGTAAACGTCCCGACATCACCAAAAGCACGTTTATTTTGTTGACGAGGACGTAAAACCTCAAATCAATCAAACAAACAAATACCCGACATTGAGATGAAATGACATCTCAAGCCTTGCCGCCCACTGAAACCAATCGGGTTTATAAGCATGGTTTGTCCGACTTGCACCACTTTGCCTGGGCAGGCTTAGTTCCTTTAAGCGGTTACAGTACTCATGTGCGGTCGGTTTCAGCTCTACGTGGAAGGGGGCGGGGCGGGAGTATAAAGGTTGCCTCTGGAAACAAATACGGGCATACTAATTACAAAAAAACGCCTATTCAAATATACTGAAAATGTTACCACCAAAACAAATTTCAGATAAACAAAAATCCTGATATTCATATAACGAGTACCCACAATCTATGTTTTTGAGCAGAAATAAGAAAAATAGTATATATACCTCTGTATACCCTAGTTTTACGACACAAAATGACCTTTTACAGTGTTGACGGGGACGTTAAACCTCAAATCAAACAAACAAAAGTGGTGTTTAAGTGGGTCAAAGCTATATAGGCGTGTTTTCGTGATGTCATTCATATACATCACGAAAACAAGCCTATATAATTTTGACCCCTTGAACCCCTCATTTATATAGTTAAACTGGGGTTTACAGGGGTAAAACTTATTTTTTTCTTTTTTCTGCCCTAAAATATAGAGTGTTAGACTCGTTAGAACCGCCTCGATGAGGCGGTTCTAACAAGTGCCCACAATCTATATTTTGAGCAGAAATAAGAAAACCATCACAATTTTTCCTCTTAAAATATCCCTTTTTTCGGCAGTAAAGTTTTCAATGTATTTGTATAGGTGTGTTTTCGTAATGACACAGGTAAGTGCCTTCTTTTGTTCTGCAAATTTGTGCTGTTTTCCTTTTTTTCTGCTGTAAACAACATCTAGGCGGTTCTTACGAGTACCCACAATCTCGTGGGCGGTTCTAACAATCCATTACGAAAGTCCGCCAATACATATACATTGTAACCTTTATCGCCGAAAAAAAGAGAAAATTTTAGGACGAAAAATTGTGATATTTTTCATATTTCTGCTCAAAATATAGATTGTTGGTACTCGTTAGAACCGCCTCATCGAGGCGGTTCTAACGAGTACCCACAATCTATATTTTAGAGCAGATATAAGAAAAATAAGGTTTACCCCTGCAAACCCCAGTTTTACTATATAAAAGTGGGGTTTGAGGGTGTCAAAATTATATAGGCGTGTTTTCGTGATGCTGGACGGCAAATTACACATGTGAACACAAAAGCGTTCAAAGTAGAAGTAAAACAAAGATCAGGAATCGATACAACTCCGATGAAGTACCTTTCAATGAATCTCTTTGCATCAAGTTAGTTTGACAAACAAATGTCATCCATCAAAGTTGTCTAAAACTGGATCAAGCAATACTGATTGATTGGTCTTATTGTGGCAAGCACTTTTTCCCAATTTTAAGATCTGATTGGCTTTCGAGATGTATTCTGATTGGACACTGCAGTGTCTTCAATGAAATATACAACACTTTGTGTTTTGAATTTATTCCTGTCTTGCAGTTGACTGACAGGATGTAAGGAAATATTGAATTACACATCAAATCAAAATGAAATGAAGCTCATCAAAGTTTGAACGGATTTGTGTCCACAGGTGTAATACAGTTCATTATTAATTGACTATCCTGTATTGATCGGAGGTCATCCGTATTAACACCAGGTCAACCAATATTAACTGAGGTCAAGTGAGGTAAAAAAATCAATAATAATGTTTTTTAATCGTGTCAATTAATAAAATTGTCATTAATCAAGTAATTTCGTATTGTCCCAGTTACAGGTCCTCGGTCAGCTGCATCGGGCCAATGCAGCAGACCTCGGACCTGTGCCTGGGCCAATACGAAATAATTTGATTAATAACATTATATTATCAATTGACTATACTGTATTACACCAGGTCATCCAATATTAACCGGTGGTCAAAAGTCATAAACCATGTTTTTTTTATTGCGTCAATTTATAAAATTGTCATTAATCAAGTAGTTTAGTATTGGCCAAGTTATAGGTCCTCGGTCAGCTGTATTGTCCTCGGCCTCCAACCTCCGGTCAATACAGCAGACCTCGCACCTGTAACTGGGCCAATGCGAAATTATTTGATTAATAACCTTATAATACAGATAAAATCCCAGATTGTAGTTGTATCTTGGACCCCAGTGGAGTGGTCCTTAACGAAGAAATTGAGAAAGTTGAGAATAGAGCTGCTAGATTTGTAACAGGCAGTTACTGCTTTGAAACTGGGAGCATGACTGGAATACTTGGAAAATTAAAATGGGAGTCTCTCAAGAAAAGGAGAAAAGACAGTAGGCTAATCCCTTTATACAAAGGTCTAAAGGGTGCTGCCAGCATTCCAACAGATGACCTTGTTCCCCCAGCTAGACACTGTAGAAATCACCATTCGTTGGCATTTCAGACCCTTACTGCAATAACTGACATTTATAAAGAGTCGTTCTTCCCCAGAACCATTAGAGATTGGAATGCCCTTCCCGATTCGATTATTTCGACAGCTGTAGGTGCTGATGATTGTATAGCTAAATTTTCCTCTTTTTTTAGAGCTAGGGACTAACTTCCCACATCACAGGTCCTGGTGTATGAATGTCATTTGACGTCTCACCAGTAACAATTCTGATTTTGATGTAAAATGAACTTGACACTTTCCTCAACCGTGACCTTTTTTGTCTGCCGTCTAGTCCAGTTTATCACGGGAGACTTCCAAAACATTTTGGATCATTGATTCAAGTGTTAAATTAAGAAAAAATAGGATGGGCCTAACTGGCCTGGCCAAATAATAATAATAAAAATAATAATAATAAACACTTGTATTCTCTATACAATTTTCAATTATTTATTGTATTCCTTGCTTCCAAAGTATTACCTATTTGTAGAACATATTGCACGTCTGCAAATAACATTACGATAACATAGTTTTCACATCTCCAAAATGGCTACTACCGATGAAAATCCCTGATAATTTTCTTATTTATATTGCAAACATAGGTTGTGGGTACTCGTTAGAACCGCCTCTAAAGTTTTCTCTATATAAAGTTGGGTTTAGGGGGGTGTTCATGTCACGGACTTGTTCACGTGATGAGGATAAGAGCATGAAGAATTGCTCGGAAAGCTTCCATCTAAAATATTAAGGGGAATAGATACACCTTCAGGGGCGGCAACTCTTCAAAAAGTATTTTTGTCTCCCATGTCAATAGAGATCAATTCTTAAAAAACAAGAATATGCTCCTGGTGAGCATTGTTTTTTTTTTCCTTTAAGAGTATACCACTATTTCCGTGGGACAGGGCTTATAGAAAGGCAAACAGGAAGTTTCGAAAGTTGTAACCCTTTGTAAAATGGCGGAAAAAATCTGCCGGGTGTTCCCATCCCACTTAAGAGGGCTTCCCACACCTTTTTGTACCGAATGGAATCTTCCTCCTTATATATAGCAGTTGTCCATTTCAAAATTTAGGGGTGTCAGGTTGTATTTTCATAAAAAAAATATATTTGGAAAATGACTGAACTTTAGCAAACAATGGAGGCCCTGATCAGTCTGCGGCGTCTGAGCCTGCACTGTTTGCCAAGGTACCCCTTTAGGGGTTTCCGGTATTAAATGGGTGAAACACCACTTTACGAGGACTGTTCAAATATGAATGCAACTAAGCACATAAAAATGATTCCGTAATAGATTTCGATGAAAAATTTATTTTGTTCCCTCAAAGTATTCCCCTTTAACAGATATACAAACTTTCAGTCTTCTGATCCAATCATTGAATGCATTTTGGTAGTCTTTTCGAGGTATACTATGAAGGCACTGGAATATTGCAGAATCGAGGTGTTTGCGCTGTACAAATTTTCGACCAGAAAGGTATTTTTCAGCCGCGGGAACAAAAAAAAGTCACACAGGGCAAGGTCAGGGGAATACGGTGGGTGAGGGAGTTCAACAACCTTTTCCTGCTTCAGATAGCCTTGCACAATGAACGCCGTGTGCGATGACGCATTGTCATGTAGCAATCTGACATTGGCCAAACCAGTTGCGGGTCTTCGTTCTTTGAAATATTTCTTCAATTTTCGAAGAACTTTATTCTTGTAAAACTTCGCATTTACAGATTTGCCTTTAGGCACAGCAAACTGAATAGCAGGACCCTGATTTGAAAAGAATATGGCATACATTACCTTCTTGACGCTCATGGTCCGCTTTGCAATGCATGGTCTTTTGCAATTCTTTGTTGCCCATATTTTGTTCTTAATCTTTCGTTTTTGCTCAAAAAAGTGAACCCATGTCTCGTCACCTGTGACGACATTAGCGAAAGATCGTGCATTGTAATTTGGAAACTTTTTGAGTAACTTCTTGGCGCACTGAACGCGTGTCTGTTTCTGCTCATCTGTCAACAGATGGGGAATCCATCTAGCACATATCTTTCTCATTTTCAAATCCCGTTTCAGAATTGTATGAGCTGCTCCTAATGAGATGCCAACCATACTAGCTATTTGCCTAGTGGTGTATCGTGCATCGGTAGCAACCATTTCTTTCACTCTAACGACCATCTTGGCAAATGTTGCTCTTTTCGGCCGACGATCATGTGGTGCATCTTCTGTTGAGCCTAGCCCACAGCTGAATTTCTTACACCAACAAAAAACTGTCGGAAAAGACATTTCATTATGCCCATAAATCGAACATATTTCATTAAAAATGTCTTTGCACCGTATACCAAGAATACAACGATTCTTAATATAGGGCCGTATTTCAACGGCGTACTCTGACCTTCTTCCAACCATGTTTTGTATGGGGGTGTACTTTGTTCTCAAAACAAGGTGCATGTGGGTCTTTTTTTGTTTTCGTTACATGCACGCGTCAACAGGGTAGTTTTTCATGGTTTTAAATGAAGTTTGTGTGTGTCCCGATTGCTATTAAATTAGAGTGCACCTGAATAGATAGATAATTGAAACTGAAGCAGGCATTATAATGAGCAAACATTATAAACTGATGGCTTTTGAATTAAATCTGTAAGCATTGGATGTTTTTACTGTTTCATAACTATGCATTGGTAATGCTTTTATTCGCATATTATTGATTCATTTGAAATTTTAATAGTAAAAATATATGGCCACGCCCAGTGTATAGGTGTTTATTCGAACATATGCACTCGATGAAGTCTAAAACCAGTCTATACACAAATTATCCGGGGACCAACTTTTCTCACAACTTACATGTACGCCCAGTTAAGAATCAGATAAGCTTGCGCATCACTATAGTCTGACCAGAGACTTCTCTTGCTGCATGAAGGAGCATTGGGCCCTTAGCTATCCTTAAACCGCACACCGAATACTCTGATCAGACTGTGTGGATGCGCATGATGATCTGAGTCTTCGCTGGGCGCACATGTCTTAATGTAGATTTTGTCGTGCGCTGGCTCAAATATAGTCGGAATACAATCTTTCGTAAATTCATGGGGAAGCTCTTGGACAATTCCCTTCCATGTACCGTACAGCGAGGACTCAGATCAGACTGCGCGGATGCGCAGACTGATCTGAATCTTCACTGGGCGAACATGCTCGATAATCTCGTTTTGCTTGGCACGGCCCAAGTATGATCAATGGCAACTTCAGCCGCATGCGATCTGTGAAGACTCAGATAAGTCTGCGCATCCGTGCTGTCTGATCAGAGTCTTCGCTGTACGCGCATGTGCAAAGATCCATATTTGCTTAGCGCGGCTCCTATGAACCATATGCTTTATTCATTAGCCGGAAAATGCGTTTTGGTACCATTCTATGTTGGCTCATTTGACACAATGCGACAATGAGTATTTGGAACTGTTCTATGCTGTTGCACAGGAAGCAACATTTGTTTTAAATGCGTTAAGGTGTGGTGTTTTGGATCTCCTGTGCTGTCGCTCTTGAAATGCAGGGCGTTTATAAGCAATGCTCTTTGTTGTTGCTTTTCTCTGTTTGTAGCTGGGCCTTTGGCTCCTACTTAGTTGATTGATCGCTAGGATAAAATACTTACATGCGTGTGCAAAAAAAAAAAAAAAAAAAAAAAGAAAGAAAAAAGAAGATATTTCACGGTTTTATTCTAGTTGCAATTTGCATTTTTTTTCTGGTGATTTTTTTTTCCTTATTTTTTTTTCCAGACATTACGAAAACACGCCTATAAAATTACAGTGTAAATTTTACCACCAAAAAAAAAAAAAAAAAAAAGATAAAAAATTGCGATATTTTTTTCTTAAGAAAAATAAGGTTTTACCCCTATAAACTCCAGTTTTACTATATAAAAGTGGGATTCAAAGGTGTCAACATTATATAGGCGTGTTTTCGTGATGCATGGTGCTTCTGAGTACCCACACTTTTTGTTTTGGATGGAACCAAGGACAATAATATATACTATCACGCTTACAGTTCCGTGACATGAACACCCCGTAAACCACACTTTATACAGAGAAACGTGGGGTTTACAGGGCATACATATTTTCGTTATTTTTGCCACGACACCTAGATTGTGGGTACTCGTTAGAACTGCCACCTTTAGGCTGTTCTAACGAGCTCTCACAACCTATGTTACCCATACATGTAGCTTGTGGGTACTCGTTAGAACCGCCTCCTTGGGGTGGTTCTAACGAGCGCTCACAACCTATGTTACGACTAGAAATAAGAAAAGAAAAAGAAAAAGAAAATCATCTGAAAAATGCGAGTTTCGGCAATATGACAGACGCCATTTTAGCAGGCGGGTGTCCAATGAATTAAGTTTTCCGTAACGCGGGGTTACAAATATACTCAGTACATGGACTTCTTGAGTTGATATCTACATGCAGAACCACAGATTATATGAGCCTCGCCAAGCGAATTTGTGTCTTCGAACATTCCGTCATGACAAATTTTAACTGGGCATGCCCAGCCTTTCAGAGGGGCCAGGGATATGGCTTTCTGTTTGAAGGTTCCTCTTGATTCACTGCTTGTATGAGCGAGCAGCGAAGGTTCTGGCGAGACTGCGCGGATGCGCAGGCTCGCCTGAACCTTCGCTGCTCGCATAGGCGATAAGTACCAAAATCGCTTGACGGGGCCAATATGTCTTTTACGAGATGCGAGAGAGTTTTTTTAACCTCCTTATGGACTTTATCCCAGATATTTTACCAGAGGATGACTCTGTTTGTGGACACAATGGGGAATTTAAAGTGCACGCCGACTTTCACTTCAATTAATTATTTTTAAACATTGACATGAACCTAAAATTAAGCGAGATTGGAAGAAACACTGTTTTTTATAGACAATAAGAAGAAAATATGATTGAGGGTTTTGTGTTTATGAATGAAGATAACACTGTCCTTGATGAAGAGGTAAAGTTTAATTTATTAACCACAGTCCAATATGTAATTTTATCATATGACGTCGCATGTGAGAATTAATAACGCCATGTAATAAATTCGATACTCCACTTAGTTTAAACTTTTATTTCATTTGTATACTTTAAACAATACAATTCATAAGAGTACATATAGAAACAGTACATACAAACGGGATCCAGAAGAAAGTCATTAGACTTCTATTGAATCTGTATCCCATACAAAAGTATATCAGTGCAACTTACTAGTGATCTGAGTCATAATCAAAATATTATGAAAAATGTATTGTGATTTAATACTATTTGTAACAACTTTAAGGTCTAAACTTAATAGCTGAAAACAGCATGATAAAACTTGTCAATATACATATACATGTATAAGTGTATCAGGCTCCACGGGGGAAGGGTGGAAATAAGCTACTATACTGAATTTGATCTTGGTCTTTATCTCGTACTCTTTAATGAGAAAGAAGAAAAGTAGAAAAGTACGTCGTCAGTCCAAGAAAAGCATTTATCGTTCATGGTTTCAAAACAAAGTTATCAATTTATTGAAAACGTTTTGACTTCAGTATATAGTCATGTACAGCGAGGACGATGGTGTTGTTTTGATCGAGTGAGAGAGAAGGATCCCCATTAAGCAGGATATTTAAATTTGGATTGCAGATTACTGACACACGGCTGAAAAGTTCACGCCTAAGTTCGGTATACTGTTCACATGCTAAGAGATAGTGGTGCGTGTCCTCTACGGATCCACAAACACACCGAGGGGAATCAACAATGTTCTTAGAGAACAAATGCTGACGTAAAGAACTACATTTAGTTCTTAGCCTAGAATGATAGATCTGACCGCGTCTTTTACCTGTGAAATAGTATCGAGGTGGTATAGTAACATTCGTATTTAGCCTAGTTTTAAATATATTTAGACTGGGCGAGTTGCGGGTGTCCTCAGGGAGTTCATTCCATTCTCGGACAGCTGATGGCAAGAAAGACTTATAGTAAAGTTGTGATCTTGTGTGTAGAGTATGGAGATCATTAGCATTTCGTAATGGATATGACGATGTACTACCAACGGTAGGTGGAACAAGTGAACAAGGATATTCAGGAGTAATGTCATTATGCATTTTATAGAATAAAGTGAGTTTGTGTTTTTGCCTTCTGGACGCCAGTGTTTCCCAGCCTGTTTCTAACAAAAGAGAATTAATTGATACCAGTTTCGTTGCACCAGAAACTATTCGTGCAGCTTCGTTTTGAATTTTTTCTAACTCATTCGCTTCGTATTGTGCACAGTTATTCCATACAACGTCGGCATATTCTAAAAGGGGGCGTATAAATGAATAATATATTGACTGGAGAGAATTCCGATCTAACTGAAATTTTAGTTTCCGCATAACATTTACACGATTCCACGCTTTTGTCTTTATATGTTCAAGATGATCTTGCCAAGTACAATCATCTGAAAAAATAACACCTAAGTGCTTGTGTGTAGTTACTTCAGTTATTTGCTTCTGGTCCATTGAAACAGGTGGGTGATAAGGTTTGTTGTGTTTTCTTGAGAATAGCATAGATTCTGATTTTCCTGGATTAAATGTAACTAACCACCGTTTTGCCCAATGATTTACTTTTTCTAGGTCTGAATTTAATTGTTCAGCTGCTTGGATGGGGTCGTCCACTATTATATACAAACTTGTATCATCTGCAAACAATCTTATAGAAGAATTGATATCTTCAACAATGTCATTAATATATAAGATAAACAACAAGGATCCAAGAATCGAGCCTTGAGGGACACCGGCGTTAATTGGAGTCCGTGTCGAACTAGCACCTGGTATCACAACGCGTTGTTGTCTGTCATTTAGGTAGTCAGCAAACCAAGATAAAAGATTTCCAGTTATTCCTGCAGAATTGAGTTTGAATAGCAGACCCCTATGCCATACCCTATCAAAAGCTTTGCTAATATCGCAAAATACTGAACGAACTTCTTTACCGTCATCGAGAGCTTTGCAGAAGGTATTATATAAATCCACTAATTGGTTTACAGTCGAATCGCCAGGAACAAAGCCTGATTGCAAAGTTGAGATTGTATTATGTTCATGGAGAAAGTTGTATAAGTGTTTATGTACAATTTTCTCTAGCACTTTACCGACTGTACTAATGAGAGAAATAGGCCTGTAGTTTGAAATTTCAGATGGGTCGTTTTTCTTGTGTATTGGCGAGACATTGGCTTGTTTCCAAAGTTGTGGCACCTTACCATGACGTATTGAAAAGTTGAACAAGTCACGAAGAGGATGCGAAAGAGGCTGTGAAAGTTCCTTGATTATTAATCAAGTCTGGGCCGGCTGCTTTACCGAGAGGGAGTGATTTTAAGGTTGATTCAACCTCTTCAGTGGTAATAGAAAGTGAGTCTAAGTTATAATTAGGTATGTTCATAGTTTGCGGAAGGGATGCCGTACTATCATCAAGACGTGTCTGATCTGCAAAATAATCGTTTAGAGCATTAGCTTTGGCAATATCGTCTGAATAAATGGTACCGTCCTTATTCAAAGGTGGTATGGTATTTACCTGTTCCGGTTTAATAAATTGTTTTAATGTTTTCCACCAATCTTTCGGGCCAGTTTCAGGGCATGTTAATCGTTCAGATAATTTATCAAATTGTAGCTGTTTTGATTTGCGAATTTCTGTGGTGACATGGTTTCGAAAGCTTTTATATGTCTCCCAGTTATTGGAGTTATTTGATTTTTTATATTTATCATATAATCTTTTCTTTTTCCGGAGAAGTTTCTTTATATTAGTTGTGAGCCAAGGGGGATCAGTTTTACGAATTGTAATTATTTTGTTTGGAATGTGCTTGTCTGATAAAGAAGTAATCTTTTCCGTTACATTTTCTGCATATGTATCAATATTATTACTTATTAATGCGTCCCAATCAGTGTTTGCCAGGTCATTCGAAAAGGACTGATAGTTACCCCTGTCAAATAAGTAAATTTTTCGCTTGTAAGAAGGGCTTTTTGTTTTCGTGAAATTAAGAACACAATATACAGGGCAGTGGTATCTAATATTCTGTTCGAGGAATGGTTCCCCTACACCACTTAAGACAATATTATTCTTATTTACAGTGAAAATCAGATCAATAATTGATGAAGAATTTTCTGTATAATGAGAAGGTTCATCTATTAGTTGTTCAAAATTAAATTGCAGACACAAATCTCTAATCTTCCTGTTGGAATTCTCTTTAAGGGTATCAAGGTTAAAATCACCTGTAAGCAGAATATTTTGAATATCCGTGTCAAATGCTAGACCGACGGAATCCTCAATTGCAGTCCAAGTTGCGTTCATAGAATTTGGAGGCCTATAGAAGGTTCCAATTAATTGTTTTTTATTGCGAATAGAGACTTCGACCCAAATACACTCGATATTTGGCAACTCCAGATCATTTCTTCGTTTAGAAAATAAGTTATTACGAACATAGACGCAGATGCCACCGTGGTGATCACCTGGTCCATCACGTCGAAATAACTTAAAGTTATCAAGGTGTATTTCATTGTCTGACGTTCGAGCGTCAAGCCACGTTTCGGTAATGCATATAACGTCAAAGTTACGAAGCTCTGTTTCAATCATATCAATTTTGTTTGCTATACTCTGAACATTATAATGTACTATTGAAAATTTATCTTCGATAATTTTATCACCATCTGTTAATCCCGGGTTAGAATTAACAGAGTCTTGGGACTCGGGCCCTGGATTACGTTCTATTCCTGCTATTAAAAGTAAGGACATAATTATCAGCAGTTCGAAAAAATTTAAATGTTTGATACCTTTTACTTTCATTTGACGACTATAATGAAGTCCGATTCGTATCCTGTAAATTTCAATCGGAATCATGTTATATTATCAGACAGTGCTAGATGAAGTTTAGAGGATACGAATATGGACCTAGACTGGAGAGGTCGACCAAATGAAAAAGTTGTTCCCCCGTGGATAGACAGACATATACAAGTATGATACATTGTAGCAATAAGCAAATATTATCTGATGGAGAAATGGAACATCAAACTAATAACGCGACAGAGATAGATGCTGGTAATGCTGGGACTGGGCGAGAACTCTGTACAATCCTATTCACTATGCGACAGAGAAACAGAGAATATGTTGGTGGAATCTGTTATAATATTATGAACATGTTCTAACGTTTGTGCACTGGCGACCTATATGGACCCCACTTTATACACACAAATGTGGGGTCGAAGCAGGTATACATAGTTCACATCTCCGCTAAGGTCATCATAATCGCCAGCCAGAACAGCCTCGGCAAGGCCGCTCCAGCGTGTCCACAGCCCGCGATTCAAGCAGAGATGCGAAACAAATCACATGGAAATCATTTAAGTTTACAGAAACTAAAGTAATTCGACTAAAAGAGCTATCTTTTGTTGCGTAGTGTGTCAATAACTTGTTTATTTATCTTGGTCACGCACCAGTGCACTGTTAATTCTGACGTTACATTCTGACAAGACTGGAGTAGTGCTTCTGTGATAAAAAAGTTTGGATATGTAAATTCAGTTCGGCATTACATATATCAAGAAATAACCGTCATTATGGGTAAGTTGAAACGATTTCCAGACACTTCGGCCCCACTACCACCTCGGCCCCTAGACAGGTCGGCCCAAAACCAAGTCGGCCCTAGACACCTCGGCCCTAGTCACCTCGGCCCTAGACACCTCGGCCCCACTGTCACCTCGGCCCCTAGACATCTCGGCCCCAAAGACACCTCGGCCCCACTTTTGATATTTGTTAGGGTATGAGCATTAATATCATGTTAAAATCGGCCCCGCCCATCGGGACTTCAAGAAACCGACAGCCTGTGGCATGAGTACTGGTAAACCGCTTAGAGGTTCTAAGCCTGGCCAGGAAAAGCGGTGCGAGTCGGCCCGTTCATACTTATAAACCCTTTTGGTTTCATTGGGCTGCAGGGCTTGAGATGTCATTTCATCTCAATGCCGGGTAAAATTTCCGCAAAATTGGAGGCAACGTCTCCAAAATGACCGATACAGTGTTGATTGGAGCGTTAAACGTCAAATCTAACAAACAAAACATCATGTTAACAAACCCGTGTAATGAAGACCCCGCTAAACCCCAGTTTATATGGGGAAAACTGGGGCTCATAGGGGCATACATTATTTACATCACGAAGACACACCTTTATAATTTTGACCCCCCCCCCCCCCCTTGAACCCCACTTTTATAAAGTAAAATTGGGGTTTACAGGGGTAAACCTTATTTTTCTTATTTGAGTAGAAATAAAAACATACCACAATTGTTTCTCTTATAATGTTCTTTTTTTCGGCGTAAAGTTTACAATACATTTGTATGGGCATGTTTTCGTAATTCTTGTTTCTGCTCCAAGATACAGGTTGTGTGTTATATAATTTTGGTTTTACGGAATCTTCTATTAAATTGTTAGGAAACATGATCAAATTATTGTATTGCTATTTTTATTTCATTTAAAAATAAAAAATAACCAATGAGACCTTTTTAACAAATATAACAACGCATACACGACATTTTCAGGTTAACTTGGACTACACTCTAAAGGACAGTTAATCCCCCGCCGCCTTCAACTGTGACGTTGACCTTGAGTCAGCATCACGAAAAGTGGGGTTTAGCGGGTTGTTCTAATTGTGAATATTTGGATTCGATAGTCAATGAGCCTTTTACAAGAATATATAGGGCCATGAAGACTTTGCACTCAGTCCACATCCAGATCCATCTGATCTGGATCTTCACTGTCATTCAGTTTGCGAATTTTAAATGAATACGATATACATGTATCAAGTAATTTGAGGGTCTTATAGTCCGAAATGTGACTAATAATTAAATTAAATAAATAAATAAATAGATAAATTATACAGTATACTTGTTACTGTCCGTCTTTAAATATGAGCTGAAATGACAATCAAATAGGAATTTCTAAATGTGTGAAAATTGACAACAATGGAAACATACTGAGTAATTCCTACAAAAATACGAACGGTGAAGACTATGCACACAGTGCACATCCAGATCAACACTGTTTGCCACTAACATATACATATAGTACACATGTACAGTAGTCGGAGGATAAGTTGACAGTGACGTTTTAGACTATACCACTATCAATAGGTGAGACAGGGTTTTACCGTTATTATCGATAAAAATCGAATAACCACCCGATAAAGTGAAAAGAATTAAGACCTCTTACAAGCCAAAATGAAATGGCTGAAATGGTTAGAGTTCGTGTTCTTTATATTATGAAATGACAATTCGTGGTTCGATTCCTACCTGTTTTTTTTTTTGTTTTTTTTTTTTTTTATTTTTTGTTGTTTTCCTTTTCCTTTTCCTTTTCATCGTGAATAGAGTTCTGCCTTTTGTTTGATGTCCTTTTAAATCGAAATTTATGTTTATGTTCTCTTTTTAGGTCAAAGTTTTTATGTCCCCGCCATTCGAAGAATGGTGGAAGGGCATATAGCCTTACCCCTTTCCGTCCGTTCGTTCGTTCGTCCGTCCGAAACTTAAACGCAGTCAATAACTTTCTTATTTCTGGATGGATTTTAAAATAACTTTATAGAAATGTTAACCATCATGAGACGATGTGTCACGTGCAAAACCCAGGTCCGTACCTCCAAGGTCAAGGTCATACTTAGAGGTCAAAGGTACAAAAAGGGTCTGAAATTTAAACATGGTCAACTTTCTTGTTTCAGAATGGATTTTGAAATTACTAGGCAGAAATGTTAGCCATCAGGAGACAATCTGCCTCACACAAAACCATGTCCTTACCTCCAAGGTCAAGGTAATACTTAGAGGACAAAGATTAAAAAAAGGTCCAAATCTTAAATTAAATGGATTTTGAAATTACTTGGCAGAAATGTTAACCTTCATGAGACAATGTGTCGTGCCCAAGACCCAGGTTGGTACCTACAAGGTCAATGTCATACTCGGACGTAAAATGTAAAGAAAAATGTCTTTTTCTAGTGTCCGGTTATTCTGAATGGATTTGGAAATTTCTTGGTAGGAATGTTAACCATCATGAGTCAGTGTGTCATACGCAAGACCAGGTTGGTACATTCAAGGTCAAGGTCATACTTAGAGGTCAAAGGTAAAGAAAAGTGTTTTTTTTTCTTGTGTCCGCTCATATCTTTGTTGTTCATGGGTGGATTTTTCCAGGCGGTGGCATCCGTGTCCCATGGACGCATTTCTACTTTATTATATTTTTAATGGTTTTTTTTTTTTTTTTTTCATCTTATAATGGCGACGCAGGTTCGATATGTACCTGTGTTTGGCAACAATATTTCTAGGAGATTGATCTTGAAATCTTTTCTACGGCCATTCTCCCCTTCCATTGATTCAAGACGTGCAGTTGTCAGTTTCTGTACAGGTTATCCGCTTATGTTGGGAAAGTGTGGATATGTAAACTGACCGGCTCAAAAAATGACCTAGATACTTTTTACGTTGGTTGCTTTCAGCTGTGTCCTGGAAGGAGTCTAAAGAAATCATATCATGAGACGTGAGACAGACGTTTATAACTTTGTGAGAATGTTAAATGGAATCCTGCATGAAACTATTGAAATCCGTGAAAGAAGTTCGCATAGTAGCTCGGCAACAGTTTCGTGACATTGTTTTGTGTTTCTTTTTCTTAGCACATAAAAATCAGCAGAAAAAGGGCATTGCAATGTTTTAAAAGATAAAAAGTATAAAATAATATTTTAAGAAGGAAAAAAAGAAAAAGGCAATAGTGAGGCTCGAACCTACAACTATAAAGTACAAAACTTTTACGGTCCATCAGTCAGCCGTCTTTCCACTGCGCCAGGTTGATTGTCTAACAATCATACGACAAAATCGCATTATATTGAATATCACCGACGCTTGCTTACCTTTCGACAACAGTGGACTATGCTCAATAACAAAAACATTCGCTGACGTCACTGTCAACTTATCCTCCGAGTACAGTATCAAGTAATTTGAGTGGCTGATAGTCAGACATGTGACTAATAAATAAATAAATATAGTGTACAATAAACTCGTTACTGTCTTTAATAAGCGCTAGAATGACAATCAAATGTGTGAAAATTGATAACAATGATCTGCTTATCATCAAGGATCTCTTTATTGGGGTAAAGGGATTAGTAACGCCTGGTTGTTTATTGAGCTTCACACTTTACTAATTTAAGTCAATAATTAATTGTTCTTGTAAAACGTTTTGCTTAATAGTGTACTAATCTGAAATTCATTAATCCTTACCCCGCTGAACACGATAATCCTTATCTTTGCAAACAGTGTAGATCCTGATCAGATTGCTTCTGCCCTCTGAACCGGATCTGCACCGTTTTTCATGCAGTTTTTGAATTGCATGCATACATTATATTAATTAGTTTACTTACGAGGATATTCTAGTTCAGCGAACCTGAACACTGCTAATTACCTAATAAATAAATAAATTGTTTGTTTGTATTGAAGTTTAACGACCCAGACAACACTATTTTAGTTCATTTTCGAACTGGTCAGTTTACCTATCCACACTTAACCTAGGCAGGCTTATATGTAAGCGGTTAACCATTACAGTGCACATTTTTTTTCGCCAAAAAGTGACAACTGCCCTTCTTGAATCAGCAGGAGGGAGAGAATGACCGAAGAAAAAAATTCATAATCAATCTCCACGAAAGAAAGTTGCTGACCCGGTAGGTATCGAACCCGCGTCCTCCAGGTCACCAGCCATACGCGCATCCGACTGAGCTACCGAGGCCGGATAAATAAATAAATAAATATATATATAAATATGTTAACAAATATAAGATTATCCCCAATCATCACAATGGTTGACGAAACCGAGGAATGATTTTTTTTTTTTTTTGGTTTTACGGTACCATCCACCGATCCATCTAGATTTCCATCCAATTAGTAAGGATAACTTTTTGGAATTAATTCAAAAAGTATTTTAGCTGTGTGAATTATTTCGGATAATAAAAAAGCCTATAGATGATCAAAAGAGCAGAAAAGTAGAAAAAAGAGGCTGCTCTAAAGCATGCCGCAAGGCAATTAGAATTATACATTGAAATAAAAAGGGGAATTTTCAAATGTATCTTCCATTCTTCTTAAATTAACATATAGATTTTCTATTTAGTTACGTTATAATATATAATAAATATATATATTATAGGTTCAAATATTCGTGGCTCCCTATCAAAATAATCAAATCAGCAAATAAATAATAATAATAATAAAAAAACCTCATCGGGCATCCGGACCAATCTCTTATTTAAGTGGAAGCCCCGTGAAAAGCAAAGTGGGGCCGAAGTGTCTAGGTATATGGGGCCGACATGTCTAGGGGCCGAGGTGTCCAGGGGCCGACCCGTCTAGGGTTTCAATTTTATGTGGGGCCGAGGTGGTTTTGGGGCCGAGGTGTCTAGGGGCCGAAGTGTCTAGGGGCCGAGGTGGTTTTGGGGCCGAAGTGTCCTGTTACCGTTGAAACAAACGTACATATTCAATATGTGTGTTTCCAAGATTTTTTTTTTTTTTTTTTTTTTGTACACACTGACAAAATGTGACTGACTGTGCTTGAAATGAAAAATGGCAGATAGACAGTGTCATGCAGGCTTCTAAACTATACACAAATACGTGAATATTGTTATACATACAAGTTAGTCAGAATCAATCCAGGGCCAAGTCGGCACACCTGTATAGTCTAACCCTTTCTGTGATGGGAGCGGTGTTTGTATATAATTTTCTTATTTCCAACCCAATGTACAGACTGATGGCACCCGCCTGAGTTGTGACAAGGGCGGTTCCAACGGTTACCCACAATCTGCATTCCGAGCGTACACACCATGTAAGTGGGAGACCGGCAAGAACTATTGTATCCAGTAGAACTTCAATGGCTCGAATATGGATGACTGAAAACCGTTCTTGAAACCTCAGGGAGATTTTCCTAATACGAAATAGGGATAATTTAGGAATTATTAATTTATTTTGCAACTGTATATTGTATGTTTTATGTGTGTACCCATTAGAATCGCCTCAACGAGGCGACTCTAATGAGTACACACAAACATTCATTTGCAATTAAGAAAACCAAAACAAAAAGATATTCCAGAATTATCTTCGTTATTCCTCCTGGTAACCCTCTCGAAGCTCATTTTCATCATCCTAAAGAGACTCGAGCCATCGCAGTTCGAACGTGTATGCTGATTGACAATATGACATATTGTGCATAGCTAGTATACAAGGACTTGCACAGTCAGGCGCCTCCATGGACATTGACAAACAGTGCAGGCCCAGAGAGGATGCTATCGGACGCGACACCTGCTCCTGGTCTTCACTGTTTGGATCAAGAACATTCATTCTTGAAAAACTCATCACCAACAAAAACATACCCGACACCCCTGTATTATAGAAGATGGAACATTCCAAAGTTTTAGATGGAAGATCCCATTGTCACAGGTGGGTTAAACGTTACTTACAACTGATAAAAGTCCATTGGGTACATACTGACGGGCAAATCAGCAAAATTAATACAATGATTATTGGCTGAAGATTGGAAAAGTTAATTCATATACATGCAATTCAATATTCAGAAGCCTTACATGACTGGCAAATTGACAACTCATAACTGAAAGACCGGCACTGATTCGTTATATTCCATCATCAATGATAATGTAAGAACTTCAATGGCTTGAAATATGATGACTCGCTCACGAGTGATGAGCCGAACCCGGCCGCATGGAATCCCTGGCACAGTTAAGGGAGAGTTTCCCCATTTGTCTTGCAAATGTAGGTGGTGTGTACCCGCTGGAAGTGCCTCGATGAGGCAATTCCAACGTGTACACACAACACACAGTACTGTTTACACCCACCTGAATCGCCACCATGAGGCAATTCTAATGAGTACACACAACATACATTTATAAGAAACACCGAAAAGAAATCCCACAATTACCTCCATTACGCCTACTGATACAGAACTTATATTTCCCATCCGCGGCTCGAACTACAGCTTTCTCAAATAAATGTTCATGGTTCCGAATGGGTTCGAGCCATCGAAGTTCGACTGTGTACACACTATACAAAAGCATTTTAAAGATAAAAGTGGCATATTTGTAGCATCAAATAAGGGTTTTTATAACAGACACGCCTCCAAAATTGGGTTCACACAACAGATAGACAGACTAGTAAGACCTCTTACGTCTATACTATCTCAGCATTTTATCTGTTTACATTGGTACAAATAGTGTGTGTATGCGTGCGTGCGTGCGTGTGTGTGTGTGTATGTGTGTGTGTGACTGATAACCTTAGTTTACAAATTAGCTATATACAAAGTAAATTTTCTGTAAAGACGAAGTTTGAGACCGAACATTGACATGACATTAGATAATGCAAACTTTCAATGCTTAATATTAATAGATACACTGACGGACAGCAACACGTCACTTAGTTCAGGACAACAGAACAGATAGCACAATTTCTCCAATCTCCTTGACAAAAACAACGCAAGGAAACTAGAGAACTGCCTTAATATTTGATGCGTCAGTCACTGTATGGCCGAGCCCCGTCTGTTCTCCCTTGTGACGAAATCGAAAAATACAAAAGGGAGAACAGAGGCTTAGAGCAAAACAAATAATACAGTTATAAGCATTGAAGCGAGCAACAGCCCAAACTGTTGGTTTCTATCAAGATACAGCTAACAGTAAAAATCTAAGTCGCGCCAACCATCCAACAATAAAAACGCATGAATCGTAAATATATTTCATTCATTCAGTGAATTTAATGTGAGCCATATCAAGAGAAGATCGGACTTATGCCGTATCGCGCAGAACCATATGGTTTAATGTGGACCTCAAACGAGGCAACGCTGATGCGGGGTTCCACCTAAGCCGTGCGGCATAGTACATTATTTCCTTTATACTTCGCGGGTATTTTTGGTGTTTGTCCCTTTTCATATTCTAAACACAGGCCGTGGGCGCCCGCTGGGACCGCCTCATTGAGGCGGCCCCAATGAACACCCACAACCCATGCATTGAAACAGGAATGAAATGAATGTAGTACAAAACAATGTTGGACTAATGTTTGTTTTGCTAGACCATTATAAGGCACAATCTTCTCCATGTAGACCCCGAGCAAGGTCTGCCGGTTTTATATGATTGATTCGACATGAACATAACGATTTTAACAAAGGAAGTCCAGTGTCGACTTCTTTTCAGAGATTAGTTCAGATAAGGCACCTTTAGTATGCAATGGCGCAACTCTGGGGTCGACTTTGAGCTTATTCAGGCATGGGTAATTTGCTGTAAGCATTTTAAAGGATTTTGGCCATAATACTAGCTATACTATTCAAAATAAGTAACACATTTTTTAAGACCTGCACAATTTTGTAACACAAAATGTTCAGTTTAACACATTAGACATATAGGTGTAATGTTTGTATATATTATCAATCCATTTGCACAGCCACTCCCCTTACTTTAATAACAAGAGTGGCTAGGCACTTGGATTATATTTAAGTTATATTTATTTTCCTTCCGAAAGGACTTACTCCTAGCTATAGTTACATGTAATAGACATCGTATCGACGTCAACTAATCGTTTGTTTTCTTGCATCACCAAGTGACTTTTCGCCATAAAGACCATCTAAATTTAAGCCAAATTATGTTTTAAAGCATATTTAGAAGGTCACAAGTACATTTTCTTTGTGTTTTCTACATACAGTGTCTCATCATAAGAGCAACCTTAGTGATCGCTCGAAGGTGGTCTTAAAGAACACTTTTTAACAGCCCAAAAGGTGGTCTTGATAGAGGAACATCACTGCATATTTAAGATTTTACCCACGGAAGGAGAGGGAATAGAGAAAAAATGATATTTTTCATACCCCTCCGAAACACAGATCCCGGGTATCCACCAGAACCGCCACGCGAGACGGCTCCAACGAGTACCCACAATCTACGCTCCAAAGTAGAAACAAGAAAAGTAATGTGTATCCCCATTAAACCCCAGTTTTATTATATGAAAGTGGGGTCAGAAATCTATAGGCGTTTTTTGTGATGGACACACAGACTGTCTAAAGATCCTACATCTCAGACGGTTTATAGGGATCAAGGTCTTCAAGACTTGTTATGAGAACTTTATTGTCCCTGTTGTCCTGAAAATATACATTTCCATTGTACACCCAGGTTTTGATAATGGGTGATTTCCTGTCTTTTTTTAACTGGCGGCAAACGAATGCTATGGTTTTGCGCGTTTTACAAAAGTCTTCATTAATGTAAACTTTCTCATTCTTATTGCGAAAGAAGGCCCTACCCTTTAGTAATTGAAGTCGCGCACCATGTGTCCGAAATTTCACAATTATTTCGCGATTCTTGTTCGTTTGCTGGGGCTCGTCCGCGATATCACCGAAGCCATCACGATCCTGTGAGAATGAATTCCTGGGTCCGACTCTGTGTGAGCGATCAATGTCATCAATGCCGATTTTAGCACCACAACGTTTAGCTATATCCAATATGATCTGAGTAGTGTTTTCGTTCTGCGTCTCGGTAATACCGGAGACTCGCAAACAGGATCGCCTAGAATACTGCTCAAGATCGTCATTACGAACTAGTACTTGTTTAAGTTCTTGTTCTACCTTGGACAGTGACTTCTTCAGACCGTCAACTTCATCTTGAAGGGGTGCCACTCGCAATGCAACTTTTTGCTCTAGCAATTCATTTATCTCATCTTTGAGAAGCTGCTTCATTTTCGTAGCAATGCGTACAATATCATCTTCCGAGAGACGTGGCTGAGGAACCATTTGTGGATGTTGCATATGAGCCTGAATGTTAAACATTTGTTGAGGACTTAGACCTATTTGATTTGCTGGATTCATCGGTTGGGGTCCAGAGGGAGTCACAAGACCTGTGTCCATATTCAAGTAAGCTGGGACTCCACTATCGTTGTGCAGTATACTCTGGGACATTTGGACAGCATCTTGCTCCAGGTCAGCCGATGTACCCATTGTACCAATCGATTGTACCATATCTGGTTCTGGCTGTGCTATCGAGTTAAGAATGTCAACAGAATCCGTTTCCAAATCGGTAACTGATCGTATATCAGATAGCACAGACCGATCGCCCACCGATTCAGTGTCTGTGTGATCTGTGTTTTCAGAATGTTTAGAAGTGTCAGTATTACCAGAATCTCTGATTGCAGTCTTAACTATATCAGTTTGTCGATGTTTCTTTGATATTGACACTTGCTGAGGAGATGATTTATTTCTCTGCCGTTTCTTAACCCTCCGTTTCGATGTCATCACAAACGTACATAATATTTAGAAGCATTACAGCTCCCGCTCTTCAAATTTGAATTTTACTCTTCAAAATACTGATTTTTGAGTTTCAAATGCTGATAAGTGCCATATGTCCTTGTAGCTGGTATTATAAGCTGCACTTACATGCTAAATTTATTCCAAATCTCCATCAAATATAACGAAAAAATCACATATTTAAGACCACAGTTTATTCACAAGTTTTCCTTCTCAAATCACGTGATCAAATCCACTCCACTTGTGGATTAAATGTGCAAATTAGATGCACCCTGTAACATTACATGCACGACGTTCTTAACGACGTCGCGTTTACTAATGGCGGAATATTAACATTTTTATAAAACAATCAATCTTGACGGGCCTCCATGGCCTAGTGGTTAAGAGCGCTGACTCTTGATCATTAGGTCTCTCACCGCTGTGGCTCGAGCCTCGCAAAGTTCTGCAACGGAAGGTCAGGTGGTTTGTCCCCGGGTAAACCGGTTTTCGCCCACCTCTGATTAACGATCGGCTCGATATGAGTGAAATAATCTTGAAAGGGCCTTAAAATCAAAACCAAAACAAAAAAAAAAAATAAAATAAAATAAAACAATCAATTGCTGGCCTCGGTAGCTCAGTCGGATGCGCGTCTGACTGATGATCAGGAGGACGCGGGTTCGATACCTGCCGGGGTCGGCAACATTCTTTCGTGGAGATTGACCATGAAATCTTTTCTACGGTCATTATCACTCTTCCGCTGATTCAAGAAGGGTAGTTGTTAGATTTTGGCGAAAGAATGTCTTAAGACCACTTTTGAACAGTTCCAAAGGTTGTCTGTTACTAGTCTAAGACGGTGGGTGACGAAAACACAAAGAAAGTAGAATTGGAACTTATAAATGTGTTTTAACCCTTGTCCTGCTGAGCCCGGGTATGTCTTATCTTTCAAACAATGTAGATCCAGATCAGATGGCTTCTGAAAAAGCCATCTGATAAGGATCTTAATTGTTTGCCAATCAATTTGTGAATGTGTAGCAATAATTTGCATCAAGTAATCTGATTGGTTGATAATCAGAAGTGGGTGTGGCATATTTGAATATTCAGCAGGACAAGGGTTAAAAGAAGAATTTGTCTTAAATTTAGCTGTTCTTAATTGCGGAATTCCACTGTATTTATTTCCAATTTCAGGAGAATGGCTTAACACCGTTGATGATTGCAGTGAAAGAGAATAAACTAGTTATAGTTGAGAGACTGATAGAGCTTGGTGTGAACATAAATGAAAAAGCCAAAGTAAGTATTGTGAACTTCAATTACTCGAACATCCATGGCTAAGTCGAACCTGTTCTTAAGGGGAACATATACAACTGGCAGGTTTTTCCGCCATTTTTCAAAGGGAGACAAGTTTCTTGACTCCCTTTTAGCTTTTCTATAAACTGTGTCACGTGGAAAAAGGCATATACTCTTAATTTTTTCCTTTAAGAATTAACCCCTATTGGCTGGGGAGACAAAAATACTTTTACAGGAGTTGCCTCCCCTGAAGGTGTATCTATTGTCATGAAGTCGCTAGAAATACATCCCAAAGCTCCCGAGGGTTAATTTAGGGAAAATTTCTTCGGTTGTTTTAAAAATGCATATTGGGTATACTCATTAGAATCGCCTCAATGAGTACACACAACATACAATTATTATATCTAAGATCGAATGAGGAAAAAGATAGTTTCCTTTTTTCTTTTTCCTTATTCCTATTTTACACCAAGGTCAAATTTGGTTCCTTATGCTTTTCAATGGGAAATAGGTAAATCAATGCATTTTTCGGAAAATATTGTGGTCTGTGATATGAGAATGGGTAAAAAATGAATGTCTGTGAATGGCTAGGGTCAAGGCCATTCATTGATCTTGGTCAAAGGTCACTTGTGTATTGCATGTCTATGGACATATTAGAATACATTTTCTCTAACACCATTGGGCCAATTTCATTTAAATTTCATATGCAGCCTTAGGATACTTAGGGAACAAAAATGTATGTGGATGGTCCATGTCACATGACCAAGATGGCCGACATGCCCAAATACAGTAAAAACCTTAAAAATCTTCTTCTCTAGAACCACTGGGCTAATTGTCTTGAAACTTGGTATGTAGCATGGGCTGACAGTACTACCAAGGTTGCAAAATGATGATCTTAGGTTGACCTTGACCTATTTTACGCCAAGGTCAAACTTGGCTGTTTAGGCTTTTCAATGTAAATTAGGTAAATCAATGCATTTTGGATAGTGGTGTGTGATATGAGAATGGGTAAAAATCGAAAGTCTATGAATGCTGAAGATCAAGGTCATTTGGTGACCTTATCCAAAGGTCACTTATATATAGGTCTATTGACATATTAGAATAAATTTTCTCTAATATCACTGTGCCAATTTCATTTAAATTTTATGTGCAGCAGTTCAAAAAAAGGTCACATGACCAAGATGGCAGCCATGCTCAAATATGGTAAAAACCTTTAGGAATCTTCTTCTCCAGAACCGCTGGACCGATTGTCTTGAATCTTGGTGTGTAGCATCGGGTGACTGAGTACTACCAAGTTTGCAAAAATGGTGGCCCTAGGTTGACCTTGACCTATTTACACCAAGGTCAAATTTGGCTCCTTAGGCTTTTCAATGGGAAATAGGTAAATCAATGCATTTTTTTCTAAAACTATTGTTGTCTGTGATATGAGAATATGTTAAAAATTAATGTCTATGAATGCTTAAGGTCAAGGTCATTTGGTGACCTAGACCCAAGTCAATTGTATTGCAGGTGCATTTACATATTAGAATACATTTTCTCTCTAACACCACTTGGCCAATTGTATTTGAATTTTATATGCATCCTTAGAACACTTAGAGAACAAAAAATTATTCAAATGGTCCAAGTCACATGATCAAGATGTTTGCCATGCCCAAGAACCACTGGGTCATTTGTCTTAAATTTTGGTATGTAGCATTGGGTGACCGAGTACTACCATATTTTTAAAAAATGATGACCCTAGATTGACCTTGACCAATTTTACACCAAGGTCGAATTTGGCTCAAAAGGCTTTTCAATGGGAAATAGGTGAATCAATGCATTTTTCGAAAAGTATTGTGATCTATGATATAAGAATAGGTAAAAATTGATTGTCTATGAATGCTTAAGGTCAAGGTCATTTGGGTCAAGGTCATTTGGTGACCTTACCCCAAGGTCAATTGTATTGCAGGTCCATTGGCATATTAGAATACATTTTCTCTAAAACCACTGGGCCATTTGCATTTAAATTTTACATGCAGCCTAAAGACTGTAAGGGAACAAACAATTATTCAAATGTACCGGGTCACATGACCAAGATGGCCCCCATGCTTGAATATGGTAAAAACCTTAAAAAGCTTCTTCTCAAGAACTAATGGACCGATTATACTGAAACTTGGTATGTAGCATTGTGTGTGGGGAACCAGCTAGTTTGCAACAATGATGACACTAGGTTGACCCTGACCTATGTTACATCAAGGTCAAATTGGTTGATATGGCTTTAAAATGGTGAAAAGGTGGAACAATACATTTTTCGAAAAACATTGGGGTCTGTGACATGAGAATAGATACAAAATGAATGCTAAACGGTCATGGTAATTTGATGACATTGGCACCACATCACTTGTATTGCAGGTCCATTGACATTTCAAAATACATTTTTTAAACCACTTGGCCAATTTTATTTGAATTTTATATAATGGACATGGGGATATGCCAATTTAGTTGAATGGTCCAGGTCATGTGACCAAGATGGCCACCATGGCCTGTAATGGTAAAAACCTTAAAAAATCTTCATCTCCGGAATCACTTGGCCGATTGTCATGAAACTTGGTATGTAGCATCGGGTGATTGAGTACTACCAAATTTGCACAGGGCTCAGGGGAGTGACCAGAACCTCATTGTCCTCTTATTGTTAGGTTGCAGCTGCCTGTTGTCTCTTTTTATGACTAGTATTACTCTGCCATTTAATCTAGACAAATCTAACTTTTGTCGTTTTACCTTCATGAAATGTTAATTTTTCATGTCGCCTTTCTGTGCATGTCATAAGGCACATTTCTGTATGTAACATCTCTCAGTACAGTTTACTTACTCTGTTTCGGAGTCGAATAAGGAAAAAGGAAAGAAGGGAATAAGGAAAAAGGAAAAGGGAATACGGAACTGACTTTATGGTCATTAGTTTGCAGTTTTTAATTAAATTAAGAAAGCAATTAAGCAGATTCCTTCGACTCGATTGACCTCTCTTTGAAAAGGGTGTCACAAACACTTTCAGATTTTTACTCATTACGTTCCAAGCCGCATAATACATTTGTTAAACCCACTTTATGTAGAAAAAGTGGCGTTTACAGAGGTTGACATTGTTTAATGTTTGCAGTGGGTACTCGTTAGAACAAGCCTCAGTGAGGGGTACCAAGCAGCAACAGTCTATGGTTGAACATATGTTGTCTAACAGTCTAACGAGCAGCAACAGTCTATGGTTGAACATATGTTGTGGGTACTCATTAGAACCGCCTCAATGAGGCGATTCTTATGAGCACCAACAATCTATTTTAAGAGCAAAAACAAGAAAACTAACTAAACTTTTCATCAGAAAAATATCTGTTCATCACGTGAACAAGTCCGTGAAATAAAGAACCCCCTAAACCTCACTTTATATAGAGAAAACTGGAGTTATGGTGGTTTACATTATTTTTCTTATTTCTGCTCCAAGACATAGGTTGTGGGTACTCGTTAGAACAGACTCATTGAGGCGGTTCTAACGAGTACCCACAACATATGTTTTCGGTATAAATAAGAAAAATACCACTGATTTTCTTCAGAAAATTAGCCATATTGGAGATGTGAAAAATGCACCAGGACGTACGGGTGAGTTATCGTAATGTTTGGAACCGTAAAAGAATTCTCCATGTCACACGGATGTATTACCGCAATGAACCTCTTTTTTCAGGATGGTAGAATTGCTATGCATTATGCAGCCTCCTTTGCTAAAGATGACATTATCAAGCTGTTACTTAGCAAAAAAGCGGACACAAACATATCGGGAGGGGTAAGTTTACACGCTTGTTTCACTATCACACCACAGTAACACCTTTTTCAAGGAGTAGTTGTGGTCATAGTACCCAAGGCATTATTCAGACTCATGAATCCGTAAACGATTAATGAATCAGTAGACATAGATCCCAGAGGGAAAGGTCGTAATCAGGCATAAGCGCTACTACGTAATCAGGCTTCGCCCACCATGCCTATCAGCCTGGACGAAGGAATACTGTGAGAAGTTTGGAAGTCTTCTTACATCAGATAATTCTGGAAAGAAATCGTCACATTGTAGGGATTGGCCAGATCATGTTGTCTCCCATAGAATGTTTTAAGTTTTGCTACCCCCTGGCTCAACAACCTTGTAGTGACAACTTTCCCACTCTCCATGTTGTCCTGATTATTTGAATAGGCACTTGCATAACGGATTATATATATTTGGTATGCAAAATGCAAAAATATTTAATATATAATTTTATCTCTGCGCCATTAGGATAACGCCTTCGTTTGACGTTCACAACGGCCCCTGCCCATCGGGACTTGAAGAAAAAGATAGGCTGCATGATGCTTCCACGCAGAGCTGATATCGGACCGCACACGAGTACTGGTAAACAGCTTAGACGATCTAAGCCTGCCCAGGTAAAGCGGTGCGAGTCGGACCGCCTATAAACTCTATTGGCGAAAGGGCTAGAGATGTCATTTCATCTCAATGTCGGGTAAAAGTCCCACAAAATTGGAAGCAGCGTCACCAAAATGACATATACAGTGTTGAAGGGGACGTTAAACCTCAAATCAAACAAATAAATCGTTTGACATAGCGCATTTTTTCGCGGCTCCTTTTCTGATGGACAGTTGGTGTTTTTTTTTTTTTTTTCTGGCTAGATACCAGTTAACTAAATCGTCAGCGAATATTCAAATGCATACTTCACAGGCGACAACAACACGCAAAACATTTTAGTCGTGGACAAAATAAACAGCTAACCGAATCTATTTATTGTACATTTAAGGCTTTTTATAAAACACATAGGCCCCCGCCCATCGGGGCTTGTAGGAATAGATTGGGATGCATGATGCTTCCACGCAGAGCTGAAACCGACCGCACATGTGTACTGGTAAACCGCTTAGAAGGTCTAAGCCTGTCCAAGTAAAGTGGTGCGAACCGACCCGTCCGTGCATATAAACCTTATTGGTTTCATTGGGCTGCAGGGCTTGAGGTGTCATTTCATTTCAGTGTCGGATAAAAGCCTCACAAAATTGGCAGGAAAGTCCCCAAAATGACCTAAATAGTGTTGACGCGGACGTTAAACCTCAGATCAAACAAACAAAAATAATTTATAAAACACAAGGGTTTAAGTTTATACAGATATAATTCTTGAAACATCTTGATATGCATCACCGGGGCTACTGATACTGGAGTTTTATTTTCTTAGTTTCTGTTTCTACATTTTTTTGCTTTAAGGTGCTAAAGACGTACTACATATTTTTGACATGACATATATATAGATTGTCGTTTTAAGAACCTTAAGAATACAAGCACGATTTTCATTTGAATTGGCAATATTTAAAATGAATCTAACACGTAAACAATGAATGACCTGTGAATCCATGCACTGTATATAGACAAAAGTGTTGTTTACAGGGGTATACACAATTTTATTTATTAGCTCGGCTGTTTTCGAAGAAAACGATGAGGTATTGTCATAGCTCTGGCGTCGTCGTCTGCGTCGTTGTGCAAAAACTTTTGTAATATCTCTGTAATTACTGAACATATTTACTTGAAACTCGGATTAGTTGTTCATTATGAAAAGGGGAACTCATACCAATAGGTGAGGTAACCCATAAAATATTTTTGGCACAGTTATGCCTCTTTTTCGACTTAGAATTTTTGCAAAAACTTGGACATTTTGTAATATCGCTGTCATCACTGAACATATTTACTTGAAACTCGGACTAGTTGTTCGTTATGAAAAGGGGAACTCATACCGATAGATGAGGTAACTCTCAAAATGTTTTGGCACTGTTATGCCCCTTTTTCGACTTACAATTTTTGCAAACACTTGGACATTTTGTACATCTCTGTCATTACTGAACATATTAACTTGAAACTCGGACTAGTTGATCATTATGAAAAGGGGAACTCATACCAATAGATGAGGAAACCCTCAAAATATTTTTGGTAAAGTTATGCCCTTTTTTCGACTTAGAATTTTTGTTGAACTAAATGAAATTGCAGCCGAGCGTTGGCACCCGCATGCGGTGCTCTTGTTCTGTTTGTTATAGAGCAATTTAAATGAGCACCCACAGTCTTTGTTTGAAGCAGAAATAAGAAAAATAACACCACTTTGCACCAGAAAAATGTGTTTAAGGCCAGAAAGATAACACACCTATGTGGCGAAGCACTAAATTGTCATGTTGTTCTTATTTTTGCTTCAAACAGAGATTGTAGGTGCTCCTTAGAACCGCCTCAACGAGTACCCAAAGTCTTTGTTCGTAAGAACCGCCTCACGAGTACCCACATTTTTTGTTTTGGGCCAGCTACAAAAAGAAACATGTATACCCCTATAATCCCATTTTCCTCTGTATAAAGTGGGACTTATAGAGGTGTTGATTACGTAGCCTTGTTAGTTATCGTAATGCGTGGGAAAACTCCATTTATCATCATTACGAAAACACACCTATATAGATACATTGTAACCTTTATCGCCGAACAATCGAACATTTTAAGATGAAAACTTGTGACATTTTTCTTATTTCTGCTTCAAATATAGATTGTGGATACTTGTTAGAACCACCTCATCGAGGCGGTTCTAACAAGTACCCACAATCTATATTATGGAGCAGAAATAAGAAAAATAAGGTTTACCCCTGTAAGGTTTACTTCTGTAAACCCCTGTTTTACTATGTAAAGTGGGATTCAATGGGGTCAAAATTATATAGGCGCGTTTTCGTGATGTACCGGTGTGTTATCCAAATGTCATTATGTGATGGACGCCTCTCTAATCCCATTTTATGCCTGCCCAGGAAAAGTGATGCGAGTCGGACCGTTCCTTAAATCCTAGCAGTTTCTATGGGTGGTAGGGCTTGAGATGTTATTTCATCTCAATGCCAGGTAAAAGTCCCATAAACTCGGAAGCAACGTCTCCAAAATGACCTAAATAGTGTTGACGGGGACGTAAAACCTCAACTGAAACAAACTAACCAAACAAATCCCAATTACCTGGGCAGGCTTAGAAAAGTTGGGTTACAGGGATTATTTTCCTTATTTTCCTCAAAAACATACATTGCGGGTACTCGTTAGAACCGCCACAATAAGGTTGCTCTAATGAGCATCAACAATCTGTGTTTCGATTAGAGAATTAGAACAAATATAATTAACAAGATGTGTTTGTGAAACACATCATGTCCCCATAATTGTTTTCTTTAAAATAGGTCACAGGCCAAGGTCAAGGTCACAAGTCAATTTTTTGTATGAGGTATGAGTGGGAAGCCCTTATCACAAGGAACGTACATACCAAATATGAAATCTCTATCTAAAACAGTTCAAAAGTTATGACCAATTTTAAAGTTGTCCAACCAGCAAATAATCAAACGGACAGGGCAAAAACGATATGTCCCTTTTATTTCTATCGGGGACATAAAATATATGAAACAAGGTGTCTCTTGGTGGTGATTAGGTCGTCTGCATTAATGCAAAAAGTAGTGCCAAAATCACTCTTAAATACTCTGGGGCTATTGCCACCAAAAATGATAGTTCTAGAAATTTGAGTGCCGCCAGTTCTGGACACGGATGTGTTTTCTAATTGCGCTTTAGGCCAGGCTATTTGGTTTCCAAATGCCGCTGTGGTGTTCCTTGAATTTTAAACAAAAATCTATATTAGCCACAGAATTGAATCAATAAGCTATCAAGTTAATAAACCTGGAATAATAGACTGGTCGATGTATAAACCCAAGCTGTGAATTCTTAATACGTAACATACGCCATTTTTTAATGTTTCTTTTTTGTTTATTTGGTTCCATGGTGCAATCCCTCGAACTTTCATTATAAATCTACGGTTCACTTGAAAGCATCGGTAACAGCTTTACGACCGGATATTAGACGTAAACACAGGAGCAGCCAGACATGGTTTTGGAGTATCTGACATTAAATGGCTATACACACTTTCAGGGGAAACAACTCTTTTCAAAACATTAACTCCCTTATCAGATAGGGTCTACTTTAAAAAGGAAAGAAATTGTTCCCGACTAGCACATCGCATGGCCCAAATTTATACTCTGTATACTCCGTGGTTTGAGGTAGAGCCTACGTATTTGGACACCACAACCCCTTACCATACTTGGTTATAAAGTTGAACGAGAACAATTTACTGCCCGATGTTGTGCCTAAGAATAGCGGATTGTCAGTGGCAATCAGTGTACATCCTCATGAGACGCCGCATTCTGTTGAGAATATGTCCATGTCGAGCATTTATATATCATTTAAACAAACTAAAATAAACAGCAATGACCTAATGATTGCATTCGAATAAATAATAATGGACAAATTAATAAAAAAAAGTAATGACCAAACTGAAACAGTAAGACAGCACAAAAATAAACTGTAAAAACCATACAGAAGCAAACAGTTTTTTTTATCACATGACGTCGCGTCTGAGAATGTAATAACGCCATTTATTACATACCTACTATAGGAAAATTACATTAAACACCTTTCAATACATGCTGATTTTGCGCTATTTTGATTGCACAGTCACGTGACGGGGCCAAAAAATCCATACAATATGGATTTTTGGCACTGCCTTTCCATATTGGCACTGCTCAACTCTGTTACTGTAGCAATAGAACGTTAATGCCGTTCTCCATAGGTTTCAAAATGGCCGCAGAAAAATCACTTCAAGCAATGTCAACCCGATTTCAGGACCTAGACAGAGCGATAGAAGACAGTGATAACAACAGATTTTGAGAAAAGTCTGATATTTCGTGGCAAGCATGAAAAATGAAAAACAAAATACTTTTTAAAAGAAGTTCACTCACCATTGGGAAGCATTGTGAAAGACGATGCCTTCAAGCACAGCAGGGATGTCCCAACATTTGAAACAATAAGGTCTTGCGAACAGATCCCTTCACTTATTAAGAGCTGGAAATTGTGCGGAAACAATATGTGGGAGGAAATAGTTCTAGGGAAATATGTCCCCAAAAATTGTCTTGTATTTTAACGTAAACAACCACCGCGACCGACTGCTACACACGGAATCGATTATGCAGTAGCATGATGAATGACACTAAGAGCCTTTAAAATTAAAATGGTCTTCCAATAAGCACAAAACATTCTGTAAAATACCTTAAAACGCATTCTTTGAACTGCAGAAATTCTGTATTTAAAATGGCGATTTGTTTTTGTTTTGAAACTTACAGTTGCGACGTCACTTGTGACGTTATTTGCTGCGCACTTCTATGTTACTGTATTACAGTGAGCATGGTTAGTGTAGGCCTACTAATAAGTTATGTAATTTTATAAGGAATTTCTTTTTTTTTTCGGCGGATACCGAAAATATTTGATCTCGCGTCTATCCTAAACACACTCGATGAAACGTTCCCGGCATCAACCTTTAAAAAGTAAATATTCTCTTCGTCTTCATTTCTTCACGTTGCAATATAACTATGCTATATAAATGGTGTAATAAAGAGGTTATTGTATGGCCAAGGTGTGCCTCTAAGTCATATTGACACCGGTATGTCATATTGGCCCGAAGGCTTTAGTTATTGTATGGCCAATGTGTGCCGCTAAGTCATATTGGCACCGGAAGTCATATTGGCCCTCGGGCTAAAGCCCTCGGGATAGTATGACATACCGGTGCCAATTTGACTTAGAGGCACACCTTGGCCATACAATAACCTCTATGTATTGAATTCGGTAATCCACTAGTGGATTAAATATGTAAATTAATTGGATACGCCCGTAACTATACACGTACGACGTCCGTAACGACGTCGCGTTTATTCCGCGTCGCGGAATATTGATATTTTTGTAAAAATAATGCTGAATAAAATGCGTTTTAAATGTCATATGATAAAATGAATCTTGCATTCGTGATCATGTATTATTAAATTTTATTAAACTCGTTGAGGTTAAAGCTTAAAATGCTCGATGAAAATAGAAGTGAAGGCAATGATCAGGAATCGATACAGTTAACCCACAGCTCCCTAGGGTTTCATCCATTTTCCTCAACTCGTTTAATAAATTTAGTAATACATGAACACTCATGAAAGATCCTCTATAACGCACAAAAATAAACAGTTATGACCGCACTAAAAGAAACAGTAATGACCACATAAATAAACAGTAAAGATAGCACTAAAATAAACAGTAACGACGGCACTAGAATAAACAGTAATGAACGAAGTAATCAAACAGCAAGGACTGCACTGAAATAAACACTAAAAATAAATAGTAGTGACCAAACTAAATAAGTAGTAAAGAATGCAAAAAGTAAACATTGATGATTGCACTTAAGTAAACGGTAATGGCAAAACTAAATAAACAGTAAAGAATGCACCGAAAAATGTAATGACCGCACTAAAATACACAGTAATGACCTCACTAAAAAGTGTAAAGGTCGCACTGAAATGAACGGTGATGACCGTACCAAAATAATAAGTAATGACCGAATTGAAATAAATAATAATTGCTTCACTAAAATAAATAACAATGATCGCACTAAAATAAACAGTAATAACCACGTTAAAACAAACAGTATTGACCGCACTCAAACAAACAGTAATGATCGCACTAAATAAATAGTGACGGCCGCACTAAAATTGAACGCAAAGACTGAAAAAAACAGTACAAAATGCACATTGAGTGAACGAACTATGGAGATGTCCAATAATAAAGTCGGCCATCGAACGTAAATCTGAATGAATACCTTTACAGGTCTAAATTTGAACCGCCTAAACTAAAAGTTGCCTTCGAACAAATATAGCTAGCGAGGACTCAGATCAGATTGCGCATTCGCGCAGTCTGATCTGAGTCTTCGCTGTGCGCTATTTGGATATCTATGACCCAGAGACTCTTCAGACTGACAGAGTTGGCCGTCTGCAGGTTGATGTCTATTTTCACATTCATGTTACTCACATGTTGCAAGACAGGTTTTGCTAGGCCTGACTCTTTTAAGGTGACTTGAGATGGTTGCGTTCTTTGATTGTGGCCTTTCCTGTGTGAAATTTACTTTCTAGTTAGTACACACGAACCATCTGAAATCATTTGAAAGCTTAGAGTTTACTCTAGCCCGAAATGTTTCGAAACAGGCCTGGTTTAAAAACAAAGACAAGTGCCCTAGGTTGTAAAACGTTTTCATTCCCAGTTTAGGGGAGCAAAGATTTTTGACATTTTAAAATTTATGCGCAGGACAAATTTCATGGTCAGGTGAGTTCCTTATAATATCGTTGCCTGATTGGCCCACATATCTGGATCTACACCGCTTTTGTAGGCATCCAGTCTCATTATTCACCCTTACACCCCGGAGTTTCTGAATTAACACTTCCAAATGTGAATACGGACATACCGAGTCTTGTAAATAGAAGGTTTAGTGGAAATCAATTACGAAAACACGCCTATACAAATACATTGTACCCTTTATCGCTGAAAAAATGAAAATTTTAAGATGAAAAAATTGGGGTATTTTTCTTATTTCTGCTCAAAATATAGATTGTGGGTATTCGTTAGAACCGCCTCATTGAGGCGGTTCTAACGAGTACCCACAACCTATGTCTTGGAGCAGAAATAAGTAAAATAATGTATACCCCCTTAAATACCAGTTTTACTATATAAATGTGGGGTTCAAGGGGGTCAAATTTATATAGGTGTGTTTTCGTGATGATTTGCAATAATCCAGATGAGACGACCCGTTCTGAGCCATATCATCTGGATCTACACTGTTTATAAAGGCAGCCATATCAGTCTACAGCGTTGAAAGGGTTTTGGAGTGATATGGTACTTCTGCCAATTACATCACATGCCAGCACGCTTTCAAGCGCTTGACACGAAAATTGCATCAACAAATTGTCTAAAAACAAGCATAGCACGACCTGCCGATGTGACAGTTAATTGTTTCTGTTAAAAGTTTGATACGAAAGCCAATTAATCATATCAAATATCACATACAGTATTGATTCCAGGAAAAGTACATGCACATTTCCCCGGAACGATTATTTGTTACAGTACAAAACTGTCATTAGCAAAACAAAGCAATTCCTTGTGAGCCCCACTTTGTTAAGAGAGAACCGGGAAATCTACAAGGGTATGCATTAGTGTCTTTATTGCTGATCAAAATCATTGAATATTGATGCTCAAAAGGTACACTCACGATTGATTGTAGTGGAATATTATGAAAATTGATATTGCATGCAATTTAAGTCTTGCGAAATTGTGTTTCAAGCGGTTTTTGGCAACGCATGACACGAAAATATTATTTGAATCACGGGGTTATACATAGTAAATTGATCATACCTTAGCATCGAGGAAACGAAAATGGTACCAAATTAAAGCTGAGACATTGCACTTAAATTTAGCTTATTGTGTTAAGCGTTTAACTGCCCAGTAAGGTCACCTCGAGCTAGTCAGTTTATCTACCCACACTTTTCCATGACAGGCTTATAAATATAAATAGGTTGTTAACAAGTACTGTGTACATGTTTTCGCCACAAACTGACAATTTCCCATCTAGATTCTAAACCACAATTTTCCTGGGCAAGCTTAACCCTTATCTTGCTGTTCACGACAACCCCTATCTTTGCAAACAGTGCAGATACAGATCAGATGGCTTCTGAAGAAGCCATCTGATCAGGATCTACACTGTTTGACATTCAGTTTATGAATTTGTTGGAATAAATTACATCAAGTAATCTGATTGGTTCAAGGTCAGAGATAGGTGTGGCTAAAATAAATATTCAGCAAGAGAAAGGTTAACATAATCGGTTAACCATTACAGTGCATTTTGTTTCAACGGAAACTGACAGCTGCTTTCTTTGAATCAGCGGAAGGGAGAGAAATACTGTAGGGAATTAATTTCCATGAAAGCATGTTGCTAACCCGGCAGTCAGACGCGCATTCGACCGAGCTACCAGGGCTATTCAGATATTACGGGGTTTGAAGAAATAGATTGGGCTCTGTGATGTTTTCGCGCAGAGCTGAAACCAACCGCACATAAATACTGGTAAACCGCTTAGAGGGGCTAAGCCTGCTAAGTGATGCGAGTCACAAATGATATTTACAGCCATCGAAATACATTGGTACTCAGTTAAATGGACCAAGAAGAGAAATTGGCAGTCTTCAGAGACACTTTTCACTCATCAGCAGTGGATATCCCTTGACCAGTGTCTTGCAAACATCAAGACTGGGTGGCTGTGAATGACGTAAAAATCCAGGACTCTTATGAGAAACACGCAAAACACAAGTCATTAATTAGTCCAAACTAGGTTAAGAAATACACAAGATATTAAGCAAAGTGATTGATGAAATCAAGTCCATTGCAGACAGAAAAGATATGAAGAAGTTCGTTGATGCATTTTATGCACTTAAGGCAGTTTATAGTCCCTAGCGCTCAGGAACCATCCAACTACATGTAGTTGGTACGGATGGAACTTTTCTTCTAATGGCAAAGAAGCTATCTTGAAAAGATGATCCGAACATCTTGATGGTATCCTTTATCGAAAAGACCGTCATGTATCAATGATGAGTCTATCACCATTATAGGATAAGATGAATAGAATATGTTACCAGATTAGTTCGCGACCGTCACTGAAACAGAGAAAGCAATACAACTCATGTCGTCTGAGATCTACAAAGTAGAAGGTCCTCCAGTTGCAGGGAAACTAACAGTTTTATTATTACATTATACAGTCGAACTTCGATGGCTCGAACCACTTTGGGACCATGGAAATTTGTTCGAGACAGCGGTAGTTCCAGCCACAGAGGGATACTATTAGTGCCAATGATTTATCAAATGGCGCTGATCCTAGAAGAATAGAAGAAAACTACGATGAACTTTTGAGTTTGATAAAATGTCGCAATGTTGAATGTCGAGTACTAGTTTGCTCTGTGGCACCGAGAGGAGATGTTGATGTTTGTGTTATCAACCGCTGCTTAGCTAAGCTCGTCGCTCATTGGAGAAATCAAAAAGTAGAACTGGTTCAGGACAGCTTTGATCTTTTCTTCAGAGAGGACCAGTTGTCATCTAGATACTACAGGGATGATGGTATTCATTTATCGGATTTTGGCATAAAACGGCTCTTAGATGCAATCAATAGGAAACTGCAAATAATTACAGATTTCGGAGAATGCGTATACAACAGACGGAGATCGCAAAACTCGGGGAAATTTCAGCGGGCCAGCCGGATATCAAGGAAAGACAGCTAGAAATGGAATTAGGGGAAATCAAGTTGGAAATGGGTTTCGGAGGCATCAATATGGACATTCGGTCAGACGGTTCGGCGGTAACCGAGGCCGTTGCTATGAGTGCAATCTTGTTGGACACAAGTTTTCTGATTGTTGGTACACAGCACAGAAATAGGGACTCGGCATTAGTGCCACCAATTTTCAAATGCCTGTAATTGATCAAAATAATGGTCCAGTGAATGAAAATTATTTTAGTATTTTAAATTCTGTTTGCAGTGACTGTAATTCTTTATTTTTCGACTGTCATTGTTCAAAGTATGATGAAAAAAAGTATTCAATCTGCATATGTTGTAGGAAATTTTGGGGTGTTATCTAAGTGTTCTGCAAATGACACAGCATGCACATGCAGCTCAGTTCATTCAAAACAGCTTGATTCATCTATTGATATAGAGAGGCAATACGAATCAGCTTTAGATACAGAGAGACAATCAGAAAACCATAAAAATGAGTCTGTTTTGAATTTAAATCTCAAAAATAAGGGTATGAATATAGGGTTTCTTAATGTTCAGGGATTATGTTCGAGGGATATGACAAAATTTTCTGAAATTGAATTGATGTTGACTGCAGAGAGAAATGAGAATATACATATATTTGGTTTGGGCGAAACTAAGCTTAAGAGCCATAAACCGACAAATTGTTTTCATATTAATGGTTTTCAGTCACCTTATCGAAAAGATAATAACAACAACGGTGGTGGAGGCATACTTGTCTATGTTAAAGATCATATAATGTCGAAGCGAAGGGATGACCTTGAGACCAATGATATTGCATGCATATGGCTTGAAATTACGCCGAATAAGGGTAAACCATTTCTGTGTGGTACACTATATAGAAATCCAAATGAATTAATTGAATGGATTGATCGTTTTGAAATGTTTATTGAAACAGTATTAATGGAGGGAAAAGAGGTTATTTTACTTGGAGATTTTAATAAAAATCTATTAAATGTTGATGTAAATAGAGATTGGGTAGTTCTCACTGAATCATTAGGATTAAGTCAAATAGTTATGCAACCTACAAGAGTAACGACACTTTCAAGTACCCTTATAGATCACATTTATACAAATAATGAAGATAATATATCATATGTATGCGTTTCTGAATTAGGTATTAGTGATCATTACGCTATCTTTTGTAATAGGAATGTAAGTTCAAGTAGCAAAAAGAACTCTCATAACTATATAACTTACAGATCATTCAAACATTTTAACGAAAATGAGTTTTTAACAGATTTATTGTCAATTAATTGGGATAACTTGCGATATTTTCATGAAGTTGATGACATTCTTGATAATTGGTATTCACTTTTCATAAATATTGTAAACAAACACGCACCACTGAAAACTCAAAGGGTAAACTATAAAACTCAACCAGACTGGATAACTTCCGAAATATTGGATGCAATGAAAGAAAGAGATAATCATAAAAAGCATGGGGATATGGAAGAATATAAAACTCTACGAAACAGAATATCGACCTTAATTAAAATAGCTAAAAAATCCACATATGAACAAAAAATCGAATCAGGGAAAGATGATCCGAAATCAATTTGGAAATTTTTTAAAGAATTTGGAGCCTCCAGTAAACATAGCAATAATAGAAGTAATGGTATTTTGGGAGTGCGAATCGATGGCGAGACAGTCTCAGATGACAAAGAATTAGTGGAGCATTTCAACAAATATTTCATTAATATTGCTTCAGATCTTAAAGAGCCATTGCTGCCAAATGATTTAAGGACACTCAGGGAGTATATTGATTATAAGGTTCCGCAAAACGCATTTTTTAGTTTACCCGATATAGATGAAAATTTTGTATATAGATTTTTATCTTCGCTTGATATCACTAGAGCAACAGGCTTAGATGGAATTGGACCCAAACTATTAAAACTTTTTTCGGGTGTTATTTCGAAAAGCATTACTTTTATAGCCCAAAAATGTTTACACAATAATAGTTTTCCCACTTTATGGAAACAAGCAAAAGTAACCCCGCTGCACAAGGGTGGCCCAAAAGATGAACTGAACAATTACCGTACCATATCTATCTTGCCAACATTATCAAAACTTCTAGAAAAATTTATACAGAAGAATCTTATGTCATATTTAAACAATTTTAACCTTATACATCAAACACAAAGTGGTTTTCGATCGGGACATTCTACCGAAAGTGCATTAACACTCATGACAGAAAACTGGCTCAAGGCTATAAACCAAGGCAAAATTGTAGGTTCTATCATGGTAGATTTCAGAAAAGCTTTCGACCTAGTGGATCATGACTTACTTTTAGAGAAACTTAAATGCTATAAATGTAGCAATAATTTTGTTTCATTAATGCAATCTTATCTGAGTGATAGAACACAGGTAGTTTCTGTAAATAATAAAATATCAGAACGTGATTACGTCAAATGCGGAGTTCCACAAGGATCCATATTGGGCCCGTTAATATTTCTTATTTTTATAAATGATCTGCCATTGCATCTTTCCAATCAAATTTGCTCTTCAGACCTTTATGCTGACGAAACTACTATTTATGACGCACATGGTGATATTAATGAACTCAGGCTAAACTTGCAAAATTGTCTTATAACATTACGTGACTGGTGTCAACAAAATGGAATGTTACTTAACACTGCAAAAACAAAAGTAATGCTTATCACAACACGCCAGAAACGTTTACATATTGATGAAAGCGTATTTAAACTAACTTTTGATAATATTGAGTTACAGATAACTAACGGTGATAAAATACTTGGCGTATATATTGATGAAAATTTACAATGGAGTACCCATTACAAGGCTGTTTGCAAGAAAGTGTCGTCCTATATCTGGTTGTTGTCAAAAATAAGTCATTTCTTAAGTTCAGAACATAGGCTTCTTTATTATAAAGCAGATATTCAGCCTCACTTTAATTACTGCAATGTCATATGGGGTAATTCTTCAAACTATAATATTTCTAATATAACAAAATTACAGAAACGCGCTTTCAAATTTATCTTAGGATATGAATATGTAGACTATGAATCAGCTAAATCACGCTTAAAAGTTATGTCAATTGAGCAAAATATATTCTTGAACAAGGCAAAAATGATGTTTAAAGTTGTTAACCATTTAGCTCCGAACTATTTGTGTGAGCTTTTCCAGAAAAGAGAATTAAACCCTTTAAATATGACGCCCAGATCTAGTTCAAGTCAAGACTTCATTGTTCCAAAACTAAATTTAGCCAAGTTCAAGGAAAGCATTTCGTATTCAGGGCCAATTATTTGGAATAGTATTCTATATGAGATAACAAATAGTGATACCCTGGCCTCATTCTCAGATAGATTAATTTCCTGGATGACTAACACCTAGATATTGAAACGTATGCCTTCATCGCCGTATTTCATCAACGTATAAATTTCATTCCACTTTGTTTTCTCACACTTCTCCATACATTATGTAATTGTAAAGAAATCTCATCACATTTGTAAATACTCATTTATAGTTTGTCGATGTTATGTATTATGTTTTAACTAGAGGGCCTCGTGGAAGATTGGTAATTGTATCAAACGAGCCACCCTCTTTACTTACTTACTTAGATAAAACTTAATCTTACGTCAGTCTGATTGGCATGATTTTGATTTTCTTTTATTTCTTCAAACAGGGTGACTTAGTGGTGCTTCTCAGAACAGACGAGTAGCCACAACTTGTGATTTAGAACAGCAATTAAGAAATTACAAGCTCGTATATTGTACATCTTTGTAAAAAACTTCTTTTTGGACCTATTTTTTTAAAATTACGTCTTATAAAATAGCGAAGTACGAGCGGGTGTCGGGCGGGCGGTGGTGGTGTCATCCGCGGCTTACCCTTTCGTTAACATTTTTTTTAAAGTGATATGTTACCTTTATTCTTTCATATTAGTTGGAGGGCCTTTTCAATGACACCAAGTACCAAACGTTTGGTTGACAATTGCCATTTTGCACAGTTATTACATAATAATAATAATAATAATAATAATAATAATAATAATCGACCTTATTTATAGAGGGTAACACATTTAGTAATAGTATGGCCCTCTATTCCTGGGTAGGAACCAGGTTAGTGTTTATTTACTCAAACAGTGTTGGACTTTTGTTTTTAATATTAAGGATTCACTCAAAAATCGTTTCTACTTTTTCAGTTTTCTAGTTTACCTTTCGGGTAATCATTTTTCAAAGTGTTGCGTTTCCTTTATTCTTCAATAGATTGCTTCCATATTTGGACTGTTGCCTCATCAGATATACTCATTCAGTATACAGACCAGACAAGCGACTCAATCAGTTACCTAAGTTATAGTTTAAAATTGAATTTTTCGCGCTTGTATCCAAATTTCCAAATGAAGTTTTTTGTTTACCTGTTTCCAAAGTGCTCTTCTTCTTAATATAGTAATGGATTGTTTCATATACAGGTTGTAGCTTCATTGGCTGAGCCTTCTCTTTATAATCACAGTGTCCACATCAGTAACAAGCATTTTCGGGTAAAAGATATTAATTTTTCACATATTTCAGAAAAAGAAAAACTCTTGGTACCAAATAGTTATCCCTTTAAATTCTTGTTATACCTACTCGTTAGAGCTCTTTCAGATGGTGAAAACTGTCTTGCCATACAACCCTTAATTTTTCAGAAAATTAGATTTAAAAATAAATGGAAACCTAATTTTTCAATTTTATAAAATACATATTTCAACATGTCATTTAATTCTTTTGCTATCTATTGTCCTTTTACATATCCTATCATGTGGTGAAAACTCTTTTGCTGTAGGTCTGGTAGGTTTTGATGAAATATGAATTCTGTAATTTTTATATATATATATTTTTTTTAATTAACTCAAAAACTGTAGGAATTTTGTTTTGACTATTAGGGATTCACTCAAATCGTTTCTGCTTTTTGATGTTCTTTGAAGTGGTAAAAAAACATCATTACGTCTACTTGATATCATGGAAAATGTTTTTATTGTGGGTATTTAGTTATGTTTTTAGCTGTTTAGGTTTTGAACTAAGCCTACCAAATGTTGAAAACTGTTTTGCTCCAGAAAATGTGATCACTTAAACGTTGTGGAAACAATGCTTTTGCTTCTACCATATTAGGTAGCGGCGTGTTCCAAAGCTGTACTGAAAAACCTGTCCGTAATGCCGTTAGACTTTTTTTTTGTTCTTGTGTAAGCTGCATTTTCCATGCTTGTCATTCTACGTTCGCGGGAAACAGCCTGCAAATGCGTAAGTTTATCTGAGTCTTCACCTTGCGCCTATGCTCAAACACACGTTTTGTGTTCTCGCGATTTGCGATAAAAATGAATAAATCTAAAACCAATATCGTTCTGGACTAACAGTTTTTAGTAATCAGTTTTAAATAATTTATTGCACACATTTTGTTTGATGCTGTCGAGCTGTAGCTGTATTCATTAACCCATATATTCCTGCCGCGCCCTTTTAGGAGCGCAGCGTCTGATCTGGATCTACACTTTGCTTAAAGTACAGGTACAACCCACTACAAACAAAACACTCCTGAAACCCCTATAATTGACATATAATTGTGTATTAGAATGCCCATATAATTGACATTCTTTCATATCGCCAAAACGGTTATTTTTCTGATGAAATTTTGTGATATTTTTCTTATTTAGACTCCAATCATAGGTTCACTGAGGCAGTTATAACGGGTACCCACAACCTTTGTCTCAGAGCAAAAGTAAGGAAAACAATAAATACCTCCCTAAACCCCAGTTTTCTATATATAAAGTGGGGTTTACGGCCCGAGGGTGTTCATTTCACGGACTTGTTGTAGGAGACCCACCCTAAGCTGTTTGTGAAAGATTCTATTCTCATATATGCGTTAACCCACTTCGTAATTATGACACATGGAATCTTCCTCTTGTTAGCTTTGGACAGATTCATTTCCACTTTAAGGGCTTGTTTTATTGCTTTCATACTTTACAAAAAAAAACAACAACAACAACACAAAACAAAACAAAACAAAAAAAAACATGAACTGACCAAGGTCACAGCTCCCAACAGCTGTCAAACTTTGGGCAAAAAAGTTATGTTCGGCAACCAAATACTTGATGTTTACTTATTTTTAATGGCCATACAAGTGCAAAGATTGTCAAATTTGCCATGTCTGCACTATTTTGCCCGAACCATAGCAAATGAGATGGTGCTACTTGCCTGAACCAATTGATAAACCAGTGCTTCAACTGAAGTGCACGACCCGCCGGATGCTTTTAGCTTTATGAGTGTTACCATATATGGGTATGGCGGCCATTTTGGTCATGTGACCTGGACCTAAAACGGTTCCCTCAATAAATACGCCTTATCGTAAGGAGCAAAAATATATCTTATACTTTAGTACTGTGTTCTGAATCGTTTGCAGGATAATATGCATTCTCACTTTACCAATGCAAAAGCATATGTGTCAAAGTTTGACCTAGGCACAAAGAAGGTCAAGGTCAACCAAGGGTCATAATTTTAGCAATTTATGATGGGCCTACGTCCCAGATGCTATTTATCAAGTTTCGTGGAAATCTGCCCAGTGGTTCTGGAGAAGACTATTTTTGAAGGGTTTTTACCATATATGGCTTGGCGGCCATATTGGTCATGTGACCTGGACCCAATGAGCAAATTTTGGGCCCCCCATCCCATAGAGGCTCCATATGAAATTTGATTACAATCGGCCCAACGGTTTCCGAGGAGAAGCAGTTCGAAAATTTTCACTTTTTTCGCCTCGGCGAGGCTATACTAAATGGAATGTAATATTTCGCAAGTTCATTGGTTAGATCTCATTGATATCTATCAGTATGCCAAAAATTGTTTAAATATTCCAAGCGGTTAAGTCACTATCACCAATTTTCACAAACGGGTTACGGACGGACAGACAGACCATATATGGCTAGGCGGCCATTTTGGTCATGTGACCTGGACCCCATGAGCAAATTTTGGTTTCCCCCATCCCATAGAGGCTCCATATGAAATTTTACTTCAATCGGCCCAACAGTTTCCGAGGAGAAGCAGTTCGAAAATTTTCACATTTTTCGCCTCGGCGTGGCTATACTAAATGGAATGTAATATTTCGCAAGTTCATTGGTTAGATCTCATTGATATCTATCAGTATGCCAAAAATTGTTTAAATATTCCAAGCGGTTAAGTCACTATCACAAATTTTCACGAACGGGTTACGGACGGACAGACAGACTGACAGCTTGACAGAATGACACGGTGATTTTAGGGCACTCTTAAAAAATCAACCGACTTCAGTCGGCCGCTTTTTCTGCGGGTCATGCAATTCCGGCTTATTTGTAAGATGTCACCTACAAAATACTTGGCTAGATTTTGGTGTGCTTGACCTAGTTTTCAAGGGCAGATGGGAACGAAGATTATTTTTTTCTTTTTCGGTGCCATATCTCTTGCACTGATGGAAAATGGCAACAAAACATACTTTATTCAACCCCTGAGACATTGACCTCATTTTCAAGGCCAGATAGTTGTTTGGTTTGTATTAATGGTGAAGGGCATAGCTTTTCTCTAAAAGCATTTCTTATTATTTTTAAGTTCGGTGTTTCACCGGTTGGAACAGCATTAGATTTACCTGCAGTCCACCCATCTCTTCCTCAGTCCGTCTGCCCATTCATTTGTCCACATAATCTGGATTACTTGGTGACTACTAGAAATCTTTCATCGAAACTTGGCACATGAATAGATGATGAGATGAGATTATGGACGTTTTAAGATTGCTTTGTAAGGATCCTTAGAAGTGTATCTCAGTCTTATATTACAACGACACCACATAAGAACATCGGCAGAGGATTTTGTTGTGCTTCGTAATACTTCCATCACGTGAACAAGTCCGGGAAATGAAGACCCCCTAAACCCACTTCATATAGAGAAAACTGGGGTTTATGGGGGTATACATTATTTTTCTTATTTCTGCTCCAAGACATAGGTTGTGGGTACTCGTTAGGACCGCCTCAATGAGGCGGTTCTAACGAGTACCCACAACCTATGTTTTGAGCATTTATAAGAAAAATATCACGGATTTTCATCAGAAAAGTAGCCATTTTGGAAATGTGAACAAAGGTACTATGTCTCACGGGTGTGATATATATAGAAACAAACAGTTATACTCGAGTGCTATACGGACCCAGATCTGTATTATGCAGATGCTATTTTCTAAATGGAGACTTATTGTGGTCATTCTATTACTCCATACCAGCCCCGAAGCGTGAAAAATTGTCTTCTTCTTCTTCTTCTTCTTCTTCTTCTGACGTCCTAAGCTACACAGATTAGCCCATTTTTGTAAGGAGACCATTACAAAATTTAAGGGTGTCAGGTTGTGTTTTCTTCAAAATTAATTTGGAAAATTTGTGATATTTTTCTTATTTCATTGTCATCCAAACATAGGTTGTGGGTGCTCGTCAGAACCGCCTCGTCGGGGCGGTTCTGACGATTACCTACAACCTTTGTCTAGGAGCAGAAATAAGCGAAATAATGTATACCCCTGTAAGTCCCAGTTTTTCTCTATATATAGTGGGGTTTAGAGGGGTATTCTCTTCACGGATGTGTTATCATAAAGTTTTATACGTATTTGGTGCTGCAACACTGACAAACACTGTGGACTCCGATCATATGCCGCATAACGCGGCGTCTGATCAGGGTGGACGACGATTACGAATACAGGAATTTCAGGGTTAAACGAAACAGTTTAAGTCTAAGTTCAGAACTATTTTCCCAGCATTCACTTATGGACAGTCGACCCACCAGTGCTGCAATTAAGTACTTTGATTGAAAAAAAAATGTTACGCTCAAGGGCACGCTGTCTATTATATTTGAGACTCAATAAAACTGAGATCCCTATTTTCTGTCTGTAATACTTCAAAAGCGACATTTACCGCCTTATTTCAGAATGTTCAAATAGTGCATCCATCTATGCTACAATCATTTTGAAAAAAAAAAGTTTTAATTTAACAAACCAACCAACAAACAAACAAAGTCATTTCGACGGAAAATTTAAAACAGGACAGTTTTGTTTTGTTTTTGAAATACGAGGGATGCTCTTAAAGTTCTGATCCTTTGGCTATAAAATGATACATAAACAGAATATAATCAAAATTCTCATTTCATTCCTTCAAAATACTCTCCTTTAACAGAAATACACTTTTGAAGTCTCGATATCCAAGAACGGAAGGCTGCAAAATACTCAGCTTTTGGTATACTGATAAATTGCACTTCCTAAGGCATTCCTAGAGTTATAACGGCTACCGGATAACATTCTGCTTTTGTGTGCTAGCGCATTGTCATGGATTAAACAAATGTTACGAATGCCGGTCTTTGGACGCTTTTTGACAAAATATTTTTTTCACTTTTTTGAGCACATGGTTTTTATAGAACGTTCCAGTAATAGAACGACCGCTTGGTGCAGCGACTTGCACCACAGGGCCAGCAGAATTGAAGAAGATAGCATAAAGAACCTTCTTGGCACTTTGACATCTTTTAGCAATAATCGGTCTGTTACGGTTTTTAGCAATCCAAATTTTGTTATTAACTTTTCGCTGGGGTTCAAATTAATAAATCAAAGTTTCATCACCAGTTAACAATTCGCAGATTCTCTTGTTTTCACAATTTTTATATGTTTTAAGTAATTCCCTGGATCATTTAACACGGTAAGCCTTTTGCTCTTTTGATATCAAGTGGGGTACCCAACGAGCACATAGCTTCTTCAATCCCAGATGATCGGTCAAAATTTTATGCACAGCTGCCGATGTTATCCCCACATACCCTGCTATATCTCTAACAGTATATCGAGCGTCACCTTCAACCAGTTTTTTTCACAGCAGCAATGTTAGCTTCAGTCACTCCCAGAACGGGCACTATCTTCAACGTTACTTTTTCCATTCTGAAATTTATTTAACCACCGGCGAACTGTTATTATCGAGACCGCAGAAGATCCGTAAATATCACAAAGTTCCTTTCGAATTTGTTTGGCAGATATCTTTAAGGCACCGCGGGCTTTTATGTAAGCTCTTATTTCTGACTTTTGTGAACCTTTCATAGTTGCTACGAAAAAAAGGCCAGTGGTACCGAGTGACACTGATTAAATTTTGTATAGCTCCTAAACTAAACGTCCGACTGTAATTATATATGTATGTATGTGTAGATAAGATAATATACATTCTGAATATGTAAACCTCGTGCAGATAGCGTTGGAAATAACTACGGTAGCACATGAGGATCAGAACTTTAAGAACACCCCTCGTATGATCTTTATTACAAACTGTTCTAAAAAAGGTCCAAATTGTAAATGTTTGTATGTTTTAACAGCCAAAGGACGAGTTACCCATACACCTAGCATGCGCGAGGACAAGTGGTGCGGTGACAGTTGTCCAGTTACTATTACATGTCAAACCTCCTGGTAAAGATGTCAGACTTATTCAAGATAAGGTTAGTATCAATATAATTGCTACCATTTTTGTTTGATTTGAGGTATAATGTCCCCGTCAACACTATTATGGTCATTTTGGAGACGTTGCTTCCAATTTTGTGGGACTTTTACCCGACATTGAGATGAAATGACATATCAATCCCTTCCGCCCAATGCAACCACTACATGTAGGGTTTATATGCATGGACGGGCCGACTCTACCACTTTACCTGGGCAGGCATAGACCTTCTACCAGTACTCATGTGCATTCGGTTTCAGCTCTGCGTGGAAGCATCATGATGACCAAATCAATTTCTCCAAGCCCTGATAGGCGGGGGCCAAAAATTGCTTCAGTAAAAAGTTGCTTAACCTTTCAACCTTGAAATGCTGACGTGGTCACTTTTGGATTTGGATGAATCAGTCAATTGGCGAAAAATATGTGACTTTTTGACCCATTTTGTAACATCAGAGACACGAATGCATTCCGGCAGTCGGAACAGTAGCCTTGCCACTAGGCGTTTACCTTATCCTGCTGAATATTCATTTTAGCCACACCCATCTCTGACTTTGAACCAATCAGATTACTTTATGTAATTTATTCCTACAAATTCATAAACTGAATGTAAAACAGTGTAGCCATCTGATCTGGATCTACACTGTTTGCAAAGATAGGGGTTGTCGTGAACAGCATGATAAGAGTTAAAATGAAATATATGGAAACAAAATCATATTTTGCATTGAAATGAACAGTATATAATAGTTTAGCCAGTCTAGTCCCTCCTTCCCAATTTTGTCAATACTAAGCTTGGAGACTCTACCAGATAGACTTGCCATTACTTACCAAGTTTGAAAAACTTTTAATAATAAAAAGACCAAAAATGATCAGACATTTATTATCAAACTACAATGTAGTAGCTAGTGTTTCGGAACAGCACCCTAGCTTTCCCTGCTTCTCGATTCTTGCTTGATTGTGTAGCTGTGCAACCCCGAAAAAAACGAAAAAAAAAACAACAACAAGACCGTGACGTCAACTCTTAAATTAAAGTAGCACAATCTATATTTTGACCAGAAATAAGAAAAATATCACAATTTTTCATCTTAAAACTTTCGTTTTTTTTCGGCGTTAACAATCACAATGTTTTTATAGGCATGTTTTCGTAATGGCTGTGCAGATCTTTGCCGCACACCCCCAAAGACAGGCTGTCATGTGAGTGGGCTCATATATCATTACGCTGGTTCTGGCTTTCTTTTTCAGTTCGGCTCAATACCAGTATTTCAAGCAGCTGAGGTTGGGAATATAGCGGTCTGTAAAGAATTATTGTCTTCCTTACAAGAACAGCAGCTGAAGACACAGAGAAAGGTATCTAATAAATATTGTTTGTTTGTTTGTTTGTTTGTTTGATTTGAAGTTTAACGTCCTCGTCAACACTGTAAAGGTCATTTTGGAGACGTTGCTTTCAATTTTGTGGGACTTTTACCCGACATTGATGTGAAATGACATCTCAATCCCTGCCGCCCAATGAAATCAATAGGGTTTATAAACATGGACGGGCCGACTCGCACCGCATTGCCTGGGCAGGTTTAGATCCTCTAAGCGGTTTACCAGTACTCGTGTGCAGGTCAGTTTCATCTCTGCGTGCAAAAGCATCATGCAGTCCATCTATTTCTTCAAGGCCCGATGGGCGGGGGGGGGGGGGGGGGTAGCTAAATAAATATTGTACTTAATAGCTAGTCGTCGTTATCCCTAATCCATCCCTCACATTTTTATCTGAATCCATTACGAAAACAGGCCAATACAAATAAGTTCCAAATTTTACCGCCTAAAAAACGAAAATTTTAGATGAAAAATTGTAATATTTTTCTTATATATGCTCAAAAAATAGATTGCGGGTACACGTTAGAACCGCCACATTGAGGCGGTTCTAACGAGTACCACAATCTGTATTTTAGAGCAGAAATAAGAAAAAAAATTACCCCTGTAAACCCAATTTTTACTGCATAAAAGTTGGGTTCGAGGGGACAAAATTGAATAGGCGTGTTTTCGTGATGTATGGGGAGAATTCTCCAGGGTCTCAAGAACAAGTTCGAGTCAGCCATGGTAAACGAGCCACAGTTATTCGATTCATTGAAGTTCTTCTGCATCATCAGGAAAACACGCCTTTATCTAAAAAAAAAACAAAAACTTTTAAGATGAAATATTGTGATATTTTTCTGCTCCAAATATAGATTGTGGTATTCCTAAGAACCGCCTCATCGATGCGGTTCTAACGAGTACCCACAATCTATATTTCAGAGATAAGAAAAATAAGGTTTACCTCTATAAACTCCAGTTTTACTATAGAAACGTGGAGTTCAAGGGGGTCAAAATTATACAGGTGTGTTTTCATGATGGTACATGTACTATCATTATTGACAAGAAAGGATTTCTGTGTGTATACGTATTGAATCAGTACCATTTATGATCAAGGTTATTTAAAAAATCCAAAATGAGAGAAATAGAGGACCTTACATGAGTGTTCATGTATTATTGAATTTATTAAACGAGTTGAGGAAAATGGATAAAATGCGAGGCTTTGCCGAGCATTTTATCCCTTTTCCCCAACGAGTTTAATAAATTCAATAATACATGAGCACGAATGCAAGTTTCTATTTATCATATGACATTTAAAACGCATTTTATTCACGATTGGTTGCAAAAATGTCAATATTCAGACATTAGTTAACACGACGTCATTAAGGACGTCGTACATGTAACGGTACGGGACGTATCCACCTAATTTGCATATTTAATCCAATAGTGGATAATAGAAAATATAACATGGCGTTATTACACTCTTAGACGCGACGTCATATGATAAATGCATTTATATGTATGTTGAAGATAATTTATACTACTTTCCCCAACTATGAACGGGGTTATTTACAAAAAAAATCCAAAAAGAGAGAAATGCATGACGTGCATGAGTGAAGATTTTCTATTTTATTTATCCTTGGCATATTGAAATACGATGACTTCAAAGTCTGGAAGCGCCGGCACACGTCAAATGCTGCAGAATGTGTCTTCTGTCTGTTTGCGAAAAACAAATGGTGTGATAGGAAGACAGTGGTATGATAAAGGCTGAGTGATATGGATTTTCGGTTGTGATATGGGTATGTGAGGCGGTTCTATCGAGTACCCACAATCTACATTTTAGAACAGAAAAAAAGAAGCATATCACAATTTTTCATCCTAAAATGTTCATTTTTTGGCGGTGAAATATACTATGTATTTGTATTGACGTGTTTTCGTAATGACATTTGTTTTTGCAAAGGAAGTGGCTATTGACAGCCGGCTGTCGATAGCGAATTCTCTATTGACAGCCGGCTGTCGATAGCGAATTTGCTATTGACAGCCAGCTAAGATATTGGATATATATATATATACTTATATAAATTAATATAATCTGATAAAAAACATGAATGCATAAATACAAATGAAATAATTATAGAATATTTAAGTGAACTATTAAACTTTTTTTCATACACATGAAATTTTTTCATCAGAATAATATGAACTCTTAAAGTGTTCATTACACTTAAAGCATAAATGGTTGGAACTCTACAAGATGTAACCCCATGCTGTGGCTAAAATAAATAAATAGATAAATTTTTTGTTTTATAGTTTATTAAGAATCTCAATAAATAAATAAATAAAGGAGTCTAAATAATGTATATGCAATTATTTTTAGCTTGCCAGTATGGAGTACATGGAGAGCTAATGTTGTCACCACGGTCATCTGCGTGCACGTTTGCATTCCCATCACACTGTGTTAAAGTTTTTCAAATGTTTATATCTCAACAGTCACTCATCACAGAGCAATCATATTTGGAACTTAAGTACCTGGGAGGTTCTTCTGATGACGTCAAAATATATCTAGGCCACTGTGACCTATATTATATGGTTCAGTGATTTTGCCTATTATCTCGAATACTATTTGATGGAGAAATGTCATACCTGGATTATTAGTTCCATGTGACCCGATAATTGACCATAAAATATATCTTGGTCTGTGGCTATATTCCATGGTTCAGTGAATTTGCCTATTATCTTGAATACTTTTTGATGCAGAAGTGTCATACATGGGTTATTAGTTCCATGTGACCCCATGATTGACCTCAAAATATATCTAGGTCACTGTGACCTATATTTCATGGTTCAGTGATTTGGCCTGTTATCTGTTATGTCTCACCTGGATTATGGGTTCTGTTTGATCCGATGATTTACCTCAAAATATATCTAGGTCATTGTGACCTATATTTCATGGTTCAGTGATTTGGCCTGTTATCTGTTATGTCTCACCTGGATTATGAGTTCTGTGTGATCCGACGATTTACCTCAAAATATATCTAGGTCATTGTGACCTATATTTCATGGGTCATTGATTTTGCTTATTATCTTGAATACATGTACTATTTAGATGGAGAAATCTTAAATCTGGGATATTACTTCAATGTTATTATTTCACGGAACACGACACATAAATTTCAATCTACGCTACAATATGTATTGTGCGATAAATATTTTTTGCCTTCTGAGTTTGGCTAGGTTTGTAAATAATGATCAGTTTAAATTTTATAGAATGATATTGTTGATGATGTGCATGGATGTTCATTCAAACCCGGGCCCAGATTCAAATGACATTCACTCACTTGATATTATTCATTTGAATACGAGAAGTATCAGAAACAAATTAGATTACTTATCCAATGTAGTGGATTCCTTCCAGATTTTAGTGAAACACACATTGATGCTGACATCAACTCCAATAATTTAAATCTCGAAGGCTTCGATAAACCGCTAAGAAAGGACGAAATGGAGGGGGAATAATGATATACATGTCTAGCCTGTTGCAATACAATAGACGACACGATCTAGAATCTTCTCACATTGAAACGATTTGGGTTGAGGTCAAACTTAAAGACAGGAATTTGTTATTATGCTGTCTTTACAGGAGCGACTTTAATGCGTCACAGTCCCTGTTCATCACAGATATTCAAAATTCAATTGAGATTGCTTTAGATTATACGCCATACGTTATTTTGACCGGTGATATTAATATCGACTTTATAAATCTGACTAACAGTCAAATGAGAGATTGCTTATCGATTTTTAATTTGAGAAATGTTCTTAACGAGCCAACAAGGGTCAGTGCAAATTCGGCCACATTGATCGATCCAGTAATTGTTTCTGATGTCTGTATTGTTTTAGATTCTGGAACCCTGAGTGTGGATGAGTGTATCAGTGACCATAAAGCTACATATGTCTCTCTTCAGATAAATATTAATATATCAAAGTCTTACTATAGAGAAGTCTGGAATTATAAAAATGTAGATACTGAAAGGTTAAATCTGTTAATAAGAACACATGACTGGGATTCAATTATAAATGAAAATTGTTCTGCAGATGAAGCCTGTGTCAATTTTACAGATATATTTTTGCAATTTTGTAAAGAATGCATTCCCTGTAGAAAAGTTCTAATAAGACAAAATGATAAACCGTGGTTTAATTCTGAGCTTAGATTTAACTTAAGAATACGTGATCGACTTCGGAAACGTTATTTTAAAACAAAACGGGAAATTGATCATATATCTTATAAGCGACAGCGCAACAAAGTTAATAATATGATCAAATATGCAAAAGATAACTTTGTTAATAAAATCGATGATATAATTCAAAACCAGGGAACTGGAAATTCGTGTAGAACATTTTGGCAAGTCATGGGGCGATTCATGGAAAAACAGGCACTTCGATCAAAATACCCCCCTATACTGAAAAGCGATAATAATTTTGCATTTACAGACTATGAAAAAGCTGAAGAATTAAACAGGTATTTTGCCTCTATTTCCACCATTAATGATGTAAATATTGAAATTCCAAATTTTGGAAGTCGTTGTAATGTAGATTTTATACAAATGAGGATCACGGAAACTGAAGTGGCCGATATTTTGAAAATACTAAAACTTAATAAGGCAACAGGTCCTGACGGAATCAGCAATAGAATGTTAAAATTAACTTGTAGTACTGTTTGTGTTCCCCTGGCTAAACTGTTTAATTTATCGCTGAAAGCTCATACATATCCAGAATTATGGAAAATTGCACATGTTATGCCACTGTTCAAGAAAGGGGAAAAATCACTCTGTTGTAATTACAGGCCAGTATCATTAACAAGTAATGTTGGCAAGTCTTTTGAACGCATTATTTTTAAACATCTGTATAATCATATTTTAGAAAACAACCTTTTATATAAATATCAATCTGGTTTTCTGCCAGGTCACTCTACTGTTCACCACTTAATTGAATTAAAACATAACACATGCTTGTCTCTTGAGAACTATGAAGCAAATTGTCAAGTTTTTTGTGATATCTCGAAAGCTTTTGACCGTATTTGGCATAAGGGTTTATTATGTAAATTGGAAAAATATGGCATAAAGGGAGATATTTTAATGTGGATAACAAGTTATTTGCATTCCAGAAAACAAAAAGTTTTTGTAAATGGGGAACTATCTGACGATCTCCAATTAAACGCAGGAGTTCCTCAAGGATCGGTTTTAGGTCCGTTATTATTTTTATTGTATATAAATGATATTGCAGATGAATTAGAGGGAAAAACGCGTCTTTATGCAGATGATACCTCCATTGGTTATTCGTCGTCTAACTTAGCAGAAATTGAAACGGTATTAAATAACGACCTTAAGAAATTAAAAGATTGGGCAAACACATGGCAGATAAGTTTCAATCCTGCGAAAACGGAAGTTGTATTAGTTTCTAACATTTTCCATGATTATGACCTACGGCTTACTTACGACGACATCGCATTAAATATAGTCGAAATCCACAAACACTTAGGTATATATTTAACATCCAACAATAAATGGACAAAACATATCGATTTTATAATTGATTCAGCATCAAGGCAAGTTTCATATCTAAGAAAACTAAAGTACCAGTTATCAAAAAGTACACTTGATAGATTATACTGTACTTATATCAGGCCTTTGTTAGAATATGGGTCGGAAGTTTGGGATGGCTGTACGATGACTGACGCCAATCGCTTGGAGCAAATACAACTTAATGCAGCACGAATTGTTACAGGTCTACCAGTGTTTGCATCGTTACGTTCTCTTTATTATGAAACTGGTTGGGAAACCTTGGCGAATAGACGAAAACGTAAAAAAATAACTTTGATGTACAAAATTGTCAATGGCGATGCTCCATCTTACCTCACTGACTTATTACCAAATAGAGTAAATGATATTAGTTCTTATAACTTAAAAAATAGGAACAATTTCGAAATTCCTTTTTCTAGACTTTGTTCATATGAAAGTTCATACTTCCCTTCTACCTTAAAATTGTGGAATGAACTTGACCCACAGATTCGATTACTCCCAACTCTTTCACAATTTAAGTCTAATATTCAGTTCACAACAGACAAAATAGCTGATTATACAAATATAAGCGAGCGAAAGTACAGCATAATACTTGTTCGTATCAGACACAGAAGCAGCAGTTTAAAGGCTGATCTTTTCCATGTAAATATTATCCCGAGTCCTGTATGCAGTTGTGGTGCTCCAAGCGAAAGTGCAGAACACTATTTCTTCGAATGTCAGCTATATACAAATCAACGAAACGTTCTTATGCATAATTTACAAACTTTATTGAATCTTCAAGATGTTAATGTTGAGATCCTGACAACAGGATCTCAAAATTATGGCGACATTACTAATAGATCAATCAGACAGTCCATCACTAAATTCATTAAGGATACACGCAGGTTTGAAAAAAATACGTAGATTAATTTCCTTTTCGGTTCATTAGTTTGCTGGCCCAAATACATGCATCTTAATGATTTCAAGAACAGCGCTACCACAACGGGTGGGGTTTCATGTGTGAAATGATGTATTAGTGTGTGTGTGCGTGTGTGCGTGCGTGCGTGCGCGTGCATGAGACGTGCTTGCATTCTTGCACATGTGTGTATTAAACCTGAGCCGGTATAAATTATATGTTAAATTGCATCCACCATTGTACCATTGGAATGATTTGTTGTTATGTTTAGGGAAAGGACTATCTAATGTTGTCATAACTTGTGTCCAATCCCTTTGTATGTTTATGCAATAAAATATGTTTAATCTGTAACCAAATGATTGACCACATAATACATATAGGTCAATGTGACCTATATTTCATGATTCAGTGAGTCTGTCAAATATTTTGAATACTATTTTTTGGAGAAACTTCAATCCTGAATTGTAAGTTTCATGTGACCAGATGGTTATCATAGAAATATATATAGGTCGGTGTGACCTATTTTCATGGTTCAATGATTTTGCCTTATAATTCAGACACAATTTGATTCTGATATGTTTTGTTTGTTTGTTTGATTTAACGTCCCCGTCAACACTGTAAAGGTCATTTTGGAGACGTTGCTTCCAATTTTGTGGGACTTTTACCCGACATTTGAGATGAAATGACATCTCAAGCCCTGTCGCCCAATGAAACCAATAGGGTTTATTAGCATGGATGGTCCGCCTCGTACCGCGGTTCCTGGACAGGCTTAGATCCTCTAAGCGGTTTACCGGTACTAGTGTGCGGGCCAGACTCAGCTCTGCGTGGAAGCATCATGCAGCCCATATATTTCTTCAAGCCCCGATTCTGAAATGTAATATCTGGAATATATGTTCCCTGTGACCTGATGATTGACCACAAAATATATCTAGCTGAGTGTGACCTATATTTCATGATTCATTAGTTTTACCTTATATCTTGAAGGCGCGAAAAGGCGAGCTACATGTATGCTGTCATGCGACAGCTCTTGTTACTGTACAAGTTAGCAGATCACTTTTAAAATTTTTTGATGTTGGCTATCGACAGCCAGGTGTCAATAACAATTGCCTTTCTTTTACTTCCAAAATTGGATAGATATACTAGGAGCTGCTAATCTGGAGCAATGTGTACAGCTGAGTATACGTGCACAAATGAAATGACATTTTCATGTCACACATGAGCCTTATTCAAACACATCAGAGCTCTGGAGAAGGAGTAACGAGATTACTTCTGGCATTAAAATATGTTATGGGGACATGTTAGAATTGCCTTGCTGAGGCTTTTCCAACAGATACCAGAAATGCCGGGTTAACACCAGGCCTGAGGAAAGTTTATCTAACTATCTAGGTTTTCCTCCTTATCTAGACCTGTGGTGCAGTTCAGTTTCACATCAGGCTTTCGTAACAGTTTACTTAGCATTTAGTCTGAGAGACATTTAGACCTCTAAGCCCACCTTAGCATAAGCCTTACAAGGGAAAACTGATGTCCACACCAAGACCCAGTTGTCTGATTTTCAGTAGACATGTATCTGTTCTTTAACCATTGACTAGACAAAATGGGTATAGAGCTCTGAAGGAACGTTACATGGGTTGGAAACAAATACCATTGTTTTGTTTGTTTGATTTGAAGTTAAACTTCCCCATCAACACTGTAAAGGTCATTTTGGAGATGTTGCTTCCAATTTTGTGGGACTTTTATCGGATATTGAGATGAAATGACACCTCAAGCCCTGCTGCCGAATGAAACCAATAGGGTTTATAAGTATGTACAGGCTGACTCACACCGCATTGCCTGGGCAGGCTTAGATCCTCTAAGAGGTTTACCAGTACTTGTGTGCGGGTCAGTTTCAGCTCTGTGGGAAGCATCATGCAGCCCATCTATTTCTTCAAGCCCAGATGGGGGTGGGGGGGGGCTTAAATAACATTGTGGATTGTCCTCTCTACATCTCCAACAGATCACTATTTACCATTTTTCTGATGATCACGACAACCTCTACCTTTTGAAAACTGTAGATCTAGATGAGATGGCTTCTGAATAAGCCAACAGGATCTAAATGTTTGTTATTCAGTTTGTGAACTGGACAAATACATTATACATTGTTTATTCTGCAATTTATTTGGTTAATAGACAGAAATGGGTGTGGTTAAATTCATTCATTCAGCAGGACAATAGTTAGCCTTGGAGTTTTTCTAAGTCAGTTTGTCCTATAAAAGTGCTCACTTTCCATATGCATGATTGGCCATGATGTGATGCATAGATAACTTGTGAAACAAGAGGGCCCACAGGGCCCTGAATCGCTCACCTCAGTATCAGTGTCTCTATTACATTCTTGGCCCAGGGGCTATAATTTGAACAAACTTGGTAGCAGTCCACTTTATGAAGCTTCATACCAAATATCAAAGACCTGGGCCTTCTGGTTTCAGACAAGAAGATTTTAAAAGGTTTTCCCTATATAAGCCTATGTAAAACCAGTGGGCCCTGGCACGGGGGCATCTTTTAGCACCAGGGCTATAATTTGAACAATCTCAGTAGAGGTCCACTAGATGAAGGATCACGCCAAACATCAAAGACCTCGGCCTTCTGGTTTCAGTCAAGAAGATTTTTAAAAGTTTTTTTTTCCTATATAAGCCTATGTAAAACTAGTGGGTCCCAGCGCAGGGATATTTTTGGCCCCAAGGCTATTATTTGAACATTCTTGGTAGCGGTCCATTAGATGAAGCTTCATACCAAATATCAAAGACATGGACCTTCTGGTTTCAGACAAGAAGATTTTTAAAGGTTATCCCTGTATATGCCTATGTGAAATCATTTGGCCCAGGCGCATTGGCATTTTTGGCCCTAGGTCTATATTTTGAACAATCTTGGTAGAGGTCCACTAGATGAAGCTTCATGGCAAATATCAAAGATCTGGGCCTTCTTGTTTCAGACAAAAAGATTTTAAAGGTTTTCCCTATATACCCCTATGTGAAACCAGCGGGCCGCCGCGCGGGGACATTTTTGGCCCCAGGACTATAAGATGAACAATCTTGGTAGCGGTCCACTAGATGAAGCTTCATACCAAATATCAAAGACCTGGACCTTCTGGTTTCAGCCAAGAAGATTTTTAAAGGTTTTCCCTATATAAGTCTATGTAAAACTGGTGGGACCCAGCATGGGGGCATTTATGGCCCCAGGGCTATAATTTGAACAATCTTGGTAGAGGTCCACTAGATGAAGCTTCATACCAAATATCAAAGACCTGGGCCTTCTGGTTTCAGACAAGAAGATTTTTTAAAGGTTTTTCCCTATATAATGCTACATACCAAGTTTCAGGCCAATCGGCCCACTAGCTGGAGAAGAAGATTTTTGAAGGGTTTTTACCTTATATGGGCATGGCGGCCATCTTGGTCATGTGACCTGGACCCTGCAAACAGCTTTCGTTTCCCCATCCCGTGGATGCTCCGGGTTTCAGAGGAGAAGATGTTTAAAAATGTTGACGGACAACAGACGACAGACAGACAACGGAGCCTTACCATATACTATAAGCTCATGTACGAGACTTCGGCTCAGGTGAGCTAAAAACTCAGGAATTCCCGCCAGCAATGGCCTGGGTCACATGCAAAACAGTAAATATTTGTTTGCATTAAGAAGATTAATAAGGCTTCACTATATTCTTAGTCATAGAAATGATATGTATCAGAAGATAGACAGTCACCAAAATTGGAACAGCTGGTAATATCACTACTTTAGCAGGTTCCATGGTAAAGACCAACTGACGGGATAATCACAGTACCTGAAGCCATTATATAATAAATCATATTAAATAACCTGTCCATAAATGTTTATAAAGTAAAACATACAATAAATTTGCAATAACCCATTTTCATCAATTTAGTTTGCTGGCTGTCAATAGCGAATTCGCTATCGACAGCCGGCTGTCAATAGCGAATTCGCTATCGACAGCCGGCTGTCAATAGCGATCGCCTTTTGCAAAAAGTATAGCATATTTAATAGAGGATCTTACATGAGTGTTCATGTATTATTGAATTTATTAAACGAGTTGAGGAAAAGGGATAAAATGCGAGGCTCTGCCGAGCATTTTATCCATTTTCCTCGACGAGTTTCTTAAATTCAATAATACATGAGCACGAATGCAAGATTCTATTTATCATATGACATTTAAAACGCATTTTATTCACTTTTTTTTACAAAAGTGTCAATATTCCGACGTTAGTAAACTTGACGTCGTTAAGGACGCCGTATATGTAACGTTACGGGACGTATCTAGCTAATTTGCATATTTAATCCACTAGTGGATTATCGAAAATATTACATGGCGTTATTACACTCTCAGACGCGACGTCATATGATAAACATGGTTAAAGCCATCAAATTATCACGGTGTAACTGTTGACAATTTGTGAACTAACCACGTCAATACATAGTTTTGAGCAAATTAACCCTGACTTAAAAGTCAGGGTTAATTTGCTCAAAACTATGTATTTGCTATCCTATTATGTTAGCTACCTTTTATTTCTGATACTACAGGACAATGGTGATTCAGTGTTACATATCGCATGTAGGCGGAAGGATTTGGATTTGGCTAAGTTGCTTATAGACTGCGGGGCACCAGTAGACCTTAAAAATGTGAGATGTCTTTTATTTATATATTTAAATGACCAATAGAAACTCCGACTAATAGTTTTTAGACTTGTCCAGTAACTAACGTGTCTCAGCCTTATTTATTCATTGTAAGATGATTAGATGCCGCGGTCTGTGGTGTCTGATCTTGTTTGTTTGTTTGTTTTGTTTGATTTGAGGTTTAACGTCCCCGTCAACACTGTATAGGTCATTTTGGAGACGTTGCTTCCAATTTTGTTGGACTTTTACCCGACATTGAGATGAAATGACATCTCAAGCCCTGTCGTCCAATGAAACCAATAGGGTTTATAAGCATGTACGGGCCGACTCGCACCGCTTTGCCTGGACAGGCTTACATCCTCTAAGCGGTTTACCAGTACCCGTGTGTGGGTCAGTTTCAGCTCTGCGTGGAAGCATCTTGCAGCCCATATATTTCTTCAAGCCCCGATGGACGGGGGCCGCAGTGTCTGATCTTGGTCATCGTATTTTTGCCAGTGTGTCCATTTTTGAATGCCGCTATAAAGGAGAACGTAATGACAACTTGATGGCGCCAAAGTCCAGAAATGCCAGCACCGTGATGTACGAGTAGCTATATGACGAGACAACGTTACTTAAACTTTGAATAGATAAAACACTAAATACAGAAGAAACCTTTGTTTCGGGCTTTAAAACACAATTTCAATTGCTAAATCATTGGGAGTGTTACATATGATGAGGCACCGCTACTTGTGCTTTCGGTAGATGCTCACTAACCCTAACATTTATATTTTACAGGATGATGGGCACTCCCCGCTACATTTGGCAGCTTGGGAGGGTGATGAATCTATGGTTAAATATCTAAATACTATGAAGGCAAATGCTTATATAACAGATAAGGTATGATACAGTAAAATAATCCTCGAATGTATTGTCATTCCTTCTAGAGTCTATAACCATTATAAGCCTCAAGGTATATTCACCTTATAACTTTTGACTTGTTCATTTCCAATTTAAGGTTTTGTTTTTGTTTGATTTGAGGTTTATCGTCCCCGTCAACACTGTATAGGTTAAGGGGTGCCTGGATTATGTCATTTATTGTATACAGTTACAGTTAAGATTGGTAGGGCGGAGCTATTTTTTGGAATATTCTTTTAACAGAAAGGAGAGCCAAGTCACCAAATTATCTGAATTCAACTGTAACACAAACAAAACTATGATGCATTACGATAACACACCCGTGCGACATATAGTGCATTTTACATCTCCATAATGACTACTTTTCATATGAAAATCCGTGGTATTTATCTTATTTATACTGCAAACATAGGTTGTGAGTGCTCGTTAGAACCGCCTCATTGAGGCGGTTCTAACGAGTACCCACAACCTATGTCTTAGAGCAGAATTAAGAAAATAATGTATGCCCCGTAAACCCCAGTTGTCTCCATATAAAGTGGGGATTAGGGGGTGTTTATTTCACGGACTTGTTCACGTGATGGAATACTGTAATGATCCTAAGTATTGGGACAGACAGGCCTAAAAAAAATGCAGACCCAGATCAGACTACTCCTGAAATGAAAACCCCAGTTCTACTATATAAAAGTGAGGTTACAGGATTCGAAATTATATAGGCGTGTTTCCGTGGTGATTTTAGTTTGGTTATCTGCTTATTCCCTCTTGTGTACATGGTCAAAATATCGTTGGCTTAACTAGCTCATCAGTGGCCTCATTGTTAACATTACGAAAAAACGCCTATACAAATACATTGTAACCTTTATCGCCGAAAAAAATGACAATTTTAACATGAAAAATTGTGATACTTTTCTTATTTCTGCTCAAAATATTGATTGTGGGTACCCGTTAGAACCGCCTCATTGAGGCGGTAATCTATATTCTAAAAGAAAAATAAGGTTTACCCTTGTAAATATGTTCTATAAAAGGGTTATCCGTTGGAAGCAAGGAATACACCACAGAACTGAAAAATATGGAGTGTATATGTTTTCTGGGCCAGACAAGCTAGTTTCGACCAATTAGGCCTCATCAGTGACCCTCAGATATTTTAAAAATTCAACAATGGAATCAATGATCCCAAAGGACAGGAAAATATAATCTACACTATGATGTAGGACAGGGAGACGTTTTACCGCCGCCACCCATTCCCCCACACCAGCTGTAGTGAAGTTAAATATGTTATATAAAAGGGTTATCCTTTGTAAACCCCAGTTTTACTATATAAAAGTGGGGTTCAAGGGAGTCAGAATTATATAGACGTGTTTTCGTGATGGCTTTTAACTAGCTCATCAGTGGCCTCATTGTTAACCTGAATATTCTAGCTAGCACAATATCTAAAGCTCTGGTATTTGTGCAGAAAAAAAAATGTGAATAGCTTTTGCATCTGTAAACACTGTTCGCCATACTAGATGATCAAATTACAATGACATGTTAACTAACGGCATTGTCAGTTTCTAACAACAGGGACAAAAATACTAAAATTGACTCAAAAACGAATAGAAAACGAGCCTATTGGACGTGAAGGATAGTGAGTTTTTCATTCGAGCCTCGACTTGTAGACTGTTTATCTATACTCAGTATACATTGAATACAAATGCTTTAAATTCATCAAAACAACCCGTATGAATTTGTTTTGAAATCTGCAAACTGTAATACGTTAATGCATTGTTTCTTTTTCAACAGTTCGATAGAACTCCCGTCCACATAGCCGCAGAGCGTGGCCACACCCACATCGTTGATCTCCTTCTGGATAAGTTCAAGGCTGGTCTCTCCGCTCGAACCAAGGATGGAAATACACTCATGCATATCGCGTCAACATTTGGCCATCCGGATACTGCTATGGCGTTTCTGAAGAAAGGCGTTCCTTTGTATATGCCAAATAAGGTAAATATACGATATTCCTTAAGGGGAATAATTATACCTTCAGGGGAGGCAACTCCTGCAAAAGTTTTTTTTGTCTTCCATGCCAACAGGGGTCAACTCTTAAAGGTAGGAATTTGCTCCTGAGGAGCAAATTCTTTCCTTTAAGAGTAGACCCATTTTTTTCAGTGGGACAGAGCTTATTGAAAAGCGAACAGTAAGTCACGAAAGTTCTCTCCCTTTGTAAAATGGCGGAAAAATCTACCAGGTGTTCCCATTCCCCTTAACGGGCCTCAGGTATACGATCAAACTACAATAATTCGCACACACATCACGTTAACAAGTCCGTGAGACGGGCCTCCGTGCCTAGTGGATAAGAGCGTTGATTCTTGAACATAAGGTCTCTCACAGCTGTGGGTTCGAGCCCGGCTCGGGTCGCATATGAGACGCCATGTTTTGCGACGGACTGTCAGGTGCTTTTTCTCTGAGTACTCCGGTTTTCGCCCACCTCTGATTAACGATCGGCTCGATATAAGTGAAATAATCTTAGAAGGGCCATAAAACCAAAACTTAAAAAAAGTCCGTGAAATGATGAACACCAATGTTAACCCCACTTTGCTTTGATTCTATCTACCACTCGACTATTACGGATATTACATGATATTATTTTTGCGGAAATAATAATTTTCGTATTTCAAGCACCACTGAAGGTCCAGAGTAAAAGAATATACTTTGTCTGGTGTCGGGCTCTCGTGAACATTCAAAATATCCGACTTCATCACTGGAAATCGGCTAAATTTTCGGAATGTTCCATAACGGTGTGAAGAATTAAGTTTATTTTTTCTTCATTATTTAATGGAGTATTACCAGACTAATTCTTACTTTGCATAACGGTTTGTTTGTTTGTTTTGAGGTTGTTGGCTCCGTCAACACTATGTAGGTCATGCTTCCGATTTTGTAGGACTTTTACCCGACACTGAGATGAAATGACATCTCAAGCCCACCACCCAAAAGAAATTTGTAGGGTCTCAGGGACTGTTCGACTCGCACCGATTTGCCTGTGCAGGCTTTGATCTTTTAAGCGGTTTACCAGCAGTCAAATGCTCGGTAGTTTTCAGCTCTGCGCGGAAGCAAAATGCTCCCCAATTTCTTTCGCTAAGCCCCGAAGGGTGGGGCACTTTGCAGGACAATGCTAGATTATATTTATCCATTTCAATCGTGCTGTACCCATTAATCATATTACATCACGAAAATACACCTATATAATTTTGACCCCCTTTAACCCCACTTTTATATAGTAAAACTGGGGTTTGCAGGGGTAAACATTATTTTTCTTATTTCTGCTCTAAAATATACATTGTGGGTACTCGTTAGAACCGCCTCAACGAGGCGGTTCTAACGTGTACCCACAATCTATATTTTCTGGGTACTCGTTAGAACCGCCTCAACGAGGCGGTTCTAACGTGTACCCACAATCTATATTTTCAGCAGAAAGAAGAAAAATATCACAATATTTAGTCTTAAAATTATCATTTTTCTGCGATAAAATTGACAATGTATTTGTACTGGCGTGTTTTCATAATGAGATTGATAGTACTCCGGAGAAACGTCTCACAATCTATGTTTCGGAGGAAATAAGACCCAATAATATATACCCTTCTTAATCCTACTTTTCTTTATATAATGGCAGTCCATTTCACAGGCGTGATCACATGATATGATATCGAAGTTTCAACCTTCTGAAGCTACTGTTGAGCCAGAAACTCCATAAATCGTCGTGCATTTAAACAGAAAACAGAAAACAGAAATATGTTCTGTTTGTGTAGTTATTTGAAGTTTAACGGCCCATTCAAAACTTTTTAGGTTATGTCGAGCCAGCCATTTTTAGCATAATTTTCTTGGGAAGTCTTATACATAAGCGGGTTTACCAGCTCAATGCACATTATTTTGCCAGAGATTTACAACGGTCCTTCTTGAATCAGCAGAAGGAAGAGAGTTTTCATGATCAATCCCCGTGCGGATCGGACCCGCTACTGCCTGATCGCCAATCAGACGTGTATCCGACTTAGCCACCGAGGCCGGCATAGATGTATGTAACTGACAACTATGACTGTGTCAAACAATTGGTACATGCATTATATTCTTGACAGTTAAGGCAAATGGGAACACTTGGCAGATTTTTTTCGCCATTTTTCAAAATGAGACAACTTTTGGCACTTCCTGTTTGCTTTTCTATAATCTCAATCTTACTGAAAAAAGGGGTCTACCCTTAAATGAAAGAATTTGCTCCTCGGGAGCAAATTCTTTCCTTTAAGATTTAAGTTGTCTCCCTTTGAAAAATGGCGGACAAAACTGATAGATGTTCCCATTCCCCTTAATTTCATAGTAAACTAAGGCTGATGGAAAAATTCTACCAACTGAGCAATGCAGATAGTATATTCCTAGAAATAATTTTGGTCAAATTGATTGAGGACCTTATGAGCATAACATTATTATATTTTTCTTTTACGTTTCAGTCAGGGGCTATATGTTTACACGCGGCGGCGATGAAAGGCCATGTGTCAGTTGTACGGGCATTGTTGTTGAAAGGGGCTCCAGTTGACTCTAGAACAAAAGTAATACTTATTATACTTATTAAACTTAAATGTGCTAATAAAATGCAAACAAATATGTATCTAAGATAGCATGAATGACATTCTCTGATGCGAAAAAACACCTGCATGATGCCGAATTAACCCATCACGAAAACACGCCTATATAATTTTGACCCCCTCGAACCCCACTTTTATATAGTAAAACTGGGGTTTACAGGGGTAAACCTTATTTTTCTTATTTCTGCTCTAAAATATAGATTGTGGGTACTCGTTAGAACCGCCTCATCTATATATTGAGTATAAATAAGAAAAATATAACAATTTTTCATATTAAATTATTCTTTTTTCGGCGATAAGGTTGCAATGTATTTGTATAGGCGTGTTTTCGTAATGTTAGTGTTTTGGCAAAAAATATGGAATCAGAGTATGGACAAATGGATAAATCCAAATAAAAATGATAATAATAACAAAGCAGCTAAAGGGTTTATACAGGTATACTGGTTTCATATTTGTACATTTTAGTCGTACGTCAGTCCTTACTTCATTGGGTCTCTGAAAGAAAGACTCTTTCGGATTTGAATTTGGAAGCATTCATTGTTGCCAGTAGCGATGAGGTCATAATTATGTACGAGTTTGAGGAGGCAGACTCTCATGATTCGTCTAACCTGGTCCTACACTGTTTGCAGAGACATCCGTCTACAAAGTTGAAATGGTAAACCATACATCAACGATATTCAAAAACATTTTTCTGTATATAGATATGTTCATCTGAAAAAAATATTTAGAAGAGTAATTTTGACATATCTTTGTAGGATGGATATACAGCACTACATCTAGCAGTAGAGTTTTCAAAGCCACAGGTTGTTCAAATCTTACTTGGGTATGGTGCACAAGTTGAAAGTATAGGCGGCAAGGTAAGCACATTCGATTTGTTTTGTCATTTTATTAATCCAAAGCTATTTTCATTTGGAAGAAAATAAAGATAGACTTGTCAACACAGTATCAAAACGGACTTGCGCTAATGAAAAGGAAATCTATGTCTTAACTGGAGTGAACCCATGCGCAAGAAGAGATGCTAGATAAAATATTTTTAAAAAGACCCATAGAAACAGGTCCTTCCAGTTTCTTGTATTGGGTTATACATCACATGAACAAGTTCGTGAAATGAACACCCCCTAAACCCCACTTTATATATAGAAAACTGGAGTTTATGGGGTATGTATTATTTTTCTTATTTCTGCTCCAAAACATAGGTTGTAGGAACTCGTTAGAACCGCATCAATGAGGCGGTTTTAACGAGCACCCACTACCTATGTTTGCGGTTTGAATAAGAAAATTATCACGGATTTTCATCAGAAAAGTAGCCATTTTGGAGATGTTAACAAATGTGTGTTATCGTAATGGTTTGTGACATACATGAACATGAAAATTTCAGTGATTCGAAAACATATAGCTAGATTACGTTGCCTAATTCAAACTCGCTATTGAGTCCTTCGAAATATCTTCCTATATCTCATGTTACTTCGGTTAAATAATTTGAGGTTTAACCTCCCCGTCAACACTGTATAGGTCATTTTTGAGACGTTGCTTCCAATTTTAAGGGACTTTTACCCGACATTGAGATGTAATGGCTTCTCAAGCCCTGTCGCCCAATGAAACCAATAGGGTTTGTAAGCATGGACGGACTGACTTGCACCGCTTTGCCTGGGCAGGCTTAGATCCTCTAAGCTGTTTAACAGTACTCGTGTGCGGCCGGTTTCAGCTCTGCATGGAAGCATCATGCAGCCCATCTATTTCTTCAAGTCCCGGTGGGCGGGGGGCGCTTAAATTATTAGAGGATAACTGCAGTCAGAATTGTCAATTAGGGGGTAAATTGCCCATTTTACGGTCGGAAATTTCGTTTTACAGCGACGCGTCAGCGGAGTCGTTAAACGGACTTTGCGACCGTAAAACCGACAATTTACCTCCCCAATTGACGCGTCGCCGTAAATCGAAATTTCCGACTGTAAAATCGCCAATTTACCTCCCCAAATGACAATTTTCAATAGAGTTATCCCCATTCTTATGTACTTATTCACTTTTTTTTTTAAAAATGTTGCTTTTTTTGCCCAACCAGCAAGCGCAGTGAGCTGCGTAAAACCAAATACCAACCAATGAACAGTGATGTTACATGATGACGTCGGCTTTCCGACATTATAGCGTAGAATATGAACCGGGGCACAGCATTTACGACAATGTGCGCCCAGCGAAGAATCAGATCAGCCTGCGCATCCATGTAGTCTGACCAGAGACTTCGCTTGCTGCATGAAGGAGCATTTGTCCTTAGCTCTCCTTAGAGCGTACAACAAAGACTGTGCAGACATGCTTGCTTAAGACAGGTTGCTTGCTTAATAGAGGTGGCCACTATGACAGGTGTTACTGTATTGCAGTTGGATTTTATATCGCGTATCCTGCATTGTACTACTGTTCCTTTATCATCAATTTCACCAAGACTTCGCACATTTGAATTTCACTAAGACTTTGCACATTTGATTTTTGAATAAACATTTTATCTACGTTTTAAAGGTCAAAGAGACACCACTTCATATCGCGGCACGAACGAAAGAAGGGGAGAAATGTGCTGAAATGTTGTTGAAAAGTGGTGCCGACGTAAACGCAGTCCAAGAGGTAATCCATTAAACATCTCTGTTTTTTCAGTTACCAAACATTTCCTAACATCAAGTTAAAAAGTACTTGAAATGAAGATGCCCCTAGACCCTACTTTATATAGAGAAAACTGGAGTTTACTGGGGTATTCACTCACTAATTTCCTTATTTTTGCTCAATGAGGCGGTTCTAACTAGCACTCACAATCTATTTTTGGACCGGAAGTAAGAAAAATATCAAATATTTTCATCTGAAAAATGTTAGTTCTGGAGGTAAGATAGACGTCATTTTTGCGCACAGGTGTTATCATAATGCATGGCTTATCATTACGAAAACACGCCTATACAAATACATTATAAATTTTACCGCCGGAAAAATGAAAATTTTAAGAAGAAAAATTGTGATATTTTTCTTATTTCTCCTCAAAATATAGATTGTGGGTACTCGTTAGAACCGCCTCATCGAGGCGGTTCTAACGTGTACCCACCGTCTATATATGTTAGAGCAGAAATAAGGAAAATTAGGTTTACCCCTGTAAATCACTGTTTTACTATATAAAAGTGGGGTTCAAGGGGGTCAAAATTATATAGGCGTGTTCACGTGATGACCATGCCACTACTTTGTCCTAACGATGCTTTTTCTTGGTCATTGAAGGTGCAAGCGAAATAGAATTGCCATAAAGAAAACAAGCTTGTTCAAATATGTTGAAAAATTTAAAACTTAACACAACCCCCCCTTTCCCCCCCCCCCCCCCCCCCAAATGATTTTTTTGCAGATAAAACATTCTGGAATTTTTATCATTTCTGCTCAAAACATAGATTGTGGTACTCGATAGAACCGTTTCTAACAATTGCCCGCAGTCTACGTTTTTGAGCAGAAATAAGAAAACATGTACACCCCTGTAAACCTCAAATATACTATATAAAATGGGTTTAAAAGGGGTAAAAACTTTATGGCTTGTTTTCGCGATGCTGCAGTCCTTTGGCGAATACCTCCACTTTGAACATTACAAAAACACGCCTATACCATTACATTGTAAACTTAACCGCCGAAAATAAAAAACCGAACATTTTATGCTGAAAAAAAATGCGATATCATTATCAGAATTTTTCTAATTTCTGCTCAAAATATAGATTGTGGAAAATTGTGGACACTCGTTAGAACCGCCTCACCGAGGCGGTTCTAACGAGTATCCACAGTCTATATTTTGGAGCAGAAATAATAAAAATAAGGTTTATCCCTGTAAACCCCGGTTTTACTATATGAAATTGGGGTTCAAGGGGGTCAGAATTATATAGGCGTGTTTTTGTGATGTAATGTTTGGGTTATACTGGTTTACATATGTCCTTCCGAGTGTCCGTTCGTCCGCACCAACAAGTGTATAGTTAGGTGGCTATGTAAATGGACATAATCAATGTAAGTCAATGCGATTTATTCCGTTAGACACCGAAAATACTTCTTTTCTGTGGCTAAAAGTAGCCACGTAAGTATCAATCCTAAAAAATAGCCACATAAGTATACATCCGTGAGAACGTCCGTGCATCTGTCCGTCCATATTATTTTTCGTCAAAGATTTGTCAAGAGCCACAGAAGCTAGAACCCTCGAATTTGGTATTCTAAGCAATGATGCTGACTTGTATCATGTAAGAGACAATCGGCATCATCGGCTTATTTGTTCAACTTTTCTTCTCTCTCTCCTTATTTAGGCCAGTGTGAATTTTTTCGTTAAAATATTTTTTAGAAACTATGAGAGCTAGAAGTCTCAAACTTGGTATGCTGTATAGTGATGATGACATGTGTCATGTATGAGTCAACGGGCTTTCTCGTCATATTTGTTCATCTGTTATTTCATTCTCGATATAAGCCAATGTTAAAATTTCTCATGAACTGTAAAAGCTAGAAGCCTCAAACTTGGTGTACAATGCAATAACGATGACTTATATTGTGAAAGAGACAATGGGATTTGTCAATTTATATATCCATTTGTTCGTTCATTCTTCTTTCTCTCCATATGGGCCAATGTTAAATTTTTACTGCAAAGATGTAACGGGAACTATAAAGGCTAGAAGCCTAAACCTCGGTCATTTTGATTACGAAAACACGCCTATACAACTACACTGTAAACTTTACCGCCGAAAAAACGAAAATTTTAAGATGAAAATTTGTGATACATATATATTTTTTATTCCTGCTCAAAATATAGATTGTGGGTACTCAGCAGAACCGCCTCATTGACAATCTATATTTTAGAGCAGAAATAAGTAAAATAAGGTTTACCCCTGTAAACCCCAGTTTTACTATATAAAAGTGGGGTTTAAGGGGTTTCAAAATTTTGTTGACGTTCATCCTCTGTAGTTTTGCTGACTGTCCCTAGGCGGTCTATGCTTTGCAACTGTAAATAATTTTCTGCCATCTCAAGTCAACAAAAGAATCGGAGGACTAAGTGACATGAAGGCAAACATACTATGCATTGCAGAAAGATTTAGCAAATCGATCGATCCTAGCGCAAACTTGACATGTCAAATTGTGACGTGAGCCGTGTGTGAATGAGGGTATTTTTGGACGGAAATTTACAACAGTCATTAAAGTCTGTTTCATAAACAAGACGAGAGCGATAAATAGGAGTGCTCAGCGGTTTACGGTCTGTTTCAGATTATGCCGCTCAATCTATTTCTCCAAGCCCCGACGGCCGGGGCCTTAGTATATGAAGTTTAAATCTGAAAATGATCATGGCGATGAATGTGTCAATTTAATGGTTTATCAGCTATCGCCAGCTTTAAAGCCACGGACAGAAACCACAAAAGCTCTATGTTGATATACACGAGCATCAAAAGCTCTGACAAGATCGGCATTGTGCGCAAGCTATAATCAGACATGGACCTTTCAATCACCAACAACTTTATGGGTCGATTGTTTGTCAATCGACCCAAAGTTACTAAGCATAAAAACGCTTCAGTGCTGAAGTCCATGTGACTATCACTGATTTGCATGAAACCCATATAACTTATTTTGTAGAAAATAGTAGTAGCGTTAATTTTATCGCAGTAGGTTATCTATAGAATCTGGACAGGAACCATGAGTCGGGCTTGACACATATCGTAGACCCAACTCAGACGCCACAGAACACGACGTCTTATCAGGGTCTGGACTCTTTGCTTACAGTAAAGGAATTAAGGATCAGACGACGCAAAACGCAGCGTCTGATCAGGGTCTACACGTTTTGCTTAAAAACTTGAATTTAAAGGTTAAACAAAACCTTTTATGTCCAGGACTATTTTCCCAGCCTACACTCAGAGACAATTGACCCACCGGTATTCAATGCTTTGATTTTTCATCAGCATGTTGATGAAATACCACTCAGAAAAGTTTTGAGATTAATTTTTGCATACACTGTTGACACGCATCCGGCTGAAAGAGCCATACAAACCGAAGTTGAAAATCTTAGCAAGTGTTCTAATGACTCGGGATCGATCCTGCGACCCCTGGTTTACAAGGCGAGTAGCATAACCACTGTACCACGGAGGCTTCTGTCTTGCTATTAAGAAGACAGCATGTATGACGGATAGCATAGTCATGGCATTGAGCGTAGAGGAAAATCAGATTCTCCGTCACTGACAAAACCATAAGTACTAGCGTAGTCCTAACTCCATTGTTTCGTCAAAGCAAGCTGAAAGCTTCAGGTACCTTAACTAGAAGTATGGCGAACTAGTTCACACTCACATTCTGACAATTTCATGGAAGACGAAGACTAGGCGGCTCTCTTGAATTCCCACATTCTGTTATTGTTAGGTGCAAATGTGAGGCAATTTTCTGCCTTGGTTAAATGTGCAAAGTATTTACACAGTTTCATTGACCATTTCGAGATCGTAACATGATAATCTTTATGACCTGTGTTTCATCTTGCAACAACATATCAATCATGGTTATGCGTTAATAGGTCCTTCAATAAAACATGGTGGAACACTTGAAATTTTATCAGTTATTTTCTTACGTTTAGTTCTAATTTACATATGGCGGGAACTACCCTCTAATCAGAATCCTGGTCAGTTGCTTAAGTTGGTTTTGACATTTTGTTAACAAATCACAGGCCTAGTTTACATATAGCGGGTGTTTCAATCTATCCGTCGTACCCATGAGCCCATATAAAAGTGTCTTTTAGGCCTCTACACGGGCACAAGCGCGGAATATTTCTTTAAATCACAACTCGTTAGGCATCTGCTATCAGTGATGGCATCTAAAATGGTCCCAGAAGATCTCGTTGACATTTAAGGTCCACATGCAGTTCAGTGGGGACACCCGTTGCTCCTTAATTGAAGCGTCAATGGGGAATTTATACAGCATGACGTATACTGAATTTTGCAACTTTTTGCAAGAGGTGTAAGTTTCAGGCTCTGAGAGTTTCTTTCCTGGATTTGGAAAACGAGTACATAGAACTTACAGAACGTAACTATCACAAAATTGTGAGACTTGTGGGAGCACTGACTCATTGAGAATTAATATCAAAGTAACGGAGGGTACCTCGCCAAGGTAGGTCTTTAATACATGTACTTAAAACCAGATACAAGAGATACAAAAATCTCTCAAAGGATTATACGTAAGCGGTTTACCAGTGCGCCAAAAACTGGCAACTGCTCTTCTTGAATCATCGGAATGGAGAGAATGACCGTAGAAAAGATTCCAAGATCAATCTCGACGACACCCGCGATCGCCAGTCAGACGCGCATCCGACTGAGCTACCGAAGCCGGATGTTAAGTGTTGGCTACTCGATCATGAGTGTAACTTTACCGAATTCAGTGCGACAGATGTGCATTCGTATGTGTTGCTAGACACAAAAATTATGAAAAGTAAAATAGATGGGAAATAAAAATCTAAAATGAGTTCCTTTAAGAGCAATGAAAACATTCATAAGAAAGAAGATGGGTCATACTACGTAGTTTCGGCTAATAAAGCCTCATCAGTGACCCTGTAATGATTTGGCAACGAAATGCCTAAATGAGAACGTGTGAGCTAAAATATATATATGGACCAAATCCCGCTAAAATGCATGCCACATTTTTAACCATTACCTTTTGGATATTTTTGTTCTGCTTTTACGGACCTTTAAAAATCATTTCACATATCGGGGCGATCCTTAATCAGAGTCGGGCGAAAACTGGAGTACTCGGAGAAAAGACACCTGACCTTCCGTTGCAGAACTTGGCGTTTCACATGTGATCCGATTGGGGCTCGAATCACAGCGGTTAGAGACCCAAAGATTAAGAGTCAGCGCCTTTACCCATCAAGCCAGGAAGGCCCGGTTAATCACTTGGGCATAGTGTTTGTTTGATTTGAGGTTTAACGTCCCCGTCAACACTGTAAAGGTCATTTTGGAGACGTTGCTTCCGATGTTGTGGGACTTATACCCGACATTGAGATGAAATGACAAATCAAGCCCTACCGCCCATAAAAACCGTTAGGGTTTAAGGAGAGGTCCGACTCGCATCACTTTTCCTGGGCAGGCTAAGACCTTAACTGTTTACCAGTACTCAAGTTCGGTCGGTTACAGCTCTGCGCAGAAGCATCGTGCAGCCCAATCTATTTCTCCAGGCCCCGATAGTGTCATTGTTTATATCTGCTATCCAGCACAATCTGAAGATGTACCTCTGTTTACTGCAGTCATAATAGCATACTGAAGGTTGTCTTTAACCGCAGCTCGAAGTTCGCTCGTGTGAAGAAGTTTTTTGATGTACTGAAAACACAATTCCACAGGGTTACTGTGTGTATCACTTGTGTCTTTTGGTTTTGGATGGCCATATGGCCATTTTGTGGGAAAGTAACTGTCCTTATGGCCTTCCTTTGTTTAGGTTTCCATTATGGTCTGGTCGCTTAATGTTTGTATTTCTTTCCCTTTGGTGTCTTTTATGGGTGGAGTAAGTTAATTGTATCAATTCCTGATCTTTGTTTTACTTCTACTTTGCATATCAGGGCTGTTTTGTTTGTGCCGTGTGGCGGCTGTAAAAGGTCTCCCCGTACATGCATTTAATGCTCTTGTTTTTCCAATCCTCAGGGATTGCTTATACAATTGCTTTTCACTGTTCCATCAATTGACATCCTTTAGATACCTGTTGAAGGTCATTATTAAACCGATGTTCGTTCCTCGTTGTATAACAACTGCTTGTTTGACATCCCTGTACTTTAAGTAGACTAGGATGTTTTGTGGGCTTTTGTTGTACCTTCCTTCTATTCGAAGGAATCTTCTTCAATTTATTTATTTAATAACCGGTATGAACATCGCTTTAGTATTGACGGTATCACAACCTTACTAACCAAAATGAGTATTACAAATACATTTAAAATATCAATATCACCCCTTAGGTTACACTCTGCTTCTTCTGTACGGATTCCCCATTCTATTAAGAACTTTAATACTATGTTGCCTTCGGTATTGGTTAGACCCTTAAATTTGTCTTCTGTAACTTCAGTTAATCTCAAAGGAGCAGGCAATACCAATGTTTTTGGGAGTAGTCTTCGTATAAGATTATCTCCTCTCAAATCGCCCATCCTTCGAAAATATACTAATCCGTGGAAAAGAAGTGGAATGTATCCCAGTATTTCTAAGTGCAATGCCAAGAGGTGCAGATGTTGTTCGCATTTAAGCACTGCGTCTACCGTTACTTCATCTGTAAACGGTAGACGCTTCTCTGTAGTTAACATGTCTGATTTGACTTGACAGTCTACAGATTTAATTTATCTAATTACTTGACGTGCTACAAACTGTAATATGCAGTACGTCGGTCAAACTAACCGCATGCTTAAAACTAGATTGAACGAGCATTATCGTAGAATGAGTAAGCCTAAGAAAACTGACACTTTCTTGTACCGTCACTTTCGACGTACAGGTCATTCTGTAAATAACATTGTTATACAACCAGTGGAAAAACTTTGTTACGATGCAAATTCTACATCTAGATTCAAAATAATTAAAAGACATGAAGCTGAACTGAAATGGATTAAATTTTTACAGACCCCTTTTCCACTGGGATTTAATGACAACATTTATCATGAGGGTAATATTTCCAGAATGCCGGACTTTGATATTTTCTCACTCCTGGAATGTCGAAAACGCAGAACTAGATCTCACGGCACCAGGAAAAATGGTAACTTTAAACGTAAAACACGTGCGTTTAAACGAAACAATACTAGACTGAAGTGACTGTCAATTATATTATTAAATCATGGACGCCACTCTATGCTTTCATTTTTAAGTTCATTACCCGTTTCTGTTTTACGTCTTCTGGACACCGAGGCGAATAAATTCTACGATAGTTCTCATCAGTTATATGATGCGGCTCTCTTAACTAGAGGCTATACTCAGCATACTCTACGTCCTTACATTGATTCTGAAATTAATCATAAACGCCATTTCTTCAAAATATCCTTCATTAATAAGGGTATGGATTTTATAGATTTGCCCAGTATCTTCCGTGAGAGATCGGTGCTTTCTTCCATTCCTGCTTATTTTCAAAATACTGAAACACCTATAATTTGCTATAAATATAACAAACCTGTTAGATCTATCATTTTTAATTTCAATAAACTTGTTTCAGATCTTGATATTGATACTAATACTCCTGATTCATGTGATTGTAAAAACTCAAAGTATTGCTATCCTGCTGCTGGTCATGTAATTACTGGCAATTTGAAAATTATTCCTGATTCTAGGATAAGGAATATAATTTCTAAAGGACCGAAATATCGGTTTCCTTCTAAAATTGATTTCAGTAAATGTAGAGATGAAATCGCTGCTTCCTTGAATGAATTCGGTAATCGATGGTGTAAGCGAGAGTATGTTGAGCATAAAGCCCTTAAGGACTGGAAACTTAGCATTTTAAAACTAGTAAATAAACGCATTTCTTTCTATTCTCAAAATACTAACTTATTACCTCCTAAGCCCAAGACGTCTTTACGTCATCTTAAACTAGGTATTCAAGAATTTCATAAGAAGTTTGTTTTGGCCCCTGCAGACAGGGCCGCTAACAACGTCGTCGTTGTGTGACGGCTCCACTATGTTAACACGCTTAAGCAGGAGCTTGGTGGTACTATGGCCTATGAACTTCAGCCTTTAGCTGAAGAGAGAGCTATAGTAGATAAACATGTTTGTCTTTCAGCCACCAAGTTTGCTGTGTGTGTTAACGAAGGCCAAGACAAGCTTCCTACGCTATACTGGTTACCAAAACTTCATAAAAAACCTTACAAAGCACGGTTTATTGCAAATTCTAGCTCTTGCACTACCACTGAACTTTCTAAATTATTAACTTCCTGTCTTACTGCTATTAAAACACATGTAATTAAATATTGTGATAAAGTCTTTGAAAGATCAGGAAGAAATCTGTTTTGGTCTATAAAAAATTCGAATGAGGTTTTAAATAAATTGAAATCTAGACATTTTCGTGCTTCTAGTCTGTCTACCTACGATTTTTCCACTCTTTACACTACACTTCCTCATAATCTTATAAAAGAAAAGCTTAATGATTTAACTGAATGGACTTTTCACAGAGAAGATTCTCTCTATCTTGCATGTAATGTCAGAAATGCATTTTTCACTTCTAAAGAGCATAAGAATTATACACTTTGGTCATGTCAGAAAGTGTGTGATGCCCTCACCTTTCTACTTGACAATATTTATATTAGATTCGGTACTAAGTTATTTAGACAAATTGTGGGTATTCCGATGGGTACTAATTGCGCACCTCTTGTGGCTGATCTGTTCTTGTATTGTTATGAAAGAGACTTCATTTTGTCGCTTTCCATTGATAACCAATCTGAAATTATTGAAGCTTTTAGCTCTACTTCTAGATATTTAGATGATTTATTAAATATTGATAATACCTATTTTGATGGTTTGATCAGTCAGATTTACCCCCTAGAACTTCAGTTAAATAAAGCAAATTCTTCTGATACCGAGGCCCCGTTTTTGGATTTACATCTATCTATTGTAGATGGATTTGTTTCGTGCAAAATTTATGATAAACGCGATGACTTTGATTTTGAGATTGTAAATTTTCCTTTTTTGGATGGTGATGTTCCTCGTGCGCCATCCTATGGCGTTTATATTTCGCAATTAATTCGATTTGCTAGAGTGTGTAGTCATGTAACTGACTTCAACACTCGTAATAAATTATTAACGGCTAAACTCCTTAATCAGGGTTATCGGTACCATAAACTACGCAAAGCCTTTTCAAAATTTTATAGACGCCATTCTGATTTAATTTCAAAATTCAATATTGGACTTAAATCTCTTCTGCAACAAGGTCTATCGGAACCCGAATTTTATGGTGACTTGGCATATAAATTCAGAAAAATATATAACCGCAATGACTTCAGCACCCAATTTCGTAAAATCACTCTTCGATATAAAAAGATTGGGTACAACATGGATATTATACGACAGACTGCATGCATGGTAGTTAACCCAATCACGGTTGGCAACTTTGCTTCCCTCTTTAATTGCACGCCGGTGGGTCAGGCCTCAGATTCTATGACGGCTCCAACGTAAAGGCTTATTGAAAATTAGAGAGATAATGTCGGTTGGTGCCTGATGCTCTGTCTCTGGTCGGGCTCATCGGAGTCTAATTGTTGGTTTTCTTTTGCTCCAGCATTTCAGTGGTTTCTTGCTGTCGAGTCCTCACCGTTGTCTCACCTCTGTGGTTCTTTGATTTTTGTGTTCACGGAGATGTTGCACTGATGAGTTAGGAGGCCTTCATGCGGACTGAACAAATTATTTGTCTAAATCGCGACGGAAGTAAGGGCGAGGATTGTGGCCACGTAAAATCGATTTAAGCCCCCCAGTGGAAATCTTCCACTGACCGTTCCAAGGCGGCTCTTCTGTGGCGATTTATTTATGTTGTTGTTTGTTACTTACTGTGTGTATCACTTGTGTCTTTTGGTTTTGGATGGCCATATGGCCATTTTGTGGGAAAGTAACTGTCCTTATGGCCTTCCTTTGTTTAGGTTTCCATTATGGTCTGGTCGCTTAATGTTTGTATTTCTTTCCCTTTGGTGTCTTTTATGGGTGGAGTAAGTTAATTGTATCAATTCCTGATCTTTGTTTTACTTCTACTTTAATGTGGGCGCGAAAACAGGCGTGAACACATATTCAGTTCCTGCTTCCTCCAACATTACAACCATAATCTGTCCGACTCGGAACAGTCCAACAATATTGGAAACTACGTCTCAAAATGACCTACACAGTGTTGAGGGGGACGTTAAACCTCTAAACAGTCAAAAAAGGTGTATAGCACAGTTGTCTTTTCCAACCAGTTCCTCTGGATTTAAACACATATTTCCATTATTGTCATATGAATGCACGGCCTCGTGAAAAAAAAAATCAAAACCGTATCTATATTGCTGGCCCCACCCACAATATTTGCGGTGTTGGACCGTCCATGCATGTACACCCTCTTAGTTTCATTGGGTGGCAGGTCTTGAGATGTCATTCCATCTCAATGTCGAGGTAAAAGTCACACAAAATTGGAAGCAACGTCTCAGAATGACCTACATAGTGTTGACGGGGATGATTAACCTCAAATCAAACAACATTTGCGTATGTAATACCGTATACTCCAATAAGCAAACTGAGTTTTCTGCCGCGGAGAAATTCAACGGCTAATTCCCCCTTTGTCCATAATACATGGTGACAACAAGCGACAGCCCGCACCGCCCATCGGGGCTTGGAGAAAAAATGGGCTGTGTGATGTTGTCACGCAGAGGTAAAACTGACCACACATGAGTACTGGTAAACCGCTTAGAAGGCTGAGCCTGCCCAGGCCAGACCGCCCAATGCATGTAAGCCTTTGGTTCATTGGGCGACAGGGATTGAGTTGTCATTTCATCTTAGTGTCGGGTAAAAGTCTCACATAATTAGAAGCAACGTCCCCAAAATGACATAAATAGTGTTGACGGGGACGTTAAACCTCAAATCAATCAATCAACAAGCTGGAGGTTCGTCAAAATAAGGGCTGATGCTGTGGAGAACGTCAATGAAAAACTTGCGTGAAACGAAACGGACTATAGACAATCATCGGTAACGCTCTTGCACAAAACTACTTCTTATTGGTTATTATGCTTGAACAGTATGACGCAGTTATAAACAATCTGTGATTACGCGAGCCCAATAGATTGACACTTGTACGGCTATTTTGCTAGATCTTTTTGCAATCGATAATAATACAATATCAGCTTTAACAATACCAAGCCAAATAAAAATATAGAAGTAAAGGCTAATGATCAGGAAGCAATACAATTACCTCGCACCTCCAATCCAAGACATCAAGGGGAAAGAAACACGAACATCAATTGTTTGTCTGTATTGGAGTTTAACGGCTCAGTCAACACTGTTGTATGTCACTTTTAGCCTGTCAGTAAACCTTTCAACACTTTTCCTGGGCAGGCTTAGAGAATTAGAGAGTATCTAATTTTATGTAATGTTGGTTGGTGCCTGATGCTCTGGCTCTGGTCGGGCCCATCGGAGTCTAACTGTTGGTTATCTTTTGCTCCAGCATTTCAGCGGTTTCTTGCTGTCGAGTCCACACCGTTGTTTCATCTCTCTTGTTGTTTGATTTTTGTGTTCACGGAGATGTTGCACTGATGTGTTAGGAGGCCTTTATGCGGAATGAACAACCTATTTGTCTAAATCGCGACGGAAATAGGGGGCGAGGATTGTGGCCACGTAAAATCGATTTAAGCCCCCCCCCCCCCCCCCCCCCCAAGGCGGTCTTCTGTCGCGTTGTTTTTGTTATGGTTTGTCTTTGAGTGTGTGTATCGCTTATATTATTTTGGTTTGGATAGCCAGTTTGCCATATTGTGGGGAAGTAACTGTCTTTTTGGCTTTCTATCTATCTATCGATCTATTTATACTGCAGCAACCGCGTTGTTTCATGTTTGTGCTTCTTTCCCTTTGGTGTCTCTGATGGGAGCTGTGGGGTAATTGTATCGATTCCTGATCATTGCCTCCACTTCTATTTTTATACATAAACTGTTAACCAATCTTTCGCCAGAAACTGATAACTGCCCTTCTTGAATCGGCGGAAAGGTGAAAATGACCGTATAAAAGATTTCATGATCAATCTCCACGAAAGAATGTTGCCGACCTCGACATGTATCATACCCGCGCCCTCCTGATAACCAGTCAGACGCGCATTGGGCTGAGCCACCGAGGCTTGCACGAACACAAATAACTTCGCCAAAATGATCACGCCACAAGCCGAAAGCCAAAAGAAGAGTTACTTTTCCACAAATGGCCAAACGGCTATCCAAAAAAAAAATATAATAACAATACAGTAAAAGTCCACTATTGAGACCACCTAAAATTAAGACTAATTCCGCTTCAAAAAGCTTATTTAGTAGGCTGCAGGTATTCTTTCTTTGCGCTTTCAGCATACACTGTTCTTTGGTCAGAGACCACCTTTGGAACTGTTCAAAAGCGGTCTTAAAGACAACTTTTGAACAGTCCCAAAGTTTGTCTTAATATAGGAATTTTACTGTACATACATGCAATATAACAAAACTAAACCATGTCAGAAGCTTTAACTACGGAGTTAAATGAAATCTCAACTCTCGCCCACCATACAAATGAAGTTTCATGAACGAGGCATGTAAAGTGCGTTTTGTTGGGGGTAAATATTTTGAGGGCCTGATATAAATAGGCTTTTCTGTATTCAGGTGGACAGTCTTTAAACTTTAACGAGAAACTTTTCAAGGACTTAAAAATGGTAAAAATATCACAAACAGACAGAAGCAGAACACGAAGTACAACGAGAACCCGGAAAGCAATAAAACTACAGTAGAACTTCGATGGCTCGACCACCGATGGCTCGTTTATCATGGATGTGTCGAACCCATTCTTGAGCCCCTAGCGAAATCCTCTACAGAAGAAATAGTGGGGGATGATTAAGGAGATTTTAGTCTTTTATCTTGCAAATGTATGCCGTGTGTACTCATTTGAATCGCCTCGATGAGGCGATTCTAATGAGTACATACAGCATACATTTTCATTATAGAACACCGAAAAGATGTCTAAAAGTGTCTCGTTATGCCTCCTGGCAGTCACCTCAGTGGCTCGAACTACCTCTGTCTCGAACAGATTTTCGAGGTCCCAAGGGTGTTCGAGCCATTGAAGTTTGACTGTATTGTCATAACCTGTGATCATTGCCTTCACTTCTATTTTAAAATTTCTTATTCTTATAGTATATATATTATCAACAATTTTAATAAATATTCGACTGATCTTTCCCTTCAGAATGGTGAAACAGCGTTACACATATCAGCAAGATATGGCCAATTGCAGATGGTGTCAGAATTACTAGCAGAAGGAGCAGATCCGACACGACAATCAAAGGTTAGTGTCAGACGCGGATGAAATATACTGCTACTGACGGCATCGATAGCGCAGAGGTTAACGCGTTCGACTTATGATCGAAAGGTTGTGCGTTCGAATCCGGCCACTGGTATCGAGGTGTGTCCTTGGGCAAGACAAGTAATGACATTTCCCCACTCCACTCAAGTGTAATTGGGTAGCATTGGTGTAAAAGCCACTGCCTTTCTCTCTCGCGCGCGTGAAAACACCCGGAATGAGTGTTTGAGAGCGATTCGATAAGCTTGAAGCTTTCATCGCAATCGAACTAAAATAAATTAGTTTATCATATGACGTCGCGTCTGAGAGTGTAATAACGCCATGTAATATTTTCGATAATCCACTAGTGGATTAAATATGCAAATTAGCTAGATATGTCCCATAACGTTACATGTACGACGTCCGTAACGACGTCGCGCTTACTAACGGCGGAATATTGACATTTTTTTTTATAAACAATCGTGAATAAAATGCGTTTTAAATGTCATATGATAAATAGAATCTTGCATTCGTGCTCATGTATTATTGAATTTATTAAACTCGTTGAGGAAAAGCGATAAAATGCTCGGCTTTATGTATTATTGAATTTATTAAACTCGTTGAGGAAAAGCGATAAAATGCTCGGCAAAGCCTCGCATTTTATCCCTTTTCCTCAACTCGTTTAATAAATTCAATAATACATGAACACTCATGTAAGATCCTCTATATAAACTTAATATACTACTAACGCCATTACTAGACTGGCATTTACAGTTTGGATTCGCGGTGTGTAGTGCAGCTGACAAACTAAACTTTACTGTTAGACTGCGTTATTTAAGAAATAGATCAGCTCTAACTGTGATTTGTTGTGTAATAAATCACAGTTTGGAGGTCAGTTGTAAAGTAGACAAATCACGAGCGCGTAGCGCGCGTGATTTGTCTACTTACAACTGACCGACAAACTGTGATTTATTACACAACAAATCACTGGCTAGAGCTGATCTATTTCGATTCTAACACGCTGAAAATCGGCAATAATGTTGTTGTTTCCTTCAAAATCTCACAACTTTTCGCCATTGTTAGAAGAAATCCCGCTAAAATTATCGACTGAAACACATGCATTTATATCCTTTTCTAACGTTTTCGATGCGAAAAATGACGTTACACCGTCTAACGTCAAGGAAATCGACTAGTGACGTCATCGATTGGCAGTTTTTAATGACGTCACTTGTCACGCTCTTCCTAGCCGTGATTTGTTGTAGAATAAAACACAGTTGTTTTCCATTGCTTATATAGGCGCGCTGTGTTAGAATAATGTATTAATAATAGAGCTTAGAACCCGCTGAAGGACGGAAAAGATCCCAGGGTTGGGATACATTCACCACAAGACACTGAACACAATGTATAATGAAGATTAACATGCTTTAAATAAAAGAGATAGTTGGAATCCATGAACACACAAATTAAATGAAAATATTAAGTAAATGATTTTCTGGTCTGGACTTCTTTAGGATAATTATGCCTCCTCCAATATTTTTTTTTCTCAAAATTTTAAAAGGGATCGGTGGTCCCAAAGAATCAGAGTGTACACGACTACTGTGGTGAAGTTTTACGGGGGCCAGGCAATACTTAACACCAGCTGTAACGATAGAAAAAAGTTATGGCATTTTATTGTATCCTCAATGCCTAAGACAGTAGCATAGTGTCATAACATATCTTATGACCTAACTTAACTTCACTTCGAAATGTTATGGCATTGTCCTTGACAAGGTTCTGAGTTTATTGAAGGCACACTGTAGCGTGTTATGCAAAAACGTTCAGCTAGGCATATGCGAAACGGAGGCCCGTATAATAAATATCACAATAATTGTTAGTTCCAGTGAACATTCTCGCAAAAATATTTGCAGGTGGGCGATACTCCGCTACATATTGGCGTGCGACACTGCCATCTAGAAGTTGTTCGAGAGTTATTACAGTTTCTGTCTAATCAAAGATCGGAAGTGGATGCCTACATGCTTGTAAACGGAGCAAACTGGGTATGTTTAATGACAAACAACTTAAGCTTTATTGGGGGGTTGGGTGCGGCGTGGGTGTTGTGCGGCGGGCTGCGTGCGTGGTAGTTAACCCAATCACGGTTGGCAGCTTTGCTTCCCTCTTTGATTGCGCGCCGGTGGGTCGGGCCTCGGGTTCTGTGACGGCTCCGGCGTGGGGGCTTATTGGGAATTGGGGGGGTGGTGTTGGTTGGTGCCTGATGCTCTGTCTCTGTTGGGCTCATCGGGGTCTGGCTGTTGGTTTTCTTTTGCTCCGGCGTTTCAGTGGTTTCTTGCTGTCGAGTCCTCGCCGTTGTCTCGCCTCTGTGGTTCTTTGGTTTCTGTGTTCACGGGGATGTTGCGCTGGTGGGTTGGGGGGCCTTCATGCGGACTGGGCGGGTTGTTTGTACGGGTCGCGGCGGGGGTGGGGGCGGGGATTGTGGCCGCGTGGGGTCGGTTTGGCCCCCCAGTGGAAATCTTCCACTGGCCGTTCCGGGGCGGCTCTTCTGTGGCGGTTTGTTTGTGTTGTTGTTTGTTGCTTGTTGTGTGTGTCGCTTGTGTCTTTTGATTTTGGATGGCCGTGTGGCCGTTTTGTGGGAGGGTGGCTGTCCGTGTGGCCTTCCTTTGTTTGGGTTTCCGTTGTGGTCTGGTCGCTTGGTGTTTGTGTTTCTTTCCCTTTGGTGTCTTTTATGGGTGGAGTAAGTTAATTGTATCAATTCCTGATCTTTGTTTTACTTCTACTTTACATGTGTTTTGTTACTTCAGTCACTCTTTTTATGGCATGTCTGTTATTTTAAAGTAAACATTTACTGTTTCCTGTTAAATGCGATGTCACTTTGATATGATCCATATCTTTGCAACTTTAGGGCGGAAGAAAAATGTTTTGTTTATTTATCTTCATTCAAAAAAGGCCGCCACTCAATATTCGTAACATTCATATCATATTTGAAATTTTCCTTGTTTGGGACCTGTATGTATATCATAAACTTTTCATTAGAATTGGAAAGAAAAACATCTGGAAAGCTAAGAAAAAATACATATGATCAAACTTGACGACTTGATTTGATCGCGTCTGTTCATGGCAGTTTCATAGCTCTTTCGAACAAGCAACGCACCAAACAGATGCTTCAGTCGTTACTCATTCTGCACAAACCGGCTTACCACTGCGACTGAATGCACTTATTCCTGTGTGCTATCCACGTTGTTGTCATCAAGTGTTTGACTTTGTTATGTGCAAATGTTTGAAGTGAGAGAATAGCTTGAGAGCTTCTACATGAAATATCAATTGTATCCGCCATTTCACGAATGGTAATTTGTCTGTCGTCCTTAACATAGTTATCTACCTTGTCAGTCATACCCATATAAGTAAGCTTTCCGGGCTACTTTCCTATCGTCAACGCTTTTATTTGCGAAACAATGAAATTTGTTGGTTTGAAAAGTGTATTTCCATTTCTTAATCATTAAATACTTTACAACATCATATCGAGATTACAACGTTAAGATACCAAAGTTGTAGCAGGAGTATTCGATCACCCCTCGAATGTATAACTGTTTTGATTCCGAAGAAGACCTAGCCTAACCCCTCCTCCCACTAACATACATACACCCACTAAATACTTTTACTTTCCGTTCCAAAGCGATTCTTCTGCTGTAGTTTAATATTGTTATAGTTTGTCTTTGCATGTATGAATTGCTAATACCTTTTCATTTTGAAGGCAATGATCAGGAGTCGATACAATTAACCCACAGCTCCCATCAGAGACACCAAAGGTAAAGCAACTTAAACATGAAATAACTAAACCAAAATGGAACCGTAATGGAAACATCAATAGCGGAGAGCCAAAACCACAAAATGGTCAATTTAATATATAAAAAAAAACAACATATAAGCGATACACACACTAAAAGACAAACCATAGCAACAAACCGCGACAGAAGAACGGTCTTGGAACGGCCATTGAAACGAATTCCAGTTGGGGGTTAAATCGATTTACGCGACCGCAATCCTCGCCCTTACTTCCGTCGCGATTTAGACAAATAATTGGTTCAGTCCGCAGGAAGGCCTCCTAACTCATCAGTGCTCCATCTCCGAGAAATAAAAAAATCAAACAACCACGGAGATGAAACAATGGTGAGGACTCGACAGCAAGAAACCACAGAAATGCAGGAGCAAAAGAAAACAAACAGTTAGAATCCGAAAGCTTGACCAGAGAAAGAGCATCAGACAAGTTTTCATTACTGTGAAATTATTTTATGCTTGTGTTTATTTCCCTTTTGTGTCTGGGATGGGTGGTGTGAGGTAATTGTATCGATTTCTGATCATTGCCTTCACGTCTGTTCTTCTACTGTTTGCTATAGTTTACTGCCAAACAAACTGACACTTGATAAATATTATTTAGGCAATGCATATCATATCAAGATAACGCTTCAAAGAATTTTATTAACGACAAAAGCTTTATAGAGACTTTCATGAATACAGAATTCCGGGTTTTATATCCGATTAAACATGGTAAATAGTAAGACTTTGTTGTTGAGAGACACACATTGATTCGAGGCTCCGTTGATATTTGTTTTAGTTACACCTACCATAGGTGAGCATTTCGAATCATAATCAAGCAACGACTATGGGACCTTTCTGCTAAGTTTGATAATAATATATATTAGGTTCAGAGTCTATGTATGACTGTGGGTGTCACAGACCCATAGCCACTCTACGCACAAATGAGTCAAGTGGCCATAATCCTCGCCCTTGTTTCTGTCGTAGTGTGGGCAAATAATTTGTTCAGTCGCATGAAGGTTTCCCAACATATCAGAGCAACGGCTCCGAGAACATACAAATCAAGCGAATAAAAAGATGAAACAACGACGAGGACTGAGTTGCTGAAGCTAAAGAAAACCAACAGTTGGTTTACGGTGGACCAGAAATAGTCTAAAATACAGTAGAACTTCGATGGCTCGAACACCGATGGCTCGTTCACCATGGATGTGTCGAACCCATTCTTGAGCCCCTAGCGAAATCCTATACATAAGAAATAGTGGGGGATAATTAAATGAGATTTTAGTCTTTTACCTTGCAATGTATGCTGTGTGTACTCATTAGAATCGCCTCGATGAGGCGATTCTAATGAGTACACACAGCATACATTTTCATTATAGAACACCGAAAAGATGAGTAAAAGTATCTCGTTATGCCTCCTGTCAGTAACCTCAGTGGCTCGAACTACCCCTGTCTCGAACAGAATTTCGAGGTCCCAAAGGTGTTCGAGCCATTGAAGTTCGACTGTAAATACGAATTTTGTTTAGGAGGGAGAGACACCGGTACATTACGCTGCAGAACTGCAGAAGAAACAGGCACATGATGAGTTTGAAGATACAGACATTATGAAGCTGCTACTGGAATATAATGGGGATATTAATATCCACACAAAAATGGTAACTGGCATATTTTTCTCAAGTATGAAACTTCGAAACAGTCAAAGCATTAACTGAGCTTGAACAAGCGAAACTGTGTCCAGACATATGCCAAAACAAAGACTCTGACACTTTATCAGACAGTCTGACGCTAGTCTTTACTGTGCTAATGTGTTTTTATGCAGATGAAGACCTTTTATAATCTAATGTAGCATATTTTCAGCAGATTTGAGTCTTCGCTGACCGCCCATGTCTGAAAACGCATTTATGTTTGACCCGGCTCAACTTTAGTAGGTTTTATGTAGTGCGTTTATTATGGCACGACGTTAGTCAGTTCTGGAATGTGAAAAACACTGTAAATGTGTTGAATAAAGGGTTTATCCTATGGAAGCAACGAATACTCCGTGGAACGGAAAAGTATGGAGTGTACAAGGTATTTTTGGTCCAGACTAGCTTTGTATACAAAATAGTGATTTTTTCTGGTATTCATAAATGTTCTTTTTCTGCACAAAACAAGATAGTTTGTCTGTCATTTCTGAGTGACCAATCTTAAGCAAATACAGTACAATTCACCTAAAATTAAAATAAATTCTGCTTTAAAAAGCTTAATTAACAGGCTGTAGTTATTATTCCTTTGTACTTTCTGCATATATTGTCTTCTGGTCAGAGGCCACCTTTAGGACTGTTCAAAAGTGGTCTTAAAGACCACTTTTGAACATTTCCTTAGGTGGTCTTAATATAGGAATTTTCCTGTAAGTGAATTGCTACTGTTTGTGATTTCGGTGACAAAAAACATAAACTGTTGATATTCTTTAGAAAGGAAGCTTTTAGCGATCGCCTGTAGAAACCATACTTTTCCGGCGGCAAAAATGAATCTCTGTTTCGCTAAGACATTGTTTGCTGTATTCTAGTTTGTTTGACCATCTTTGAACTAGTTTGTATGAAGCGGCTGTCAAACGAGCAACGAAATCTGTGTTTTGAAGAGACTTAAGAAATAATCAAGGATTTTCTACTGAACAATCCTTAATCTAAAGCCACGAAAGGCACCTTCATCACTTGCATGTGTTATCATAATGATAAGGGAGGTGTCTGTGATGAGACAGATACAAACCGGAATTGTAAAACTGCCTTAATATAATATTTAAAGTGTTGTCGCAACCTTTATACACCGATTTCCTATATGTAACTTATAAGCATTTAGTGGGTATGATATTCATGCGATCAAATGTAGGTTTAAGTGAGAACAAGGATGAAGGGATATTAAGCAGGTTGTTGTGTGATTATTAAAACCATATTTACTTAGAATGGGCATACGGTGATAAACTTAGGTTGACTGCCACCGAATATAGGTTTCTGCTCCGATTCAATACTCGATAAAAACACTTCATTAGGTACACCGTGAGATTGAGACTGGTTTGGGACAAAAACAAAATGTTAGTGTACGGACAAAATAACATTTGACCATTACACAAGTCTAAATCAATGTATGGCGTATGATGGAATGAACGATTCTAAAATTAATGCTCTTTTCCAGACCTATGAAACACCATTGCACTATGCAGCGAGATGTGGGAATGATGATGTCCTGCTGGAAATGGTTAAAAGTCTAAATCAAGATAAAATTCAGTCCTCTGTCAATCGCCAAGCAAAGGTAAGACATTATTGAGAAGCGCTTTGTGAAAATGTTACCCTTCAGCAGACTGTACCAAGACAAATCCTTCTTGAAAACAATATGGATCCAGATAAGCTCGCCTTTGAGAAGCGGGTGAATCATGATCAATACCTTCTGCATTGTGCTTCTGAATCCAAGTTTAAATTGAACTGTTGTAACAAAAACATGGTTGAACATCGTTACGTGATGGAGGGGTTGAAATGGTCAGCATAGTAAGTGTTTAACGCTATAACCGATGTACGGTACCAGACTATTTCCTGATGCCTTTCTCTTAACTCATTTACGTACATTTAGTATGACATGTTTACATAGACCTCAGATTCTATAATGGCTCCAGCCTGAAGACTTAAGTAAGTCGGTTGGTGCCTGATGGTCTGTCCTTTGTTCCGCATTTTGGTTATCTAATGCCGCCGAGTCATGTCATTATTATGTTCTAGGAGATGTATTGTGTCAGTGTTTCTTTCCCTTTGGTGTCTTAGCTTGGGTGGGGGGCGAGTTAATTGTGTCGATTTCTGATCCTTGCCTTCACTTCTATTTTTATGTCAACCACGACAGAACAAATAGTTGTGGCAACGTAAAGTGGATTTAAATTCCTAATAAAATTTACTGACGTGAGGAGCGTAATAGCTCAGTGGTAAGTGCACTTGCCTTTGATGCTAGAGGTCCCGGTTTCGATACCCGACAGCGGCGATAAAATTTCGGTGTCCGAACACGTTCCATCGGCATCATTTGTAGGGATGAATGTAAATACATCCACCGTCCTTCGGTTCGGAACGTTAACGGGAGACCCCCCCCCCACACACACCCCCTGTGCAGGAAGAACCATGTACACCTGCGAGTAATGATCAAATTTGACCGATCGCAGTATCAGTAGAAAGAAAGAAAGACAATTCAAAGGCAACGTTTCTGTTGTGGTTTATTAATGCCGATGTCTCTGCTTATTTATTTTGGTTTCCCGTTTGGCCATTCTTTTTTGGAAGGAAGCTGTCCTTTGGGCTTTCTAGTGGTAATGTTTTAAGCCGTTTCTTTATGTGTTTATTTTTTCTTCAATGTCTTGAGTGGAAGATGTATGATAATTGTATCGATTCCCGATCATTGCCTTCTTCATTTAGACAAGTCTAATAAGGGTTGTTGCGATTTCTATTTCTTTTAAATGTTTTGACCTTACATTTTAGGATAAAGTGCTATTTTGCCTATCTTTTAAGTTGGAAGCGGTATCCATTTTCAGAATGATTTTTGTAGACATGAAATATGTTTGTCCATATTTAGTGTTATTGTAGTTAAAAATGGATATTAATAAGTGACTGCTCTGTAGCTCGCGCACTGTGATTTTCCATGTTACAATTTATTCGCCGATGTCGGTACCGTACTCATTTCGTTATACAGCTATACATTTTGCGTAATAACTTCTTTTTATTAAGGACAGTCTGCTCAAACACAAGCCAAATTAAAGTTAAATGAAAAGGGCCTAAAGTTTTTCACTTTTTGCATTCGTTTTGAAGCATATTGTTTTCGCTTTTCGCAACTTTTCACAATGCAAGGCATAATGTTATTAACATTCCCTAAAACTGTCAAAAATACCCTATTATAATAATGGTTGCAGGCATTCAGTTCGCTATCCTTGTTAAATGTGCTTGTTTTTTAACATGGGAATCAATATTTGTGTATTAACGATTTTTACTGTATGGTTGTGTTTTGCGCAATGAATGTGCGTCGTGCATGTGACGTCCTGGCCTAAGACGTCTAGAACATCGTCTTGTAGAGATACCATTTAAATATATATCTGGGTTTGCGTAACAAAAAGAAAGCGTTACTCATCGCACGAATTAAGGCGATCACCACGTAAACAAGTCCGTGAAACGAACACGCCGTTAAACCCCACTTTATATACAGAATATTACGACAGGAGAACCGCTTTGGAACGGTTCAATAATAAGCGTTTTGTTCTGTTTCTTTTTCGGGGTGGGGCTAAAATTGATTTTACGTGGCCACACCCCTCGTGCATGGTTCTGCCGTAGTTTAGACAAAACATATGAGCCCCGCCAAGCGAATTTGGGTCTTCGAGCATTCCGTCATGACAGATTTTAACTGCGCATGCCCAGCCATTCAGAGGGGCCAGGGATATGGATTTCTGTCTGAAGGTTCCCCTTGATTCACTGCTTGTATGAGCGAGCAGCAAAGGTTCTGGCGAGACTGCGCGGATGCGCAGGCTCGCCTGAACCTTCGCTGCTCGCATAGGCGATAAGTACCAAAATCGCTTGACGCGGCCCATTTGTTCCGTCCGCTAGCTTATCAGTGTAGCATCTCCGATAACATAAAATCAAACGAATACAGAGTTGAAACACCGATGAGAACGCGATAATATGAAATAAATGAAATGCTGGAGCAAAGAAAACCAATAGTTGGGACTCCTATGGGCCCGACCGGGGACAGAGCATCAGGCATCAACCGATATAACAAAATGTTTAAGTAAATTAGAAGTCAAGGCAATGATCAGGAATCGATACTATTAGTCCAAACCTCCCGCCGGAAACACCAAAGGAAAAGAAAAGCAACAATGAAATAACTGGACCCTAATGGTAACATTAATAACGAAAAGCCAAACAGACAGTTACTTTCCCACAAAATGGCCAATGGCTATCCAAAACAAAAAGGTATAAGCGATACACACATTCAAAGACGAACTATAACAAAAATATACCGCGACAGAAGAGCCGCCTTGGAACGGCCAGTGAAAAGTATATCACTGGGGACTTGGGGGTGGGGGCTTAAATTGATTTGTTGCGTCCGCAAACCTCGCATTACTTCTGTCCCGATTTAGACAAATAATTTGTATAGTCCTCATAAAGGTTTTCTAACTCATCAGTGCAACATCTCCGAGAACACAAAAATCAAACACCCACAGAGATTAAACAACGGTGAGGACTCGGCAGTAAGGAGTAACTAAAATGCTGGAACAAAAGAAAACAAACAGTTGGACTCCGATAGGCCCGACCGACAGAGCATTTAGTACCAACCAACATTACATAAAATTGAATTTTAATTCTAAGTAAGCATCGACGCTTGAACCGTCATAAAATCTGAGGCCTGACCCACCGGCGTGCAATTAAAGAGGGAAGCAAAGTTATCAACAGTAATTGGGTTAACTACCATGCATGCAGGTCTGTCGTATCACATTTTGTTTTTTAACCCAATCCTTTAATATCGAAGAATAATTTTACGAAATTGGGTACGGAAGTCATTGCATGTATATATTTTTCTGAATTTATATACTAATCACCATAAAATTCGGGTTCCGAAAAACCTTGTTGCAGAAAAGATTTAAGTCCGATATTGAAGTTTGAAACTAGGTAGATTTGCTGGGAAAAATAAGAAAAAAAAATACCCCGTTTTCTGGGACAGATAAAAAATATCAATAATTTCTCGTCTGCTGAATTAGCCCATAGAGTCATGAAGGTTAACATGTGAGATACTGCACATACCGTGCCGATATTACGTATCGCATATATATATATACTCGCTTTCTTCTTTGGTTTCATGGCACAGTGTTTAAAAATAACGTATAGCCATATTTAATATGATAGGGAAGCTGCAAATAGTACATATAAAATATATAAATATTGTGCATATACATATTTGTACCTCCAAATTCAGCACAAGTTCAATAGACTTTCATGTGTAAGGTAATGAATAAAAAGTGAGGTAAACTATAGATAAGGTAACGACCGAAAATCTGTAAACAATCAGATCTCTCAATATGCTCTATACATTAAATGGGGAAGGTAATCATATATTACTATCTCGGATAATTTAAATCACGAATGGCAAAAAAGAATGTACCTCAGATACTCAAATTAAAAGAAATATACATACGATTTACATAATTGGCAAAAGTCATGTAATGAGCATACAACGGCAACATAGTGAGAAAGTCAAACTCAACACAGAAAAGAAAAGCCCTGAAAGCACCACCATTAGTAATTTACTTTTGGGCTTAAACGTAGCTGTATGGGGTTTTCAACCTCGCCCTTAGATTACCTTTGTGGTACTTCGGTTAACATGATTGCTTCCCAACTCATCACTGAGTCCTCAATGGCAACAATTATATTAATAAAGAAAATGAAGAAGCAGTCATTTTAAATAACAGCTGAATTCCGAATGGCGTAATATTATATTGGGATTGTATGCATTCAGACAATGCAAAAACAAATCTGCATGACATGAAATCGTTGTTTATAATCAAATGCGTATATGAAAGTCATTACATGAGGGTTATTATTATGATAATCTTTGTCATGTAGATACTCTTTTTCTAAATGTATACAACTATTGACATCTTGTACAACAATTAAATTTCACCAACAGATATATAGATGATACGAGTATATTGTCTCTGAAAATACAAAATGTTTAGATTATTATGAATTCATCCAGCCACGTGAAGCTGAAATGAAGGAAATAACGGAGACTGCAATCTCCTTCTCATACTTTGATTGTTATCTCTAAATCGGCAATGGAATCTTATTACTAGGCTAAACGATAAACGACATGACTTTAATGTTCTGTTCTTAACATTCCATTCCTGGATTGTTATCTCCACATCGGCAATGGAATCTTGCTACCAGGCTATACGGTAAACGAGATGACTTTAATTTTCTGTTCTTAACATTCCATTTCTGAGCAGTAATATCCCGTCTGTGTCAGCATACGGCGTTTTCGTTTCAAACCAGAGCATATTCAAATTATCAGGACTTCATAAAGCTTTGTTGAGCAAGGGGTAAAAAACACACCACTAACAACACTTAAAAACTTCTGTGGCAGACATCTTGATTTGGTAAATCCATTCAATGTGGCAGTTTCAAAAATTATTCTTGATGTTTTGCCAATGACAAGCCATAAGTAGGCTTCCAAAATTACGGACTAAAGCTTATCCCTGTATTTTCTTCTTTCAGGTCATTAGGCATTCTGGACAAGCTTGCTTACCAAATAATGCTTACTATCCGCGGACGTCTGATTGCACCCATCCTTCTAGGGTCCATGTCTGATTGTCTGAACATTCTGATTCGTCATTCGTATACGGATTTATTAGTTTGGATTATGGCTTGGTCACTATGACCACAACCACTTGCTATTCTGCCATTATTTCAAAGGGCACATTTTTAGACTAATTATCTGAGCCATTCTGAAAAAATAACAGCTGAAGGAAAGGATTTGCTCTGTAAGACCAAACTTTTTTGTTTAAGAATATTCTGCAGGTGAAATCAGAGGAAAACTGAACTGAAAGTGTAATAAAGTGTAACTATTTTGCTTGAAGTTATATGTTTTTCAGAACGGATGGTCGCCATTACTTGTTGCAAGTGAACAAGGACATCTTCAGATTGTGACTATTCTGCTTCAGCATCATGCAAGGGTGGATGTTTTTGATGAGGTAACACGATTAGCATTTGATGTTTCCACTACTAATTTTATTACAGATCAGTACGACAACACACCCGTACGGCATAGTGCATTTTGCACATCTCCAAAATGGCTACTTTTCTGACGAAAATCCTTCATATTTGTCCTATAAATGCTCAAACCATAGGTTATGTGTGCTCGTTAGAACCGCCTCATTGAGGCGGTTCTTACGAGTACCCACAACCTATGTCTTGGAGCAGAAATAAGAAAAATAATGAATACCCCCTGTAAACCCAAGTTTACTCTATATAAAGTGGGGTTAAAGGGGGTCTTGATTTCACGGATTTGTTCACGTAATGTTTTCTAGCACGAAAATTAAATAAATAACTGATCAAATCTGAACCCAAAGCCTAACCCAAACATCAAAGGAAAAGACGGACAAACAGAACCTAACAAACAACAAAATCACAGGCGACAAACCAAGTTAACAGTTCTTTCCGAAACAGATGGCACCTCATTTACCTTTACTGAACTAAATAATTTTACACACATGCGTATTAAAATGAAATTCATTACGAAAACTCGCCTATATAATTTTGAGTCCATTGAACCACACTTTATGTGATAGTAAAACTGGGGTTTACAGGGGAAAACCTTATTTGTCTTATTTCTGCTCTAAAATATAAATTGTGAGGCGATTCTAACGAGTACCACAATTTATATTTTAGAGCAGAAATAAGACAAATATCACAAAATTTTTCATCTGAAACATTTCGTTTTTTCGGCGGTAAAAATTACAATGTATTAATGTAGGCATGTTTTCATATTGATTGAAGAGCCGCGAATATAAAACTAATGGAAGTTTCACCAATATTTGATGATTTTACACAAATATTCCACATTTTAATCCATTGTCTGTGTGTCATTATAAAATTGTTATACATTTCAAAACTCAAACAATAGATATTTGTGTACGCATTAAAATCTTATTAAAGGTTTTGTTCTAAAGAGTAACAACGCCTGATAGGTTCGGTAGTAATAAGTCAAGACAAACGAATACTAAAAAAACCCACTCGTAAAATAAAGAATTATTTTATTATTTATTTCATTTCTAGGCTCATGGGAAAGCCGCGTTACATTTAGCTGCAGAAAATGGTCATGAACAAGTTGCCGATGTTTTACTGTGTAAGAAGGCCTATGTAAATGCCAGGTCAAAATCTGGCATCACACCGCTCCACCTAGCTGCCCAGAACGGCTATACCAAACTTGTGAAACAGCTAATAGACACTCACAAAGCTGCAATCGAGTCATTATCACTGGTAAGAGAGTTATTGAAATAAATTAACGAATAAAAGAAGACTAACATTGCAGGGTATCAGAGAAAACACTTAACAGTAAATTATTGACCTAGCTAATTATAAGTACATGAGCTTACAATTTATTGGGCAAATAATGTTGAACAGTAAAACGATACGGACTCAGTGATTTTGCTGCACACCGTTCTTAGGCGGAAATTCTTGTGTTGGACGTTCTTTCTGACCCATTGTTACACGGATGTTTTCGGCCCCCGCCCATCGGGGCTTGAAATAATAGATAAGCTACATTATGCTTCCTCGTAGAGCTGAAACCGACCGCACACGAATACTGGTAAACCGCTTAGATGATCTAAATAGAAGCAAAGGCAATGGTCAGGAATCGATACAGTTAACCGGCAGCTCCCATCAGAAACACCTAGGGAAAGAAACACAAACACGAAACAACCAGACCCTAATGGAAACATAACTAGCGGAAAACCGGCAAAACTAATCCACGACAGAAGAACCGCCCCGGAACGGTCAGCGAAACGAATCCCACTGGGGGCTTAAAACGATTTTACGTGTGGCCTTCAAGCCTGCCCAGGCAAAACAGTGAGAGTCGGACCTTCCATGCTTATAAATCCTATTGGTTTCATTGGGTGACAGGGCTTGAGATGACATTTCATCTCATGGCAGGTAAAACACAAAATTGAAAGCAAGCTCTCCAAAATGGCCTGTACAGTGTTGACGGGGACGTTAAACCTAAAAATCAAACAAACAAAAACACGTTGTTAAGTACATTTTAATTTGTTAGTCTCTTGATAAGTTTCTTTGTTTGTTAATATTGGAGTTTAATATCAAATATAACTACCCATCACTACAATTATAGCCTTTTCACCAGACGCAGGTCTGGGACAGTCTGACACAAAAAAAATTTAGCCAGAAATGCCACCGGCATGTCCCTTTTCCCGTGACCTCCCCAGCGTCGAGTCCTGATTGGTCGCTGATGTCACATGACCTATCAGACCAATAGGCAGACGATACAGGTCACGTGACCGTGATTTTCGCGCCGAGAAGATCATTATTTTTTCAGACTTGCTTGGGATAGGTCGTCAAACTACATTCCATGGAAGAATGAATAAACGGATAAGTGTTTTATTCTTTTTTGATTTTGCACTTACCTTGAGTTTCCACAACGTACTTAGGCTTTTTAAGCTTACTGTTTATTCCGAAATTCTTAGAGACTTTATTTCGCGTGTTTCTGCCGACATTACATGTGTAGTGGTTGTCCGCCATTTTGAATTTTCACTTGGAAGTTTTGTTTATCATGTGATCAACCGTTTTTTGGTTTTTGATAAGCACCACACTTCTTTTCATGTTATGTGCCAGGGTATACGCTTGTATTATTCCTGGTAATGTTTTAATAGAAGTCGGCGTTGTGGAAACTTAAATTGCCAGAAAAGAGGACGGTTTTTGTGCGTGTTCCTTCCACTTCCGGTATCGGAAGACGTTGTATCGCTGAATAAAAATTCTCAGCATTAATTTAGTTTTGAACATGTGCAAGACCCGTCTTCGTTTAGCACTTATAAATCCCACGAGGCAGATGGATAATATTCAGGTCCCTTTGTGGACTTTCTATAGTATCTTCTAAACAGAATCCATCCAATTCGTGTGGGTCACTTTTGCCGAATCAAGATGAGCCAGTCTATGTCCCCTCCTCCCATTTGGGCCTGGGTTGACTAGGATAGGTTCGTCTACCGCCCCGTAGAGACCCTGCTCATAATTGCGGGGACTCCGGGGTGCGGGGAACCTATGCCCAAAAATTTTTTCCGAATCCATGTTACATACGAATTTTGGTACGGTTCCGATCCCGGTTTTTATCGGGTAACCTTTCCGGACCTTCGGTACTTAGTTTACCTTGGTCATATGCTTCTTTCCTCTTATTGTGATAAATTTTTGTTATCATAATCATTAAATTGGATTGTTTTCCCTTGTAAAACATACAGACTTGGGCATCGTTTATTGGAATACCGTGACTATTGCAAGTGAGTCCGGGACGTTTCGGTACGGAGTTTTTTCGGCCTGGGTCGTTTTCGGCCCGAATTTGCACCTGGATCGATTCGGCCTATTTCGGTGGGTCGTTTCGGCCTTGTGTCGATTCGGCCTTGGGTCTATTCGGCCTTGATCGTTTTAGGCACGGCTCCTTGAATGCTCAATTTTGATTCGGCAATTTCGCATGTTCAGTGCACGATACACAATAAAGGGCCTAACACTGGGGAAGTTTAATTGAGCCTCGAGTGTTTTGCCCCTAGAGCTGAATCTGGGCCTAGTGAATTATCCTCTGGGGATATATCAATACTCAGAGGTTGGTCTTTTTTCGTCTTTACTAATTAGCGATTATGAGAAGGACATATTTAGAGCCTCATCACCTATTGATTCTAAAACTATAAGCGGACCATGTCTTCCCAACGTTTTCAGAATCAAGCTTCAAGACCGGGGGCACTCGTGCGAAAAGAACTTGGAACATTGGTTCTAACAACAAAAACCATCAATTTTTTGTTCTTATGAAATTCTAAAATTCTACCCAGATTCAGACTCTGTATATATGACGTCAGGGAAATTGGCATTACTTCCTGTTTCGACGCTCTAACATTGGAGCTTCTTACCAGGACTATTATTAAGTGGGTTCTCATTATGACTGGTATTCTAATTCTACCCACTTTGCCTTCAAACAAGAGCATTCCGACCATATAGCTGCTATTCTAATGCTTTTGTTTATTTCCCGGTCATTTTTTCACATGCCATGGCTGTCTACCACCATGTTGCATGTTTGGCGCAACTCTGCTCTTGATAACTGGTTCAGTTTTTACTGAGCATAGTAAATGAAAACTTAGAGCCTCAGCGCCTCTTGATTCTAAAACTATAAGCGGACCATGTCTTCCCAACGTTTTCAGAATCAAGCTTCAAGACCGTGGGCACTCGTCTTTTTTGAAGTCTTCGGAGAGCGTATCAAGTACAGGTACCGCAACCAAGAGACGCTCTTCGACTACTTCCGATGACTTTTAAGTGCTTATCACCCTCGACTAGAAGATCTCAATCAGTCCTCGTCTACTAATAGATCATTCTCAGATCAGGGTACACGGTCCTTTCGTTCCAGAGGTCGGACTGGAACGAAATCTCCCAATAGAGGAAGACACAAGTCTAACAAATGACTTTCTTCCTTCCCCTCCTCTTCATCTTCTCCCAGTAGGAGCCGAGCTATTTCAGTTCTATCAAGCCTTGGCTTCTTTTATTAAATATTTTTTGAGTTTTTATGAGTTGTGAGAAAGGGTTACTGGATTGCGTTCGTTAGGAATCCTTTCTCTTTCTCACATGCTAATACTATTTCTGGTAAATAGTATCAAGAAATGAAATCTTTTTATTGGAAGAGGAAGGGTTCTTCTCCAAAAGAAAGCCGTGTAAGTAGAAAAATTTCTCCTTTCCCCAGGCTTCTACAGGCGGATCTTTCTGTTCGAGAAGAAAATGGGAAATCGACTCATCATCGAGTTCTCACACTTAACACAGATGATGCAAGTCGATCATTTCAAAATGGAAACTTCGTCCTCGATTAGTCAGGTCAATTCTCCCAAATTCGGGGACGATTTCCGTAGTTTTAAAGGACGCTTACCTTCACATTTCCATCCATAGGTCATTACGCAAATTCCTTCGTTTCACCTTGGATGGAATTTTGTGTATCAGTCCGTTGCCTTTCCTTTGTTGGATTTGTCAACGGATCAATGAAAAGAAAAGAAGAAAATGGGAAAATCGACTCATCATCGACTTCTCACACTTAACAAGATGATACGAGTCGATCGTCTCAAAATGGAAACTTCGTCCTCGATTAGTCAGGTCAAATTTCCCAAATTCGGGGACGATTTCCGTAGTTTTAAAGGTCGCTAGCCTTCACATCTCCATCCATAGGTCATTACGCAAATACCTTTGTTTCACCTTGGATGGAATTTTTGTGTATCAGTCCGTTGCCTTTCCTTTGTTGGATTTGTCAACGGATCAATGTTTTCCCTGTTCACCAACTTAATGGAAATTAATTAAGCAGCTCTCATCATAGAATTAGGCCCCAATCTCGTGTAGTGTTCCGATGATGGGTTTTGTCTTCATTTTTACAGATACTGTTTATCATACCTTGTCCTAACGTGTACAAGTTATTGTGAATTTAGATTTCATACACTTTATCGAGAAGTTGAAATTGACTCTACCTCAAAGATACTTCTCAAAATTTTTTCACGCCCCGAAAAACTTTCGATTTATGTCAGGGGTTTGTTTCCCCTTTTTAGAACTTAGTAATTGGATCCAGTTTCCCTGGACAATCTCATCTTAGACCTGTCCAGTTTATTTTTGCTAATATTATCACTGGAAATACCATACGGTCTAAAGGAGCAATAAATTCCATTATCAAGATTGCTCTCTACGATTTATGAATCCCTCAGTATCAAATGGGGTCTCCTCTTTTAGAGACTATTCCCTATTTGTTTTTTCGCATGCCAGCCTTTCAGGTTGGTTTTCCCACTTCGAATCTCAGGGATTAGTTGTTCAGGAAACGTGGGGCCTATATTAGGCGGGGCTATATATATATATATGTGTGTGTGCATGCGTATATGTATGTATATATGTATATGTGTATAAACATTCTGAAACTTCAGAAAAATTTCCTTGGTTTATCAGTTCTTCATAGCTCCAAACTGAGGAACAGCTTCATTATTGTTACTCCAGACAAATGAATAGTGTAGTTTTTTCTACTTATCAGGGAGTGACTCATTACTCTTCCCTGTTGGCTTTTACATGGAAGATTATAACTTGATGTCTTCAGGAAGGTATGTCTATCCTTGTCGGACACCTCCAGGGCAGATTATGTCATTGGGATCGCCCCTATAGACCAGTTCACCATCCGTTCTCTACAGGGCGTTTTCTCAAATGGAGAGAACCTTTATTGGGCCTTTTTTAATCAAATGTCCAAACAACTCGGTTCTCCAATCAACTTCCTTTGTGTTTCAAGTTTCAGATCACCTGGAACGTGCAGTTGATTTAAAATCTCTAGATTGGGGGAATCTTTTACATATGCGTTTACACCATTTAACTGAATTCCTCTAGTTCTAGGTAAAAAATTCAAGCGTCCAAAAGCCGAGGCATTCTGATTACGCCTCCTATGGCCTCAGAGATCTTGGTTTTTTAGTCATTCTGAGCCTAGTCTCAAGACTTACAACCTGTCTTCCAGTAGTTCCAGATCAAATATCTAAAAGGTGTGGGTCAAGCATTCCATTTCAATCCAGAAATGCTTTACTTACACATCCAGATTTTGTCAGGAATCAAACCAGAGGTAGACACTTTTCTGGTTTCTCTGCCGAGTGTATCTTCAAATATAGAAAGATCTCCACTCTCAAGTTTTACTCTGGAAGATGGAAGATATTTTCTAGTTGGTGTAGAAAAAGGGAAATAAATCCAGACAATTCCTCTAGGGAGGTTTTTTACTGGATTTCTTTTTCTGTCTGTTCTCTACCCTTCAATTTCTATTTCATCTAAGAGAAGGGTACAGATCAGTAATCTCGAACATGTTAAAATTTTAGTCGGCTTCACACTTTTTCATTAAACCCTACCAACACCAGCTTATTAAAGGGGTTTTTCACTATGCCGACAGGTTTTCAGGACTTTGAATCCAAATGGAATCTTGCATGGGTGTTGTGGTCTTTTCTAAACCACCTTACGATCCGGTGAATTCAGCTTCTTTTATTCATTTGATAGTCAAGCTGTATTTCATTTGACATTTGCTTCAGTTCGTAGAAGTTATAGTCATGCTTTGTCAATTACAGAGGGTTGTTTTCAGGTATGAGAAGAACAATGACTTCTTTTTCTCTTCTCATTCAACCTATTTTTGTTTTCAGGCTATAAATCACCTGTACTGAAACTATTATTTGTCCTGTCATTTCCAGGATTCGTGGATCGTAGGCTAATGTGAATTTTTTTGTATACATTAGAACGTTTAAAACGTTTCGAGATTATCATGAGAGTTTTTTCTTTTCAAGCAAGGGGTTTTGGATATGTTTCTAACCATCCTTGATTGCAAAGTGGATTTGTAAAGTGATAAAGCTTCTACCAGTATATGCTAATTTCACTTCTGCCCTATTATCATTCAGAATACATTATGAGGTTAGAACCTTCTACATTTTGGGCATATTGGAACTCCGTTTTTTTTCTTCAGAATGTTTGTTCTTACTGCGTAATGGATGTTCCAACGCTACTTTTCATCCCTTCACCTAAGGAGCTTGGTTCCCACTCGTAGTGGTACTCATTCCTTGGGTAGTTTAGTAGCTTCTCAATCTATTATGAGCAGCACTTATTTTGGGATTTTATTTTCCTTGGTTGTTTGTTGGCCTGTTTGAATAGGTATGAACCTTCTATTTTGACTCCGGTTCCTGTCCATTTATCTTCTCCACTTGTGAATTTTGGATTTGGATCCCTTGCAGTCATGGTGGATACTCCCTTACGTTACCATCATTGGATGGTTTTAAAAGGGGTATAAACAACCAAGGTTGGAGGAGTTAGGTATGTGTAACTTTATTTTTCATCCAACCCTCCACTTGCTTTGAATTCAGGCTATAATTGTAGTGATGGGTAGTTATATTTGATATTAAAATGATATTTTTAATGTAAAATTAATTTTAATTAATAATATACCTACCCATCACTACAATGGTATGTCCCGCCTCCCAGCCCCGCCTGAAATATTTGTTTTCCTGAAAGAAATAATGATCTTCTCGGCGCGAAAATCACGGTCACGTGACCTGTATCGTCTGCCTATTGGTCTGATAGGTCATGTGACATCAGCGACCAATCAGGACTCGACGCTGGGGAGGTCACGGGAAAAGGGACATGCCGGTGGCATTTCTGGCTAAATTTTTTTTGTGTCAGACTGTCCCAGACCTGCGTCTGGTGAAAAGGCTATAATTGTAGTGATGGGTAGGTATATTATTAATTAAAATTAATTTTACATTAAAAATATCATATTAACAGCCCAGTCAACACACTATTTTAGGTCATTTTTAGCCGATCAGTTTACCTATCCAAAATTTTCCTTGACATGCTTATATGTAAGCGGTTAACCAGTACAGTACACATTCTTTCGCTAGATACTGACAACTGCCCTTCTTGAATCAGCGGAAGGGAGAGAATGACCCTAGAAAAAATTTCGTGATCAATCTCCACAAAAGAATGTTGCCGACCCCGGCAGGTATCGAACCCGCGCCCCCCTGATCACCAGTCAGATGCGCATCCGATAGCACAATGCCTCTTATTTCCATAATTAAAATGTAATGACTCTTGCTAGTCCGTGTAGCTGAGAAGACCGGATTTTGCCGTACCTCGGTCCAGTTGTTCAAACCCTCGTTAGCTTATCGAGCTCGTTACAGTTGTGGTAAGTACAATATATAAAATTTGTTATTTTTGCTGAAAAAAAAATTGAGTAGCTTTCTCACCGTTTGTCAGCAAAAATATTAGTATATTTGCCATATTTAATGATCAAAGTTTTAACGATTTGTTAGCTAACGATGTCGTTAGTTTTGAACAACTGGCCCCTGGTCGCAAACTCAGAAGACTGTTTTTTTCTGACTAGGTTCTGACTATCTGTTGCAGGAAAAACGGACACCGTTACATTTAGGAGCACAGAGTGGTCAACTGAATGTATGTGAAACTTTGCTGAACATGAAAGCAGATGCAAACGCAACGGATGAGGTACTAGAGTTTCGGTCATGCGGTTATATTACATTTTTATCTCGCCTAGACGAAATCCAGGAAGAGCTTTCTACTAATTCCGGTGTCGGCGTTGCCGTTGGAATCGGCGTCGGCGTCCAACTTTACGTTAAAGTTTTAAAGAGCTCATAATTTCCAGTTCGTATGAAGGATATATTTCATATTCGAGGTCATGGGCTTAGGAATTTTATGCTAAAGTTTTTAAAGGTCTCATATTTCCTGTACTGTACGCTGGATTTGGTTCATATTTGATATGATGGTAGTTAAAGGTCTAAGTTTTATTCGCAATACTCCAGCTCACAGACTTAATATTTTAGTTTTTAAGAACACATATTTTACGCACCATATGATGGACTTGGTTCATATTTGGTATGATAGGTCCAAATTATCCCCATTTATGCGCATGAATGAACCGTTCTCTTTTATATTAATATGGCCATGAAAACAAAACACGCCAGTGCGATATAAATGTTAAATATTAACAAGCCACAGCGGTAATGCGATTTATGTTGGCTTATTTATGTTGATTTATGTCCCAAGTGAAATTTGTCCAACTATTGCGGGATGCAAGCTTTCACAACTGCACTTTTACGATCATTATTTTAATTTGCAAATGTATTTTAAAGTTTGTTTGTTTGATTTGATGTTTAACGTCCCCGTCAACACTGTAAAGGTCATTTTGGAGACGTTGCTTCCAATTTTGTGGGACTTTTACCAAACATTAAGATGAAATGACATCTCAAGTCCTGTCACCCAATGAAACCAATAGGGTTTATTAGCATGGACGGTCCGCCTCGCACCGCGGTTCCTGGACAGGCTTAGATCCTCTAAGCGGTTTACCAGTACTAGCGTGCGGGTCGGATTCAGCTCTGCGTGGAAGCATCATGCAGCCCATATATTTCTTCAAGCCCCTATGGGCGGAGGCTGGTATTTCAAAGTAGAAGTAAAACAAAGATCAGGAATCGATACAATTAACTTACTCCATCCATCAAAGACACCAAAGGGAAAGAAACACAAACATGAAGCGACCAGACCATAATGGAAACCTAAACAAAGGAAGGCCATAAGGACAGTTACTTTCCCACAAAATGGCCAAATTGCCATCCAAAATAAAAAGACACAAGTGATACACACAGTAAGTAATAAACAACAACATAAATAAACCGCCACAGAAGAACCGCCTTGGAACGGTCAGTGGAAAGAATTCCACCGGGGGGGGGGGGGGGGGGGGGGGCTTAATTCGATTTTAGATGGCCATAATCCTCGCCCTTACCTCTGTCGCGGTATACACTGATTTTGTTTAGTCCGCATGAAGGCTTCCTAACTCATCAGTGTAACATCTCTGAGAACATACAAATAAAAAACTACAGAGATGAAACAAGGTTGAGGACTCGACAGCATACAACAACAGAATTGCTGAAGCAAAAGAAAAACCAACAGTTAGACTCCGAGGGGCCCGACCAAAGACGGAGCTCCAACAACGTGTTTGTATGCTCAGTTATAATGCATTTTATTAATTGACTATCCTGTATTGATCGGAGGCCATCCGTATTAACACCGGGTCAACCAATATAAACTTAATCATGTTTTTCTTTTCAATTGTGTTAATTAATAAAGTTGTTATTAATCAAGTAATTTCGCAGTGACCCAGTTACAGGTCCTCGGTCAGCTGCAGTGGGCCAATGCAGCAGACCTCGGACCTGTACCTAGGCCAATACGAAATCACTTGATTAATAACATTATACTATCACCCCTATACAACTGTCTTTCAGCCTTGTTTGGAAATATTTTGCTTCCATCTCGAAAACACGCCTATTTAATGCTGACCTCCTTGAACCACTCTTTTATATAGTAAAACTGGGGTTTACACGTGGTAAACCTTATTTCTGCTCTAAAATATAGATTGTGGGAACTCGTTAAAACTGCCCCGACGAGACTGTTCAAACGATATCCACAAACTATATTTTGAGCTGAAATAAGAAAACTTTTACAATTTTCATCTTAAAAGTTTCGTGTTTTTTTTTGTTTTTTTTTTTTTTTCAGCGGTAAAATTTACAATGTATTTGTTTAGGCGTGTTTTCGTAAAGATCGAAAGATCTCTGGTTAAAATAGTTAGTTAGTAATTAAAACATTCAACCACGGAGTTGTTTAATGTAGGTTAAGCATGTCATGCTTACACATAATACCGCGATACATTTTTACTTTTGCTTTTATTTTAGCGTGGACAGACTCCGTTGCATCTCGCTGCAGAAAATGATCATTCTGATGTCGTCAAAATGTTTTTAAAACATCGTCCAGAACTGGTTACTATGGCAAATACGGTAAATTGCATCTATTTTATTTAATTTGGTGTGTTGTTTTACAATTTAACTCTTCAGTCTCTTAAGACACGGTTTAGTTACTATTAAACACTGTCTTGAGCGAGCTTGGGCACGTCCAGATCAGCATGATCTTATAGGACGATGCATAGTCAATGCTCATACTATTATACGTACATTTTGCTATGCTACGGTTTATTTTCTATTTAAATTGTTTTGGGAATGTACTAATATACTAAAACTATAATTTATCCATGACGATGAGGACGTACAATATAGTCACAAGGCATTACGAAAACACGCCTATACAAATACGTTGTAAACTTTATCGCACAAAATACAAAACTTTTAAGATGAAAAATTGTGATATTTTTGTTATTTCTGCTCTAATTATATATATTGTTGGTACTCGTTAGACAATCTATATTTTCGGTTCTAACGGGTACCCACAATCTATATTGTAGATCAGAAATAAGAAAAATAAGGTTTACCCCTGTAAACCCTAGTTTTACTATATAAAGTGGGGTTCAATGGTGGGGGGCAAAATATATAGACGTGTTTTCGTGATGAAAGGACATTATGCTACTTTCTGTTTCTGTTTAAACACATAGAAATTAGTTTATTAAAAAGAACAACATTCTTAAAGTTTTTAAAATTACAGTATATGCCATATGTATGGTGTGTTGATGTCAAACCTGATCTCTTTATTTTTCTATTGGATTCGGCACAGCACGTTACATTTTTTTCACCTTTACTTTACATGTTCTTTGTCTTTTTTTCTTTTACACTAACCGACGGTAACCTCATGTGTGTTAAAGTCTCCATAAAAACCGGTCATATCGGTTTACGTCGCCCTTTTAGTTAAGATGGTATTCAAATTAGTTTATTTCTAAATATATACACTCGCAACTGACTTCCGTTAGATGAGCCGTTTCAAACCGTGCTGGTTAGAACCGCATCAATACCCACAACATAGGTTTAAATGGACACGCTTACCTGCTGCAAAGACGAACGAAAGTTAATAGCGACAAGGATTAAAAACGTTTGGATTGGTCAACATTAAGTTCGACTGGCGTCACATCAAGATGACGTCGTTTTATGCTATTGCTGTGTACGACGGTTTCTGGCAATCATGTGCCGCGTATTTCGCATAATATGTACATTATCTCCGTAAGTACGCTTAAATATAAAAAATCAAATGTTCTATTTCAACGTTCATAGGCGATAAACATATGCGCATTTTGCTCTTCATCGCTAGGTCTGCCCACTCTCTTTGTAACATTATGAACGTTGGAATCTTAGTTCACCTAGGGCATATGATAAGTTTTAATGAATAAATATATCCGCTCTGTTAATAAAAATGCCCAAAATGTTGCATTGTTTTTGCACCTTTTACTACATTCTTCCAAATTAAATTAAATGCCAGGTCTACGAGGTAAAACGATCTCCTAACCATCAAGATAACACATCCGTGTGATATAGTGCATTTTTTTCATACCTCAAAAAAGATAATTTTTTGATGAAAATTTATGATATTTTTCTTATTTATACTCATAACATTGGTTTTGGTTAGGACCGCCTCCTAACGAGTACCGACAACCTATGTCTTGGAGCAGAAATAAGGAAAATAATGTTTACCCCCGTAAATCCCAGTTTGCTCTATATAAAGTGGGGTTTAGTAGGGTCTTTATTTCACGGACTTGTTCACGTGATGCTTAATTCAATAACTATTTTCCAAGAACACTAACCTCATGTGTGTTAAAGTCTCCATAAAAACCGGTCATATCGGTTTACGTCGCCCTTTTAGTTAAGATGGTATTCAAATTAGTTTATTTCTAAATATATACACTCGCAACTGACTTCCGTTAGATGAGTTACTGAACGGAAACACAGAAATGCTACCAAAGAAGCTTTATGGAGACTTATACATGGTATTTTTGATCTACATTTGATATGATTTATTTTCATATTAAAATGGCGATGACAGGACGAGGTAAGGAAAAAGATATATATATAGAGAGAGTTGTAGATTCCCAGAAACCATTGTATAAAAAGACGCATAACATATTTTATATGCTTATACTCAATAACTCCAATATGGGCAAACCTAGAGTTGCTTTGATAGAGTAGTCTGTATAGAAGGGGAATAGACTGCGGTCGCACTTGTTTTGTTTTTCAAAAAGAAGTTCTGCTTTATTTTGTGCAGAACATAAACCGCTTTTAGTGCAGCTTAATTTGCTTTTGGGTATTTGTTCCCCTTGCTTATCCCTGTATTAAGCATGCCCACTTTGTTGTCCGAGAACAGCGTTAAAAACACCTAACTAGATGATATGATGTATGAGCCAGCGCACGATAAAACCTACAATAAGACATGTGCGCCGATCGAAGACTCAGATCAGTCTGTGCATCCATATAGTCAAACCAGAGACTTTTCTTGCTGCATGAAGGGGCATTGGGTCCTTAGCTATCCTAAAAGCGCAGAACGAAGACTCTGATCAGACTGCGAATGCGCAGTCTGATCTGAGTCTTCGTTGGGTGCACATGTCTTATTGTAGGTTTTGTCATGCGCTTGCTATTTAAATTTTGTCTTGCTTATAAGCTTGAAGCTAGTTTCGGAACTTACTTTACATGTAGTACTAGATATTATGACTTTGTTTTTCAAACGATACGAACATAGAGGATGTTTCTATAAAGAATTTTTAATTATGTTAAAAAGTTTTATATAGATACAATTAGGACTCAGCATTATAAACCATGTTTTTCTTAAATTAAAGAAACAGAAATTATTCAGGCCTTATCAAAGGCTGCATTTTCTGTCGGTCTGGTAATACGTTCTTACGCACTACCAGAAATTAATAAGCCCCCTCCCATAGGGGCTTGAAGAAATATATGGGCTGCACGATGCTTCCACGCAGAGCTGAATCCTGCCCGCACACTAGTACTGGTAAACCGCTTAGAGGATCTAAGCCTGTCCAGGAACCGCGGTGCGAGGCGGACCGTCCATGCTAATAAACCCTATTGGTTTCATTGGGTGACAGGGCTTGAGATGTCATTTCATCTCAATGTCGGGTAAAAGTCCCACAAAATTGGAAGCAACGTCTCCAAAATGTCCTTTACAGTGTTGACGGGGACGTTAAACCTCAAATCAAACAAACAAACAAAAAACCATAAATTAATAATACTGTTTTCTTCAATACTTAGCCAAGATCTCTTGTCAGAAATGATGACACGAAGTTTAAACGCATGAATTAAACTCACACTCTAGTTTCAAAAGTACTTGTACTACTGTTTTTGATACTCTTACTATCAGATTTAAGCCTATCATTTAGAATGCCATAGTCGTGTTACAACATTCAGCAGAGTGCTATAAAATATAGAAAAACCTGTTTTGTTTTAATGTGAAAATAATGTTTAAACTTCCAAAACATGATCTGTTTCTTTTACAAATCTGGACAAATTACTTTAATGCAATTTTAACTTTTATACTAATATCATGTATGTGTAAGATTACAGTGTCTACGCTGTTTCACTCTCAACATTAATTCATTTCCATGCAGAAGTGATAGAGTGAATGTTCAAAAATATCTTTTATGTAGTACGTGTGTAATGAAACAATGGGTGACACAATGGTCAGAATATATATAATTAAATGTACCCTGAATATCGAAACGTCATATAAGCATCTTGATTCCCAATTTTAGTGTTAGTCTTCAATGTTTCATATACTATAGTTTCATTTAGTTTCTTAATGAAACGTTCAGAGGAGACATCTCTTTCCAAACTGGTGTAATCTACCTTGTCAATAGATGCCTGCTCTAAAGGAATAGAATATCATTCTCATAGGCAATTTCTTTTCGAAGTTGTAAGTATGCTCATTGGAATATTGCATGCTGATATGTTGAATGGTCTTCATTCAACAGATGAATGAAGACCATTCAATAAGTATCGCTTATACTGTTGTATATTCATCTGTTGTTTAAATTAATGACGCATGCGCATGTCTAGTTGACTTTGCCTTAGTAAATATGTCAGGCTCCTGAATGAACGTGTTTTGTTCTTGTGTTGATTCAATCCGAGCATAACCGATACTCTTAGTTCAATCCGTCTTGGTGGACACTATAGAAGTAGACGCCTTCTTCTGTATAGCTGGATTTGCGCAAAGGCTAACAAGAAGTCCCGAAACTAGGCCCCTTGCACAAATGGCGAAAAATGTGTTAGGTGCATGTGAAATTAATATCCCACAATCGAATAACTGTCATCTGTGTAATATCGGAAGGTTTAATAACAAAGTCAAAATTCTCATATGTAACTAACTATCCGATCATAAAATTAATAATGTGTGCATGAAAAATAGAATTATAGGCAATGATCAGGAATCGATACAATTAACCCGCAGTTTCCACCAGAGACACCAAAGGGAAAGAAACACAGACATGAAATAACTAGACCCTAATGGTAACATCAATAGCGGAAAGCCAAAAGGACAGTTACTTTCCCACAAAATGGCCAATTGGCTATCAAAACAAAAAAATACAAGCGAGACACACACTCAAAGACAAACAATAACAAAAATAAACCGCAACAGAAGAATCTCCTTGGAACATTTACGCGTTAGAAAATAAACTTGCTGAAAAATAACCAAGGATTACATAGATGAATATAAACTGACGAATCATTTAAAGGGAAACACATAACATGTTTGTTCCATGCTTAATGCCATATTTCTTAATTTTGCATTTGCATGTCAAGTTCAGCCTTGCTTCCAAAGGATACCCCTTTCATAGAACATATTGTAAGTCTTTGGTGCTGCTTGCATTCGTCATGGGTTGTTCTAACATTCTAGTCTGCATGCAATCAGGGCTAACACTTTGTATTTTTGTGTTGTTGTTACGATGTACCAGTAAATGATATGGTTTTGGAAGTATGCCCTTGCTATGTTATGGTAAGTACGTCCATAAATTATGTAAAACCAAACACGAAATGAAAACTTGATATCATATATGTATGAGTATTTTCCTTTAAATTAAGCTTACAGACTGGTTCCCGTTTTATAGATGTTTGAATTGGCATAAATTTTACAACGAGCCATTCTATCTTTGTTCGGTATCTGTGTAGAACCACCTCAGGTACGTACCCACAATCTATGTTTTAAGCAGAAATGAGAAAAAAATAATGCTATCCGGATTTGAAGCCACCCAGTAGTTATACTACTGACCGTCCCAAGGCGGTCGTTCTTTTGCAGTGTCTTAATTGTTATTTGGCTTTGTGCCATAAGTTCATGTTTCGTCTGGTTTTGTGTGTGCCTCCGTGTCACTTTCTATAGGTGACTTGGATTGGCTGCGTTCTTAGATTGTGGCCTTTCCTGAGTGACCTTTTTTACTAGTTAATCTGTAGCAAAATAGCTATGAGGGGAGTATGTGACCCTGCTTTGAATAGAACACGAAAGCTCATAGCCAGGGACCAAATTATTTTATTTAGTGTATAATATAAAAAGTGTTCACCACTGGCTGAGAGGCATTCAGAGTCAAGACTGGTAAAGTGATAAACCCATTCCGAATGCAATTCTTTTGGTGCAACAAATGAAATATTTGAAAATTAAAAAGTACATGTATCTCGAAAACACATTTATACAATTTTGTACTCCTTAAACCCAACTTTTATATAGTAAAATTGGAGTTTACATGGGGTCATTATTTTTTCACATTTCTGCTTAAAACATAGATTGTGGGTACGCGCCCGAGGCGGTTCTAACGTGTACACACAATCTATATTTTGAGAAAAACTATAAAAATATCAGAATTTTTATCTGAAAATTCATATTTTGACGGTAAATTTTTCAATACATTTAAATAGGCGTGTTATCGCAACAGAAAACTCCAGAGAGAACCACTGTCACAAGATCTGGCCCTGGAAGAGAAAAAAACTCATAGCATAGAGCACAAGAGCAAGCGCTTTACAAGGGGAACACTCAGCCCTGTCTTCCTCAAACGAGATCAAAACTTGATTCAGACATTGTAATTGTATTAGGGTCAGGAAATTTTTATATTTCATCTCACTGTTATTTAGAAAGAATGCTTATGATTTTAGAAATAGATCAGCTCTAGCAGTGATTTGTTGAGCATTAAATCACACTTTTATGGTTAATTGTAAATTGGATCAAAACACAAGCGCGTACCATTTCTCTACAAATCTGTGGCCGACGAACTGTTATTTATTACTCAACAAATCACACACTAGAGATGATCTATTTCGATTATAACACCCAAAATCGACAGTAAGTTTGCTGTTTCCTTCAAATTCTTCCAATCTTCGCCATCGTCAGAGGAAATCTCGCCATCACCATCGACTTATTGCACACATTATGTTTTTTTGCAATGTTTTTGATGCGAAAAAATAACGTTTCGCCATTTAACGTCAAAGAACTAAGAGTGACGTCATAAAATGCTGGCTTTCACTCGCTATACTCTTCAGCCCAATGCTTTGTTGCTGAATAAATTACAATTCTTTTCCATTGCCTATTTATAGGCGCACTGTGTTTCAATTCTAAATAGAAAATGATAAGAAAAAAAACATGCCAGAAAAATATATTTCCTTAAACTGAAATTTGTTAAATGAAACTGCATTTTATTCTTCGATTGTGGCTACTTGTTATAATCGCCCAATTAAGCAATTCCAACAAATTCACACCATCACGAAAACACGCCTTTATAATTTAGACCCCCTTGAACCCCACTTTTATATAGAACAACTAGGGTTTACAGGGGCGATCCTTATTTTTCTTATTTCTACTCTAAAATATAGATTGTGGGTACTCGTTAGAACCACCTCGCCTCGATGAGGCGGTTCAAACGAGTACCCACAATCTGTATTGTGAGTAGAAAAAAGAAAAAAATCACAATTTGTCTTCATAAAAATTTAGATTTTTGGCCGTAAAATTTCCCATGTATTTGTATAGGCGTGCTTTCGTAATGATGTATGTTTCGGAGAATAAATTGAACAACAGCGTCTGTTTAACGCCAAAGTTTCTATGCAGTAAAACCTGTAATAGGGGCCACCACTGCTAACGCACCTCTACCAATAAAGCGGAATCCTTATTCAAGCACATTATATTATTCTCAAGGTGCTTTCTTCATACAGGTTGCACTGTATGGTGGCACTACAGTAAAAAAATCCCCTTACTCACAATGTAAATTGGGGCATATTCCATGTTCTACCACATTTCAGCAAGTCTAATGCTTCCATTATGAGGCATATAATTTGACAGGCTGACCATTTACCTTCCAGAAGCAGCTAAAAAATATAGGTGCTGTGCGGCATATTTTGGCCTTTTTGGCAGCCAGTGTCAACAAACCCATACCGCACCGAATAAATCCAGGCATTTCCAGTGACCAGTCAGCACAATTTTCTGGTTCAATTTAAATCAGCTGCATTTTACAATAGCAAATACCTACTAATATTTCTTCTAATAAACAATAAAACTTCTCAGAAAAATAATGGCTTTCCACCAAATCCAATCAGAAGCAGCAGAATATTCAATTCTGTACTGAAAGCTCTCCCCAAAGCAAGTGCAGCTTTCATAAAGACCAATTATTTACTGTAGTGCAACCTATACCAAACCCTAATTTCTTTATGATCCACCAAAAGAATTGCCAAACACAAGATTAGACCATATCTAACAATATAGTCATGCATAATTAATGTTCAGTGACAAAGAATATTTAAACTTTGCGAAAAAGTTATCGCTTCCAGATTCTACGATGAAAGCCGGACAAACCATGTTTTGTGAAAGAGCGCAAAGTTTACCTCTTTCCAGAATGGAACCCAGAAACCGGCTTGCATCAGTGCTTCTTCTCAGATGTCTTTGGAATACTTTAATCCTAAAATGCACTAAATCATGTCCTATTAGCACCCATGCTAGAAATTTTGGCTGTTCTCACACCTATACCCCCTAATTTCAGTAAAAATTGGCCTTTTGAGGATATTTTGGGGACAAAACTTTGAGAAAATGATTATAAATGCCCTAATGCCATGAGAAATGGCTGAATATATCTATTCAAATCTTGTAAAATGAACCCAACCAATAAGAACTTACAATGGCTGAGAAAACTCATTGCCATATTGCAGCGGGCTGTTTGGAGAGACAATTTTGAAATTTTGCATTGGCTTGAGATCCTTGCCTAATGCCAAGTAACCTCAGTGTTATATTCAATATGGAGTATTTTCTTTTTCTTTTGTTCCTTTTTATACTTTTACTGCAAGTCTGCTTTCCAAACAGACCAATGACAACTGATTTACATGGCTTTGAAGTAACCCCCCCCCCCTCCAATTACATAAAACAGAAGCAAAAACTGATAAAATACACCCAGTTAGTCCTAAACTAGCACTAAACTTACAATTTGTACAGTTTCTGTGACAAAATACATGCCAGAAAGATCCAGTTTAAGATACAGAATTGGAGGGAACCTATTATATGTGAAAATATTATGTAATGAATGAAAACATTAGAGAAGAGCTGATTTTTCTACTTTCGGTTTAGGTGGCACTACAGTAAAAAAAATCCCCTTACTCACAATGTAAATTGGGGCATATTCCATGTTCTACCACATTTCAGCAAGTCTAATGCTTCCATTATGAGGCATATAATTTGACAGGCTGACCATTTACCTTCCAGAAGCAGCTAAAAAATATAGGTGCTGTGCGGCATATTTTGGCATTTTTGGCAGCCAGTGTCAACAAACCCATACCGCACCGAATAAATCCAGGCATTTCCAGTGACCAGTCAGCACAATTTTCTGGTTCAATTTAAATCAGCTGCATTTTACAATAGCAAATACCTACTAATATTTCTTCTAATAAACAATAAAACTTCTCAGAAAAATAATGGCTTTCCACCAAATCCAATCAGAAGCAGCAGAATATTCAATTCTGTACTGAAAGCTCTCCCCAAAGCAAGTGCAGCTTTCATAAAGACCAATTATTTACTGTAGTGCAACCGTATAAAGCGATGTTTTCAAAGGGTAAACTACACGGAGTCGCTAAGGACGATGATGCATGCTTAGCTTCTTGTATGGGTGACCTTCGATGCAGCTTTGTCACTATAGGATAAAAACTACTTTTTTCAAGTTTTCATTTAAAACTCATTAGCAAGTTTTTTTTGTAAATGTGTGAGGTTAGCAGTTTAGCTCAACTGAGCCGAAGGTGAGCTTGTTGTATACCAACGGTCCGCTGTCCGCGCCGTCGTCCGTTGTCGTTCGTTCGCAATTTCAAATATCTATTCGAAAACAACCGGGCCAATTGAAGTCATATTTTATATAGAACATCTTTTCCTCATGGGAACTAAAGTCAATATAATTGGTCCTGGTCACATTGACAAAGATTACATCCATGCCCATACATGTTATAAACTATCTTTTGCCCACGAGCTGTAATTCAGATGATCTTGAAATTAGACTGGCAGTGAAAGGGACTTAGGCCCTACAAAATTTATATAAATGATTATATCGGGTTGATCTTGACATATTTATGGAAAGGTCAAATTCGTTCCTTTAGGTTGCCCCCACTTCTATTTTGAATGGAAAAAAGGAAAACAGTGCATTCATCCAAACAGTTGTAATTTATGAAATGAAGGTATGTCTTATATGCACCTGTATGAATGTCAAAGGTCAAGTTCATTCAGTGACTTGGCCTAAAGTCACTAGAATTGCCTATCCATCAGCATTTGAAAGACTTCATCTCTAAAATACTGGGCCAAATTCTATTAAATTTCATGTGAAGCTTCCAGTCAAGTGGGACCAAGATGTCTGCCACATCCATATTTGTTATAAACCTGAAGAGATCTTATTTCTCCAGTAACTTGGTATGTAGTATCAGGTGACCGAGTAGTATCATGTTACTTCAAATGATGACCTATTTTATGGCCAATATTCTCCATTGGACTTTTGAATTAGAAAAGGTAAAACAATCCATTTTCAAGGAGAATTGTAGTTTAAAGTACACTTCTCAAACCAATTAAAGGAGCAAACTGAAGGAAAGGCACTATTTTAAAGTGACATCTCTTAACAATGTTCATGCAAACGTCAAAAAGCAAGGTTCACGTGCAAAGCAAGAATGTGAGCTACAGCATGAAAGTAAGAATGCCCATATAAAACGGCTGAAATTCGGTGTTGGACATCATGTTCAAAACTTGAGTTTGGGTCAGAAACATGTCAATCCTTTGGTTATGCGCTATTTTGGGCTTCATAGTGTCTTCTTATGGTGTTAGGCGGTTCTTGGAAGAAATTGAGGTCGATCAAGCTGTCGCTTTTGCTTGAAAGTGGGTACACCCAAAGGATCGTTGCTGAACGCTTTGATGTATCGAAAAGTGTTATTGCCAGGCTACGGGCGAGTTTACTAGACAAGAAGGGCAAGGCCGACACCGCATGATGTCACAAAGGAAAGATCAATATCTTCGAAATCTAGCGCTACGAAATCGGCAGTACACGGCCAGAAGGCTAAAAATCGATTTCCAGCATGCAATTGGTCAAAGGATATCCGATCAAACAATACGTAACATGTTACATGAAGGTGATCTGAGGGCCAAACGTCCGACAAGAGGGCCTATTCTCAACAGACAACATCGTGCACGGCTATATGAGTTTGCCCAAGAACATCAGAACTGGCGATAACAAGACTGACGTACAGTTCTGTTCACGGTTGAAAGCAGATTTCACCTGTGTGCATGTGATCGACGTGTTCGAGTCTGGAGACGACCCGGAGAACGATACGAGGACTGCTACATTGTTGAAACAGACAGATATGGAGGGGGTCAGTGATGGTATGGGTTGCAATTTCTTATGAAGGCCGAACGAACTTGTACGTGATAAACGGAGGTACATTGACTGCATTACGGTATCGAGATGAAATTTTAGATCCTGTTGGCCTTTCCCTGGGGCAATCGGTGACAATTTATTTCTGATGCAGGACAGTTCGCACCCCCATACTGCTAGAGTGTGCATGGTTTACCTTAATCGTGAGACTATCAAAGTAATGGACTTGCCGGCACGTTCTCCTGACTTACACCCAATAGAACATGTGTGGGACATTCTTAACAGACGTATCTCACAGGTCGATCATCCACCATTGACTATTCAAGAACCCACAAACATCCTTAGACATGAGTTGGAAACACTAGCTTTACAAACTGTTCAAAATTTGGTTCGTAGTATACCTCGGCGATGCCAGGAGTGTTGTGTCGCTCCATACACATTACTGACAGGAAAAAGTGACTGATTTGCGCATATATATGACACCTGAAATAATCTGACGTAAAGCTGGCGATTTCTTAAACATTTATGCAAATTCTTCCTTAACAGGTTACAGGTTGTGATTTGTTAACTGGTTGCCAATGTTTGCCATTAACATGTTGCAGATACAGTTATTGATCTTTCTGAATCTGTGTTTCATCATCATTATCCAACATCTTTATACTGCGAGGAAATATGTGTTTGCTCTTTTAATTGTTTTGAGCAGTGTATGATAGTCGGCATCAGTGACTAGGGTGAGCGATCGTTGCCCTTGGGTACTTGTCAAAGTAATTTACAGAAATTCTTACCTATACAGAAGGCTTCCTCCTCCAGCAGCAATATGTTCGCAAATACAGCAGTGCAGTGTCGTTGAAATTCAAAATATGTTATCGGAACAAACATAAAAGTTACCTGCAGAATTATTTTCGTTTTTCTCAGTAAATTTAAGTTAATTTTATTAAGGGAACATAGTTTGACCGTACTTATGTTCGGTTTGTTGTTGTTGTTTTTTTTTTTTTGCATGCCTGCTATATTAGTGTCTCCTCCAATAATTGGGTTATTGCAAAAAGAAGTTACTTCTGAAACAGAGGTTTAAAGATTTGGGCCACGCTGAAAAAAAGAAAGCAAAATAATTATAAGTGTGTTGTTTCCTTTGAAAATTTATCCGGGGACATACGAATGAGTCAGATCAGGAACAAAATAGAAATGAAGGCAATGATCAGGAATCGATACAAACCTACAAAAGGACTTGTGCGACTGGCGAAGATTCTGTCTAGCCTGCGCAACCGCACATCCTGAACAGGATCTTCGCTGTCCATATGCACATTCCGTTTCCTCTTGGCTATAAAAAGATATAGTGAAGAATCTGGCCAGTCTGGATCGATCCGAAGGCTGAGCTATGGCTTTCATGCCGCAACAGGCACCCTTGTACCTCCTTGTATCGTACTTGGGGACAAATTCCATTAAACTGCAATCCTGAAAGTTTATCTGGTTCACTGAATATTTCAGAATGGGATGACAATAGCACACATAGCAGCAGCAAAAGGTAGTGTGGCTGTGGTGAAGGAGCTCGTGCGCTTCAACAGAACTATAGTCAATACAGCCAGAAACAAAGTAAGCACTACGTCATTCTCTACATTGCATGCGATGTAATGGTGTATGTTACCTCGACGTCTATTTTAATGACTACTGCAAACACAGATTTCGAGGTAATGGTTAACTTGCATCTATAAACAATAGAAGGGAATGCAATGATCAGAAATCGATTCAGTTAACCCGCAGGTCCCACAAGAGACACGAAAGGGAAAGAAACATAAACATGAAATAACTAGACACTAATGGAAACATCAATAGCGGAAAGCCAAAAAGACAGTTACTTTCCCACAAAAAGGCCGAATGTCTATTCAAAACAAACAAAATAATACAAGCGATACACACACTCAAAGACAAACCATAACAAAAATAAACCGCGACGGAAGTTTTGCATTGGAACGGTCAGTGAAAAGAATTCCACTGGGGGGCTTATAAATATATTTGTGTCGCTTATATTTTTTTATTTTGGATAGCCTATTGGCCATTTTGCGGGAAAGTAACTGTCCTTTTGGCTTTCCACGATTGATGTTTCCATTAGGGTCCGTTCTTTCATGTTTGTGTTTCTTCCCCTTTGGTGTCTCTGATAGGAGCTGTGAGTTAATTGTATCGATTCCTGATCATTGCCTCCACTTCTATTATTAATCAATTTTAAGCGGTACATTCCTCGCCCTTACTTCCGTCGCGATTTAGACAAATAATTTGTTCAGTCCGCATAACCATAACCACAGAGATGAAACAACGGCGAGGACTCGATAGTAAGAAACCTCTGAAATGCTGGAGCAAAAGAAAACCAACAATTAGACTCCGGTGGGCCCAAACAGAGACAGAGCAACAGGCACCAACCAACCTTACATAAAATTAAATTATGTCTAATATTGAGTAAGCCTTTACGCTGGGACCGTCATAGAATCTGAGGCCTGACCCACCGGCATACAATTAGAGGGGGAAGCAAAGTTGTCAATCGTGATAGGGTTAGCTACCATGCATGCAGTCTGCTGTATAACAATTATGTTGTACCCAATCTTTTTATGTCGAAGAATGATTTTACGAAATTGGGTGCTGAGGTCACTGCAAGTATATATTCTTCTGAATTTATATATTTAGGCAGGTCTTTTTACGCATTCTATTCACCGTTAAGATAGGGAAAAAAGAATCACGAAGTTAATTTGTCTATTTATTCTTTTTGACCAATTAAACACTGTAGCCCGGTACAATATGCAACCAGAATAGATCCAGGTGAGATAGCTCATATTGGGTATCAGGTCATTACCTACACTGCTTGCAGTCCTTTTAATGGATGTTTACTTAACCCCTGATTTTATAGAATCGGAGTGCCAAATATCAAAGATGAAAGATTTCACTTCAGAAACTTAGGGAGATTGAGTAAGTGTATATATGTGAACGCCCCGCCCCACCCACTCTCACATAAGACAGTCCAAACACGATAGTTTTCTCATTTTCATTCCATATCATAGATTGATGGTACTTATCATACTCGCTTCATAGAGGCGAGTTCACCTATTGTGTACATAGAGAGCGTGGTAGCTCAGGGATAAGTGCACTTGCCTATCGTGCTAGAGGACCCCGGATCGATTCCCGGCAGCGGAAATAAATCGCGGTGTCCAAACTTGCTCCAATGGCATCATTTGCAGGGAGGGATGTATGCCACAAAGTGCACCGTCCTTATGATATTTTGCATAAATGCTGATGTTTGTGAGATGTTGGTGCTACAGAAAAATATACTGTTTTAGTAATTCTCCTTTGAAATTCTTTAAAAATTGTCCGTGACACTTTCGTTTTTTTTCTGACATATCTTGATAAATAATAGCAGGAAGCTTATATTGCACATATATTGAATTTTATAAGATGTTGCTGCTACGGAAAAATAAGAGTCCCGGGATTAATGCTGTTATAGATTTTCCCATTTGTAATTCTTTAAAAGTTGTTCATGACACCTTGTTCCTTAATACTTTGTTATTTCCTGTATATCTTTATTCAGGATGTTTTCGTGATGAAACTCGAGAACGAGTCGAAGTCAGCTTTAGAAAAAAAAGCCATTACGAAAACAGGCCTATACAAATACATTGTTAACTTATAATCATCAAAAAATCTATAATTTTAAGATAAAAAATTGTGATAGTTTTCTTATTTCTGCTAAAAATATAGATTCTGGGTACTCGTTTGAACCGCCTCATTGAGGCGGTTCTAACGAGTAACCACAATCTATATTTAAGAGCTGAAATAAGAAAAATAAGGTTTACCCCTGTAAACTCCAGTTTTACTATATAAAAGTGGGGTTCAAGGGGGTCAAAATTATATAGACGCGTTTTCGTAATGGCATCAGTGTTCGAGTTATTATATTTTCATTGTATTTTGAATAGACAAACGAGTCAACTGCTCTGCATCTGGCTGCGGAAGGAGGACATAAAGAAGTGGTTGAGGTTCTTCTAGAAGCCGGTTCAGATCCTAAGGATGAGAACGGGGTATGCTAAAACTTACTAAAAACCCATTACGAAAACAAGCCTATTGAAATATATTGGTAAAATTGTACCACCAAAAGTGAAATTTTTCGGATAAGCACCCTTTTATTTTCATATTTCTGCTCAAACATAGATTGTGGGTACTCGTTAGAACCGCCTCGGCGAGACGGTTCTAACGAGTACCCACAATCTATATTTTAGAGCAGAAATAAGAAAAAAAAATTTCCCCTGTAAACCCCTGTTTTACTATATAAAAGTGGGTTTCAATGGAGTCAAAACTATATAGGCATGTTTGCGTGATGATAGTCAGTTTTTATGCCTAAACTGAGTAGTGACTAAACTATTACGATAGCACATCCGCGTGACAAAATGCATTCCTTCAGGTGGCCTAAACGATTATCTTTCAGATGAAAATTTTTGATACTTTTTTAATTATTCTCAAGACATAGGTTGTGAGAGCTAGTTAGAAACGCCTAATTAAGGCGGTTCTAACAAGTATCAACAACCTATGTCTTAGAGCAAAAATAAGAAAAATAATACTTTTTAAGCTGGTAGACCATGCCTTATATAGTAAACAGGTACTTAACAAGATATCATAGCACTTATACACGTGTATAAGCTGTAAGTCCAAATGTCAAGGTTATAAACACTAGCACATATATATTTCAATCATCCATAAGTTCATACAGATCTTCATCGCTCTCATCATTGTTCTCGTCGTCATCATCAGTCAATTCTGTAATCGCATTCTTCACCAGAACATCCACCATCTGTGGTGGTACGATGTCACCTTCAATCCACAGCGGTTCAATGTCGCCATTCTCATCTCGAGTCCATCCGTGAGCTTCTGATGCGGGAGGAATGTCAGGATCAGCAATATGAGATCGCTTCCATATACCAACTTGGTAGTTAACCCGTTTGATGTGTTGAACCAAACATCTTCTACAAGGTGGTAACACCGCAAGGTCAATATTCCTTGAGGCATCTGTGGGCTTATCATCACACTTTTCCTAGATTTTAAATAATCTCAGGTCATCGACTGATGTGAATCTATGATTCCCGTACATGGCACATGTAAACTCTTCTAAACCTTGAATAAGCTCCTCTGATACACTCCAGACGTCCCAAGTTGAGCTATTGTGTTGACAATCTTTGGTCTTTTCTGCATTGTCTTTATAGGCATGATATGCCCTTTTCCCTTGAAGGCACTCGTTGAGTCGCACCCACAAAAGGCATGTAAGCCCAGCAAGGCAGACCTGTAATCTTCAGTAAGGCTACTGGCAACTTCATCCATGTCGATTAATTTCCTTTTGTTACCAGTTCCTGTATCGAACAAGATGTTACAACCATCTAACATATCGATGTAATACAGCAGTATAAAGAAGATGTCACTGTCTGGACTCCGCACCTGAATATTTCTGTAGCCCTGCTCTTTCCCGTATAAACAGTAGTAGACAACCCTTGTATCTTTTTCTTCTTGTGTTGAACTTAGAATGTCAATGCTTGTCTTCTCAGTTGTCTGGCCATCTGAAGATGTGAATTGGTAAGCTATACCTTCACAAATAAGTGTAACATTTCTGCCATGTAGCCTTTTTGCATACAAGTTGTTAGACCATGCTTTACACATAACTTGAACTAGCTGTTTCTTGTTGTCTTCATTGGCCAGAAACGATTTCCATTCTGCTGGTTTCTTTGTATTTTCTCCCTGTATTAACAGCCTATCTCCACTTCCACGGCGTGTTCTTTCCATGCTTTTCACAGAACCTTCTATGTACATATCAGTACTGAAAATTATGTCTGCTTTCTGTGGCATCATGTTAAACAACTTTTCGGATATCTGTTTGAAATTTGATGGAATATCTTTCATGGAATGGAATAAAGCATTCCCGTCTTCTATTACAAGCAAAGTCTCTTCTTTCGGCGGTACCTCGGCCAGGTCTATTCCTTCGATCACATGCCTGAATCCTTTTGATTTATCTGTTTTAGCTAGGAAACCATCTGCTGTTCCGATGCTGAATGGCACAGGTGTGAGTGGGTATCTCAACATCTCAGCTAAATCCATTTGCACTCCAGGTTTCTGTGATTGAACTAGCAACTGCATTGCAACATTACTGAGTTGTTTGTATTGTACACTTCTATTATTTAGTGATTTAACTTTTACAGCTTTGCCTGTATCCTTCATGGTTTTCAGATTGAGTCTCTTGATTGGCTCAAAGAACTTGTCCTTTTTTCTAGCCTTTCAGATATGAACAATTCTTTTGCTTCTCTTCCGCGTACCTCAGCCAGCAGAATATCATTCTCGTTTGCAACCGGAATTACGGCACCAGACGACACACAATACAGACGTTCTTTATCGTCAATGTTGAATGGATTAACAAATCCTTTTATTGCATCTACTGTTTCACATACTTCTGCATCACCTTTTAGAATCTCTGTTGGCCAGAGCTCTCTATGTCTTGTTCCTGAACTTGAGTCACTCATCATGTCTGCCATATTCAGCGTTGCCTCTACATACTTTGACCTCTCATGCGAGGTACGAATCCATCTTTGATATGCGTTGTAATTTCCGGAAATGCCTGAAATACCAGCACCGCTCCCACCTGTTCCACTGTGACTTTTTGCATGTTTCATAAATGTCTCTTCCATTGTTTTATCTACGGCACATCTGTTGCCTGGAATGAAGGATCTTGCGACGCTCATTCCACCTCTTTTCAGAAGCTCTGTGGCACCTGGGTAAGACTCCTCAAGATTGGCAATGAAAGCTGAGAAGAAGGTAAGGTATCTTGCATAGTTCTGACCGTCAAAGCTGAAGAAGAGAGAGGCCATTTTGCATAAGCTGTCAGCATACAATAGAAACATGTTTATCTTCACCGCCTTTAACAGAGTTAAAACTAGCCAAATATGGTCCATATAGGACATCCAGAATTTTGCTGTCTTCCCTAGTTTTCCATCACGGACATTTTGTTTAAAGCTGGCGTACTTTTTAATGTAGGTTCTTACATTGCCATCTTTAAGTGCTTCATCCAAGCTTTTCTCCGAAGGAACCGCAGAAAGACGTTCTAGCTTTTCTTTCGATGACTCTGGCAATCCATCAAATGCTTTCTCTGTGCCATCCGCTAGTAGAAACTGTTCTACTAAGAGTCTTTCTAAACTTTCCAGCAATACCTTATGACAATGCATTGCCCTTTCATAATGCTTTCCTGTCATTACTCCTAGAATGGAACCAGTTCCAATCAGTCCAGCCTCTAGCATTATATCTGAAAGCCCAGACCCAGCCATTTTCTTGCCTACCATCTTCATATATGCACATATCAGGTGAAATGTGCCAATCAAGACTATATGTTTCTTGTATCTATTGGGATTATTCCATATGATGGGGTACGCTTTCATACAAACCCCAAGATCGAATGTCGTGACTGTATATGTCTGACCAACTTCACTTGTGGCTTCCTCTGCATATCTCAAACATTCCTGTACAGTTTTGTATTCAGTAATCGGATGGTTAATCACAGGATAATAATCAATTGTTGTTAACTTAACCGGTTGCTTTCCTGTGACTGAAACAAATCCTGTCCAACCTGGTATTTCCTGTCCCTCAGATGACTTGTCATTCCTCAGTAAAGTCCAAGCTGTATCTTGATCATTACTTACATCGACTGACCCTTTACTTCCTGGATATGTTTTGTTTCTAAAACTGTTACTTGGGCTCTTTCTCTGACCAACATAGCAATCTGGCAACTCTGGTTGAACTTGGACATTTATTGTATGATCTTTAGTTCTTGGTACTTCTGGCATAACGGGTTTAGTACCGCCAGGATCTACAGACTCTTTAACATTCAAATCTTGCATCATTATACCATGTGCTGTATGAATTGAGTCAGTTCCTCTTAATGTGTTGACAAGTTGATCAAAGTTGTCAAACTCTGAGTGAAAAATAGAAGGAACATCTGGTTGCCTAACAATCTGGTTTGTCAGTAGCGATGATGTCTCTTCCAAAGCATTGGCAATAGCTATTTCTAACTCTATCCCAAAGGCATGACTTTCACTGTGACCTAATCTGTTTAAGAGTGTGGTTAATTGCTTACTCCTGTAAAGATGTCTTAATGTCATGGCAATAAGTATATGTTTGGGAAGCTTCCACTCTCCGTTCGTCACTGCTCTACACATATCTTGACCAACTGAGCATACAAGCCTGTTTGCCTGTGTTGAAGAATCTTCAATCTTGCCCGAAAACACATACTTCAGAAATTCTTCCAATGCTTTCGGAATGACATTTTCAGTATTACCTATTGCTTCAACAGTTGGGGGCCATCTTAACTCATCTGCCTTATCAAATGCATCAAGTATCACCTGTCTCAGATACAAAGCCGACTCGGTCAATATATTTTACTGCCTAATACATAGGCACTCTTAACTGCCGTTTCAAGTTTCATTTTTGCATTGTATATTAGCTGTGATTCAAATTTCCGTTTCTTATCCAAATTACAAAATGCTATCTGCTCTTTAAATCGGGCCTCAAGTTTTGCTTTTAGCTTTTCACTTCTGTACTGTGCATTAGCAAACTCTGTCTTCTCTAATAGAGTAATATATGTCTTAACTAAGTCATTTAAGTTTAAAACTTTCTCTTGATTTATAATTTCGCCTGAAACTCTCATACATACTTCATTAAATGCACTATTGTGAGCTTCTTCAAGTTTCTTCTGATAAAGCTTTGACTCGCTGTCACTGCTTTTTCCCTGTATACCCTGTTCAATCACATATTTTTTACGACAGCTTGGATGGAAATGAGCTTCAGAAGCAAACAAGTCACACCCTCTGATTCTTACAAACAGTGACTCGTCTTGTTTCAATTCAGCACATTCTACGACAGTTTTCCAGGCACCACTTTTGAACTTCTGTGTTCCTTCAGTCGTCCAACTTCCTGACTTTTTAACAGCAATGGAACCTCCTTTTATTACAAAATATACAACCCTTTGTAAATAACGCAATATTGTCACCACTGAGCCTTCTGTGTTTCAGTCTTGATTCTGTCGATGCTCCCGCTACAGGTTCAGTTTTCTTCAATCTATCAACATGATTTGTAAAGTACTGATAGCAATCCCGATGATAGCCATGCCCAGGCTCTATGCTGGAGGGTATCAAATCACAAATGCTTTCCATTCTGTGTTTTGAATCAGGTGGCTGGGATAATCTCAGTATATCATGAAGGTATTTAAGTCTGTCAGATGAGTTCTGGACTTCTGATAAGAATGTGAAGCATTCATTGCTCGATTTATCACTATGTAGAATACATATTTGGGTAATAGGAGAAAGGAATTGTTCATCCGCCTTCCGATTTCTACCACTGAATTTCTTTGAACACTCCATTATGTCATCAGATAAATATCAATGATGGATCAAAGGGTGAACTATAAACATATAGAGAAACTCTGTTAATCAAACATATAGAGATATACTGTTAGTCAAGCAGACTCTGAAAGAAAAATAAAGACACAAGGTGTTGACGAGTATGTGAAACTATTCCGCTCTACAGCGGTGACGTATCCAAGTGACGTATCCAAGTACTACTCAAGTTGTAAAAATACTATGTAAATGTCGTCACCTTATGGGGTGTATGTTACCCTTATACTTACAATGCCATTACTAGCAGCCACAGAACGGGTTGATGATTACACAAATCAAAAGTGGACATAGACGAGGACTATAATTGTTAAAATATATACAGCAGGAACATTGGGATGCAAATCGTGTATCACAAACAAAGGGAGGGGAGGCGACTTTGCGAACAAGCAGGTCACAAACCACTAAATATTAAATAGTAATGATATCAATACAAACTCCCATTTATTTACCAATGAATGTTTGTGTATTGTAACATTACTATGAAAATTAAATGAGTACCTGTAAGAACCAAATACCAATGCCAGTACACCTACCATACATATAATTCACAGTTCCTGTAACATATGTACCTCATATCATGTGTTAGTGAATAGTTATATCTTTGTATTGTAAATTACATTGGCATAGTATAACATATTTAGTCAAGGACAAACTTTATAATGCAACAACAAGAAATTTGCGTTTTTAACATTTTTCAAAATTTAAGGTAATATACCCCACCCACTTTTTGTGTAACTGACAGTTGATTTTCGAACACAAAGATATGAAACTTGTAATATATGATCAGTAATATGTTGTCACTATTTTGGCAAAAACAAAAAATAAATCTAGGGAAGATAAACATACTTTTATTCTAAATATAGAGGATTTTTAGCATTTTATACCATATTTTTGACCTTCTCATTAATATTCATGAATATGCAAATGAGCTAATTTGTATTAATTGATGGCAAATGAAAGCTGCATGCATCACCTTTACTTTGACACTAATTTTGTTTTTCTATCTCAAATAGCAAGCAAGATATGCTGCATTCATTGTGCATATGTGTATACCACTTGAAATGTGTCGGTTGCCATGGAAACAGTTAAATATTATATAGCCCAAATGAGTTTATCGATGGAAACATTTTTTTAAATTACACCACTTGTACTAAGGAACAACCTGGTATATGTGAAAAAAAGTCTAGAGGGGGGTGCATGATGGCCCCTACTAGGACCCTGCCTATAATGTATACCCCTGGTAAGCCCCATTTTCTCTGTATAAAGTGGGATTTAGAGTAGTGTTCATTACACGGACTTGTTAACGTCATGTTGCACTATCCCACGACGAATTCACTATTCAATTCGGTATAAATAGTATGACTGCTCATCTGTAGCTACACATAGTAGCCAGTTTAAAGCTAATTGGCTAATACAAGGACAAATTTAATGGTTTAGAAAGTGAATCAGAAACAGCGTATCTTCCATGTGATCCAAGTATCTGCCATGTAATGGATTGTCTGTCTCGGTGGCTGATCTGGTCATGGCTTCCATCCCCGCCGGAGGTTGTTTCGTAGATACTGATTATGAAATAATTCTGGGGAGAAGAACCTTATAAGTGTCCACATGCTTCCGTTCTATTCCTGTCTTTATTTCATGTGTTGTGTATATCTGTGTTGTATATCGAAGAAAGAAATAAATATGTTTAAACTAAAAAATTCTTCGGTGATTCTCTCCCTTCCGATGTTTCAAGAAGGACAGTTGTCCATTTCTGGCGAAAGAGTGTGCATCGAACAGGTTATCCTTATGTATAAATCTACCCAGGAAAAGAGTTGATAGATAAATTGACCTGCGCGACATATCATAAAAATAGTGTGGAGCGGGTCGTTAAACAACAAACCAAGCAAATAAATGTCTAGAATGCCTACGCTTCAAACAGAAATTGATCCCTCAGTGACTCAATTGGATTCGCGTCTGGAGATCGTGGGTTCGATTCCCACTGGGTCGGCAACATCCTTTCTTTGGGTTGGAACATGAAGTCTTTTCGGTCAAAATTCTCTCCCGAGTCATGATAATCGGCCCACGATTTAAGAAGGGCAGCTGTTAGGTGCTAGCAGAAGAATGAGTACTTTACTGGTTAACAGCTTATGTTTAAGCCTGTCCTAGGTTCACTTAACGGCTTAACATGACCTGAATAGTGACTGGGTCGTTAAACTCCAAAACAAACCTCAAATGCTCCACAAAGCAAACAGTGATATGTGTTCTGCTGCAAAATATTATTAAAATACCTACGGTTTATATATTTATGAGCCTGTAAGTTCCATTCTCAATTGAGATGAGTATTCGTGTTGCCGGTATGTATTTAACTCACTTGTGGTTATTATTCTACATTTTTATTATACAGTCGTGAATAAAATGCGTCTTGTATGTCATCTGATAGATTGAATATTGTTTTCGTGTTCATGTATTATTATATTTACTAAACGTGTTCAGGAAAAGGGATAAAATGCTCTGCAAATCTCGCATTTCATCCCTTTTCCTCGACTCGTTTAATAAATTCATTAACACATGAACACTCATGTAAGGTCCTCTATTTGATAACTTTTTTTAAAGGATGGCAATACAGCAGCCCATTTAGCAGCAAAGAATGGTCATATCGAAGTTATAGAAGCTTTGAAAGGGAAAGTATCATTTCGAGCCACAAGCAGAAAGGTACGTTTTCAAGGACGGTCTTTGAGGGGATTTTTTTTTCACCTGGTATGTAATATTTTCCGTCATATATATACTCGGTCAAAATCGTTCCTATACATAATATTGCTTCTGTTACCATAGTTACAACGAATGAAAACTACAGTACTGAGAGCTTGATGGCTCGATTTCCATAATGGTCCAGCATGGGGACACAGACTGTTTCATTTAACTTTAAAACTCTTATATTTAAGCAAACATACACTGATCAAACGCCGCACGCGTTCTGGTGAGTCTCACCTGGTTCTACACCGTGTTTGTTAGTGTTCCATGATATGTGACCAGCCCATATTTTACATACTTCACTCTTACGTCACAGCAACAAGAATGGGCGCGGTTATAAACAACTATTAACTTCGTATCTGGCACGATAGTTATGTTGACAATAGCAGGCGGGATGCTTCTGGGTGGGGGTCATTTGGGTCATTTAATAAATATGTTTTATCAGAGTATACTTTAATGATCGTATTATAGCACAAACAGCATTCGGTTGGTACAAAAATGATGCGTTCCAACAAAAAAAAAAAAACGACTTAGGTTTTGAGCATACGCTAGAAAACTATCACAGATTTTCAGAGTCATAAAAAATATTGTTGTCTGACATTGGTGCATTTTCTAATCATCACTAAAACAAGCCTATATACTTTTGACCCCATTGGACCCCAGTTTTATATAATAAAACTGGAGTTTACAGGGGTAAACCTTATATTTCTTATTTCTCTTTTAGCAGAAATCAGAAAAATATCACAATTTTTCATCTTAATTTTTTGTTGTTTTCGGCGGTAAAGTTTACTAAGACTGACTTGTCCGGTGAGACATGTATCTTAGCGGATCTGGTTGCCACTTTTTGTTATATTTTAAAATTTTGCAAGTCTCGCTTCTTTGGACATCTCCTTCCTAATGCCCGGGACTTCCTTGCTGTATGGGTCATGTTTGCTGATCTTGGCTCGGTGGGGGACGCCTATTGGTCCTGATGTAGGCGTCTCTTGTCTGATGCCTCCAGTTGACCTGTCTCATGATCTGCGTCGGTCGGTGTGTGCTCTGAGGGGGATGTGCTGTGTTTGCCGGGACTTGTCCATCATCCGTTTTGGTTTCAGAACTTTGGGGTCTAGACACACTGATGAAGGTTTAGACACACTGAGACACACTGATGAAGGCTCTGTCTCTGGTCGGGCTCATCGGAGTCTAACTGTTGGTTTTCTTTTGCTCCAGCATTTCAGTGGTTTCTTGCTGTCGAGTCCTCACCGTTGTCTCACCTCTGTGGTTCTTTGATTTCTGTGTTCACGGAGATGTTGCACTGATGAGTTAGGAGGCCTTCATGCGGACTGAACAAATTATTTGTCTAAATCGCGACGGAAGTAAGGGCGAGGATTGTGGCCACGTAAAATCGATTTAAGCCCCCAGTGGAAATCTTCCACTGACCGTTCCAAGGCGGCTCTTCTGTGGCGATTTATTTATGTTGTTGTTTGTTACTTACTGTGTGTATCACTTGTGTCTTTTAATTTTGGATGGCCATATGGCCATTTTGTGGGAAAGTAACTGTCCATATGGCCTTCCTTTGTTTAGGTTTCCATTATGGTCTGGTCGCTTAATGTTTGTATTTCTTTCCCTTTGGTGTCTTTTATGGATGGAGTAAGTTAATTGTATCAATTCCTGATCTTTGTTTTACTTCTACTTTTAATATCAGAAAGGACTCTGTGTCACTAAATTTGGTATAGTTACGCCTTAATTACAATGTATTTGTTTAGGTGTGGTTTAGTAATGATCTAAACCCAGCGTCAGTTGATGATCTGGGTTTAATCCAGGGATAAAGTAAAAAAATGTCTTTTTATCTCTATTTTGTGTTCTTTTGTAATTTCAGACTGGCTTAACTGCCTTACATATGTCAGCCCATTACGGAAAAACAGATTTTGTGAGAGAAATGCTTACTTTGGTGCCAGCCACACTCAAATCAGATATTCCGGGTGGAGGTGATTCTGGACTGAAAGACTTGGCTACAGAGGTAACCTGACCCACCATTCAATAGTTAGATAATATAACACCGGTACTATGAACACTATACGGTTAATAATATCACATTTACAATCTTGTATGACCATGAACCCCATTACAACACATCAGTTTTGTGTCGTATGCAATGGTAAAGTTACCCTTTTTACGTCTGTTCCAAGCCATAGGATTTTGGTACTTGTTATAATGGTACAAACGATTCATAAATTATATGTTTTGGAGAATTTTTTACGACAAACTATTTTAAATTCTCGATAGAAAAATACACAACAAAACCTACCAGCGAAGAGATAAGTGAAACCTACCACCAGACTAGGTGGATACGCAGGCTGATTTGAGTCTGTGGGTTTTAGAGACATACACTTTAACATTATCTCGCATAAATTCATTTCATTTGACATAGCATGCAATAGTTTTGCAATAGTTTTGGACGGTGCCATTTTCCAACATGATGGATGTCTGATTAGCGTTATTTGTTAAATTTCAAACATTCCTTAACGGTAACCCGAAGGAGGAACTTTTTTTCCAGGCGCGCTAAGTGTGGCGATGTTACTGTTGTTAACACCGGTTGCAAGATAGGTTAATGCATCAGAACTTTGAAATAATGACTATTGGTCTACAAATTTGAGTTTGTTGGGCAGTGTGTTTTATAATTATCCTCAAACCATCACATCACAAGTTACGTTGAAGGCAACATGGATAAATAAGTAGCCATAGGAATCTTAGCTAATAAACAGCCCCCCCTCCCCCGTATTGCTATTGGGCACAATTAGAAATAATGACCCTCGACTACCATTACCTATGTTTTCCCATACGAATGGCATTAAGAGGTACATGGGTTTACACAAACGTGTAAAACGTGTTAGAATTCAATCTCCTCTCATGTTCTATATACTTTTAGCTTAATAGTGTTGGCGGGGATGTAAAACCTCAACTCGAACAAACAACCAAGAAAGCTCACTTGAGCCAAAGTCTCATTAGTAAGCTTATACGAGGGTAGGCTGAAAAGTTCAGAGCCTGACCAAGATCCAATGGTTTGTCTATGCTGGGAGTGCCTTATTTTTCAACATAGTCTCCCTTCCTGTCCACACACTTCCTCCAGCGATGCTGGAGTCCTTGGATCCCAGTGGTATAGAATGTCTCATCTTGGTCCCTGAAAAACTCCTCCACAGCAGCTATCACCTCCTCGTCTGACCGATAATGCTGCCCAGCCATGTTTGGAAACAGGAAATAATCTGATGGAGCTAGATCAGGTGAATACGAAGGGTGATCGACAGGTGTGAAGCCACAGTCCTGCACAGCAGCCATTGCGACAACCGATTTATGAGCAGGTGCATTGTCCTGATGGAACAAGGCCCCTTTTGTCAATTTTCCGGGTCGTTTAGCCTTAATTGCTTTTCGCAATTGTTTTAGCAGATCTGCATAATACTCCCCATTAAATGTTTTGCCCTTTTGAAGGTAATCTATAAATATTATACCCTTGGCATCCCAGAACACTGATGCCATCACCTTCCCTGCAGAGGAGACGACCTTTGCCTTCTTTGGAGGGGATGAGACAGGGTGCTTCCATTGCATGGATTGTCTTTTGGTCTCTGGCTCAAAGTGATGAACCCAACACTCATCCTGAGTGACAAAACGGTCAAGAAAATCATCTTGGTCTGCTTCAAAAATAGCCAAGTTGGCTTGTGACAGGTTCAGTCTGGTCAACTTTTGGTCAGGCTTCAAAAGCCGTGGCACCATCTGGCGGAAACCTTCGACATTCCTAATTCACTGTGTAGAATGTTCCCTGCTCGTTCACGGGAGATGCTAGCAGTGTTAGCTAACTGATTCACAGTTAAACGCCTGTCACCCATCACGGCCCTGTGCACTTGGCTGATTGTTTCCTCAGTTGTTGCCGTTATGGGTCGTTTACACCGGTCATCATCTTCAAGGATGGCTTTGCCCATCTTAAAATTTGCTGGCCACCTTTTCACGGTTGCATACGAAAGAGCATCATCCCCTTATGTAGCAACCATATCGTCATGAATGTCTTTAGGAGCTAACCACTTTTTATGGAGGTACTTGATGACACCACGATGCCAGATTTTGTCCATTTTGCTGAAAAACATGCTAGTATCAATTTTCAAAGTCTAGAATTTCTACGTTATTGCAGGTAAACTTGAACTTATTGAGTCAAATCAAGTAATAAAGGTTTGGATTTAATGAATAAAAAAATACATGGCTGTTCGATGCCTGCTTCTTGGTCAGGCTCAGAACTTTTCAGCCTACCCTCGTATTGAAGCGAGTAAGCCCATTCTCTCATATATTCAATTCTATTTCACCGGAAGCTCGTCTGCTGTCAAGATAGACACGCGTTAGTTTTCAATTTGCCATTTTAACCTTCACATTTCCTATAAAAAATAAACGAAAGATTGCCTCCGTTTAATGGTAGTTAACTACTATTCGTAATAGTTGATCGAATTAGTAAACTTACCGCAGAACAAAAAGACCGGAAAGATGCTTGCTAAAACATATGCACAACACCGAGCATGTAATGCAATATAACATGTGTGACAACTTCGGATGCGTCCGTTTGTGCTCGTGGGTTATCGGAAAAGGCTTACATTTGATTGGTTAATCCTGGATATAAAAGCGGCAAATCTATTGCAGAAAGGTCATCATCGGGGTAGCCCCAATGTGCTTCTAGCGCCCGGTTACCTTAAAACTCATTGAGAAAGGTCATTCTGACACTGACAGCCAAAGAGTTAACTTCGTAGAAGTACGACAGTAGAAATGAGAAAATAGAAACTGCGAATTAAGACAGATTTTGAAGTGGTCTTGAATTGTGCCAAATGAACAATATTGCCACTATGCCCATATATGGTAAAATCAGTTTTAAAACCTTCTGCGGAACCTATTTGGCTATTGCTTTGAAACTTGGTAAGTAGCATTTGGGTCTCGGGTCCAATATACGAGGATCAGTAAATAAAAAGGAGACCTGTCTTATATTTTACCAACTGTTAGTATTGCATACCCAAACTATATTCCTTCGGAAGCTCAATCCAAATTGCACCCAATAGGTGCTGTCAGTAGGTACTGAAATTGCAGATGTTCAGTTGCTAGGCAACAAAGGAACGCTGGTTAACTGACACTGGCCACGTATGTTTTCTTGTTGCCATAGCAACCAACAAGAGTTGAATAAGTCTAAAAACGCATTATAAACTTTGAAATGTCGCAAATCTCCCTTGATGAAAGGGTTATCTGCTTTATCAAATGTTGGGAAAATCCATTTTTTCGATCTAAAATTTGACAAAGTGGTGAAATACAGCCTCTGGATTTCGGGGTTGGTTTGACATGTAAAATACAGAAAGGCCATAATAAAGAATGTTTCAAATATATCGGCTTATAATGAATGGCAATGCAACTAGCATCTAAATCAACAAACCTGAAAAATAATGTGTCATCCGCAGCATGTTCGTTAGCAACAGAAGCTTGGATAAAATTGGGAATTAAAAAATTCAGGGGTTCTGTTGTTGCTAGGCAATCAGTAGCTAAACGACTTGGTCGACAACTCTCAAAACCTTTCAGATGTAAAGTTCAGACTATAGAAAGACAAACAGAGAACAGAATTACTGAATTTGTACCGAAACAAAATGATTATGAAGTTCCACATTGATTTTATGGCAAGCTAAATGGCCTAAATTGTGGCATGAAGTCAAATTCATATGAAGCCTCAATGGGATAAAAGAAATAAAGGTCCAGATCATTTGATCAAGATGGACATCATGACCATATCACCATATGCGTTTACGTATTGTGAATGCAAATAATAGCAAGTTAACTCCCATTACGTATCGCCAGATGGTGCGACCAGAAACAGCATTTCTGTGTCATTTAACCTATGCCTAATGCTTTATGTGAGGAAAAATGTCATTTCCGACTTCTTTTCGTTTTGAATTTTCACAGAGAATCTCGTTTAACATATAAGAACTCAAAGTCTTATTTCTCTAAGAAGCAAATAAGGAAACAAAGTCATATTTTTCGTTTTTTAGAAATGAAGAAACGAAATCGTTTGGTATCAAATCTGCATTTCCCAAATGCTATTCATAATGGGATAATCCAATATCCAATCAGTATTTGTTTGTTTGTTTGAATTGAGGTTTAACGTCCCCATCAACACTGTAAAGGTCATTTTGGAGACGTTGCTTCCAATTTTGTGGGACTTTAACCCGACATTGAGATGAAATGACATCTCAAGCCCTGTCGCCCAATGAAACCAATAGGATTTATTAGCTTGGACGGTCCGCCTCGCACCGCGGTTCCTGGACAGGCTTAGATCCTCTAAGCGGTTTACCAGTACTAGTGTGCAGGCCGGATTCAGCTCTGCGTGGAAGCATCATGCAGCCCATATATTTCTTCAAGCCCCAATGGGCGGGGATCCAAGCAGTAGTCGACCGATAAAGGCCAAAGTATAGAATATAAACTCACTACACCTATAAATGCGTGCTGTTTCTCTTTCGTTCTATCTTCATATACCGAGTCGGTCATATTTGGCCATTGCCTCAGTTGGGTGGGTGGCTCATTGTATTTGCTCTCATGTTTAGTTGAATTAATCCCTTTATATTTACACCCTCAGTGCATTTACAGAAATGCCCTATAGTAAACCATTACGAAAACACGCCTATATAAATACATGTATATTGCAAATGCAAATTGAAGCAAGTTAGCCGAAAAAATGAAAATTTTAAGAGGAAAAATGGTTATATTTACGTTATTTCTGCTCAAAATATGGATTGTGGGTACACGTCAGAACCGCCTCATCGAGGAAGTTCAAACGAGTACCCGCAATCTATATTTTAAAGCAGAAATAAGAAAAACAAGGTTTACCCCTATAAACCCGATTTTTACAATATAAAAGTGGGGTTCAAGGGGCTGAGAATTTTATAGCCGCGTTTTCGTGATGCTATTGGGATGCAATGTTGTTCATACCACAAACATTATGAAAACATGCCTATATAATTGTGACCCCCTTGAACCCAAATTTTATAATGTAAAACTGGGGTTTTCAGGTGTAAACCTTAATTTTCTCATTTCTTCTCCAAAACATAAACTGTCGGTACTCGTTAGAACCGCCTAATTGCGGCGGTTCTAAAGTGTACCCACAATCTATATTATGAGCAGAAATAAGAAAAATATTACGATTTTTCATCTTAAAATTTTTGATATTTGGCGGTAAAATTTACAACGTATTTGTATAGGCGTGTTTTCATAATGGAACATCAAAATTAAACCATGGTTCTCTCAAATTTGATGGGCGACTTTATGACATCAACACATTACGAAAACACACCTATACAAATACATTGTAAAGTTTCCGCCGAAAAAGCGATAATTTTTAACATGAAAAATTGTGATATTTTTCTTATATCTGTTCACAATATAGCTTGTGGATACTCGTTAGAACCGCCTCATCGAGGCTGTTCTAACGAGTATCCACAATCTATATTTTAGAGCAGAAATAAGATAAATAAGGTTTACCCTTGTAAACCCCAGTTTTACTATATTAAAGTGGGGTTCAAGGGTTCAGAGTTATATAGGCATGTTTTCGTGAGGAACGCTTTTCTGTTGTTAATAGAAGCCTCCGTGATGTAGTGGTTACGCTACTTGCCTTGTAAACCAGGGATCGCAGGATCGATCCCGGACTTCTCCAGACATTCTGATGAGTGTTTAAACCGAGGTCCCGTCTCCTTATGATCTTAGCTGTTGGTGGGATGTAAAAATCAAACATTCACTCACTTTGCTGTTAATAAAAAAAAGCTTTGTACGAGTGTTTTTCTGCTTTCATTTTTATTTCTGAAACCAGTCTGTTTTAAATAATGGATCGAAAATAATGTAAATATATTTGATAAAAGGGTCCACCTTTGGAAATGTTCAAAAGTAGACTTAAAGACCACTTTTGAACAGTCAAAAGGTGGTCTTAGAATAGGAATTTTACTGTAATTCCCATAGCTCCAGGTAATATATAATTAAAGATACTTAAGAAATATTTTCCTAGTTCATCTTGCAGATGTATGTTATGGTTACCCATTAGGATCGCCTCGACGAGGCATTTCTTGTGAGTATACGCAACAGACGGTACCATGGGAGGCTTAGCTGTATACTATTAACCTTCATACCACTGAACACAACAACCCCCTACTTTTGCAAACAGTGTGAATCCAGATCAGATGGCTTCTGAGCAGGATCTACCCTGTTTGTCGTGCAATTTGTGAATTTAACATATACATTATATGAAGTAATTTGATTGGTGGATATCAGAAATGGGTGCGGTTAAATTAATTATTCAGCAGGATAAACATCATCACAAAAACATGCCTATATAACTTTGACCCCCTTGAACCCCAGTTTTATATAGAAAAACTTTAATTTACAAGGCTAATCCTTATTTTTCTTATTTCTGCTCTAAAAATAGATTGTTCTAACGAGTATACACAATCTATATTTTGAGCCGAAATATGGAAAATATCACAATTTTTCATCTAAAAAATTCGATTTTTCGGAGGTAGTTTATAATGTATTTGTAAAGGCGTGTTTTCGTAATGGAATGCTGGCTGCTTTATTTTTCAGTATGGACTCACGCCACTTCATCTTGCATCACAGTCTGGGCATGAAGGTCTGGTTCGACTTCTATTGAATTCTCCGGGTGTACAGGCAGAGGCAACTACTATATTGCTGGTAAGATCAATAATCATTGTGACATCTTTTGCGTAAATATTTTACTACCGGTCTCATGCCAACGAAACCAAACACAAATGAAGATGAACAGAAAATGCATATGCCACAGATTGCCAGGAACAAACAAACCATAAGATTAAGTACAGTACAACTCCTATATTAAAACCACCATTGGGACTGTTCAAAAGTGGTCTTTAAGACCACTTTTGAACAGTCCAAAAGGTGTCTCTGAACATAGGACATTGTATGTGAAATACAAAATGACAGAAGAACTGCAATCTACTGAATAAGCTTTTTAGAAGAGAATTGGTCTTGATTTTAGGTGATTTAATAGAGTATTTTCACTTTATAAAGACATACAGATCGGAAAGCAAAGTAGCCAGCTCTTTCTTCTTTGGATGGGTGATCATACTGCTATAAAGCTCAAACAATAACAACAAATCGTCAAACAGGACTTAACACCCGTGAATAATACATTACGGTAACATTGTAGGAATGGATTTCAATTTTGTGGAAAAAAATCGATAAAATCCACAAAAAATGATAATTCATTCCTATAATTCCACATTTGTCAACGAAACGTTTAAAAATGCAAACAAAATGGTACGTACATGTTAGGAATTCTCTCGAAAGTGTAAGAGTGAACTTAGCAATGGCCATGGCGGAACGATTATTCTATTGGAATCTGCCATCTTTGGAAGAAACCCAAGCGAAAAATAAAATCAAGTCTTTAAATTCAGTTCATTTGTCTTTTAACTTTTATGTTTCACATCGAACGCTGTTGACATCGCTTCATCTTAAAATATTAGTTTTTTTGGCGATAAAGTTTAGAATGTATTTGTATAGTCGTGTTTTCGTAATGTTGTTAATAGCATACATGCATTACGGTAACATATCCATGTGCTCCACATCACGAAAACACGCCTATACAATTTTGACCCCCTTGAACTACACTTTTATATTGTAAAACTGGGGTTTAGAGGGGTAAACCTTATTTTTCTTATTTCTGCTCTAAAATATAGATTGTGGGTACTCGTTACAACCGCCTCGATGAGGCGGTTCTAACGAGTACCCACAATCCATATTTTGAGCAATAACTATGAAAAATAACACAAAATTTCAACCTAAAATATTCGTGTTTTTTTTTTTGGTGGTAAAATTTACAATGTATTTGTATAGGTGTGTTTTCGTAATGAAAACAAGTATTTTTACGTTTTTACTTATTTTTACACTAACATAGATAATAGGTGCTTATAGGTGCTCGTTAGAACCAACTCATTGAGGCGGTTCTAAGGAATACCCACAACCTATGTCTTGGAGCAGAAATAAGAAAACAATGTATACCCCCTGTTAAACTCTGTTTTGGGTTTTCATCACGAAAACAAGCCAATATAATTTCGACTCCCTTGAACCCAACTTTTATACAATAAAACTAGAGTAAACATTATTTTTATTATTTCTGCTCTAAAATATAGATTTGGGTACTCGTTAGAACCGCCTCAGTTAGAACCACCTCATTGAGGCGGTTCTAACGAGTACATACAATATATATTTTGAACAGAAATAAGAAAAAATATCACATTTTTCTCATCTTAAAATTTTCATTTTTTCAACAGTAAAGTTTATACATTGAATTTGTATAGGCATGTTTTCATAATGACCTGGGTCTTCGTTTCACGGAATAGTACACAACATGATGAAACCGCAACTCACATAGACTGCTGAAATAATAGGAATAAGAGCCATACACAACAGATAGCAAAGTCGGCCCCCGCCCATCGGGGCTTGAAGAAATTGATGGGCTGCATGATGCTTCCATGAAGGGCTGAAACCGACCGCAACAAGTACTGGTAAACCGCTCAGAGGATCTAAGCCTGCCCAGGTAAAGCGGTGCGAGTTGGACCGTCCATCTTATAAATATGTTCTATAAAAGTGTTTTCCTTTGGAAGCAAGGAATACACCACAAAACTGGAAAATATGGAGTGTACATGTTTTCTGGGCCAGACTAGCTAGTTTCGGCCAGTTAGGCCTCATCAGTGACTCTCAAAATATTTTTCGAAATTCCACAATGAAATCAATGATCCCAAAGGACAAAAAAATATAAACTACACTATGATGTAGGGCAGGGAGACTTTTTAGGGCCGCCACACATTCCCACACATCAGCTGTAGTGACGTTAAATATGTTCTATAAAAGGTTATCCCTTGGAACTCAGGAATGCACCACAAAACTGGTAAATATGGAGTGTACATGTTTTATGGGCCAGACTAGCTAGTTTCGACCAATTAGGCCTCATCAGTGACCCTCAAAATATTTTTCGAAATTCCACAATGGAATCAATGATCCCAAAGGACAAGAATATATAAACTACACTACTTATTAACCTCATTGGTTTCATTGGGCGACAGGGCTTGAGATGTCATTTCATCTCAATGTCGGTTAAAAGTCCCACAGAATTAGAAGCAACGTCTCCAAAATGACCATAGAGAGTTGACTGGGACGTTAAACCTCAAATCAAACTAAACAAACAACAGATAGCAACGTGACCAGGGCCAGTTGTTCAAAACTAACAGCGCTGTAAGTTAACAAATCGTTAAAACTTTTATTATTTAATACTGCAAATATACTAATAATTTTGCTGAAAATATATGAATAGCTTATGCGCACAAGCTGCTCACATTTTAGCTCGGCTGTTTTCGAAGAAAACGACGAGGTATTGTCATAGCTCTGGCGTCGTCTGCATCGTCGTCGTCTTCGTCATCGTCGTCTGCGTCGTCGTGCAAAAACGTGGATATTTTGTAATATCCCTGTCATTACTGAACATATTTACTTGAAACTCGGACTAGTTTTTCATTATGAAAACGGGAACTCATACCAATAGGTGAGGTAACCCTCAAAATAGTCTTTGCACAGTTATGCCCCTTTTTCGACTTTTCGAATTTTTGCAGCCGAGCGTTGGCACCCGCATGCGGTGCTCTTGTTTTTTTTTTCAGCCACAATACCAACATTTGAGATATTGTACTTGCTAGAACAGTTAACAATCTGACCACTAACGAGCTCGTTAAGCTAACGGGGATTTGACAGCCCCCGCCCATTTGGGCTTGAAGAAATAAATGGGCTGCATGATGCTCCACGCAGAGCTGAACCTGACCGCACATGAGTACTAGTAAACCGCTTTGGCGATCTAAGCTTGCCCAGGCAAAGCGGTGCGAGTCGGCCCGTCCATGCTTATAAACTCTATTGGTTTCATTTGGAGATGTCATTTCATCTCCATGTCGGGTAAAAGTTCCACAAAATTGGAAGCAACGTCTACAAAATGACCTATACGGTGTTGACGGGGACGTTAAACCTCAAACCAAACAAACAACGGATAGCAAAGTGACCAGGGCCAGTTATTCAAATATAGCAACGACGTTAGTTAAGATTTTTTTTAAACTTTGATTATTTAATATGGCAAATATACTAATTATTTTGCTGAAAAAAATGTGAGTAGCAAAATACCAAAATTTTAGATATTGTACTTACTGACGAGCTCAATAAGCTAACGACGCTTTGGACAACTGGACCCAGCTCTCTCATCCCCGACAGGGTGTAATTACACAAAAACACGCCTTTACTAATACAGTGTAAATTTTTGCCGAAAAAAAAAAAACACTAAAATTTTAGGATGAAAAATTATGATATTTTCCTTATTTATGCTCAAAATATAGATTGTGGGTACACGATAGAACCACATCATCGCAAATAAGAAACATTTGCCCCTGTAAGCCCCCCCCCCCCACCCCACCCCCCACCCCCCCCCGTTTTACTATATAAAAGAGTGGGTCAAAACTATATAGGCGTGTTTTCATGGCTATAGAGCAAACAATTACGATATTGCATCAAACAGGACTGAACCTTTGTCCTGCTGAATACATTAATTAAGCTACAGCCATTACTGACTATCCACGTGTCAAAACACTTGATATAATGTATTTGTTAAAGTCACAAACTGCGAAATTTCACCCACATCCGATGAATGATCTGCTCGATGGAAATAAAAAAAAAAATCTTCAAAAGGCCGTTAAACAAAAATAAAATGTACAGCTTACATCTTCTTGTGTGGACTTGTTAGCAGGAAAAATAACCCCTCACGTGAACAAGCTCGTGAAATGAACACCCTTATCCCTCACTTTATATATAGAAAACTGGGGTTTATGGGGGTACACATTATTTTCCTTATTTTTGCTCCAAGACATAGGTTGTGGATATTTGTTAGAACTGCCCCAATGACGCGGTTGTAATGAGCACACACAATTAATGTTTGCATTAGAAATAAGAAAAAAATCACGGATTTTCATCAGAAAAGTAACAATTATGGAGGATGTAAGAAAATGCACTATGTCGCACTGATGTGTTATCGTAATGATTTTGGAGATACATTACACAAACACGCCTATACAAATACATCGCCACCTTTATCGCCGAAAAAATGAAAATTTCATGTTGAAAAATTGTGATATTTTTCTTATTTCTGCTCAAAATATAGATTGTGGGCACTCGTTAGAACCGCCTCATCGAGGCGGTTCTAACGAGTACCCACAATCTATATTTTAGAGCAGAAATAAGAAAAATAAGGTGTTCCCCGGAAACCCCAGTTTTACTATATAAAATTGGGGTTCAAGGGGTCAAAATAATATAGGCGTGTGTTCGTGATGTGAAACAATGCAGTATGCCCCACGGGTTTGTTATCGTAATGATTGGGGGGGGGGGGGGCTCGTTAGAATCGCCTTTATCAATAATTGAGGTGGTTTGAACGCGTACCCACAATCTATCTATGTTATAAGTGGGAATTAAGAAAATAATTTATCCCTTTGTAAAACCTACGTTTTCAATATAAAATATACTTTACAAGGGTTTTCGTTGCTCCTACTTGTCCTCTTATGCTTTTGTGATGTAAAACCGTGTTCAAAATGTCAAACATTACGATAACACACTTGTGACACAGAACATTCTTTCATTTCTCCAAAATGGCTACTTTTTCGATGAAAATTTGTGATATTTGTCTTATTGTTGCTCTGAACATCGGTTGTGGCTACTCGTTAGAATAGCCTCACAACCTATGTCTTAGAGAAGAAATAACAAAAATAATGTACACCCTCGTAAACCCTAGTTTTATTTATATAAAGTGGGGTTTAAAGATGTTTTCCTTTCATGGACTTATTAACCTGATGCTTTGTCGAATGCAACACTGTAAATTTTTATTTTAAGCCTTTAACTTTTGAGCTCAAAATTGAAGCGTATAGGCATCTGTATTCGATTGAAGCGCCCGATGCAACAGAGTTGAATTCGAGAAAGTTTGACCATGTGGAAACATTTAATTCATATTCGTTATTTCTGCTTTTATTCATAACACACCTGTGAGACATAGTGTATTTTTTCGCAAACCCCAAATGACTACTTTTCTTATGAAAATCTGTGAAATTTTACTTATTTTTTACTGCAAACATAGGTTGTGGGTGCTCGTTAGAACCGCCTCATTGAGGCGGTTCTAACGAGTACCCACAACCTATGTCTTGGAGCAGGAATAAGAAAAATAATGTTTACCCCCTTACACCAAAGTTTTCTCTATATAAAGTGGGGTTTAGTGGGGTGTTTATTTCATGGACTTGTTCACGTGATGTACATTTAGAACAACTGACTGAGATATGCTATATTTTCAGGGTTATATTCCGCTCCATCTGGCCGCTCAGAATGGTTATGCTAATGTTGTTAGTCTGTTGCTTAGCAAATCGACGGCGATGCTGCATACCAAAGACAAGCGTGGACGCACTGCTCTGATGTTAGCCGCAGCTAACGGCCATCTAGACATGGTGACTTTATTGGTTGGCCAGGGTGCCGATATAAACGCATCGGATAAGGTAAATAAACCATACCATCTACACTCGATAATTTTTTTGGTCGATAATTTGTCAATCGACTCAAAGTTACTAAGCGCAGTAGCTTAACAGTGCTGATGTCCACTGACTATCACTGATCTATACAATATCCCGGCAACGGTAAATTATAGCTGCTCTATTATTCATCAGGTTAACAGGTCCCTGAAATGAAGACCCGACTAAACCCCCCTTTAAATGTATATAGAGAAACGTGGGGTTAACGGAGGTATTCAATATTTGCCTTATTTTTGCTTAGAAACATTGATTCTGGGTATTCATTAGAAACGCCTTAGTGAGGCGGGTCTAATTAGCCCTCGCAATCTATATTTGGACCAGAAATAAGAATAATATCAAACATTTTAATTTGTAAAATAAGGTGGACGTCATTTTTTTGCAGACGCATGTGTCATCGTAATGATATTTTTGAGGGCAGTGTAGCGTAAAGAATGGTTATAAAATCGATCCTGGGCCGGCTGTTCAAAGCATCTTTAGCTACACGAGCTCATTTGTGGTCATTTTGTTAACTGTTCTAGCAAGTTCAATATCTAATATTGTGTTAGTTTTGTTGGAAAAAATGAGAGCAGTGTTTGCATTTGCAAAAGCTGCTCATATTTTTTTTTCAGCAACAAAAATATTAGCATATTTGCCCCATTAAATGATCAAAATGTGAACAATACCTTAAATGACAATATCATTAAGTTTGAACAACTGGGCCCTGGGCTAGCCTCATAAGTAGGGCTTGCAAACAGTGTATATTAAGATAAGCGACATCTGATCAGATCCTACCCTGTTTGCTTGTAGTACAGGAATTTGAGGTTTTGACGAAAAAATCTAAATCCCACTTCAGGTCCGATTTTCCAGGCTTTACTCGGAGATTTTCAGACATACTTCATCACTTTCCTATTTCAGTCTTAACACTACTTATCCTAACGTTTTTGTATCACAGTAAATTTACATCACGAAAACACACCTATATGATTTTGACCCTCTTGAACCCCACTTTTATTTAGCAAAAATGGGGTTTGCAGAAGTAAACATTTTTTTTCTTATTTTTTCTGCTCTAGAATATAGATTGTGGGCACTCGTTAGAACCACCTCAGTAAGGCGATTCGAACATGTACCCACAATCTATATTTTGAGCAGAAACAAGAAAATTATGAAATTTTTTTTTCATCTTAATTTTTTTTCTGCGGTGACATTTACAAGATATTTGTACCAACGTGTTTTAGTAATGACAAATGAGTTGACGAGTGAAAAATCTCTATATCATTCTCCGGGGCCTCTTAGCGTTGACTCTTAATCATCAGGTCTCTCACTGCTGTGGTTTGCGCCTCGCTCGGGCACCATGTGAGACGCCAAGTTCTGCAATGGAAGGTCAGGTTGTTTTCCCAGGATATTCCGGTTTTCCTCCACCTCTGATTAGCGATCGGCTCGAAATAAACGAAATAATCTTGAAATGGCCATAAAACCAAAACCAAAAATTATTCTCCGATCTATATATAGAGAAAACTTGGGTTTACGGGGGTAAAATTATTTTCCGTATTTCTGCTCAAAGACATAGGTTGTGGGTGCTCGTTAGAACCGCCTCAATGAGGCGGTTCTAACGAGCACCCACAACCTATGTTTGCAGTGAAAATAAGTGAAATGTCACAGATTTTCATCAGAAAAGTTGTCATTTTGGAGATGTGAAAAATGCACAATGTCGCACGGGTGTATTATCTTAATGATCAGCCAACTTACAGGGCCAGACGCATTACTTCTTGCAAGAAGCTGGTCCAGTGATTCTTTTACATATCATCACGAAAACACGCCTATATATTTTGACCCCTTTAACCCAACTTTATATACACTAAAATTGGGGTTCACAGGGGTATACAATATTATCCTTATTTCCGCTCAAAAACATAGATGCTGGGTACTCGTTAGAACCGCCACAATCTATATTTGGAGGAAAATATCAGAATTTTTATCAGAAAAGTTTCATTTTTTGTGGAAAATGTTCCAATATATTTGTATAGGCGTGTTTTTGTAATGGAAAAAAAAACTGCAAATGCACTGACAAGACTGACTTCATGTCTAGACCCCCTAGGACTTTGCTGGCTGTCTATTCCATAAGTGCTGTTTTCGTCATCCGTCCACAATTTTAATCATTTCTCCTCGAATCCACTGGACCAACTTAGGAACACATATGGCTGGAGGGAAAGAAGATTTTACAACTCGTACTGGTCACATGACCAAGATGACCGCTATGCCCATATATGGTCAAAACCCTTCAAAATGTTCTTCTCCAGAATCACGTCAGATAACTTTGAAACTTGGCACCCTACAAGCGCTATATAAATAATGATCATGGGTGAACCTTTACGACAAGGTCAAACTTGGTCCCTTAGGCTTTTGAATGGGAGAAAGGCAAAACAAACCATACATTGATCTAAAGGAATTGCATTGTATGATATTAAAGTTTTATACGAACCTCTGTTAATGCCAATACAAAGATGTTTTATTGACCTATGTCCTTGGGCCTTAGGATTGAATGTCTATCAACATTTCAAAGGGCTTTATCTCTGAAACCACTTGGCTAATTTCAATTGAATTTCGTTTGCAGGCAGTGGTAGAAGGGAAATTTTATTGGAACGGTTTAGGTTACATGACCAAGATGGCAGTCACGCCCATATATGGTTTTAACTTTCAGACGTTTCTCCAGTACCGCTTGGGCAATTCCCATGAATCTTAACATGTAGCATTAGGTGGCTAATTGTTAACAAAATGGTTCCAATAATGACCTATGGTTGATCTTGACCTATTTTACGCCAAGGTCAAATATGGTCCGTTGGACTTTTGAATGGGAATAAGTTGCAAATATTGCATTTACCAAGAGAATAATAGACTATGATATGAATATATGTACTTCTTGGAATGTCTAATGTTGAGGTAAGCAGAACTGAATCTCAGTCAACATATCAAAGCATATATTTCTCTGAAGCCACTGGGCTGCTTTCAGTTTAGGTTCATACGCAGCCTCCTTGGAATGAGGATTTTGTTTCCTCAAATAGTCTAGGCCACATGACAAGATGGCTTACATGCTAATATAAGGTAAATAAAAAAACTTTTCCTGGCTTTAGATTCGGAACATATGTATACAGCATCAAGTGTATGTCTGGGTACAATCAAATTTAATTAAGTGATGACCCTAGGCTGACTTCGACCAATTTTGACCAATATTTTGCTTTTGAATGATAGGTAATTCCTTTTCCTAAAATAATTGTAGTCTGTGATATGAAAGTAAGAACTGCATGAACCTGTATGCGGGCCAAAGGTCAGAGTCAATAAGTAATTTCAAGTTAACTTCAAATGCACTTTCCTGGCTAAGGGGAAAATATTTTGTTTTGTTTTTTGGCACACTACAAAAGGGTAAAGATCACTCACACGAGGAAAATTGATCAAAAATCACGTGAACTAGTCTGTGCAATGGAGATCCCCCTATACCCCACTTTATATAGAGAAAACGGGGGTTTACGGGGGTATACATTATTGATCTTATTTTACTCCAAAACATAGGTTGTGGGTACTCGTTAGAACCGCCTCAATGAGGCGGTTCTAACGAGCACCAACGACCTATTTTTGCAGTATAAGAAAAAATATCAGGGATTTTCATCAGGAAAGTAGCCATTTTGGAGATGAGAAATATGCACTTTGTCGCACGGGTATGTTATTATAAATTAATGCTAGAGGTCATGGGAGCGACCAGGATGGTGCTACGACAGCCAGTGCAATTATTGACCATTTTTCTTGCATTTAGAATGGTTGGACAAGTCTTCATTTTTGTTCCAAAGCCGGTTACCTCAACGTTGTGAAACTGCTTGTTGAAAGCGGGGCATCAACAAGATTTGAGACAAAGGATGGAAAACTCCCTATTTGCTACGCTGCATCTTATAACCATAGTGATGTTCTTAGCTATCTGATGCATAAGGAGCATGGAACACAACATCTTATGGACGATAAAAAGGTATTTCAGTTTTGACCCCATCATGTTTGCAAGTCCATGTAATGAACATCGCTCAAAACCCCGCTTTATATAGTGTTAAATATTTCTGCTCCAAGGTATGGGTCGTGGTAACTCATTAGAACCAGCGGTTCTCACGCGCACCCACAGCCTATGTTAGGAGTATAAATATGAAATGTATCATAAATGTTCACAAAACCGTTAGCATTTTGGAAGTACAAAAGAATGCATTTAGTCACATAGGTTTGTTATCTTAATGTCTTTCGCGGCTAAGATTCTGAAGGAGACGTGTCCTCAACGAGTTTAATAAATATCGTTGAAGAAAAGGGATAAACTGCAAGGCTTTGTCGCGCAGTTTATCTCTTTTCCTCAATGAGTTTAATCAAATTAATAATACTTGAACGCGAATGTACGATTCTATTTATCATATGACATTTAACACGCCTTTAAGTCACGACTTGTTTAAAAGAAATGTTAAAATTTTGCCGTCAGTAAACGCGACATCGTTAAGGACGTCGTAGGTGTATTGTTACGCAGCGTGTCTATATAATTTGCAAATGTAATCAACCAGTGGATTACTGAATTAAATACAAGGCGTTTTTACAATCTCAGATGCGACGTCTTATGATAAAATGCTGTTTTTTTCAAAGCTTTTAAAAACCAATATACTGAAAAAATATATCTTATCTCTGAAATTAGATGGTATTAGTCGTTAGAACTGCCCCGAGAATGCGGTCACAGTATTGCGAATACGGCAAACTCAGCAAACACAAAACAGCGGGCCAAAGCCGGGTCGACAATATCGGTTCGATGGTTATTGTTTGATTTGAGGTTTAACGTTCCCGTCAACACTGTAAAGGTCATTTTGGAGACTTTGCTTCCAATTTTGTGGGACTTTTACCCGACATTATGATGAAATGACATCACAAGCCCTGTCGCCCAATGAAACCAATAGGGTTTATTAGCATGGACGGTCGGCCTCGCATCGCGGTTCCTGGACAGGCTTAGATCCTCTGAGCGGTTTACCAGTACTAGTGTGCGGGCCGGATTCAGCTCTGCGTGGAAGCATCATGCAGCCCATATATTTCTTCAAGCCCCGATGGGCGGGGGCCTATGGGTCCGATGGTAAATAAGTAACAATGGATTTCTTTCTGACCGGTCATCTATGTTTTCAGATCAAGAATCCTGAAAACATTGATAATCCAAATAGAAAGTAGAGTATTTAAAATGTTCGTTACACGGGCATTTAAACGCGATTATGTATAATTTTCATATGACGTCGCGTCTGAGAGTGTAATAAGGCCATTTATCACATATTTGTTTCTATATTAACATCCACAACCACAATTTTGCAAATTCGATAACTTCGGAACATACCGAAGGTTATGGACACTGCCATTGATAAACAGGTTTTGCCCGCCCGGGCTGATAACCGGAAGTAATGTATTTTTACATTAAGTGAGGTTATCGTGTCTGGTTATTTTATACTTCTTGACTGCGTCACGGCCTTTAAACGTAAAAATCGATTTACCAGTGACACCGTCATTGCTAACAACATCATCACTAACAACTACGTCCTCACGTGAAGTAAACATTCTAGAGTAATCTGTCCAATGAATTGATTGTGTTGGGGTTTCAGGACACGTCAACCTTGGTGTCAACTTGTGTAAGAATAAAGTGTAGAAGAAATAGTATAGAGGAGATGAAAATGAGGGACACGGGAGACTGAGGAATGAGGAAATGAATGAAAGTGTAGAAAAAGAAGAAATAACATCCCCCCCCCACACCTTTACCTGTTGCAAGTACAACAGGCCTTGCACATTAAGCCATTATCAGTAGGACTCCCCAGATGACGCAAGATAAACGGCATCAGCGATCCCCGAAATGAACGCTCAACAACAACAACCAGTTGAACGGATGTTAGAATTTCATCCAGACCGTACACACGCATTCATAGATGATGAACCCACCCTAGTACGATCGGGTACCGTTTTGTATGAAACGAGTGCCTGTGAAAAAGCATGCGCGAAAAGAGAGGAGAAAACATTTGTTGAAGATATGAAAAATATGAAAACTGAAAGAGACACATCAGGGGATGTCAAACATCTTCACAGTTGAGGGCCAAAACCCCATTTTGTGACCTTGGTTACGGGTAAAACACAGTACCGAATTCACATAAAGCAACAACATTTGGCGGATATATCAATATGTAAATATGGCGACCCGCCGTTTAAATATAGAAATGAGATGTGATAAACAGATTATAACATAGGGTTTTGGTTATCGCCCGCAGTATCAATCCTCGACCATTACCAACCATCGAACTAAAGCTCTCGGGTTGATAATGGGGTCTTGGGTTGAGTCTTCGGGCGATAAGCAAAACCCCATGTGATAATCTCGTATGTATTAAATTCGGTAATTCACTAGTGGATTAAATATGCAAGTTAGTTATTTAGGCTCCGTAACGTTAAACGTACGATGACTGTTACGACATCGTAAATGCAAATGACGGAATATTGACGTTTTTATTAAAAAAAAAATCGCGAATAAAATGCATTTTAAATGTCATATGATAAAAGAATCATGCATTCGTGTTCATGTATTATTTTTATTAAACGCGTTGTGGAAAAAGGATTAAATGCTCGGACATGCCTCGCATTTTATCCTTTTACCTCAACTCGTTTAATAAATGCGATAATATATGAATACTCATGTGACATCCTATATGTACACGGGTAAGTGCTCACTGTGCAGACTCAAAATAGCCTGCGAACTCCTAACAGGTTGCTAGTCTTGGAAAGCATATCTCCAGATCAATCGTCTCAAAAATTTGATAACAATGCACAAAATACTAACACAAAACTACAATTGATAAAAACTAACAAAAATACAATATCAAGATCATTGGGCAGAAATCGTTGCCAGGCCAGTTTTCACCCCATGTTAGCAAGTTCACAGAGGTATACACTAATTTTCGTATTTATGCTCCAAGACATAGGTTGTGGGTACGAGTTTGGGGTTTAAATACGAACAAAAAATATCATTGATTGTCTTATTTCTGCATCAAAACATAAGTTGTGGGTACCCGCATCAATAAGGTGGTTCTAACCAGCATCAGCAATCTATGTTTTGGAGTTTAAATACGAAAATTATCTTTAGTTTTTATCAGCAAAAAATAACAGTTTTGGCGATATCCGAAATTAGAGTGCACTTTTGAAATCGTTTGGTGTTATACACATTCACACTTATACATCATACACATGAAGAATTTAATCTTTGTATGACAACACATGCGTAGAGACTCAATCTGTTTGTAAAAGCTTATACTTGTTATAGAAGCTAAAAAGGTTGCCTTTTGAAACAAATAACACACACGAAAGACCGAAAATCATAAAAGAAGTTTCTGGGCGAAACTGTAAGTTTCGACAAATGAGGTTACATCTTTTAGTCTTTCTCAATAAAGAATCATAGATTGTTTATATTTATTAGAATTTTCTAACTTATATTTGGAGCATAATTGAAACTGGAAACAAAAAAAATGCATTCGATTGAAACAAAATATATTGATTCAGCTCACAGGGTTTATTTTTCTCATTTCTGTTATAAGCATTGGTTATTGTAACTCGTTTAAACCGCTTTAAACGAGTCCCCATTATCTTCGGTTTGGAAACAGATCCTAAGATGCAATGTTAACCTTGTGAACTCCACATCACGTGAACAAGTCCGTGAAATGAACACCCCCTAAACCCACTTTTATATAGAGAAAACTGGGGTTTACGGGGGTATGTATTATTTTTCTTATTTCTGCTCTAATACATAGGTTGTGGGTACTCGTAAGAACCGCCTCAATGAGGCGGCTCTAACGAGCACCCAAAACGTTGTGGGTACTCGTAAGAACCGCCTCAATGAGGCGGCTCTAACGAGCACCCAAAACCTATGTTTGAAGTATAAATAAGAAAAATATCACAGATTTTCATAAGAAAAGTAGCCATTTCGGAGATGTGAGAAACTACACTATGTCGCACGGGTGTATTATCGTAATGACCTTTCTCTCTTTGAGGTGCTGTAAAAACGAATATCCATTTAAGAACTTGTTAACATGATGTAACATTAATTAATGCACAGTTTTCACCGGCCCCCGCCAATCGGGGCTTGAGGAAATATATGGGCTGCATGATGCTTTCACGCAGAGCTGAAACAGACCCGCACACTAGTACTGGTAAACAGCTTAGAGGATCTAAGCCTGCCCAGGTAAAGCGGTGCGAGTCGGCCCGTCCATGCTTTTAAACCCTATTGGTTTCATTGGATGGCGGGGCTTGAGATGTCATTCCATCTCAATGTCGGGTAAAAGTCCCACAAAATTGGAAGCCATGTCTCCAAAATGACCTTTACAGTGTTGACGGGGACGTTAAGCCTCAACTCATACAAACAATGCACCGTTTTCATTTGCTTCTGTGGTTAATCCATTATTTGATTTCTTTAACTTTCTGATGTCGCATCTGTTCAATAGTTTTAATTTCAAAGTAATTCTTAATACCAGTTTGTGTCTAGTATTTTATAAATTTTCCATCGTTAATTCAATACTATTATAGTATTATATAATTCCAGTTTGTGTACGATCTGATGTCATGCGGTAAGCTGAACAACAATAAGTGTATTGAGGAATTTATTATTTTGTCTGCTGCACCGGTAGAGACAGCAGCAAAGATGTCAAATAACTTCCGAGTTCTTGCTGAGAAAGAAAAGGAGAGATCACGAGATTTATCCACAGCAGGTGACTACTGTGAAACCATGGCAACGGATCTTGTGAATATAGCCGCGAGTCAGAACAGCCCCGCCCAACTTTTAAAAGCTGTTGACTGTAATGGAACACCATTTCTGGATGTTCTTATTGAAAACGAACAGAAAATCGTCGTTTCACAGCCAGCGGTTCAGAGATACCTTTCTGAAGTTTGGGTTGGTAGTTTGAAATGGGCGACTTGGAAAATAATCATGTTATTTATAGTGTTTCTCTTTGTGCCATTAGTTTGGTTATTGATTTCCTTGCCCTTAAAACAGAAATTTAACAAAATACCAATCATAAAGTTTATGGCATATCTAGTGTCACACCTATACTTAATGTTTTTGTTTTCTTTGACAATTGTTTTTCCACTATATCCAATATGGCAGTCGGGCTCTTTAATTCCCAATTGGTACGAATGGCTGCTGCTAGCCTGGCTGTCTGGTCTACTGGTCTCTGAGCTGACAAACCCAAGTGACAGATCCGGACTTAGATGGATAAATGCCATTATTATTGGCATTAGCGCAATTGGGTTATTTTGCCATCTTTTAGCATTCGCTTTCCAGGAAAATGACAGACTCGTGCTCATATTTATCAGAAACCAGTTCTTCGCATGGTCACTGCTACTGTGTTTTGTGCAATTGTTAGATTTTCTTTCATTTCATCATTTATTTGGGCCGTGGGCAATAATTATCAGAGACTTACTCAAAGATTTAGTGCGATTTTTAGTTATCTTGTTGATTTTCATGTCAGGATTTACGTTACATCTAGCATCTATTTATCAGCCCATATACAAGCCAGTGACGCCAAATCCTAACCTTGGTAACGGCGATGGTAACGGAAAGGAGACAACTTATATAACACCATTTGATACATTTGAGTTTCTATTCTTTTCACTGTTTGGTCTCGTTGATCCTGATAATCTACCAACATTGTACAGAAGCCCAATATGGGTCATCACATTGGTGAAGATTGTGTTTGGAACATATATGATGGTTACATTGATTGTGCTTATAAACTTGCTCATTGCTATGATGTCGGATACATATCAAAGAATACAGCAAGCGTCGGATACGGAGTGGAAATTTGGAAGAGCAAAGTTGATAAGAAACATGAATAAAACATCAGCAACGCCATCACCCCTGAATCTGTTTACAAAGCTGTTTACCTACATAAGAGTTGTATATAAACACAAAGGTAAGCATAGATCGGTTTTAAGAATAACACAGCAATGTGATATTTAGCTAGCTTTCGTGTCTCTAAAACTGTCATGATCTGATCATTACGAAAACACGACTATTTGACCCCTGAAAATTTTACCAGCAAAATCATGAAAATTTTCCAATAAAAATGATATTGTTTTATTTCTGCACAAAACATAGATTGTGGATACACGTCATAAGCGCCTCAGCGAGGCATTTTAAACAAGTACCCATAACCATTGTGGATAGGCTTCAGAACCCCTTCATGTTTTCGTAATGTCTATGCAGAACTTGTGATGGAAATGTTGGCATATGATACGCAGTATCTCATACGCATGGGAATTTCGTATCATCACGTGAACAAGTCCGTGAATTGAACACCACTCAAAACACCACTTTATATAGAGGAAACTGGAGTTTACGGGGGTATACATTATTTTCCTTCTTTCTGCTCCAAGACATAGGCTGTGAGTACTCGTTAGAACCGCCTCAATGAAGCGGTTCTAACGAGCACCAACAGCCTATGTTTACAGTATAAATAAGAAAAATATCACGAGTTTTCAACAGAAAAGTAGCTATTTTGGAGATGTGAAAAACGTACAACGTCACACGGGTGTGTTATGGTAAAGTGAATTCACTAAAGGAGCATTCGGCAATTTTTTTTATAAATTCCATATATTTAAACTGACCACAATCAAACTGATCCTCTGTCTATTGGCTTCCTTTCGATTTCATAACCTTCAAACACTTTATAACAAGAGCCATTGTTAATCTCACTTAACCCTTATATAGAGAAAACTGGGGCTAACAGGGTTTACACTATTTTTCTTATTTTTGCTCCAAGACATAGGTTGTGGGTACTCGTTAGAAATGCCTCAAGGAGGCGGTTCTAACGAGCACCCGCAACCTATGTTTGGGGTATCAATAAGGAAAATAGCAATGTTCATCCGAACAATAGCCGTTTTGGAGATGTGAAAAAATGCACTATGTCGCATGGATGTGTTATCATAATAAATGTTTTAACATTAATTGTAGAATGAATAAGATTGGGCCACGAAGGGGTTCACTTAAACTTTACTCGTGACCCCATGTTATTCATACTTCAATTAACGTTAAATACATGTACATTACTTTTATCACTTATATTTTTTATTATTTCTCTTCCATCATGTGACGAAAAAAATCTTGTTCGAGGGCAAAAATTGAAACAAAAAACGGCAATTACACGCAGTTTTACTGCGCAAGACATTGCGATAACACACCCGTGTGTCATAGTGCATTTTTCTTATAGCCAAAATAGCTACTTTTATGGTAAAAATCCGTGATATTTTTCTTATTTATACTGCAAACATAGGTTGTAGGTGCTCGTTAGAACCGCCTCATTGAGGCGGTTCTAACTAGTACCCACAACCTATGTCTTGGATAAGAAATAAGATAAAATATATACCCCCGTAAACCCACGTTTTCTCAATATAAATTGGGGTTTAAGGGGCTGTTCATTTCACGGACTTGTTCACGTGATGAACGCCGTTGACGGCATAACGTCATCATCATCCCAGCATAATTGGGGAGAACCATGGTTTATTTGTGACGTTGACTAATGATTATGTGGCGTCGCGTATGTCATTGTATTCATTGGGGTATGTAAAACATAGCATCTCAATACATTACGAAAACATGCCAATATAAAAACGTTTTCAGCCATTTCGTACCCAAGTCATTTTGTACCCTAGTCATTTTGTGCCATTTTGGTCATTTCGTACCCGTTTTATTTTGCATTTTTGTCATTTCGTACCCACTTTGGTCATTTCGTACCCTTTTTGGTTATTTCATGCCCACTTTTAGTTTTATCTGTGAAACGTTTTTGGTTATTTAGTACCCAACTTTTCAAACGTGGGTACGAAATGGCTTCGATATGATATGACTTGTTTTAAAGCTTTTCTGTAGGTCGCCTGAGCCGAAGGTGGAGCTATTGTGATTGGTCACCGTCCGTCGTCGTCCGTCCGTATGTCCGTTCTTTAAATGACATCTCAACCACTGAACATACTTTGACGAAACTTAGCACAAATTATCTGTGGATGGACCTCTCTAAACGATGTTCAAAGAATTCCATTCCATGCAAAACTCTGGTTGCCATGGCAACAAAAATGCGAAAACTAGAAAAACTTTAAAATAATCTTCTTGACTGAAACCAAAAGACCAAGGTCTTTGATATTTGGTATGAAGCTTCACCTAGTGAACGTCTACCAAGATTGTTTGAATGAGAGCCCTGGGGCAAAAAATGGCCCCGCCCCGTGGCCCAGCTATTTTACATAGGCTTATACAGGGAAAACCTTTAAAAATGTTCTTCTCTGAAACAGAAGGCCCAGGTCTTTGATATTTGGTATGAAGCTTCATCTAGTGGACATCTACCAAGATTGTTAAAATTAGAGCCCTGGAGCAAAAAATTGCCCCGCCCCGGGGCCCACCTGTTTTACATACAGGGAAAACCTGAAACCAAAAGGCCCAGGTCTTTCATATCGAGGCGGCTTTAACGAATTTCAACAATCTTTGCCTGGAGCAGAAATAGGAAAATGTCACAAGTTTTTACAGGAAAATTCTCTTTAATAAATAAAGAAAGAAAGAAGCCTCCGTGGTGTAGTGGTTATGCTACCTGCCTTATAAACCAGGGATCTCATGATCGACCCCGGGCTTCTCCAGACTTTTGGATGAGTCTTTAAACCGAGGTCCTGTCTCTGTATGACCTTAGCTGTTGGCGAGACGTAAAACTCGAACACTCAAAGAAAGAACTTAGCCTGTCAGTCCTTCCCAGATACGAAATCACCAAATGGCTTGGGTACGCATTGACTATTTTAGAGTCATTTCTTAACCGTTTTGGTAAATTCGTACATTTTGGTCAATTTGTATCCAGGTACGAAATGACTAAAACTGTAACGAAATGACTTGGGTACGAAATGGTTGTTAGTGGGTACGAAATGATCAAAAAACGGGTACGAAATGACCAAAATGGTACGAAATGACTAGGGTACGAAATGACTTGGGTACGAAATGACCGGTTACTTATAAATACATTGTAAACTTTACCGCCGAAAAAAACGATCATTTTAAGGTGAAAACTTGTGATATTTTTCTTATTTCTGTTCAAAATATAGAGTATGGGTACTCGTTAGAATCGCCTCAATGAGGCGGTTCTAATGAGTACCCGCGATCTATATTTTAGAGCAGAAATAAGAAACGGTTCTAATGAGTACCCACAATCTATATTTTAGAGCAGAAATAAGAAAAATAAGGTTTACCCCTGTAAACCACAGTTTTACTATATAAAAGCGGGGTTGAAGGGGGCAAAATTATAAAGGCGTGTTTTCGTGATGGTTCTGTAAATGCACTGAAAATGTACGTGTTTTCATTTCATCTTTTCAGGCAAGGTATGTAGTAAGAACGCTAGGCGCTATATAAATGAAGAGGAGGAGATGGACAATGTATCGGACACCAGGTCTCTCGATATCTTGGGCAACTCCTCGTCAAACTGGATCAGAAACGTTGTCCACAGGCATACACAGGTGGCCCCTGAAGGTAATTTGAGCCATGCCAAGCTAAAATGTTTCTTTGGACATGTTTGCTAAGCAAACTCTTACAGCAGACTGCGTACTTACTTGGTTGGAAATAGTCTCCGCTATCTGTATGAAGATGCGGATCAGGGCTCAGTTTTTCAAAGCTTCGTTAGATTAACGATTTTATTAGTGGTCAAAACGTCAACTGTTCTGGTAAGCAAAGTACCAAATACAGTGGTATATTTGCTAAAATATGTGAACTGCTCACATTTTTGTCAGCAAAGATATTAGCATATTTGCCATATTAAACGGTCAAAGCTTAAACGATACATTAACTAAGGAAGTCGTTAGTTTTGAGCAACTTTCCCAGATTGTGCAGAGACACACGCTAATCTGGGTCTTCGTGTAAAAATCGTTATATTTTCATATTTCTGCTCAAAACATAGATTATGGGTACTCGTTAGAAGCGCCTCGATGAGGCGGTTCTAACGAGTACCCACAATCTAAGTTTTTGAGCAGATATAACAAAAATAATGTACACCCCTGCAAACCCCAGTTTTACTATATAAAAGTGGGGTTTGAAGGGGTCCAAAATGATATAGGCGTGTTTTTGTGATGCTATGGCCCGTGACATACTGTCGATCGAAGTCTTCTTCTGTTAAAGAATGGAAAATGGAAACACCTGGGCCCAGTTTGTTCTAAACTTACGATGCTCATTAAAAGTTTGATAATTTTAACAAATAGCCAGATATTTTAGCTGAAAATATGCGCATGCGAATAGTTTGAGCAAATGCAAAAACAGCTCATATTGTTTCAGGAAAAATATCATTTTATTAGAAATTGTACTTACTATAACAGTCACATTTTGACCCTTACATCACATGAATACGTCCGTGAAATGCCCCCCTCCCCCCCCCCCACACCACTCCCCTAATCACCACTTTATAAGAGGAAAATGTGGTTTGGTTTAAACATTATTTACATGTATTTTGATTTGTCAAACATTTACAAGTTCATACGTAGACAGAATACAATAGTACATGCATACAGGATTTGAAAACAAGCATTCATGGGGTTCTTGCGGGTATACATTATTTTGTTTATTTCTGCTCCTAGACATAGGTTGTGGGTACCCATTAGGACCAAGACAGTGCTAACGAGCACCCACAATCTATGTTTGTAATAAAAATAAGAAAAATGTCATGGATTTTCTTCAGAAATGTAACTATTTTGGAGATGTAAAAAATGCACTATATATCACACGGGTGTGTTATTAGTTAACCTATTCATTATATGCAGGAAAATTCTAAAGGGGTATCATGGCAAACAGTGTAGGCCCAGATCAGACGCCGCAGAATGCGGTGTCTGATAAGGGCTTTCACTATTTGCTAACAGAATTTTCCGTCAAAAATAGAATAAAAACGAAAAACTAGGCCTGACACCCCTTATATGGCAAATGGACATGTTGAACATATACCAATGGGAGAGTCCACTATCATACAATGGGTTAAACTAACGATGCCTTGAACAACTTGGTCCTGGCAGGTGTGTGGGTCGGCGTGGTATTGAGAAATATATAGAAAACTTGCGTTTTCTGCGAATCGAACCCGCGCACAGATACGGCAAATTAGCAGTTAGTCAAAACAGAAGTGTAGGCAATGATCGGGAATCGATACAACTAACCCACAGCCCCCATCAGTGACACCATGAATACAAAGAAACACAAAAATGAAACAACTAGATACTAATGGTAGCATCAATAGCGGAAAGCCAATAGGACAGTTACTTTCCCACAAAATGGCCAATTGGCTTTCCAACAAAATAATATAAGCGATACACACACAAACCATGACAGAAATAAACGGCGAGAGAAGAATCGCATTGGAACGGATTCCACTTGGGAGGGGTGGGTGCTTAAATCAATTTTAAGCGTTTACGCGCACGCAATCCTCGCCCTTACTTCCGTCGCGATTTAGACAAATAATTTGTTCAGTCCGCACGAACGCCTCTTAACTCCTCAGTGCAACATCTCGGAGAATACAAAAATCAAACAACCGCAGAGATGAAACAACAATGAAGACTCGACAGCAAGAAACCACTGAAATGCTGGAGCAAAAGAAAACCAACAGTTAGACAAGCAGTTCTAGGCGACATCGCCCCATCTTTCGTGGGTTCGGTTGCAGCAAATGCAAATATTTATTAATCCAAGAATATGTCTCCACTAGGGTCGTAAAGACAATGTGTCGCTTTCAGTGCTGCGGGTATTTGCCATAATTCGTAAAAAGTACAGAGTTATATATCAAAGACCACAGCCGGCAAATGACATCCAGATTAAGATGCCATCAGTTAACAAAAATATCAATTAAACTATTACCGTTTAAATAGGCAAACATGCTATGTTTGCTAAAAGTATATTTCATTTTTTACAGCAAAATTACCACTTACTAGAACAGCTAGCATTTTGACCACTAACGAGCTCGTTAAGCTAACGATGCTTTAAATACTTGGACCTTGGGTAATAGAGATATATAAAGAAAAATGCTGAGGAAAAGAGCCATAATCAAAGACCAGAATTACTGGGAAATATGAAAAAAAAACACTAGGAAAATCAGCATAATCAAAGACCACAGCCTACAAATGCCACCAAGATGAAAAGGAATTTGACAATTACCAAATATTAAATTTGATCCCCGCTGCGAGCAAATATGTATTCAGGGTTTTCGAAAAGGCAAGACACAAAACGGACTATCAAAGCTTAGCAACAGTCTTGAATTTAAGAGATATTATACTATCCAAGGAGCGAACGTATAGGTGCTGATCAGATAATAGAGATGTCATCACGAAAACACACCTGTATACCTTATTTTTCTTATTTCTGCTCTAAAATATAGATTGTGGGTACTCGTTAGAACCATGAGGCGGTTCTAACGTATGCCCACAATCTATATTTATACCCCCGCAAACGAAGTTTGAAGGGGGGGGGGGTATATAGGAGTCAGCTTGTCGTCTGTCGTCGTCGTCTGTCGTCGTCGGTCCGTTACAAAAAACTTTAACATTGCTCATAACTTCCTTATTCTTTGACCGATTTCTTTAATATTCACACACCACACACCTTGCCACTAGTATTTAAGATTGATATACACAAACCTGACCTTGACCTTTACGTTGACCTTCCTCAAGGTCAAATACTTGTAAAAATTTGTCGGTACAAAAAAACTTTAACATTGCACATAACTTCCTCATTCTTTGACCGATTTCTTTAATATTCACACACCACACACCTTGCTACTAGTACTTAAGATCGATATACACAAACCTGACCTTGACCTTCACGTTGACCTTCCTCAAGGTCAAATACTTGTAAAAATTTGTGGGTACAAAAAAACTTTAACATTGCACATAACTTCCTCATTCCTTGCTATTATTTATGTTAAATCATTTGTGTTATCAGAAACTATTATTATGTCATTGTGTGGCTCAGACTATCAAAAAACTTATATCTCTGTGACTCTTACTTGGAGCTACTATCTGACAACGCATGCGGGGGTATAATTGGCGCCCGTTAGGCGGCAGCTCTAGTTTAAGCAGAAATAAGAAAAATATAACAATCTTTCATCATAAAATTTTCATTTTTCGGCGATAAAGGTGGCAATGTATTTGTATAGGCGAGTTTGCGTAATGAGTTGTCCTGTGGTCAAAGCAAAACTGAGCTTAACCCTTAACCTGCTTGACATGACTAACCTTGTATTTGCAAACAGTGTAGATCCAGATCAGACGGTTGCATCTGATCAGGATCTATACTGTTTGTTATGAATTTTTTTAATTGAAAGAATACAATATCACTCATTCTCAAATGAATTAGGATATAACAGTCACCATATATTTTTTGAAATCAAGCAGTCATTTGTAACCAATGCATACGTTTATATGACAGAACAACACGTCCCAAAGATATTAAGATAAACCTCCTGTAGAAAAGTACCTTTTCAGGGAAAATCAGCCACGGGAAAACCTGGTTTTTGTAATGTTCGAGACCGTCGCTTTTCGAATTCTCTTTGTTTGCGCACTTACAAATTTGCAATTCCACTACAAAGGAAAGGGTTAGGTGGTTTCCATAAAATTTACATATTCTGGGTAGGGAAATAACTACCATTAGCAGGACTACATAGAGTCTTACTAAGTATTTTTCCCGATTATGGCTGTCGCTGAAATTTAATTAAGCATTGTAATGTACGACACGACGTTTTTCTTCTTGATATTTCAAAACATCGTTGAGGTTTTTATACACGGAAACGTGACCAAATGGAGATTCTATATTATAATAAGCATATAAGGTTGTTTGCTGTTACATGTACAATAGGAAATTAAAAATACTTGCCATACAAAAATGTGCATGGATTTGTTGCAAAAATGCATGTAATGTTCGCGATCAGGCTTATTACGTATGTATCGACAAAAATGCTAGATTGAATTAAACTCCCGCAATGTGTGACTAACACAAATACATCATCAGGAATGAAAATAATATTTTGATGTTGAAATTCCCTCATTTCCAGTGTTTTGTAATGTTCGAGACCGGTAATGTTCAATACCGAAAATTGTTAGTCTAACAGCTTGATCACATTGCTCTCACGTGACACAGTTTTCCGTTACCAGATTTCGTACTAGAAAGTGTCTGCAGACGACATGGTTGCCTTTTCCGGTGTTTGATGGGTGAGGGAGTCGGCAGACAATACCACAGTTAAGGGAAAACAATAGTTTTATTTTGTTTTAAAATATCTGCATAGAAACTTTTTATCTTTTTCCAATATTATTTGCCACAATTAATATTTTCAATTAAGAATATGCCACCAAAAATCACTATTATTGAACAACATTTGCACGCTTGCACGATCATTATTCTATTGCAATAAGCAGTGGATGTATGCGATGAAATGTCCGCTACACTTGGTATCGAACATGACAGGTTTGCTATGTTGACCGTCCAGGGATAATGACTGCAAATAAATGAACTATTTTGAATTGTGCAACCTAAGTTGTATAAAATGAACACGTTTAGTGATATACATGTTTGCTACATTTCTACCAATAGCTGCAAACGGTAACAATGTTGATTCCAAATTAAGTACTTATTTTCGATTTTGGATTTGAGTCCCATAGCTTATAATCTTTTCCCAAATATTATTTGCCAGAATGAATATTTTCAATATAAAATGTGCAATATTAAGAAGGCACTTCGACTCTCCAAATTGTATTTCCAAATGCATATTGTGAATGTTAAAAAACATTGTAAGTGCAGTTTATGTTACTAAAATTATGGTATTGAACATTACAAATTGTATCGAACATCCTCACCTAAAATAAATATGTATACTTTAGGGTATGCTGGTTTACTCTTGATTATGTTAACTAGGTACAACAAATACAATATCAGATTCCTTTTCAATTTTACAGGAAGAAATGGTAAAGTGGCATAGCATGTCCCTTTACCGTGTATGGTAATGTCCGAGACCATCATAGCTGCCATTTACAGACATGCATTTGTTTACATTTCTTAGAGCTTATTTACAAACTTCACAAAACCTGTTACTTTCTTCCAGCTGGTAGACAAAATTGGTTACGTTTTGAAGACTTTTGTATAGAAAAATATTACTCTGGAATGCACTGTAATGTTCGATACTGTATTCTCGCAGATGCATCATTAATTTTAGATACTTTATTGTTGAGAACATAAGGACATGCAGTTGTTGTGTGTTTATATGTGATAGATATGTCTTTTAATGTTTTGACTGCCTTAAGAACGCAGTTTATCTATCAGGAGGGCATTTTTATGCATAAAAGTATATACCGAGGCTTTTTGCGTAATAGCGACACCATGTTTTAAAAGCATATGACTGAACATGCACTGTTACATTAGTTAGATCCAAAAAATGAATGAAAATGACACTAACAGCTTTACAGGGTCACTGATGAGGCTTTATTAGCCGAAACTACGTAGTATGACCCATCTTCTTTCTTATGAATATTTTCATTTTTCTTCAAGGAACTCATTTTTGATTTTTATTATTGTCAGTTAATCACGTAGGTAACCTATTTGACTTATAGAAACAAAATCACTGTAATGTCCGCGACTTTTTACATATAATTTAAATAAACTTATTGCTTATGTTGATCGTTTATCTAAAGTAATATTACTTGTGTTCCTTATTTGCCACTCAATACCTGTTCAAATGCAATAGTCGTAAGTGATCTAACTATTATGTGCTTCTCTTAAAACAAAACGAAAGTTGTATGTTTTCAGAAAACTATATCTTTTTCTGTATTCTCTAACCAACCCTGAATTTTATTCAAAATGGCTATTCATTTCTTTACCATATATATGGCCATATGTTCAATTTTGTCCCCGCTTAATAACCAGGTCGTAAGTTTTTTGTCATTGCGAGCTAGGGTCTCTTGATTTTTGTGATGTTATAGAAGTGGGTAACGAACAAGTAGATTGTAACGTACATTTCTCACAATCAAAATTTATCAAAATACCGACATATTTCTAGCTGTTGGGGTGAAATAACTTTTCATTTCTTGATCAAGGGATTTTAACTGAGGGTAGGTACATGTTAATACTTTATTGTGCACATATCGGTGACTGAATCTAAGTAACTTTATAATTTGACTTTTTAAATGGCTAAAATCCCAATTCATTTGAGAATGAGTGTATATCAAGTAATTTTATTGGCTGTTAGTCAGGAATGGGTGTGACTACATTTATTAGCTCGTCTGTTTTTTGAAAAAAAAAAAACTTTCGAGCTATTGTCATCACTCCGGCGTCTTCGTTGTCGTCTGGCGTCGTCCTTAACCGAAAACCTTAACCTTGACCATATTTCCAAAAGTATTTGGCCTACCTTCATGAAACTTCATACACATACTCACCATCACAAGAGCTACATTCCCTACAAGTTTTATAACTCCATCTTGCAATTTGATTGCTCTTGTTTGACTTAGAACTTTGGTTTTCTAAAAGAAACTGCAGACGAGCGTTGGCACCCGCATGCGGTGCTCTTGTTTATTCAATTGGATATGGGTTAATAACTAAGAAGACTGTGGTATCCAAACATGCGATCCTTATCGTAAAAGCTGTAGACATATGTCATTTTTAAATACAAGATCTTATTTTTTGATGAAGGCAAACTTAGCATTTTCTATGATTGGAACAATTTCATGCAAAATGCCAATTATATTTTATTTCATTTTTTATTTTATTATTATTTTTGTTTTCGGTGGGTGGGTGGGGGGGTGTTGGGGGGCTAAAAGCAACAAAAATAGGAAGTCATGTTTTTCAGTTTAGCCTTGTGCGTTAACTGCTATACAAGGAATGTGCTTTCTAAGCAGAGCAGGAAGACCAGCATATGTGCAATACATAGAGGATCTTACACAAGTGTCCATATATACCTTATTTTATTAAACAAGTTGAGGAAAATGGACAAAATGCGAGGCTTTGCCGAGCATTTTATCCCTTTTCCTCAACGAGTTTAATAAATTCATTTATACATGTACTTGAACACGAATGAAAGATCCTATTTATCATATGCCATTTAAAACACATTTCATTCACGATTTTTAATGAAAATGTCAATATTCCGCAATTATTAAACGTGACATCGTTAATGACGCCGAATATGTAACGTCACGGGGCGTATCTAATTAATTTGCAGATTACAGAAATTTATTACATGACGTTATTACACGACGTCATATGATAAAAAACAATGCATGATGGCTGTAGTCAGGCACGTGGTAAAGCAGTATCGGTTCATAAATTTCATAAAATAATACCACCATCAGGATAACAAGTCCATGCAATGAATACTCTTGTAAAGCCTACTTTGAATAGGGGAAATTTGGTAAACATTCCGAAAATCCGCCTATACAAATACATTGTAAATTTTACCGCCGAAAAACGACAATTTTCAGATGAAAAATTGTGGAATGTTTCTTATTTCTGCTCAGAATATAGATTGTGCGTACAAGTTAAAACCGCCTCATCGAGGCGGTTGTAACGAGTACCCACAATCTATACCTTTGAGCAGAAATAAGAAAAATAATGTATACCCCTGTAAACCCCAGATTTACAAAAAAGTGGGGTTCAAGGGGGTCAAAATTATATAGGCGTGTTTTCGAGATGGTAGGACATAAACTATTTGTTTTTATTTTGCTTGAAAACAAAGATTGTGGGTACTCGCTAGAACAGCGTCAATAACACGAATACCCACAATCTTTGTTAGAAGCAAAACGAAAGAAAATATCAAAAATGTTCAGCCGAAACATGCTAGTTCTAGAAATATGAAAAAATGTCATTATGCACATGGATTCGTTGTCGTTCTTAATGCAGAACAAATGTCAGAATTTTTATTTATTTTAGGAGGATTTGTTAGAGGGACAGCACGGCATGGCCCGCAGTCGTTGGAAGATGTGATCCACTGGCAGCTAGTGATAAGAAAGTATTATCAAATGACTGGAATATATGACCAGAACCAGTCAGAGGAAGAGCAGAACGGTGTAATAAATGGTGGCAATAAGGACAGGATTTATAACATGTCAGAGATTGTAACTAGTGCATTTTCAAGCAACAAACTCAACTGATAATAAGTCAGTTTGGAAAAATATGACTATATTGCCATATGGCATATTTGAAAGGCTGGAATTTGTTTCTAATGGAAAACATCTTTGCGAAAGAGTAAGATCAGTCTTTAGTTGACTAAGCTGACATATTGGGGGGAACCACAATTACAAGACATAGCCAACCCTTGGCACAGAGAGTAAAAAAACTCAGTCACGAAAACACGCCTATATAATTTCGACCCCCTTGAATCCCACTTTCATATATTAAAACTGGAGTTTACAGGGGTAAACCATATTTTTCTTATTTCTGCTCTAAAATATAGATTGTGGGTACTCATTAGAACCGCCACAATCTATGTTTTGGGCAGAAATAATAAAAATATTATAATTTTTCATCTTAAAAGTTTCGATTTTTCGGCGGAAAAGTTAACAATGTGTTTGTACAGATGTTGTTTTCGTAATACACTGGGAATGAGCCCACTAATTAGCGTTTAACACACTCAACTCTCAACCCTCTCTTCCTCAAACTGGGTAATAAGACACATAACAAAAATACACAATAAAGCACAGAATGCTGAACTGTTTTGTTGCAATACAAGAAAGCAATAATGTGATATAATGAAAGGACAACACCAGAACCACCGCCTTCGAACGATCGACAGCACAAACTAATGTGTGTGTGTGTGTGTGTGTGTGTGTGTGTGTGTGTGTGTGTGTGTGTGTGTGTGTGAAGGGGGTGGGGAAGGGGGCGGGCGGCTTAAAAATGCGTTTACTTCCAACAGATATTCGCCTTATGCCCAGGTGTAATTCACAACATTAAACGGGTGCCGTGCTCCACTGTTAACTCGTATGTCACAAAGGGAGATGAATCTGTCACATTGCATGATAGTGTATGGGGCTTAGTCAGTATGTAGCTCTTGTAATGATACAGATGTGTGTCAAGTTTCATGAGGCTGGATCAAATACTTTTGGAAATATGGCCAAAATGTTTTGTTAAATTTTGAAAAATTAGACAAAGTTCAAGGTCACAGGTCAAAAGGTTTGATATTAATGAAAAGATCTTGCCACAAGGAATACACATGTGAATTTTTGAAAACTGTTTTCTTTGTGGTATCAAATTGAGAGAGCTCTTGCGATCATACAGATCTGTGTCAAGTTTCATAAGGCCATGGCAAATACCTTTTTGAATTATGACCAAGGTTAAAACTTTTGCTTACATTTTTGAAAAATAGGTCAAAGTTGAAAGGTCAAGAACAAGTTTAAAAAAAACTTGGACAAGTTTAAAAAAACTTGACACCAATGGAAAGGTCATCCATGTGAAATTAGAATGTTGTATTGTTAGTGGTTTGAAAATAAGAGAAAAACGTTTTTAACCCTTATCTTGCTGTTCACGACAACCCCTATCTTTGGAAACACTGTTTGGCATTTAGTTTATGAATTTGTAGCAATAAATTACATCAAGTAATTTGATTGGTTGAGAGACAGAAATGGGTGTGGCTTAAATGAATATTCAGCAAGAGAAGGGTTAACGGAGTGTATTGGGGGAGATAATTTAGTAAAACAGCATGAAGGAATTAAGGAACTTAGATAGAATGCACCCCTTGTGATGGTGAGTATATGTGTAAAGTTTCATGCATCTATGTCAAACACTTTTGAATAAATGATCAAGGTTCAAGTTTAAAGTTAAATTTTCGAAAAAAAAGGTCAACGTTCAAATGTCAAGGCCACGGGTCAAATAGTTTGGTTTCAATGGAAAGGTCTTCTTCCAATGAACATCTATGTGTAGTTTGAAGGCTCTGTTATAAATAGTATTGAAATGAGAGGAAAAGTATGTTTCAGAAAATAATTAGAAAAAGGGAGATAGTTCAGCCAAAATCAGTAATACAGGTATTGTCATCACGCAAAATGTCACTATTGCAATGATGAATATGTGTATGATGTTTCATGAGGCTAGGTCAAATACTTCCGAAGTTATAGCCAAGGTTAAGTTTTTTTGAACGCCAATGACGACGACGACAAAGACAGAGCTGAAAATTTGGATTGCAAAATGGTTCCTTAAATCAGTGCATCATGCCAGTCAGATACTGTAGTGTGTACTGGGTCGACACTTAGTCAAACAGCGCGGTCGCCGATTCAGGTAATAATCGCGATATCCGTTGCTTACCTTGGTGAAAAAGCCAACTACTCTACCCGCGTATCCAAAAGAGCAGGCTCCAAAAAGGCTGTAGAAGAACTATTACATTCTACCTCGCCTTAAGAAAGTAAGGTAGAGCTATTGCCGTACCCCAGGCGTCCGGCGTCGGCGTCAGCGTCGGGGTCCTCATTAGATTGAAGTTTACCTGTAAGCTCTTATTTGTTAAGCTTCACAAAATTATTTTCAAAATAGAAGTGAAGGCAATGATCAGGAATCGATACAATAAACCCACAGCTCCCATCAGAGACACCAAAGGGAAAGAAACGCAAACACGAAACAACAGACCCTAATGGAAACATCAATAGCGGAAAGCAAAAAGGACAGTTATTTTCCCACAAAATGGCCATTTGGCTAATCAAAACAAAATAATATAAGCGATTCAAACACTCAAAGACAAACCGCGACAGAAGAACCGCCTTGGAACGGTCAGTGAAACGAATTCCACCGGGGGGCTTAAATCGGTTTTACGTGGCCACAATCCTCGCCCTTTCTTCCGTCTTGATTTAGACAAATAATTTCTTCAGTCCGCATGAATGCATCCTAACTTATCAGTGGAACATCTCCGTGAACACAAAAATCAAGCAACCCCAGAGATGTAACAAAGAGATTCCAGCTCTAGACGCCATTGGTGAAAGATCGCTGCGATTAATCTTGTACGTATTTATTCTCTTTAGGTCATCAGACTCACGGAGAAAGATAACAGACACCTACAACAAGTTTAAACAAACTACAGAGGAAATAAAAAATAAGAGATTACTGCTATTTTCCTGCCTTATTGCTAATATTGCGTTTTTTCAATATATTCCTTTGTCCCTTTGACTCTTTGTCTAACTATCTACACAACTCAACTCACCAACACAATGGCAACCAAAGTGTCTTGCGCTACACAATGATGTGCTGGATATAAGCACACACTCTGATACAAGCGATCTATCCAGCACCAGATCAACAGGGAATCAAACAGGGAATCAAACCACAGCGGATCCCCCCGCTAAGGAAGACATATCTCCGGACACATATCCTACACCTGGGCAAGACAACAATCCCATCAACACGTCTGGGAGTCATAAGGATAATTACCAGCCTTTGGAGAACATCATCTCCGATTCTTACCCCATCCCTGGGCAAGGACAAGAGGGTCTGATCAGTGACCACATCAACGACACAAGTCCAAATAAGGACTTGGACTTAACATTCTTCTGCATTTTAAGCTCCCCGGGAAAGGAACCTACTGAAACAATGTACCCAAACTTAGAAGTGGACACATGGCCCCCCAAACCCGAGAGCCCGGTGAGCCCAATGATCCCAACCTTAACAAATCCCGGGACTGTACCGGACCCTTCAAAAACCGCCGGTACTCCAACCACAGCAGTATCTACAACCGTCGAACCCTCACCAGTCCCATCAGTGGTCGAACTGACATCAGAGAGCCCGGAGAACCCAAATATGATAAAACCCGGGACAGTACCGGACTTATCAAAAATCGCCGGTACACCCATCAAACCCGTCCCCACACCCGTTGATACCACACCAGCCCCTACGAGAGCCATCCTAACGCCAGCTCGGCTTCACGTACACCAAGGTACCCCGTTGAAACAGGACTCATCCCAGCGTTACCAAGCCACCCCCAAAAGACCCAAGGCTAAAATACTAAACAGAACTGAACTCTTCATAACTCTCGCAAACAACAAAGACCATGCGAATGAAGACACGGACATGGACTGGGACAACATTGCTGTACCCAAGAGAAAAAGAAACCTTAACGACTCTAACTCCCCCAAAGCGTCGACCCCTGCTAAAAGGGTCAATAACAAACCGACAAGCCCAATATCTCCACTTGAAAATGAAGTAAACGAAGTATCAAATGAAAATGAAAGATCATTTGTAGAGCTCATTCAGACCTGCATAGAGGACCTCAACTCTAGAACTAAAAATACCAAACCCACCGCCAACCTCACTCAGAACCAGGAGCAATACTATTTTACAATATCATTAGAAGAAAAAAGACCACTGTCATCAAAAGAGGCCGAGACCATAACAAAGGCATTCAAAAAACACATGGGGTCAGATATTAAAGCAACCTATCCTAAAGTGGGACTATTGGGTCCCACTTTTGCTATTTTGAAGCATAGCCTACCCAAAGCAAGAAACTTTAACCATGTACCCAATAATCCTAACCTCCATATTTTTGGCATGGAGTCAGCCATGCAACCAATATCGGGTCATGGTCACCACCCCAAGTTTATAAAGACCCCTACCCAGCAATCAGCCCCCGTTAACAAGAACAATCCAACTAGTACGGGGATAATTAAAAACATCCCCTTCAACACTAACCTGGCCCAATTCCAGCGGTCATTCAACCAAAATGGTCAACTCATCAAGGACCATTACAGAATTTCGAACAAACTAAAACAACCAACAGACATGGTCAAAATTACCATCAATGTTCAGGAAGCCCCCACACTACTTCTAACTAGGACAGAATCTTATCCAGTCTACCCCTGCGAAATACCCTATCTAAGATGTAATAATTGCCAGGAACATGGGCATAGTACAAACACCTGTCCTGGTAACCCCGTTAGGTGTCCTTTGTGCGCTGGCAACCATAATTACAGCCAGTGCACACATAAAACTGATTCGCGATTAAGGAAATGTAGCAATTGCTACGGTCAACATGGCGCGGCATCCAAATCTTGCCCCTTCTTCTTAGAACAGAAATATACCATTGATAGGAAAAATAACATAACTTATATAGAATGGGCAAAAAGAAGGAAAGATCCAACAACACACAGGACCGATAAAAAACTAGCCCCCCCCCCCCCCTCATGATGGTCAATAAGCCCCCGCCCATAGGGGCTTGAAGAAATATATGGGCTGCATGATGCTTCCACGCAGAGCTGAATCCAGCCCGCACACTAGTACTGGTAAACCGCTTAGAGGATCTAAGCCTGTCCAGGAACCTTAGTGCGAGGCGGACCGCCCATGCTAATAAACCCTATGGGTATCATTGGGCGACAGGGCTTGAGAAGTCATTTCATCTCAATGTCGGGTAAAAGTCCCACAAAATTGGAAGCAATGTCTCCAAAATGACCTTTACAGTGTTGACGGGGACGTTAAACCTTAAATCAAACAAAATCATGATGGTCAAACCCCCCTCCCTTTTTAATTTAGAAACGGACTTCCCGAAAATAAATAAAACTAAAAATGCCGAACAACCAGCAACCAGACCTGACATGACGAAAACCATCACACTACTACAATTAAAACATATATTAACAGACATCTTACACACAAACACGTCCAATATGAGTAAAAGGCAGAAAGAAAGTGTAGTATCAAATATCATAGAGAAGCATGTGGATGAAAGAGATAACACTCCCCCCACCCTCATACAGACCCATAACCTGCCCCCAGCTCCCTGTAAACCAAACGTACCGAGGTATGCTCCTCAAAACACAGGAACTGCCTCATCCAATCAAGTTAAAAGGCCAGATCCTATAAATACAAATGCCAACACAACGGTTGCCCAGCAAAAAACCAGACGACCAAATAACTCTTTACCTAAGGCAACGTACCATAGTAACAATATTTACACGTTACTATCACAAGAGACCTCCGGTAGACACTAACACCCCGTCATTGCCCCACGACTACAGCAATGGCTTCACACACGCGGCTGTAACAACAACTTCTGACCTTGAATTGGTACAATGGAACATCCGTAACATGGGTAATATTTCCGAACTTAGGTCACAACTGGAAGATAAAAAACTTAAGCCCCAGCTACTCTGCCTACAAGAATCGTGGTTGAAAAATAAAATACCCCATATACCAAAATACAAAGTCGCCTCCTTCAAACATAGAATAGACAGAGGAGGCGGAGTCCTAACATATATTAGAAACGATTTACCTTTTACAAACTTAGACCTCAAAATTGAGCAACCCAACCTTGAATACTGTGCCACCACCATATATTTGAAAAAAGATAAAATAACTATTCTTAATTGCTGTGACCCTCCTCATAGCGAATCCACAGCTGATGAATATCAAAAGGTCCTTGACCTTATCCCTACCAAAAATTTCATCCTTGTAGGCGACCTTATTGCCCATGACTCCTTATGGAGCTCCAAATCAAACACAAAGGGAAAAACTTTACTTGACCTCGTCATAAATAACTGCCTTATTATACTCAATGAGAATGATGAAGCCACGATGGCCGAACATACTACATCGCCGGACCTGTCAATAGCCACTCCAGCCCTGAGCATAGGTACAATCTGGGAAACCCTGGGCAACACTTGTGGAAGCGATCACCTCCCCATCTACCTCCGATTTCTTTCAAAATTCAATGCACTAGGGACAGCCCACAATCCAAAATGGAACTTACAAAGAGCTGATTGGGAAAAATTCAAAATTCTGTGCTCAGAAACATTAAAAATAAATGAAAACAATCCAACACAGGAAATAGCAACAGACTTTGTAGAATCCCTCCAACAAATTTGTCAGAAAACTATTCCTAAAACAAAACCAAAAGTAAAATCGCTCCGACCGCCATGGTGGGATCAGAAAATTACTATAGCTATCAAAAACGTGAACAAGCTAGAAAGAAATACCTTAAAAATAAAACTCCAGAACAAAAACGAAACTATAACAGGTTAAAAAATGAAGCAAGAGACATTAAAAGGGACAAACAGATTAATTCATGGCGTGACTTTGTATCTAAACTAGACCATAAGGCAAACTCCAAAACAGTATGGAATATGATTAACCGCTTCCGGGGCAAACCTACTGACCATATTACCTGCCTAGAGGTAAACAAAACTATCATTACCGATGAAAAAGAAAAAGCTAATGCTCTAGCACAACATTATGACAACATGTCGAAATCGTCAAATCATATGCCCAAATTTCAAGCTGTTAAAATAATTATGGAAGATAGGGGACTTGGTCACATCCCGGAACCCCAGGCAACAGAAAACAACTCGGACTTAAACCGACCCTTCACATATTTTGAACTGGGAACTGCACTATCATCCAAAAAGGAATCAACACCAGGAGCGGACACAATCCATTATGAAATGCTCAAACAACTACCCGATAACTCCAAAATGGAACTATTGAAACTTATGAATATCTCCTATCAAGAGGAGAACTCCCACCTGAATGAAAACTTGCCACCATCATACCTATTATGAAACCAAATAAAAATAAACTGGAACCAGGATCATACAGACCTATATCACTTACATCGTGTATCTGCAAAACAATGGAAACCATGGTTGCTGAACGATTGACGGCCCATTTAGAAAACAAAGGGCACCTGGCTGACACTCAATCCGGCTTTAGACCCAACAGATCTACCACTGATCAACTAACCAGATTAGACTCTGAGATAAATATGGCCTTTATGGAAAATAAGATAGTAGCTGCCGTCTTTCTAGACCTGGAAAAAGCCTTTGACCTCATGTGGTCAACAGGAACCATCTGTAATCTGATGCAATTTGGCATAAACGGAAACATGCTCAAATGGATACACAATTTCCTCCACAATCGAAAAATTCAAGTAAGGGTGGGACAAGAAACATCAAATCAGCACAAATTAGAAAATGGCTGTCACCAGGGCAGCGTTATTTGTCCCATTCTCTTCAATATAATCATGGTTTCATTAAAAGAGAATCTCGACCCTGAAGAAAGACTGCAGCTGTCGCAATTTGCAGACGATAGCGCAATATGGAGAAAACATTATTCACCCAGTTGCGCCGTAGATGCCCTTCAAAAAGCACTCAAAAAATCGAATTTTGGGCTGAGGCATGGGGGTTTAAGGTGTCCAACACCAAAACTAAAGCCATACTTTTTAGACGTAAAAAAACATCGACACCTCCAAATTCGATCTCAAACTTTTTGGCAAAAAACTTGAATTTGTAGACAATGTAAACTTTCTAGGGATGATCCTTGATAAAGCACTCGGATGAGCACATAAAACAGCTCATCCAGAAATGTAAGAAGGACCTAAACATTCTTCGTTTGGTCACGGGCACAACTTTTGGTGCTGATAAGAATACCGTTATCAACCTATACAAAGCCCCCATCTTAAGTAAACTAGATTATGGCGCACAAGCCTATAACTCTGCCTCACAAGCCCAACTTAAAAAGCTCGACACAGTACAAAACCAAGCCCTTCGCATTGCAACAAGGGCATTTATATCCACCCCGATTAATGCACTCGAAGTAGAATGTGGCATAAAACCACTCCATTTAAGAAGAGAGGAATTAATCCTAAAATATTGGGCACGTTCCTCGCCTTTGGGTAAAAATCTGCCTGTAAATGACCTCATTGGGGAACATGGGTGCCAAACTACTAAAAAGGCACACCAATACCGACCACACTCCGTTACAGTTCAGAAGCTCATAGCTGAGCTGAACATACCTAAGGATATCGAACCACCCCATTATAGAAACAAGTGTGACTTAAAGCACAACCCACCCTCCTGTACAATCAAGGACATTATTGGAAAAAAGGCGAAAATGACATAACAATTATGAAACAAAGTAGTATAAACTATATAGAAAAAAAAAACATAGGGGTAGATTACAGATATATACAGATGGCAGCAAAGATATTGAAAAACAAACAGCAGGAGCAGCAGTTTCGGTCCCTGATGAAAACTTGAATATCGAACTCAAAACCAATCCGAGCCTGTCGATATTTACTATTGAACTGATAGCAATAGAACATGCCATTAAATGGATCATCGATAATAACATCCCGGAGGCAGTCATACTTACAGACTCCCTCAGCTCAATACAAGCCCTCCAATCTGGCCAATCAAAAACAAGACCAGATAAAATAAACAAAATACTTCTACTCTTAGACTCACCTAAATACAAAGGCAACAATATCTACCTGGAATGGATTCCATCCCATGTAGATATCCCAGGTAATGAAATGGCAGATTCAAGTGCCAAATCAGCAATGACAAACGGTAAAAACGATCAGACCTTACCGACCAAAACAGAAATATACCCGTTAATTAACCAGGCCATTATGACAAAATGGCAAAAATTATGGGACAACCCACAAAGTAAAGGTCGCTTCTACCATAGACTGGAACCTAAGGTTAAAAATACTACCACACATTACAGCGATAACCGAAAACATGACGCAGTTTACACACGTTTGCGTCTAAACCATAGTAAACTAGGGACCCATTGTGTATTTAATCAAAACCACATCAAATGTAATAGATGTGAGAAAGATGAACAAAATGACATCAAACATATCCTTTTCCACTGTGAAGGAAATATAGAACCCAGACAGGAATTAAAAGCTGCACTGTTTATATTGGGATACAACACTTTTGATGAACGAGACCTACTTAACCCCCAACGAAACATTAGGCCTCAGATAGTTGAGGCAATCATTACATTTTTGAAAGACACTGAGTTATTTGATAAAATATAGACAGCTGCAGTATAAAAGAGTAACCATGTAGTACTAATCCAAGTTTATTTCTCTTCCAGCGCTGGAATCCTTTCATGCAGCGATCATTAATACTGCATGTTTCTTTCTCTTACAGACACAGCCTCCAATAACCACCTGGCCCTATCCCAATAACACCATATATTCTTGCCCCCAGGGACTCGGGGGAGGTTGTCCGGAGACAAGATTCCCCCACTGTCTAAACTAGATCATAAAGCAATATGAATCTCTCAATCTAAATATGCTGGGCGTGGGACTAAGGTTTCTAGGTTTCAATCAGAGAGCCAACCAATGCTGCTAACGTTAGGTTACTGACTGCGGAAGGCAATCTGGTTCCCTGTGCCTTGTTCCATAACCAGTCTTTAATTCAATCATTGCAATAAGGAAGTTTCACTATCTAATTATGCTGGGCGTGGGACTAAAGTTCTAGGTTTCAATCAGAGAACCAACCAATGCTGCTAACGTTAGGTTACTGACTGCGGAAGGCAATCTGGTTCCCTGTGCTTTGTTCAATAACCAGGGGTGGGGGCTTAACCAACCCACCGGCCTCTCGCTGGCCGCGGGCGCTCGATCGTCGTTGCTGGGTGCGTGATGTTTGGACATTGGTCTCCGCCACATGCTCCTGGCTCCGGGCGTGACAGGCGTGTCGCGGTATGCGTCGGGCACGGATACATATAAATTTCTCTCTAAATAAATTGCTCAAATCAACAATTGCGCCTGGTCGTGATCGCGTGCTTGCTGGGGCATGGGTTGGTTGCAACCTAGGTGGGGGCAGTTTCCCAATCAGACCGTGACCGCTTTGTGCTTCTGGCCTGCGCCGTCGCGAACAGGTGAACTATTTTTACTAAGAATCTAACACTGCTGCTTATGCTACCCAGCCCATACATATAGGCCCCACTCTCATATTTCTGCCTCTCCGTGCACTCGGGGGCTTCGGGCTGGTGCCCATGGGGACATGATTCCCCCACCTTGGGCGGACTGGCCGTTCCCGGGGCGGTGGCCCGGGGTCCTTGGTTGCATGGGTGCGGGGGGAACACAAAACCCACACATGCTTACATAGTGGTTACATGAGCTCTGCTTCTATCCCTTACAGACCATACCCTACATGACTTGGACTAGAGCCGGTTGAGCTGAAGCGTAGCGCTGTGGTTGCGGCTCATTTGCTTTGCACTTATGAGTGCTCCGCCGACGTAACACATCGGCGATAGACAAGTCTAAACTTAGGCCCTAACCCTAACCCTAACCCTAACTCCAATATACACTAATCATAATTTCTGTTGCAGGTACACGGGGATCCTTGGCGGGGAAACCCACAATACCTCGTGTAGGACACCTACCGAGAAGTCATCAGCTGGGTGCCCAGAAGGCTGCCTCGTAGAGGCCCCCTTGGGGACACCCTCCTGATGAAACCCGGAAATGTGCGAAGCGAAGACAGCATGCTGTCAGAACGGAGCATACATTTCTGGAGTAGGTCAAATACAGAACAATTTAATAGGCGGGGCAACGGTAATGACCAAATTTGATAGGGATTTGGACACAGGAAGACCCTTAAAAAAGCCTTTTAGACGACCGTTCAAAATGAAATAAAAGCGAAATTGCACAATGGCTGGTTAGCCACATACTCGCCTTTGCCAAACCACATAACTTTTCACCACTAAAAAGACACGCCTATGTATAAACATTTTAATTCTAACCACACTGATCCTGAACAAAAGAGGGTTACAACACTACCACATACAAGCAGAACTAATCCATAATGTATTACAATCAATATATCCCCAATATGATATCCTCCTTCACGTAGGATGAGATAATGATATGCAAATATGGCGGTCCGGTCCCAATTGACCCACTTACGAATTTATAAGAACTCGACATCCTACGTCGATGAAAGCATCACCTTTTCAGAAACTGAAAAGCTAAGAAGCAAAATAGGATTGACCTCCTTTCGCATCCTCCGCGATAGAAGTCACCAACTGCACACTGATTGGCTGGATTAACTACAAACTAAGAGAAAAGCAACAACCAAAACACCAACATATGACATCCCAACGCGACGAAACTAGGGGCCAGTAGTACATGGTACTACCAAGACTATCCTTGTAGAGACCTGGGGGGTGGCGACACAGCATAGGCGTGTTCTCAAGGTGGTAGAGCACGGGTACTAGGACATTTTGCAATAGCCGAAATTGGCTGGTCTAATAGTAACCCTTCCTGGCTCACTTTTGGCCGCCGTTCAAAATTCAAAATTACATGCATTATCACCCTTTAACAAGCACCGTGTCCATAGGCGTTTTCTCTACCACGGCAGGGGTGGGGGTAGAGTCTAATGGAAGCCAAAACCGATAATGCATGAGAAGCTTTTTTCCTCGGTCAGACAAGGGCTGTGTACTGACACATTTTGCAGCCGGAATTGGCAACGTGTCACCACATTCTAGAGCCCGACCATTGGTCTGCATCTGCATTCAAAATTCGAACCCCGCCAGAGGACTGCCCATTTTACAGGACAAACGCTTAACATTGGGTGCGTTCTGTGCCTACATGACATCTTGAGCGGGGGATGTGGGAGGTGGGATTGACCTACTTCTCACATCCTCCGCGAAAGAAGTCACCTAACTCCCAATCGGCTAGCTGATAACTGTCAAGCAGACAGGAGTCAGCATATTGGCAGCCTAGGGAAAAGAGCAGTACCTACAACTAATCCCAGATGGCGAACTGGGGGTAGCCCCTATGTGCCCATGGCGCCCGGTTACCTTAAAAACAACCGTCAGTCAGATGTAACAACGGTGAGAACTCGACAGCAAGAAACCACTGAAATGCTGGCGCAAAAGAAAACCAACAGTTAGACTCCAGTGATCCAATCATGCCAGTGTCTTTTCAATGATGATCATAGTCAACGCCACACCCACTAGTAGATAACCAGATTGCGAAATTCATAACGAAAACACGCCTATACAAATACATTGTAACCTTTATCGCTGGAAAAATGAAACATTTAAGATGATAAAGTGTGATATTTTTCTTATTTATGCTCAAAATATAGATTGTGGGTACTCGTTAGAACAGCCTCATCGAGGCGGTTCTAACGAGTACCCACAATCTATAGTTTAGTGGAGAAATAAGAAAAATAAGTTTTACCCCTGTAAACCCCAGAGGCAGTTCTAACGGGTACCAACAATCTCTATTTTAGAGCAGAAAAAAGACATATAAGGTATACCCCTGTAAACCCCAGTTTTACTATATAAAAGTGGGGTTCAAGGGGGTCAAAGATATATAGGCGTGTTTTCGATATGTAATTGGCTTTGCCAAAAAGATATCCAATTTTTTCTCCATTTAGTTACGAATTCCTTAAAGCTGCAATGGGTAAGAATGTATTTTTCTAGTATATTTGGAAAAGAAACATTAATTTAAAGCTTTTGCCATCTGAAGTGAAAATTATATTTTGATTAATAATATAAACTGTTTGGACCTTGAAAACACCTGGTTGATAGTAAGCATTGTAACTGTATTTGAATTCTTTTCGAATCATTTTTGTATAATGTATTTTTTTTCTCAAAATATAAATAACAGCTCACAGATGGAAGTTGCTAATGCATTTATACAGCTCCTGATTTCACATCAAGAAAACACGCCTATGTAACTTTGACGCCCTTGAACCCCACTTTTATATAGTAAAATTGGGGTTTGCTGGGGTAAACATGATTTTCTTATTTCTGCTCTAAAATATAGATTGTGGGTACTCGTTAGAACCGCCTCATCGAGGTGGTTCTAACAACTACCCACAATCTATATTTTAGAGCAAAAATAAAAAATGATGCAGTTCTAACAAGTACCCACAATCTATATCTTAGAGCAGAAATAAGAAAATTATCACAATTTTTCATCTGAAAATTTTCATTTTTTCGGCGATAAAGGTTACAATGTCTTTGTATAGGCGTGTTTTCGTAATGTGATTTCGATATTTTCATCTAAAAGTGCTTGAATTCTAGATGATACATAATGTTGATTAACAGCGTCATATATCACGAAAACACGCCTATATAATTTTGACCCCCTTGAACCCCACTTTTATATAGTAAAACTTGGGTTTCCGGGGGTATACCTTATTTTTCTTATTTCAGTTCTAAAATATAGATTGTGGGTACTCGTTAGAACCGCCTCGATGAGGCGGTTCTAACGAGTACCCACAGTCTATATTTGGAGCAGAAATAAGAAAAATATCACAATTTTTCATCTGAAAATTTTCATTTTTTCAGCGATAAAGTTACAATGTCTTTCTATAGGCGTGTTTTCGTAATGTGCATTCCATCTTTTCATCTAAAAGTGAGAAGCCTCCGTGGTCGAGTTGTTACGCTACTCGCCTTGTAAACCAGGGATCGCAGGTTCGATCCCGGGCTTCTCCAGACTTTCGGATGAGTCTTTAAACCGAGGTCCCGTCTCCGTGTGACCTTAGCTGTTGGTGGGACGTAAAACTGAAGCACTCACTCACTCACTCATCTAAAAGTGCTTGAATTCTAGATGATACAGAATGTTGATTAACAGCGTCATAACTATCAACAGGACCTACAAGATCGACTATATTATGTTGTTGCATGTTTAGTTTTTCATCCAGCACATTATCTTCATTTGATTTAAAAAAAATGTCAGCAATTTTAACTTAATCATTTAACATTACGAAAACACGCCTTTACAAATACATTGTAAACTTTACCGCCGAAAAAAAACTAAAATTTTCCTATTTCTGCTCAGAATATAGATTGTGGGTACTCGTTAGAACCGACTCACGGAGTAAGGTTTACCCCTGTAAATCCCAGTTTTGCTATATAAAAGTGTGGTTCATTGGGGTCAAAACTATATAGGCGTGTTTGCGTGATGGATTTCGGCTGTAACTATGTCATTTTCATTCTCAGCATCATGTGCTGGGTTTCTTGGGTGGCGACAGTTGTTGTTCTGTTGTTACCCATATCCAAATCAGAAGTCATTGATTTTGTGTCTTCAAGTTGAGAAGCTGTAATTTTAGTTTCAAGGATGGAAAGCTTATTCTCTAAATCCTTTGTCTTAAAGTCGATTCGTCTGTTCAGATAACGTTTATTGAGGGCATCTTTTGAGTCAAGTGGACTCTTGAGTTCTCTTATTTTGTTTCCGACCATGTCCAGGTCGCTAGATATTACCAAAAAAAACATCAGTGTTGTCTGACCCAAATATACTCATTTTTATTTTATTTTTATTGATATTATTTTACCACAAGTTCAATTATAATTGGTAGACCATGGTTATTCAAAACAGTACCGGTTTCATCCATAATTTGTAATGAAAGCTCTGTTATGTACGCGCTTAAAGGTCTCATGAAGACTGGAGATTCAAATCAGCAAACAACATGTTTTCCAAATGGTTTTTCGGCAACTGGAATTATTGCCAACAACGTACTCAGTGCGCCATCGACATAATTTGTTGCAGTGTTGATTTCTTTTGGTCTAGCAAGGTCATCTTTCCGTAGAGTTTTCCTGCGTTCAACCGTCCATGTTTTAAATTAATGCATAGAATATCTAATAGGCCGGTTGACAGCTGGATTTCACTGCTGGCGGGGTTTCCAACTTATTTGATCTGTTTGTTTTATTGACCGATAAATTGATGCTTTGATCTGAAAAAATATCTTTTAAGCCATTGAAGGTAGAAGTAAAACAAAGATCAGGAATCGATACAATTAACTTGCTCCATACACTGAAATTATATAAGCCAGGTTCTAAATCAACCAGTTTGTATGTCGTTGAAATAAATTGCTTACCAATTAAATTGTGAAACCCAACAAAGTAAGTAATAGATTTTAAACCTACAATTGTATCATTATTTCTGTTATCAATATATCTCTGGAATTAATAAGGCTTTCCAGTCTGGATGTTTGTTGAAGTATGTGATGTCATTGTTTAAGCTTCCTATTTTTATAAATAATTTATAAATAAAAAATAAAAAATTGAAACAACCAACAGCTCCAATATATCCTGAGTTTGAGATGTTTTCATGAAACATTGGCTTTACTACTTTTGGAGTAATGACGCATTTCGAAAACACACCTATGCAAATACCCTGTAAATTTTACCGCCGTAAAAATGAAACATTAAAGATGAAAAAAATGTGATATTGTTCTTACTTCTGCTCAAAATATAGATTGTGAGTACCTACAATCTATAGTTTAGAGGAGAAATAAGAAAAATAAGGTTTACCCCTGTAAACCCCAGTTTTACTATAAAAAGGGGGGATCAAAAACCTATGGGCATGTTTGTGTGATGGCTTTGAACATTGAAAATAGTGAATATGTCAATTAAGAAATGAATTTTATTTTTCTACAGATCATTAAAGTATGAACGCAGTAGGCCGCGTGCAAAATGAATCCCGAAGGGGTTCATGAAAACTTTTCTAGCAACCCGCTGTCGTTCATACTTTCATGAAAAACAGAAAAAAATAAGTTTATTTTTATATTTACATTCTTTGTCCCTCATCACTGGGCAAAGAAAAAGCTTAAAGGGCAAACTTTTAAAGTTGAAAAACATTAACACGCTGTTTTTTTAAAAAGAGCGAAACAGCGTTGACGTCAACAACGCGTATTAGACTGACGTCACTTGACGGCACTGAAAATCACGTGAATCGATGCGTCCATGGAAGTATGGACGACATTGTTTTCTATAGGTTTACATTTGCATTGGAAATGTAAATATTTACTCATGTCCGGTTTACAACTTGAAAACAGTGTGAGATGTTTTTATGCAACTTAACAGAAATGTAAAGCTTCATTAGACAACTTCCATCCCTAATATGGTGGGGTGTACTGAAGGTTTTGACCGTAAAATTCCACTCTTTACTCCATGAGACGTGAGTTTGTTGTATTATTGTGGTACTCGAAAAGTCAGTCATGCCCAACGGTATGATGCGGCTATCAGGTGCCTTTTATAAATGAGACTCCTTGTGAGAAACCTTCTCCTCGGGGCTTCTGACCCGGCATCACGTAAACAAGTCCATGAAATGAACATCACCCCCTAACCCCCATTTTATATAGAGAAAACTGGGGTTTAGGGGGTTTACATTATTTTGCTTATTTCTGCTCCAAGACATAGGTTGTGGATACTCGAAAAAGCCGCCTCAATGAGGCGCTTCTAACGAGCGCCCACAACCTGTGTTCGGACTATTAAGAAGAAAAATATCACATATTTTCATAGAAAAAAAGTAGCCATTTTGGAGATTTGAAAGAATGCCATCACGAAAACACGCCTATATAATTTTGACCCCTTGAACCCCACTTTTATAAAGTAAAACTGGCGTTTCGGGGCGAATACCTTATTTTTCTTATTTCTGCACTAAAATATAAATTGTGGTACTCGTAAGAACCGCCTCGATGAGGCGGTTCTAACGAGTGCCCACAATCTATATTTGGAGCAGAAATAAGAAAAATATCACAATTTTTCATCATAAAATATTCATTTTTTCTGGCAATAAAGGTGGCAATGTATTTGTATAGGCGTGTTTGCGTAATGACTATGTCACACGGGTGTGTTATCGTAATCGTAAGACACAGACCGGCCTTCTCAGGTACTCAGACAAGCTCACTGGTTGGGAGCGTACAGTACACTTAACCCGGATGTTCCGATCTGTATGGTGGACAGATCCTTGTCTTTTGTTATGACCTTGAAGGTGTATGTGCGTGGTCTGTCTTCTATATTTGTATATTTATTTTTTTGGACATAAATAACTTCGTAAGTGTGTTTTATTTCATTTGTTTTCCATACTGACCATCTTTGGGCACGGCAAGATGTCGTTTTCTATGCTTTTAATCTATTTTTCAGCTGCAAGTCACTAGTGTTTGTAAGAATCACACCTCACCTGTGACCAGAAAATCGACCAATTGAGAGCTTTAATCGGAAGAAAAATATCTTTTAAGACAGTTTTAAGATAGATTAATAATCTATAATGAGTTATACTAAAAATAAGTGCCTCTAGAATTCCATACGAAATCACAAGAAGAGCAAGACTGACCATCCCAAAATATTTCTGACTGTATGGTATGTCTCATATTTACTGTATAACTTGTCTTAAGATACTTGTTTTGACTGTATGGGATGTCGCTTTTAATGTGTGTAAGTTATTCAAAGATACATTGCAATATTTGTCTATGCAATAAGATGATAATGCTTAAACAATAGCAATTCTACGTGAAAATATTAATTACCTATAAATTCCCGAAATCTTGAAGAAATTGCATGTGCTGTGTGCTGCATGTCATTGAACCTTTAGAGCACTACAAACTAGAGGTCTTAACCACTCGGCCAAATGAGCCAGCCTTCGAGGACTGTCTTCAGGTGCGAAATATTTAACAAAATGAGTCGCATCGTCACGCGTCATCTTCATCCACAGGACGCATAGCAAATACTCTGATCAGACTGCAAAGAAATGCAATATGATTAGTTACGGACTATTTGTTCAAGACATATACATGTAAATTTATACAAAGAAATGAAGAGCTGTGGACCAGTCTGTGAAAAATAATTTCATTTTCATCCCCCGACCGAATAGATTCGGGGGATATAGCGATCGGCTTGGCGTCCGGTCGTCCGTATATGGATGATACTTGGCACAATGGTAAACAATGTTGAGACGGCGTGTCTTGCGCAAGAACCACAACCCTGGGTACCATGGTATTTTAATTATCCCCCTTCCAATAAAATAGAATGACTACCTTGTGATCTCTATAACTCAAATATCCTTCGAGATATATTGATGATACTTGACAAAATTGTAAACAATGTTGAGACGGCATGTCATGGGCAGTAACAACAACCCTTGGTGCCATGTTTTTTTTTAATTATCCCCACTTCTAAAAAAATAGAATGACTATCTTGTGATCGCCATAACGTCAATACCCTTCGAGATATATTGATTAAACTTTGTACAATTGTTCACAAGGTTGAAGCAACATGTCATGCGCAAGAACCAAAACTCTTCGTGCCATGCCATTTGAGTTATCTCCTCTTCCAAAAAATAGAATTGTTATCTTGTGATCGCCATAACTCAAATATCCTTAGTGATATATTGATGAAACTTGGCACAATTGTTCACAAGGTTGAAGCAGCATGTCAAGCGCAAGAACCACAACTCTTGGTGCCATGGCATTTGAATTATCTCTCTTCCAATAAAATAGAATAACTATCTTGTGATCGCCATATCTCCCATACTCTTGGAGACATGTTGATAGAACTTGGTACAGTTGTACATGAGGTTAAGCAGGCGTGTCATGTGCAAAAACCGCAGCTCTTGGTGCCATGGCATCTCAATTATCCCCATTCCAATAAAAATAGGATGACTATCTTTTGAGCTCCATATCTCCAATATTCTTCGAGACATGTTGATAGTACTTGGTACAGTTGTACATGAGGTTAAGCAGACGTGTCATATGCAAGAACCGCGACTCTTGGTGTACTGGTTTTTGAGTTACCTTCCCTGACAAAATAACATTGTGATGGCCATAACTCCAAAACCCTTTGAGGTATATTGATGATACTTGGCATGTTTGTTCACAAGGTTGAGACAGCATGTCATTCATAAGGCCCACAACTCTGGGTGTCATGGTTATTATTGTTATTATGCTATTTCAACTTGAGCATATCAAAACAAAAACTCATCTATGCGTCCAGCAAAGACTAATCTCAGTCTGAGCATCTGCCCAGTCTGAACAGTGTGAAACAAGTGAACAAGAGGCCCATGGGCCACTACGCTCACCAGAGGTATACAGGCATGGTGACCATCTTGGTCATGTGGCAACAAAAGGCCACCATGCAATCAGTAAAATCCACTGTCTTGCCTTTTTTCCATACAATTGTCTATGTGACCAAATTTGACCGTAACGCAAATACAAGTCAAGGTCAACCAAAGGTCATCATTTGAAGAAAATTGGTAGGGTCCGAGCCCCCGATTCTGCATACCAAGTTTCAAGGTCATCGGCCATTTGGTTCCTTTAAAGGTTTTTTACCATATATGGGCATGGCAGCCATATTGGTCATGTGACCCAGTCCTTATGAACAAATTTTCATTCCCCCTTCCCATAGAGGCTCCACATGTAATTTGGATTCAATCGACCCAGCAGTTTAAGTTGAGAAGAAGATAAAAATACTCAGTCTGAGCATTCCCGGACAAGGGTAAGTAAATGACCTTGACCTTCGGAACTAACAAAATTCCATTCAGCTGAGGGCAAATATCATTTCTGATGCCACTAGCTACCATGCAATCAGAAAAATCCACTATTTTGCCTTTTTTCAATACAAATGTCTAAGTGACCATATTTGACCTTGGCATAAAACAGGTCAAATTAAACCAAGGGTCATCATTAGAACAAATTTGGTAAGGACCGAGTCCCCGATGCTGCTTACCAAGTTTCAAGAACATCGGCCGTTCGGTTCTTGAGTAGAAGATTTTTAAAGGTTTTTACCATATATGAGCATGGCGGCCATATTGGTCATGTGACCCAGTCGGCACGAACAAACTTTCGTTCCCCCTTCCCACAGAGGCTCCACATGTAATTTGGATTCAATCGACCCAGCAGTTTAAGTTGAGAAGAAGATAAAAATACTCAATCTGAGCCTTCCCGGACAAAGGTCAGTAAATGACCTTGACCTTCGGAAGTGACAAAATTCCATTCAGCTGAGTGCAAATATCATTTCTGATGCCACTAGCTACCATGCAATCAGAAAAATCCACTGTTTTGCCTTTTTCCATACAAATGTCTAAGTGACCATATTTGACCTTGGCGTAAAACAGGTCAAGGTCAATCAAAGGTCATGATTTGAACAAACTTAGTAGGGCCCAAGTCCCCAATGCTGCATACCAAGTTTCAAGGTCATCGGCTATTTGGTTCCCGAGAAGAAGATTTTTAAAGGTTTTCACCATCTATGGGAATGGCGGCCATTTTGGTTATGTGACCCAGTCCTTACGAACAAACATTCGTTCCCCCTTCCCATTGAGGCTCCACTTGTAATTTGGTTTCAAACTACCCAGCAGTTTAAGTTGATAAGAAGATAACAATACTGAATCTGAGCCTTCCAGGACAAAGGTCAGTAAATGACCTTGACCTTTGGAATTGATAAACATCTATTCAACTGATTGCAAATATAATTTCTGATGCCACAGGCTACCATGCAATCAGAAAAATCCACTGTTTTGCCCTTTTTCCACATAAATGCCAAAGTGACCAAATTTGACCTTGATGTAAAACAGGTCAAGGTCAATCGAAGGTCATCATTTGAACAAACTTGGTAGAGCCAGAGTCCCCGATGCCGCATACCAGGTTTTAAGGTCATCGGCAATTTGGTCCTGAGAAGAAGATTTTTAAAGGTTTCTACCATATATGGGCATAGCGGCCATTTTGGTCATGAGACCCAGTCCTTACGAACAAACTTTCGTTCCCCCTTCCCATAGAGGCTCCACGTGTAATTTGATTTCAAACTACCCAGCAGTTTAAGTTGAGAAGAAGATAAAATTACTGAATCTGATCCTTCCAGGACAAAGGTCAGTAAATGACCTTGACCTTTGGAATTGATAAACTTCCATTCAGCTGATTACAAATATCATTTCTGATGCCACAGGTTACTATGCAATCAGAAAAATACTCTGTTTTGCCCTTTTTCCATACAAATGTCTTAGTGACCAAATTTGATCTTGACGTAAAACAGGCCAAGGTCAACCAAAGGTCATCATTTGAACAAACTTGGTAGGGCCCGAGTCCCCGATGCTGCCTACCAAGTTTCAAGGCCTGCCGCCGTTTGGTTCCTGAGAGGAAGATTTTTTAAGGTTTTTACCATATATGGACATAGCGGCCATCTTGGTCATGTGACCAAGATCCCATGAACAAACTTTCTTTCCCCCAACCCATAGAGAACCCATATGTAATTTGGTTTCAATTGGCCGAGCAGTTTCTGATGAGAAGTCATTTGAAAATGTTGACGCAGACGCGAACGCGGACGCGGACGTGGACGCGGACGACGGACGGCGGATCACTGCCTATACTATAAGCTCCCTCGGAGCCTTCGGCTCTGGTGAGCTAAAAAACTCGAATGGTAAACTACCCGCCAAGTGCACAGCGAAGAATCTTATCAGACTAGGTGGATGCGCAAGCTAATCTGAATCTTCGTCGGGCGCAGTCATTTTGTTATGTTTTGTTTTTCATCTGAGGCAGTTTGAAGAACCCGAAGAAAGTGTGTATATGCCAAGTTTCCACATTTCAGAAACAAAATAGCTTACGTATTAAAATGTTATCCTACGAATAAGTCGAAATCGCTCTATAGTATTATCAGGACACACAATATACATTGTACTTGGAGCCAACTTGCACATGACTTGAGCAGCATAACAGCTATGGAGTTCAGCAGAAAACTACTTCCAGGCAGAAACAACGACTTTTCATTGCACATTTTTGTTGATGCAGGTATCAGAGCATACGGAGCTACAGCATACATCTGTAACGATGACAATACAAGACTTGTTATGGCAAAGAACCGCGTAGCACCGTTGAAGTCTTTGACTCTTCCACAGCTAGAGCTTATGGCAGCTCTTACTGTCAGACAGCCAGATTGTCCTGCATTGGCTTTCAATGTCAAAACCTTTGAAACGTTTTGTTGTCCGACGCGTCACAGAGATTCGCGAGATAACAGATCCATATGAGTGGAAATACTGCCAAACACACGACAATCCTGCAGAGCTTTTGACACGAGGAATAACCGCCGACCAACTGAAAAGCAACGACCTGTGGGAGCTCGGACCAGCATGGATCTGTGAACGTAACCTTTGGCCAGTGTGGAGTTGTGAAAACCTCACCGTTCAGTCTGTACTTGAGAACGGCGCTGCAGTGGCCGCCCGTTTGCAGGGTGGCGCGGCGGCGGCGGCGGCGGCGTGCGAAAACAGTGGTTAGGCCGAGCCGAACATGCTGAACGTCGTAAGCGTGGATAGGTGCAGTTGCTACAGGACCCTACTACGGGTGACAGCCTACGTCTTGAGATTTATTTCTAACTGCCGAGTCCAGAAACAAGCTCGCAAAACGGAAACCTTGTCTGCACACGATATCAAGGAAGCAGAGGGAAAACTGTTGCACGGTTGTCAGTTAGCCGCTTTTCAAGGCGAACTTGCAAGTTTTAAGTCCATGACGTCACGACTACCACTTGTAAAGCAGCTACGACTATTTCTAGATGATTCGGGTTGCATTCGCTGTGGTAGGGGAATCCATAATGCCCAAGTTGAAGACGTACCCAAATTTCCCTACCTGTTACCAAAGAAACATCAATTGACCAGACTGATTGTTAGCGACGCACATGAGCACCACAAGCATTCTGGCTCAAATGCAACAGTAGCGCACATTCGTCAGAAGTTCTGGATACCTGCTATTAGACAGATCGTCAACTCCGTTGTCCGCGCATGAGTCAGATGTCGACGAGTCAATGGGAAACCATAAAGAGCACCTGACCCACCGCCACTTCCAAAGATTAGAGTAGAAGTATCGCCACCGTTTAGTGTAACTGGTATTGACTTAACCGGCGCTTTGAGCATATATCAACCCAACGGTAACGAAAGCAAAACGTACATATGCTCATTTACGTGTGCCACTACCAGAGCTGTACACTTAGAAGTTGTCACCAGCATGTCGACAGACTCCTTCCTTCAAGCCTTTCGAAGATTTGTCGGCCGGAAGTCGTTACGGAAACTTATTATGTCGGACAATACAATAACTTTCCTGTCCACCTCTACCTACAAGAAAACGACTTTCGCCAACATGGGATTAGAATGGCAGTTCATTCAAAAGCGGGCCCCATGGTATAGAGGACGATGGAAAAGACTTTTCGGGCTCACTAAAACAACACTCAAGAAGATCGTTGGACGAGCGTATCTGAGCCTGGAGACACTTCAAACGGTTGTAACAGAGATAGAGACAATAATGAATGATCGTCCATTGACCAAGGTCTCTAACAAGCTGGATGATCCGGAGCCGCTGACCACAGCACACCTTCTGTATGGCCGCCAAATAACGACCTTGCCATACAGTGATGACACCTTGAGGCCGGGAACCAACGACGTGCGCAGTGGGCACGAAGTTTTAACCAAACGAGGGAGGAAACTGCCCCACACGATTGGTAAGTTCTGGAAGAAAATGGAGCGCCGAGTATCTGATTGTGTTATGCATAAGAATTTATTTTTCTGATTCCCACTTTCACCCCACTCGGTGACCTAAAATACCTTGTTTATTCTTCTTAAAGAACTTTCTGGAAAGAAATGAGTCACAGATTAATTTTATTTGAAAACAACTTGTTTACAAGGAAAAGTTCTTTAGAAACTTCCAGACAGTTCAGGTTTGCATTATTTTTAGAAAATTACCTAATCTTTTTGTAATTTATTTCTTTATTAAGGCTTCCAATCAGAAATCACAATACATGCATTTCATACAGATACTAAACAAAATGTATACATGGATACAACAAGTATAAGTTACAATGTCAGAATCATGTAGTGAAAAATAGTCCTGATCCATGTATTTTTCCCTTAAAATCTAAGCCGTTTTTTTTTAAAAAAAAACCGGCAATGAACAATGCTTTTACTTTTCAGATATCAATCACCGACCGTAGGCATACTGCAAATGAGAAATGACATAGTAGCATCTACGGTAATTTCGGACTGGCAGGCTTAATAGTAGAAAAAAAAAGATAAGGAGAAAGCGGGATAGAGATAACAAAGCACACACCACACACACGCACACGCACACACACACACACACACACACACACACACACACAGAGCAAGCATGCATCCATGATAGAAGATAGATGTTACGATGAATAACAAAAATGTAAAAAAAAAAAAAAAAAATGATATTTGTTTTTCTTTTTGTTAAATTAACTTTTTGGTTGTCAGTGGTCATTTCTATTTATTTTTGGTTTCAGATTTTGCTGGATTAAAAAAAAAATAAAAGAAAAAGAAACTAATAGAAAAAAAAGGATATTGTTTACACACGAAGCAATCGCCATTTTCTGTTATGAATTTCCAGCTTGTCATTTGAAAAAGCAATATGTTTTTCAAACTCCTTTGTTTTTTCCATAAATAGGAAAAAATCGTTGATATTTGGTACTCTTTGTTTATATTTTGCTGAAAAAATATAATATTTTGCAAGCAAGATGACGAAATTGAAGATTGAGTTTTTTAACTTTCCTTTAAAGTCAATACCAAAACTTATATTAAAATAATTTAACTGAAAACTTATATTGTTCGACGTTAGAATGTTTTGAATGTTAGACCAAAATTTTTGAACAAACCAACATTCCCAGAAGAGGTGAGCATTGCTTTCCTCGTACATTGAGCAGAAATCACACAGCACGGAAGACGAAAGTTTGCATTTGAAAAGATATTTGTTGTTGGGAATTATTCTCATAAGATATTTATACTGAAAAGTTCTCAATTTAACATCAATGGTACTACTAAAACTCATTTGATATATCTGAGACCAATTTAAGTCTTTTTCTGGAAAGTCTATGGCCCATTTTTCTTCAGCTTTTATGCGTGGTGTACTTTCAGCCTTAAACTGCAGGGTGTATAAGAATTTATTAATTGACGATTTTTGGGTCATGATTTGAAGCGCTTTAGTTCTAGTGCTATTATTATTATTATAATCTTCTAAATTCAATATATTTTTCCATTCTTGTTTTATACTAGCAACTAAATGATGGTATTTAAGAAAATCAGTATTTGTTATATTATACATGTTTTGTACCTGTTCAAATGTATAAAAACTTCTTGCTCTAAAGTCGTAAATATGTTCTATTAATTTTATTCCCTTATCATACCAACTCCTGTAAAATTGTACTTTGTTTCCGATTTTAATATGAGAATTATTCCATATGATTTCTTTAGAGATATTATTAGTTTCTTTCGTGTAATTTATTTTACACCATGATGTGAGAACATCTAAAAGGAATGGGTTTCCGCGTGAAATTTGGTCACTATCTTGAGCATTAAGATTGCTTTCTAAAATTAATTTTCCACCAAAGGCATTCATTTTTTCCAAATAGTATTCTTTCCATATACCTTTATTTTCTTCATCAAAAATACGTCTCATCCACCCCGCTTTCAGAGATTCAATAAAATAATCCAAATTTAAAAGCCTAAGTCCACCATTTTTATAATCTTGAAATAAGACCGAACGTTTTATTTTATCCGGTTTCGAATCCCATATAAATTTAAATATTTCCGATTTAATAGCATTTATGATTTCTATCGGCGGTTTAGTAAGAACAGTTAAAGGATATATAAGTTTTGGCATTGCAAATGTTTTTACTACTGTCACTTTTCCCATCAATGTTAATTTTCTGTGATTCCAGCGTTTTAAGCAATTAACGAAATCATTTAGTTTTGGTATCAAGTTATTTTCTAGAAGTCTTGATTTTTCATTTGAAAATACAATTCCTAAAGTTTTTGCAGACTCTGAGGACCATACGAATTTCTTGTCTTTTAGATGTTGAATATTTGAATACCGTAATGAACCTATTCGCAGGATGACCGTCTTATTTATATTTAGCCTCAATCCCGAAACTTGTTTAAACTCTTCTAAGATGTTCACTAGTCTCTGAAATGATTTTAAAGATCCGTCTAATGCAAATGTCGCATCATCGGCAAACAGTGAACTTCTAAATTCTTTATCATTAACCCTTATTCCTGTAATTTCGGGGTCCTTTAATACTGTCGCTGATAAAATTTCAATACATAAAATAAAAAGATACGGTGATAGAGGACACCCCTGTCTTACACCCCTATTTACATTAAAAAAATCCGACATATGCCCCGCATTCAACACACAACTATTTGCTTGGTGGTAAAAACATTTGACCCAATTTATAATGTCTGGGCCAAAATTGAAACACTCTAAACAATTAATGATAAATGTATGGCTTACACTGTCAAAAGCTTTTTCAAAATCTGCAAAAAATAATAACCCGGGGACGTTTTCATTTTCCAATTTCTCAATGGTTTCCTGGATAAGTCTTATATTCTCACCAATATATCTTCCTTTTATAAATCCTGTTTGTGAACTATCAATAATTTTCGATAAAAATTTCTTTATTCTGTTTGCAATGGCTTTTGTTGCGATTTTATAGTCTGTATTAAGCAATGTTAATGGACGCCAATTGTTTAAACTGTGAAGGTCTTTATCTTTTTTCGGTAATAAAGATATAATTCCCTGTTTTTGTAAGGCCGTTAAACTACCATGATCGAAAGAATGATTTAAAGAATTGACATAATATAGCTTAATATCGTTCCAAAACAATTTATAAAACTCTGTTGTTAGACCGTCAGAACCGGGACTCTTATTATTTTTCATTTCCTTAAGTGCACATAAGCATTCATATTCTGTTAGATGACCTTCAATGCTTAAATTTTCTTCAACATTCAATTTACTTGTTATGTTATCCTTTAATTTATTAAATTTGTTTATATCAATGTCTTCTTCTGAGTACATTTTCTCATAGTATACCCTTAATTCTGCCATTATTTCTGAATGATCAGTTAATGTATGTCCGTTCTTGTTTAATTGATGTACTGTTTTAGCGAGCGACCTCTTTTTCTCTAAATTTGCAAAATACTTCGTATTTTTTTCACCCCCCTCAATGTACTCTGCTTTTGATCTAATGATATAGCCTTTAATTTCCGATTCATATAAAGTTTCTAATTCATGTTCTTTTTCTTTTAATCTAGCTAATTCTTCTTCATTATCAATATCATTTGTTAAATCATTTCTTAAATCATTTATACTTTCTACTAATTGTTTTTCCTTTTTATTCTTTTCTTTCTTTTGGTAAGCAGCATATTTTATTGATTCATTTCGAATTGTTCCCTTAATAATTTCCCACAAGGTGTTTGGGTTTGCTTGTACGTTTAGTTCTACTGTATCATTTATGGCTTTACGTATTACTTCCTGATACTCTGGTTGGAGAATAAAGCTATTATTCAATTTAAAGTATCCCTTTCCACGTTCAAAAGGATTAAATTGTATGTCAAACTGTACTAATGAATGGTCTGACATAAATCCTGGTAGAATTTTACAATTGCCTATTTGGTTGAGAAAGGTACATGATACTAGAAAGTAGTCAAGCCTCGAAAAAATGATAGGGTTACTAGACGAATGCCATGTATATTTTCTCGAGTTAGGATTTTTAGTTCGCCATATGTCCGCGAGCTCAAAACTGTCAGTAATTGAAAGTATCTTTTCACGACATTTTTTATGTGTTCCCACGGTCCCCCCAAATTTATCCATAAGAGGGTCTAAAACAGTATTGAAATCTCCACCAATTATAAACTCTTCATCTTCATTCTGGCCTAGAAACTCAAACAAAGTATCGAAAAAACTTGGGTCATCATTGTTTGGGCCATACAAATTTATAAATACTATATCATGGTCGTTTACATTAAGTTTTAGTGTCTGGATTTTACCCGGGATTATTTCTTTGTGGTAAACCATAGTAAACTGTAGGGATTTATCCAACAAGATGCCAATACCACCGCTAGAACTACTTCTTCCACTAAAATGAATGTCATATTTGCTACATTCTTTTGTCCACTGATTTTCGACTTCTGGTTTCGAATGTGTTTCTTGCAAGAAACAGACGTTAATTTGTTTCTTCTCCAAAAACTTGAAAATTTGTGTTCTTTTATTTTTTTGACCTAGACCTCTGACGTTATAGGAACAAACTGATAGATTCATGATCAGAGTTATTTATCGACATATCATGGATACTTGCCAATAGAGAAAGGAATAGAAAGAGAAAGAGATAACATGTACTCTGCTGGGTATTACCTTTAACTCGTATCATCACCTTACTTAGTGACTGGAGTATAAAACTCTTCAAACAGCCATCACGAAAAAACATGCTCATACCACTATATTCCCACAGACCCCGACTTAGCAGGGCAAAAAAAAAAAAAAAAACAACAAAAAAAAGGAGTCTATAGGGTCTCACACTTCCTTTTCCATTTTCGTAAAAAAACCCTCAAAGATGGAGTGCCCGCCATAACCGCCATGCTAACATGGCGATTTCAGCGAACTCTCCAAATCCATATTTCGAGAGCAGAAACATGAACAAAAGGATAGAAGGAGAAAAAAAAGCTTCATCAGAATTGTTTTTCTCTCCTTGCTATCCCCTTTTTGGTGCCAACAATTTAAAGTTTACAATGCACCCGGATAGGCGCGCTTTCGTCATAACAAAAGACATTTGTATCAGGTTATATATGTACATATAATACAGCAAATGAAAGAGAAAACACAATGCTTCTATGACCGGAACATGCCAGTGGCCATTAAACCTGTAAGATACATGTTAGCGCGAGTCACCGAGTGTCCCATCGCGTCGCAATCTAAAAGACTATAACAATTTTAACAAAAAAAAAAAAAAAAAAAATGTGTGAGTGGCGTATAGTCACTATAGTCATTTCATTAAGGTATCTACAACGAGTAAACACAACAAGCGCCTAAGTCTTATCCTGGAACCAGGGACCACGCCAGGGAACTCGGGGACTCCCGCATTATGAAAAAAACATTCCTATGCAAATACTTCGTCAATTTTTCGGCCAAAGAAAAAAAAAAAAAAAAAAACAATAACAAATTTTAAGATGAAAAATTGTGATATTCCTCCCATTCCCGCCCGAGAACACAGACTGCGGGGACCCGATAGATCCGTCTCTATGAGGCGGTTCTATCGGGTACCCACAATCCCCGCTTCCGGGCAGAAATAAGAAAAATAATGTACATCCCCTTAAACCCCAGTTTTAATATATAAAAGTTGGGTTCGAGGGGGTTCAAATTATATAGATATGCTTTTGCAATGCACATGAAACTGACTCAGTCACGCTGTTCAAGTCATTGAAGTCTACTGCAAATAAAAATCAAAAATGAGTTCCTTTAAGAGCAATGAAAACATTCATAAGAAAGAAGATGGGTCATACCACGTAGTTTCGGCTAAGAAAGCCTCATCAGTGACCCTGTAATGATACGGCAACGAAAGCCAGAGGAAACGTACTGCAATTTTGCGAATTTCTCATTTGAACATTTATTTATCCGCTTACCATATACTTAGATGTTCGTCATATTATCCGAACCACGTAACATAACCGCCTGTGTGTTCTAATATACATTTTATACAAACTAATACAAGACTTGTCAGTGGCAGGATTTTCGCCGCCAAAATCAATCGATCAACACAGGTCTTCAAAAACGTAAACAGTGGTGTGTAATGAACACCTCACCCTACATCCCCCACCTTATACTGCAATATATTTTGAGGGGGGTGGGGTGGGGTGGGGCTGGACAACCTCTTTATTCCTACCCAAAGACTTGGGTCAATGGCACCCGTTAAAACTACCTCAAAGAGGCAGTTGTAACGAGAATTGTCGACCCCCTGATGAGCTAAACATAGATTTTCATCTAAAAAATAAGAGATTTGGATTTTAAGATAAATACTACCTCAAGGATACGGCGGCATGCAAAAAAAAAAAAAAAAAAAAAAAAAAAAATATAAGATTTTTTGGGTCACGCAGTGTCATCCGAACCTACGGAACCCCGGAAGGGACACGATTTCTTATTTTTTTATGTTGTGCGAACAAGACAAATATCCTGAGCGGACAAGACACCATCCCGCCCGGACAACATATTATCCCCTGCGGACAAGACATCACCCCGCGCGGACAAGATACGATCTCGCCCGCACAACATAACACCCCGCGCGCACAAGACACCATCCCGCCCGCACAACATATCATCCCGCCCGCACAACATAGATCTTGGGAAGTTGTGCGGGCAAGACACTACCCTGCACGGACAAGACACCATCTCGCGCGGACAAGACAACATCCCGCGCGGACAAGACAATATCCCGCGCGCACAAGATCCATGCTGCGCAGACAAGACATCACCTCGCGCGGACAAGACAACACCCGGTCCGCACAACCTAATTACCCGTGCGGACAAGACAACATCCCGCCCGCACAAGATATCATGTCGTCCGCACAAGATAATATCCCGCGCGGACAAGATATCACGTTGCTCGGACAAGACACCATCCCGCCCGCACAAGACAACATCCCGCACGCACAAGACAACATGCTGCCCGCACAAGACAACATCCCGCCCGCACAAGACATCATCTCGTGCGCACAACCTATAAAATAATAATAAAAAAACAAACAAAACATGTCCCTTCCCGGGCTCCGCACGTACCTGATTCTAATTCCGAAAAAATTAAAACCTATGTTACTTGACTGCACTCTTAGGTCGACCGCCTCAAAACCTGAAAAAAGGGAGACACTCTAGAACGAATAGTTCTCCATGTCTTTTGTTTGAAGCTAACAGTGTGGACCCCGATCAGACGCCGCGAAAAGTGGTGTCTGACCGGCGTCCACATCGTCTTCTAAATCCCAGCATACGAGCATAGCTGATGCTTCATTGATTTTCTTATTATTTTTTTTTTTTTATTTATTCTTTTAAAACTTCACCGCCACTTTTACTAAAAATAACATCGACAACACATAAATTGTTTGTGTTGAAAAAAAAATACGAATGGTCCCAGTCATATATGCTGCTAACAGTGTGGGTCCCCGTCAGACATCACTTTCTGTAGCGTTTGATCGGGGTCCAGACTGTCGTCTGAATCTTAGCACATGGACCCGCTTTACTGATAATTTCTCGTTTTCATTACATTTACAACAGCTATATAAGTCTACAAGTATCAGTGATAATCATGTGGACTTAGGAATGCAAAGCTACATTGCCATAATGAAGCAGAAAAAACTTACGGGGATCTCTTCTGTTATTAAATAAAGGGCAAAACATCACGAGAACACGCCTATACAAATACATTATAAATGATGTGTCCAAAAAAATAAAAAAAGAAAATGAAGTTTTGAAGATGAGAAATAATTCCCCCTATCTCCGTCCAAGACGCAGACCGCGGGTACGGACCAGAACCACTTCATCGAGACGATTCTGGTGAGGCGGTTCGAATACGCAAACCACAACTCACACTCCAGAACAGAACAGAACAGAACAGAACAGAGCAGATACAAGAAAAATAAGGTTAACACGCGTAACCCCCAGTGTCACCAAATAACAGCGAGATTCACGGAGGTCAGGATTATATAAGCGTGCTCACGTAATGAATTACCGTATACTCCGGACAAAAAACAAATTCGAACAATACAAGCATATGACTACAAGCCGGGGCATAGCAACAATCTAAATCCCCCCCCTAACATCAGATACTTGGATATTTATGTTAATTAATGTATAGATTGTTTATTTTCTTTTGAAAAGGTATGTTCTGTGCATCCATTTGGATCGTCCCCGTGAGACAATGCAAATGAGTACACTCAAATATACACTATCATGGTGCATGGCCTGGGCCGTAGACCCTGTGTAATTCACACCGGAAAAAAATTTCAGGCCCTGATATGAAGGTATTAGAATAAATGAAACCCGACCGTATGTATATATGCTCTATTACATAATAATAATAATAATAATAATAATAATAAAAATAATAATAATAATAACAATGATAATAAAATACTCAACTCAATTACAGTGGCGCTGCCCAGACGCGCTAAAGCAAAAATAATGTTACCATTACAACCCATGCCCCCCACACACACTACCAACCACCCCTCTCCTGCCGAAATAAAATACAGGAGAGACAGTGGGAAAGGGACGAGTTGAAGCACATTTTTTTTTCGTTCTCTCTTCCGTTCCATTGTCACCACTCTTACCGAAACCGAAATGTAAGAATCGTGAAAGGAAGGCGGAAGAGAGAAATACAATGAAAGACATGTTCGCATAGGGTTATTGTGATAATACACACGTGTGCGCGTATACACTGTGCACCCCCGAACAGGCCAATAGATTCCAAATTTTCTTATTTCATATAAGTTTCAAATGAAAATTGCGTTATATAGAAGATGGAAGATCTAATTCAATATATAATGGGTTAATGTCAATAAAAACATATAACGAAAGCACGCCCATCTCAAGTACAATGGAAATCGTTTGGTCTAAAACTGAGCAATTTCAATTAAGATTTTCTTTTCTTATTTTTCTTATTTTTGCACTAAAGACAGATCGTGGGTACCCGTCAGAACCGCTTCCATGAGGCGCTTCTACCTGGTTCCCACGACCTATGCCCCCGGTCAGTCCCGTTCAAAAAGGGAGGTTCAAGGGGGTGGGGGATCAAAATTATACTGGTATGATTTCGCGATGCATATAAAACCCCTATATACACATGAACCGCAAGGAAATATAGCTGTTATGTACAAATACTGGAAAAACATCGGCATCAGTGCCATAACATCACGATAACACACCTATTCAAGTACGTTGTCATTTGTTTTTTGTACAAGAATGGAAAAAAATGAAGATTAAAAATTGGGATACCCTTCCAATCCCCGCCCGCCACACAGACTGCGGGGACCATCTAGAACCGCATCTACGAGCCGGTTCTATCGAGTACCCACAATCCATGCCCTCGAGCCGAATTAGGAAAAACATCGTTTACCCCTGTAAACCCCAGTTCCACTTTATAAAAGTGGGGTTCGAAGGGGGTCAATATTACATAGGAATGTTCTCGAGATGAAAGGCACCCTTTTTGCCGATACATATGTACAAATTATTGAAAAAAAAAAAAAAAAACCTCAGCAAGTTCTCTTTCGTGACCAATACTTATTATTATACGGTAAAAGATGTGTATTCATATTCGTGCATGAGTGGTTTAAAAACACATTGTATACCTCACGAAAGACATTAAGCTCTCTCATGTCACGAGAGAAAGAGAGAGAGTGAAGATCGATACCTTGTCAACTTTGGAAGCCATGACTTTTGTTTGTTTTTTTTGTTTAAATATCTCCTTATCTAAATAATCAAAGTATTGACACCCTTTTCAGTCGACCATACAGCTTGAATATAATGTGTGAGTTATTCAAATCCACCGACCTAATGACAAGCAATGTGGGTCCCGATCAGGTGGATTCTTCTTCAGTAGCCGTCTGATCTGGATCCACATTGATTGCACGTATATAATTTGACATGTCCAGCAAGATGGGCAGAATGTTGACTCTACCCTACGTAAGTGTGGTCTAAGGGAACCAAAATAATACATAAGCGCACTTTCGTGATGCGGAGTCCTATGGCCCACAGAACTTTGGGCCTAGCAGTATTATTGCTTTTTTAACATTTGATGCACAATCGATCGCAATACCGTTATTTCGCTTAATTATTTTTGCATATAGGGCTTTTAACCTTTATCCTGCTGTTGTCGACAAGCCCTATCTTTGCAAACAGTGTAGATCCAGATCAGTTGGCTCCTAAAGAAGCCATCTGATCAGGATCTACATTGTTTGACATTCAGCTTATGAATATGCATAAACAAATCGCACCAAGTAATCTGATTGGTTCAGAGTCAGAAACGGATGTAGCTTAATTGAATATTCAGCAGGCTAAAGGTTAATACCTCAGTTTAATATTAACCTTCATTATTTTTTTTTTCTTTTTCTTCATTTATCATTTCAATGGAGAATATCTAGCCACTGAGCGTAGTCTGCGTATTCAAGCTTTTTAATTGCACTACTGCCTTTCCATTTAACATATATTGTTCCATCTATAGACCAAGATGAATCTACTTCATCATTCCCTTTCGTGGCCATAAGAACTGAGTAGTTCATATTTGTCAGATCTTCTTGTATGTATATATTACTGCCTTTAAGTTTCTCTTTTCTGCCTTTTAAGCATTTTATCTTTGACATCCTAGAGACAAACTTAACTATTATACATCTTCCTGACTTCTTATCTTTATTCTTTCTGCCTATCCTATGAGCGATGTCTATATCATTGGTCTGTAGATTTATCCCCATTTTCTTATTTAATTCTCTGATTACAACTTCAGTTGTAGTTTCAGCATCTTCTTTCTCTCTTTCTTCTGGTATGCCCCACACTCTGATATTATTACGGCGACTGTATTGTTCGAGATCATTTGCCCGGCCATAGAAAACCCTATCAGTGTCTTCTATCGCTGTTTGTAGTTTGACGTTTTCTTCCTTCACATTTCTTATCTCCGTTGCTTTTGCCTTTAACTCATCTTCGAGAGTCTTTACTTTAGAGCTTAATGCACTGTTCTCTTGATTTAATTTATCCTTTTGCACTTTAATATCATGCAAATCCCCTTCTAATACTTCTATCTGATGGCCTACTGATTTCATGACTTGTTCCTTTAATTGGTGAGTAATTTGATCTAATTTAGCGTCAAACAGATTAGAGAATATCAATTCTATTTCTTTCTTACTGACAAGATTTTCACTTATGTCTCTCAGCTGCAACTGCACTGTTTCTTGGAAAGTTAAATCCTCCCATTCTTTGTCAGATTCTTTTTCACATGTAGCCTTTTTGATTTTCTTTCTCTGCTGCTGCACTTTACCCTTAGATTTACTTTTTGATGTTTTAGAATTTGTCTTGGAACTTTCTTCACCTTCATCTATACCTTTATCTTTACTGGCCATAGATGTTTTAATCTCAATGTTTTTGCCGCTCTCACTATCATTTAAAATGCTCGCATCAGCATCACTGACACTTGTCTCGCTGCGTACCCTTTTCTTACTTATGTCTTCATTTGCAGTTTCCATGTCCGCTTCCTTTTTCCACTGACCAGGAGTCACAAAGAATCACAGAGAATGTCACAGGGAATGTCTGAATGTCAGAGAGTGTTATAATCCAGTCACGTCAACCATCAATCCTACATGCCGCCTTTCATTTTTTGAGCAGTATACTTCTCAGTATTTTGAGCGTGACCCAGGTACACCTTTACTTTAGCCATATATCCACGAAAACTAATGACCATTGATGATAAACGTCAATAACAAAAGAAACCAAGCAGTTATATAATTTATAAAAGGTGCACTCACGACGTTTCCTCAATCCTTTTAACTATCCTTGATTTTAATATCGTTATAACAATACGCTTCACTAAAATACTTGATTAATTTTAGCGCGACATGAACACTTCCATCTACCCAGCACCAGCCTTAATCTTATGCCACAGCCCTCTAGAACGTTCTAGAGAATTCTTAGGGTCTATAAAAGAGCTTGATTTTTCTCTTTGAGTCAGACTTTTGAGTTTGAAATTTGTGTTTTTCTAAATACTGTGTTGGACTGTTAAAAGATATTATATTTCATTTCGGACTGTGAATTCTGTGGGATCAAGGAAAGTAGATTAATTCAAGGACATTTCATAACAGAGCTAAGTACATTTAATTTTCTTACTTCTACAGGTTAAAGATACTTTGTAAATAATTTTTGTTAAATTTTTCCAAAAGGCTTGTTTGCTGTTTCTTTCTGCTACGCCTTGCTCGTAACAGAAATATCTTGAGCATTTTAGGACCGTCATTTCATTTGTAAGCAGGTAATTGTCATTTCTTATCAAATATAGATTTGGCAGTTGCTTCAAAAGATTGGTTTTCCCCAGGCATATTGGGGATTGTCATTTTATGTGAAACAGTACTTGTCATTTCAGGTGAAATATTACTTGTCATTTCATGTGAAATTCTCGATGGGCTTGTCATTTCAAAAAAGACTTTGTCAAATTAACCTCAATCTGTATTACCATAATTACTTCATAGAACAAACAAAAAGCAAACATGTTGTTTGATTTGAGAAGCTTTTTGGCTCAGCCTACCCAGGAGTTGTTTAATCTGGCCAAAAGGACAGATTTACTAGATATTGCTTCCCATTTTTGGGTCACTGCTGTCAAAACAAGCATGAAAAAACATGAAGTTAAAAATATTTTGGTACAGTTTTTTGTTGATGATGAACTTTTCTATCCATCTGCTTTGTCTCTCATTATGGTTTGACATACTGAATTACAAATGAGACGAATTGAAACAGGAAGACAAATTGAATTAGAAAAATTAAGATTAAAGATATAGGAAGGCTTACAGAAAGAAAGAAAATGAAAAGGAAGAAAAAGAAAGAGAAATGCAGAGACAAATGCAGATGGAAAGATTAGAAATTGAAGAAAGAGAGAGGGAAAAACAAAGAGAAATGGAAGAACGAATTCGAAAAGAAAAATTAGAACAGGAAGAAAAACAAAGAGAAATGGAGGACTGAATCGAGTTAGAAAAGGAAAAAATGAGATATAGTATTGAAGAAAAAGAAAGGGAAAGGCAATTTCAATTAAGGCTGAAGGAATTGGAACTCCAGGGTCAAGAGAGGGTGAAACATACCCCTGTTTTTGACTCTTGTAGTTACTTTGATGCCACAAAGCACATCAGATTAGTTCCGCCATTTCAGGAAAAAGAGGTAGATAAGTATTGTTTGATCTTCAAAAAAGTTGCAGAAAATTTAAAATGGCCAAAAAAGCATTGGACCTTTCTTTTGCAAAGCGTTGTTGTCGGAAAGGCTCGTGACATTTACACTCAGCTAACTGTCGAGCAAAGCTCAGACTATGATTTGGTTAAGGAGCTTATTATTAAGGCATATGAGTTGGTCTCTAAAGCTTACATGTAAAAATTTTGGAATTGCAAAAAAGAAATTTCCCAGACCCATATAGAATTTGCTCGAACCAAAGTACAGCTATTTGATAGATGTTGTTCTTCTAAAAACGTTGGCTCTAATCATGAAAAACTGAGACAGCTTGTCCTTGTTGAAGAGTTCAAATGGTGCAAAAATTCAGACATTAAGTCTTTTCTCGGTGAGAGACAGGTTGAAACTTTGGAAGAAGCTTCTCGTTTGGCAGATGATTATGCTTTGACTCATAAAATAGAAGTGGGGGCAATTATCAGGAATCGATACAGTCAACCCCCAGCTCCCATCAGAGACACCAAAGGGAAAAACACACAAACATGACACAACAGACCCTAATGGAACCACCAACAGCGGAAAGCCAAATGGACAGTTACTTTCCCACAAAATGGCCAATAGGCTATCAAAAATAAAATAACACAAGCGACACAACACCCAAAGACAAACCATAACAAAAATAAACCGCGACAGAAGAAGTCTCATTTGTGAACAGGCCTTATCCTAGAAAACCTTATAATCCATAGACAGGTCCCAGATTCTATCCTAGTAATCCATCTGGCAGTTATAGCCATACATCTAGTACTATGCCCACACTTTCTGGTGAAAATAAAAGCCAGAATCCTTCCAAACCTTCGGGTGAAAATAGAAGCCAGAATTTGTCCAAACCTTCTGGTTAAAACAAAGACCAGAATCCCTTATCTCAATCTCCAAGTAGTTTGTAATTATTGCAAAAATACAGGTCATTTGATCTCTAAATGTTTAAAATTAAAGCGAAGAAAAGAAAGAGAAAGACAAGAGGAACTTAAGCCTACAGGTTTGACTTCTATAAGGCCAAAAACCACAGTCTTGTGTAAGGGAGTAACCTTTTAATGATATCAAATTATCTGAGACTGATTCAGTTATGGAGATTTATGAACCATTCTTATCAGATGGTTTTGTATCAATAAACGGTGCAGTTATGTCCATCCTAGCAGATACTCTGTCTTTTTCTGAGAAGACTTCTTTGGACCAAAGTGTCCTTATTCAGGGTGTGGAATGTAAATTTGTTAATGTTCCGCATCATAACGTTTATTTGTCATCAGACTTGGTATCCGGTTCAGTGGCTGTTGGTATTAGACCTTCTTTACCTTTTAAAGGTGTTCATTTATTCCTAGGCAATGACTTAGCTGGAGTGAGTGAGTGTTCGAGTTTTACGTCCCACCAACAGCTAAGGTCATACGGAGACGGGACCTCGATTTAAAGACTCATCCGAAAGTCTGGAGAAGCCCGGGATCGATCCTGCGACCCCTGGTTTACAAGGCGAGTAGCGTAACCACTACACCACGGAGGCTTCTATGACTTAGCTGGAGATAAGGTTGTGGTAAACCCACTTTTGACTTCTTATCATTGCATAGACCAACCGCCTGATCCCATTGAGCAGGAAATTCCTGATATTTATCCCTTTTGTGCCGTGACAAGGGCTATGGCACGTCAGGCCAAGCAAACTGATGGGGAAACAGGATTTTGATTTTACTGACATCTTTTTGGGTCAGTCTTTTAACGATGAGATAACAATGTCTCTGTCTTCAAGCCTGCCTGATAAGCAGACAGATTTTCACGAGAATAACTCATCTTTCATTCTAGGCCATGACAAAATGTTCGGGACTCATTTAGCTATAGAACAGCACACGGATCCTGAAATTTCGCCTTTGTTTGATAGGGCTTAAGATGAACAGGACGAATCTCAGGTCCCAGTCTGTTATTATGTCAAAAATGGCATTCTTATGAGAAAATGGCGTCCGCCAGACGTCTCAGCAGAAAACGAGTGGACTGTCAACCACCAGATAGTGGTTCCACGGTTTTACCGTCCCGAAATATTAAACTTGGCACATGAAACTCCCATGTCAGGACAGTTAGGTGTAAATGAAACCTTTCACAAAATTCTTAATCATTTTTACTGGCTTGGGTTAAAATCAGATGTTTCTCAGCATTGTAGGTCCTGTCATACATGCCGAATGGTAGGAAACCTAAGGCTCATTTGCAGCCTATATCTGCTTTTGATGAACTTTCAGTCGAATAATTATAGACTGTATGGGTCCCTTGCCCAGAACTAAGACTGGATGTGAATATCTTTTGACTATTATGTGTGCTTCCACACGTTTTCCTGAAGCCATTCCACTAAGAAATATCAAAACTAAGACAATCGTCAAGGCGTAAGTGAAGTTTTTCACCTTTGTTGGTCTTCCCAAATCTATTCAGTCAGACTAAGGTTAAAATTTTATGGCTGAAATTTTTCAACAAGTAATGCATGAACTAGGCATTGTACAGTATAAGTCATCGGCCTATCATCCTGAAAGTCAAGGCGCTCTTGAAAGATTCCATCAAACATTGAAAAACATGATAATATCATATTGCTGTAACACAGACAATGATTGGGATGAAGGCATCCATCTGCTTTTATTTGCTGATAGATAATCTGTGCAAGAATCTCTTGGCTTCAGTCCATTTGAAATAGTATTTGGCCATACTGTTCGTGGTCCTTTGAAACTTCTGAAAAGAAATTTCTCTCTAATGATGACACTTCCTTGAATTTACTTCAGTATGTGTAGGATTTCAAATCTAGACTTTCAAAAGCGTGTGAGGCTGCCCGGACCAATCTTCAGTCAGCCCAAAGAAAAAATGAAACAGCTATATGACATAGGGACAAAAGAAAGGAATTTTAAACCAGGTGATAAGGTACTAGCTCTTTTGCCTATTCCTGGAAAATCTTTGCAAGCCATGTATTATGGTCCATACACTGTAGACAAAAAGATCAGTGAGGTAAACTACATAATAAACACAGCCAAAGAAGCTGTGTCATATTAACATGCTTAAGGAATATATTGATAGGAGCAATGCATTTTTAACATCAATCAATCTAGTAAGCTCTGTTCCACTTAATTCATGTGATAATGACTGTGAGGATATTAATTCAGTGAAATCTGATTCCACATCATCAAAACTTCAGAATTCCGACATTCTGAGTAATCTCGACAAGAAACTGTCACATCTAGAACCAAATCAGCGGAATGAACTGAAACAGCTGATTTTTGAATATGGGCACTTATTTTCTGACAGTCCAACACGGACAGACAAAATATTTCACGATGTGGAAATAAATGGCTCTAAACCTGTAAAGCAACATCCATACAGGATGAATCCTATAAAACAAAAATCAGCGGTTGCTCAGGTGGAGTCTTATGCTACAAGAGTATAATTTATACATAAGACATATCAGAGGGAGAGATAACATTATCCCTGACGCCCTTGTACAATATTAGGTGTAAACTGACAGTTTGCACCTGAGAAATAGCCCGGGATGTCATTTTAATTAATGGTTACTGAAATAGTTGACAGAAGGTGCGGACAGATCTCACGTCGCTCGACAAATACGTGATGCCAGCGTCGAAAATGACGTCATTAACGTCCTCGTGACGTGTGAACGGGCTTAGTGTTACCGTTTGAAACAGTGCAATATCGTTTTCGATTTCACTGAGAAATCTCTATATTTCATTGAAAAACATGTGAGAAAAGCATTACGAGAACACGCCTATACAAATACATTCTTATCTTTATTGCCGAAAAAATTAAAATTTTTAGATAAAAAATTGTGATATTTTTCTTATTTCTGTTCAAAATATAGATTGTGGGTACTCGTTAGAACCGCCTCACCGAGGCGGTTCTAACGAGTACCCACACTCTACATTTTAGAGCAGAAATAAGAAAAGAAAAGGGTTTACCCCTGTAAACCCCAGTTTTACTACATAAAAGTGGAGTTCAAGGGGTTCAAAATTATATAGGCGTGTTTTCGTGATTGGATACATTACACTGAAGACATACGTGCAATAAATATTGTTCTGCAAAAGGATGGAAAAAGAAAAATTTTCAAGACGATCGAGATAAACTGAAAATAAAAAGACGACAAAAGTGCGCAGCAGGGAGAGATTAGGACTTTTAGCTATCGTACAAGGCGTGAGATAACTAGATTCCATCATTATTGAGTTAGAGGGACCCGGCCAAGGGTCCAGCGGTTTCGTGGAATACAAGGCTTTGCCGAGTTTCCCGCTGGACGCGAGAGCTGGTTTTGAACAACACTGATCGATTCTTTTTCTCATAAACATATGATTTATTTGCAGCGTTTTCGTAGAAAGGCTGGGGAAAAGGGGAAAATAACACTTAAAACAACAACAAAGCAAAAACAACAATAATAATAATAACAACAAACGTAATAAACAGAACATCAAAAATTGAACAAAATCGAGTATTTGCGATACCAAAATGTTCCTTTTGATTTAATAAGAAAATGCATGCCACATAGATTTTCATTTGTTATACCAGCTAACGTCGTTTATGTATTCAATCTTTTGGAATAGTCGTGTGTGAGCTGTACATGTGCCGTATGTGGTGCGAATCGAACCATCCTCGAATATTTTCCCAACTGGTTTGGTTGGTCGGTAGAGCTTGAGATGCCATTTACGTTAATGTCGCATAAAAGTCCCACAAAATTGGAAGCAACAAGTGTTGACGGAGCTTAAAACAACAATTAAACCAAAAACAAACAAAATGCTAAAGCTGATCACATTTTCCAGCAAAAACAAAACAACAAACCAAAAACAGAAAATTCAACGTTGTACTTCCCAAAACAGTAATCATTTTGACCACTAACGAGCTCTGGTGAGTTTAAAGCGAAAAAGTAGAGAAAAGGTCCATTATAAAAACACGTCTATTCAAATATACTCAAATATATTGAACATTTTGAACATTTTGCCACCGAAAAAGAAAACAATAAAAAGAAAATAAGAAACAAACAAACAAACAAACAAACTAACTAACTAGCAAAAAACAAAAAACAAAAATGATCAGATAAAAAGTCTTACAGTTTTCTTATTCATTACGCAAACACGCCTATACAAATACATTGCCACCTTTATTGCCGAAAAAAAAATGAAACTTTGTGATGAAAAATTGTGATATTTTTCTTATTTCTGCTCAAAATATAGATTGTGGCGGTTCTAACGAGTACCCACAATCTATATTTAAGAACAGAAATAAGAAAATTAAGGTATACCCCCGGAAACCCCAGTTTTTTTTTATTTGGGCCCCGTCAAGCGATTTTGGTACTTATCGCCTATGCGAGCAGCGAAGGTTCAGGCGAGCCAGAACCTTCGTTGCTCGCTAATACAAGCAGTGAATCAAGAGGAACCTTCAGACAGAAAGCCATATCCCTGGCCCCTCTGAATGGCTGGGCATGCGCAGTTAAAATTTGTCATGACGGAATGCTCGAAGACCCCAATTCGCTTGGGGGGGGGGGGCTCATTTAAAAGTGGGGTTCAAGGGGTTCAAAATTATGTAGGTGTGTTTTCGTGATGTTTACTCAAAACGTACAGAAGATTGTGTGGTGAACTCGTTAGAACCGCCTCGCGCGCGTGTGTGTGTGTGTGTGTGTGTGTGTGTGTGTGTGTGTGTGTGTGTGTGTGTGTGTGTGTGTGTGTGTGTGTGTGTGTGTGTGTGTGTGTGAATTCGGGTTTAACGTCCCTTTCAACAATTTTTCAGTCATATCACGACGGTGTCTGGTTGCGACAGGGAGCTCAATGCTCACTTTTATTGTGCTGCCTCACTGAAGTATCATGTCCCAGACACATTACATGATACCACACCCAGTCACATTATCCTGACACTAGGTCGACCAGTCCTAGCTCTACCCCGTAAATCTGAGTGCCAAGCGAGGAGCAGCTAGTACCATTTTTAAAGACTTTGGTATGTCGCGGCCCGGGATCGAACTCGTGACCTCCCGTTCCCCGGAGCGGACACTCTACCAACTGAGCTATCGGGGCCGGTAGAGCCGCCTCGTTGTACCCACAATCTATGATTTAAAGACATAGCTTGTGTGAACTCGTTACACCTACAATCTGTCATTTAAAGGCATTTATTCTTAGACAGTAGGACACACCGTGTGTTCATTATTGTTTTATTGCCCCCTGTGATATACTGTCTATAGCAGATCAAAGGCGGCCTTTAATAGGGTGATTAGTAGCTCCTGTTGAACCCCCTGACTGAGGCACTAAAGAGGAAAATCAATAAGGTACACTGTAGTTAACATTTAGTCAATTATTAATTTTTTCCCAAGAAGGCCCCTTACCTGTTGCAGACAGGGGACTTCACTTTAGTCAGCACTGAGGGCTACATAATATTATGAAATTAAATGCATCACGAAAACATGCCTATATAATTTTGACCCCCTCGAACCCCACTTTTATATAGTAAAACTGGGGTTTGCAGGGGTAAACGTTATTTTTCTTATTTCTGCTCTAAAATATAGATTGTGGGTACTGGTTAGAACCGCCTCAATGAGGCGGTTCTAACGAGTATCCACAATCTATATTTTGAGCAGAAATAAGAAAAATATCACAATTTTTGTCTTAAAATGTCCCTTTTTTCGGCGGTAAAGTTTACAATGTATTTGTCTAGGCGTGTTTTCCTAATGATAGTCCTCAATAATCAAGAATAAATGCCTTTAAAGACATAGCTTGTGTGAACTCGTTAGAACCGCCTCAGCGATGCCTTTCTAACGGGTACTTACACTCTATGTTTCAATGAAAATAATGAATATCCCTGTTAAACCCCGTTTTACTGTATAAAAGTGAGGTTCAAGGGATCAAAATTATAAAGGAGCGTTTTCCTGATGAAGCACTTGATCTATCGAGTACCCACAGTTTGTTTTTTGCAAAAGAAAGGGACTAACATCACGTGAACAAGTCCGTGAAATGAAGACACCCCCCCCCCCCACACCCCACTTTATATAGAGAAAACTGGAGTTTACGGGGGTATGCATTATTTGTCTTATTTTTGCTCCAAGACATAGGTTGTGGGTACTCGTTAGAACCGCCTTGATGAAGCGGTTCTAACGAACACCCACAACCTATGTTTGCAGTATTTATAAGAAAAATATCAAGGATTTTCATCAGAAAATGGCCATTTTGGAGATGTGAACAAATGCACTATGTCGCACGGGTGTGTTATCGTAATGCATGAAAATCCACATCCTGAGAAAAACTGATTTTGCCAGTTGAGAAAAACATAGGTACAGATCAGGCTGTGCATTTGCGCAGTCTGATCAGTACCACAGTGTTCGCTTACTAAACAGCACACTACTCATGATGCCTTCAGTTTCTTATCCTAAATTACGAAACACGCCTATACAAATACATTGTTAACTTTATCGCCGAAAAAATGAAGATTTCAAGATGAAAAATTTTGATATTTTTCTTATTACTGCTCAAAATATAGATTGTGGGTTCTCGTTAGAACCGCCTCATTGAGGCGGTTCTAACGAGTACCAATAACCTCTATTTTAGAGCAAAAATAAGAAAAACAAGGTTTACACTTGTAAACCCCAGTTTTACTTTATAAAAGTGGGGTTCAAGGGGGTCAAAATTATATAGGTGTGTTTTGGTGATGATTTTCCAAGCTTTCCCTTTGTTACTTGGTCATAAACACACAATATGGGACTGTAAACATCTGTTTTCTCTGTATAAATAAGTGTAAACTAGGATATTGTATGACAAACTACGGAACCCGGAAAGGGACATGAATTTTTTTTATATAAGTTGTGCGCACAAGATAATATCTTGTGCGGACAAGATATTATCTTGTTCGAACAACATATTATCTTGTGTACACAAGATACTATCTTGTTCGCACAACATATTATCTTGTGCACACAAGATATTATCTTGTGCGGACAACATAGATCTTGTGCGCACAATAAAATATCTTGTGCGCACAAGATATTATCTTGTCCGCACAAGTTAATATCTTTTGCGCACAAGATAATATGCTGTGCGAACAAGATAATATCTTGTCCGCACAACTCCCCAAGATCTACGTTGTGCAAACAAGATAATATGTTGTGCAAACAAGATAACACTGCGAACAAGATATTTTATGTGCACAACATATTATCTTGTCCGCACAAGATAATATCTTGTTCGCACAACTTAATATATTGTGCGCACAATATATTAAAAAAAAATCATGTCCCTTCCCGGGTTCCGTAACAAACTGTGAGACAAAATAAATAGATAAATAAATAAAGTAATAATGATAATGAAATTATGTGAGAAAAAAATAGAATTACAAGACTAGTATGTTTAATCCAATCAAGGAAAATCAACCCCAAGAAAAAAATAGAATTAAGAACAATAATTATAACAGCAAAAATAAATAAAGAAAGAAAAAATAAATGAATAAATATGATGAAATTATTATTAATAATAATTATAATAATTATAACAATAAATAAAACAGATGGAAAATGAATAAAAGTTTAAATAAATGAGACATTTACCCAGTCCGTGGGATATCTTTAGTAAATCACAATGCTTTGTGACGTTCGCAAGAAAGTTTCACGTATATATGATTACTGAATGTTGTAACATATGGTTGAATTTGACCGAGCTTCTGGAAGAACTAATCAAAGCACTGGTAGCATGACAATATATCCGTGAGACATAATGCATTATTCCTTGTCTAAAAAAATGGTTATTTTTGTGACGATAATTTGGGATATTTTCCTTATTTTTACTCCAAACATAAGATGTAGGTGCTCGTAGGAACCGCCTCGTGGAGGCGGTTCTAACGAATACCCACAACCTATGTCCTGGAACAGAATTTCTGTATACATGATGATGATGATTTCGTGTTTAACGACGCGTCAACCCTCTTTGTGGGTCATAACCGTCAAACGGTTAATGGTTAAACGGCATTTTTCTGTATACAAAGTGATGTTTAGAGGGGTGTTTATTACACGGAATTGTTAACATCATGGACAGGACTGGTCGATTGTCTTTGAGTGTAGACTAGGAAAGTTGTCCTGAACGCAGACTTACACTGTTCGTTAAACCCTTGAGTTCTTGTATTCTAGGCGAAAAGTGTAGAACCCGATCCAACCACACGTCATGTTGATGATTCCGTGCAATGAACATCCCAGTTAACCCCATTTTGTACAAAGAAAACCGGGGTTTACTGGGATATACATTATTTTTCTTATTTCTGCTCTAAGACTTAAGTTATGGGGACTTGTTAGTACCGCCTCACTCTGGCAGTTCTAACGAGCATCCATAACCTATGTTTGGAATATAAATAAGAAAATTATTGCAAATTTGAAAAATGTCCGCTTTGGAGTTACACGGAACTCTGACGTCGAAGCGACAAGAATAGTGTGGCTAAAAATAACCGCTGCCCGCATTACGTCACAGCGACAGGAATACACCTGACAATCTATCTTTATAACCCTATCTTGGGTACTGTTTTGTAACCTCAGTTTTGAAGACTAGGATGCATTTTTCAATTGTTTACAAAAATAAACCTCTTCTATTCAATTCAGGCTGCCAGTGCTGCCTAACAGAAGGATAATGAAGAGGTTTATTTTAGTAAACATTTGAAAAATGCATCCTAGTCTTCAAAACTGAGGTTACAAAACAGTACCCAAGATAGGGTTATAAAGATAGATTGTCAGGTGTAAAAGTAAATCTGAGGTTACAAAGCAATACCCAAGGTAGGGTAACAAAGATACATTATCGTGGGTAAAGGTACATTTGAGGTTACAAAACAGTACCTTAGATAGGCTTATAAAGATAGATTGTCAGGTGTTAAGGTACATCTGATGTTGGAAAGCAATATCTAAGGTAGGGTTATAAAGATAGATTGTCAGGTGTAAAGGTACATCTGATGTTACAAAACAGTACCTTAGATAGGCTAATAGAGATAGATTGTCAGGTGTAAAGGTACATTTGATGTTAGAAAGCAATACCAAAGGTAGGGTTATATAGATAGATTGTCAGGTGTAAAGGTACATCTGATGTTACAAAACAATACCCAAGGTAGGGTATAAAGATAGATTGTCAGGTGTAAAGGTACATCTGATGTTACAAAACAGTACCTTAGATAGGCTTATAAAGATAGATTGTCAGGTGTAAAAGTACATCTGATGTTACAAAACAATACCCAAGGTAGGGTTATAAAGATAGATTGTCAGGTGTAAAGTTACATCTGATGTTACAAAACAATACCAAAGGTAGGGTTATAAAGATAGATTGTCAGGTGTAAAAGTACATCTAATGTTACAAAACAATACCCAAGGTAGGGTTATAAAGATAGATTGTCAGGTGTAAAGTTACATCTGATGTTACAAAACAATACCAAAGGTAGGGTTATAAAGATAGATTGTCAGGTGTAAAAGTACATCTAATGTTACAAAACAATACCCAAGGTAGGGTTATAAAGATAGATTGTCAGGTGTAAAGGTAAATCTGAGGTTACAAAACAATACCTAAAGGCGGTATAGAATATGGTACCCAGCTCAGCGAATGAATAATCTTGCTGGCATTAAATACACATCATCACTATGAGGTATTTGTAAGTTGGTGGGAAAGTAACTGTACTCATCGTCTGAATTACCCCACCTATTGTCAATTCTGAGTTCACTGAACCATAAAATGTAGCCTAAATCCACCGGTTCTACACTGCTTTTAATTGTGCTGATAAAGATACTAGTATTGACCAATAATCACCATTGTTTGTCCCCTATATTACCAAACATTTTAAAATATTTAATGATTAAGGGTAAAAATAAGCAAATGTATCTTAACGTTTGGTAAATACATTTAATCTTCAAAACTTGCAATATTGTTCGGGAAAAATGTGCCTAAACATCATTTCAGACATCCCTCTGTCTGCATAAGGAGAATAATTGGTAAAATAACACACAAATAATAACCAAAATTAACTTTAAAAATAGACTATAGTGACATGCTAAGTTACCCCACCCACATTTAAAGGCCTGTAGCTCGAAAAAACGAATAATTGTGCGCGAAAAGAGGTATACCATAATAAAGCACTTATGATGGGCTATTCATCTGCCAAAAATAAAAAGATTTGGTAGGGGTCCAAAAAAGCCCCAAATAGGCACCCCACCTTTATTGGTTATGTAGACAATCGCTGGGAAGCTTCAAGATCACCAAGTAACTATCTTATCCCATTGTATACTAGTGGACTCTTCCATCGCTAAATGTTGGACAAATGCATTTGTCATTTATGGGGTGTCAGGCCTATTTATCATTTTGATTCTATTTTTGGCGGAACGTTCTGTTAACAAATAGTGTAGGCCCTGATCTGGGCCTGAATTGGTTGCCAAGGTACCCCTTTAGGGGTGGTTTGTATTAAAACCTGACACGTGTATAAGCGAAATACAATGTCATTACGCAAACACGCCTATACAAATACGTTGCCACTTTTATCGCCGTAAAAATGAAAATTTTAAGAAGAAAAATTGTGATATTTTTCTTATTTCTGCTCAAAATATAGATTGTGGGCACTCGTTAGAACCGCCTCAGGCACTCGTTAGAACCGCCTCATCGAGGCGGTTCTAACGAGTACCCACAATCTATATTTTAGAGTAGAAATAAGGAAAATAAGGTATACCCCCGGAAATCCCAGTTTTACTATATAAAAGTGGGGTTCAAGGGGGTCAAAATTGTATAGGCGTGTTTTCGTGATGCATATCTTGAATGTTTTTCATGACTCTAGGAATAGCTAAGTCCGTTTTTTCTTACATGCTTTTCAGTGAATGATAGAGATTTATCAGTGAATTATAAATCGATATTTTCACTGTTTCAAACAGTGAAAATACGATTTTTTATTTTTCACTGTTTGGGACTACTTTTTTCTTCGAATCTAACTCTAATTTCAATTTTATCTTTGTCAGATAACTGAACAATACTGAAATGTGTTCTAATTGACGCATAGCCCGTTCATGTGTGACGGGGACGTTACTGACGTCATTTATGACGCTGACGTCACGTCTTTTGTCGCGCGACGTTAGACTTGCCAGCAACTTCTTTGGAAAACTACTCTCTCAATTATTTCATTAATCATTCATAATAATACCATCCCAGGCCATTTCTCAGGTGCAAACTTTCAGTTTACACCCAATATTATACCCACTAAACACGATGGACACCACTAAATTGACGCGAAACGAACAGGAACAAAGATAATTTTCTCCGAATGTGAGCGACACCATTAATGACGCTAAATATTGCCTTTTGAAGCATGTAAGAAACAGAAAATTAGATTTTTTCAGTGCAAGATCAAATTTTATTTCACTCATGAACACCAAAACTGCTATTTTCACGAGTGGCGTAGCCACTCGTGAAAATAACAGTTTTGGTGTTCATTCGATGAAATAAAATTCGATCTTACACTGAAAAAATCAAATATCCTCTATGTAGTAGTTAATCTTCTCGCCTCATAAACCAGTGGTCGTGGGTTCGATCCCGGACTTTTCCAGTCTTTCGGACGGGTCTTTAAACCGAGGTCCCTTAGCTGATGGTGGGACGTGAAACACACACACACACAATGAGAAAGTAATAAGTTTTAAATAAGCATTGGAATGTAGGTTCAGGAGCATTTTGCCAAAAGATAAATAAGATGAATAGGAATACGACTTCCACTTTTCAAAGTAAAATGGAAGAACTAAGTCGTTAATTTATTTTTACAAATTTTATATCTAATTCCTTATTAATAACAGAAATTTTTGAAAATAACTTATAATTTTTTGTCGCGTTCTTCTTAAATTGTAATTTAATCAATTTAATACGGCTTTCCTTTTAATTTCTATATACAGTCGAACTTCAATGGCTCGAACACCTTTGGGACCATGAAAATTTGTTCGAGACAGGGGTAGTTCGAGCCACTGAGGGTTACTGCCAGGAGGCATAGCAGGGTTAATTTTGGGACATTTTTTCGGTGTTCCATAATAAAAAAATGTATGCTGTGTGTACTCATTAGAATCGCCTCGACGAGGCGATTCTAATGAGCACACACAGCATACATTGGCAAGATAAAAGTCGAAACTCTCCTTAATTATCCCACACTACTTCTTATGTAGAGGAATTCCCAAGGGACTCAAAAATGGGTTCGACTCAGCCATGGTAAACGAGCCATCGGTGTTCGAGCCATCGAAGTTTTACTGTAGTTTTCGTGATGATGTTTACAGGTAAGTCTGCGGCGACTGTCGCAAATCGATATCGGATATTTTTGTGAAACTACGAGGATCATCGCGTGAACAAGTCCGTGAAATGAACACCCCACTAAACCCCACTTTACAAAGAGAAAACTGGGGTTTACGAGGGTATACCTTATATTCCTTATTTCTGCTCCAAGACAAAGGTTGTGGGTACTCGTAAGAACCGCCTCAATGAGGCGGTTCTAACGAGCACCCACAACCTACGAGGGTAGGCTGAAAAGTTCTGAGCCTGACCAAGATCCAATGGCTTGTCCATGCTGAAAATGCCTTATTTTTCAACATAGTCTCCCTTCCTGTCCACACACTTCCTCCAGAGATGCTGGAGTCCTTGGATCCCAGTGGTATAGAAGGTCTCATCTTGGTCCCTGAAAAACTCCTCCACAGCAGCTATCACCTCCTCGTCTGACCGATAATGCTGCCCAGCCAAGTGCTTTTTCATGTTTGGAAACAGTAAATAATCTGATGGAGCTAGAACAGGTGAATACGGAGGGTGATCGACAAGTGTGAAGCCACAGTCATGCACAGCAGCCAATGCGACAACCGATTTATGAGCAGGCGCATTGTCCTGATGGAACATGGAACAAGACCCCTTTTGTCAATTTTCCGGGTCGTTTAGCCTTAATTGCTTTTCGCAATTGTTTTAGCAGATCTGCATAATACTCCCCATTAATTGTTCTGCCCTTTGAAGGTAATCTATGAATATTATACCGTTGGCGTCCCAGAACACTGATGCCATCACCTTCCCTGCAGAGGAGACGACCTTTGCCTTCTTTGGAGGGGGTGAGCCAGGGTGCTTCCATTGCATGGATTGTCTTTTGGTCTCTGGCTCACAGTGATGAACCCAACACTCATCCTGAGTGACAAAATGGTCAAGAAAACCATCTTGGTTTTCTTCAAAAATAGCCAAGTTGGCTTGTGACAGGTTCAGTCTGGTCAACTTTTGGTCAGGCGTCAAAAGCCGTGGCACCCATCTGGCTGAAGCATTCCTAATTCACTGTGTAGAATGTTTTCTACTCGTTCACGGGAGATGCCAACAGTGTGAGCTAACTGATTCACAGTTAAACGCCTGTCATCCATAACGGCCCTGTGCACTTGGCTGATGGTTTCCTCAGTTGTTGCCGTTGTGAGTCGTCCACACCTGTCATCATCTTCAAGGCTGTCCTTGCCCATCTTAAAATTTGCTGCCCACCTTTTCACGGTTGCATACGAAGGAGCATCATCACATAATGTAGCAACCATATCGGCATGAATGTCCTCAGGAGCTAACCCCTTTTTATGGAGGTACTTGATGGCACCACGATGGCGGATTTTGTCCATTTTCTCAAAAACGTGCTAGTATCAATTTTCAAAGTCTAGAATTTCTACGTTATTGCAGGTAAACTTGAACTCATTTGAGTCAAATCAAGTAATAAAGGTTTGGATTTAATGAATACAACATTTCATGGCTGTTCGATGCCTGCTCCTTGGTCAGGCTCAGAACTTTTCAGCCTACTCTCGTATGTTTACGGTATAAATAAGGAAAAATATCACAGGTTTTCTTAAAAAAAGTAGCCATCTTGAAGGTGTGAAAAATGCACTAGGTCGCACGGATGTGTTTTCGTAACGTGTTCCCTATGCACCCCACTTTATGTAGGTAACACCGGTGATGACGGGGTCGCGGTTCATTTTTTTATCCTTTGTCTGTCTTTGAGTGTGTGTATCGCTTATATTATTTTGTTAATAGACGCTGTGCAGAAGACAAGAACCATAACTCTGGCTTAATCATATTATTGTTTTTTCAGTTCTGTCCCTTTGAACATTTGTTTCACGGCAACAGGTACACAGCTCTGATGCACATTCCATGTGGTATAAGAGACAGAAAAGTTGCCCTACAAGGGATTTCGGGTAGCTGGGGAGAAATGCAATTATTTTCAGGGTTAAATGATAGTTATTTATGGCAGCTTGGAAGTAGTCACATTTTCGTGGATTGGTGAAAAATTTTGGAGAGATAGGGAGAAAGGGCCAAAGGTTTCATGGAGCTGAGGGCCAAAAACAGCCCTCCACGGAAGACCCCAGAAAACAACAACAACAAACTATAATATGTCAGCAAATCTTAAGGAAACAAGTGGCCCGGTTCCTGATAAATGTCTCGTTATTATGTTTTGGTTTACTCTCTCCGTTTAAGAGCCTAAAAATCCCATTCATCTGAAATAAATGCCCCTTTCTCTCGACAAACCACAATACATGCTATAGTTACAGGTAATATCACATAGGGGACTGGGTGAAAGTTCATGTACTTTGAGGTGGGGAAAGAGGAGAATGAGAAGGCCATTAAGATAACACACCTGTGTGACATAGTGCAGTTTTTCACACTCCCCAAATTGGCTACTTTTCTGATGAAAATCCGTGATGTTTTTCCTTTTTATACAGCAAACATAGGTTGTGGGTGCTCGATAGAACCGCCTCAATGAGGCGGTTCTAACGAGTACCCACAACCTATATCTTGGAGCAGAAATAAAAAAATTAATGCATACCCCCTTAAACCCCAGTTTTCTCTCTATAAAGTGGGGTTTAGGGGGTGTTCATTGCACGGACTTGTTCACATGATGCAGAGGACCAAATACAAAATGTAGATGAGTGAACTTTTAAGGAGTCTAGGAGAGAGTGTGTTACGTGCGCGGATCCTTGAATTTTATCCAGTTGGGGTGGATAGAGGTGGGGACAGGGGCAGGGTATGGGCCCCTAGCATAGATAATGAAAACCATTTTCAAGAAACAAAAAACAAAAAAAAACACGCACACACAATAACATTCTTCGTATTGTTCGTATGGTCCCAGGTCAGATGTCGCATTATGACATCTGATCAAGGTCAGGGCTGTTCAAGTTCCGAAGGAAAAATGGTAGCAAATGACTGATAATGAAGTGTTCAAAATACAAGCTCAAAATGCAATAGAGTCAACAGATGCATCATTCCCTTAAAAGAACCCTACTTTTTGTATCCAATTTCTTTGAAAAACAATGTACCAAAAATTGATCTGTTACTGGGGTCTAAAAATTCAAAGTTTAGTAGTAATAATAATAATAATAATAATAATAATAATAATAATAATAATAAATAATAATAATAATAATAATAAAACATACACAAATATATACATTGAACTTTAAAATGATCTTGACTATCAAGTCTGGGGCGAGGGGCGCGTGGCGGAAACCAATATCTAAACACATACTAGTTTGATAGTCCCTAATCTAGAGTATACATTAAGCAAAAATTAGAATAGACCAAGTACGAGGGATGTTCGAAAAGAATTGCTTATTGTTGTCTAGCTAGATAGTTGTGGCATTTTCCCCAACAATGTCTCACCTTTTTTGGCAGTTTTAGGCAGTTTATATAAACATATTCAAGAAAGAATATATGCAGGTTTCATTTAACAATCACAATCTTCTATCAAATGACATTAGTAAGTCTGCTGAACATAACTTGGATCTAGAAAGAAAATATGAGTCGTGAAAACTAATTACATTAAGAACTAAACACCAATATCCCACTCATCCTTGAAAGAAAAATATGTTTGAAGGACGTACCACATCTACTATTCCAGGATCAAAGAAACAAAACGTTATAGACAAATACAACATCAATAATGATGATTTTACCTCTATTTTATGTCTTTGCAGCTCTGCAACTTTCAGCGTCCGTTCAGCGTTCGTCTACGCGGGTAAAAGATCGTTTCAGCAGAGACGTGTTTAGACTTTTGACGAGTTTATACTCACAAATAAGGCAAAACAAATTACATGTTTAGAAACAACACACTTTTCTAATCATGTTTAGATCTAAACATGTATAAAACACGTTTAATTCAGTTCTATACGCTATTTTTACAGTGTTCGCTTGGCTTTTCTATAAGCACGTTTTCTTTTTCTAATGGCGCGTTTTATTTCTGACGTTATCCATGTGGGTCGGTAGGCTTGATTCTTACCGTTTTATTTTGGATACAGTCTATTGCACTGATGAGTTAGGAGGCCTTCATGCGGACTGAAAAAATTATTTGTCTAAATCGCGACGGAAGTAAGGGTGAGGATTGTGGCCACGTACAATCGATTTAAGCCCCCCCCCCCCCCTCCCCCCCCCCCCCCCCCAATGGAATTCGGTCAACTGACCGATTCAACGATCCAAGGCGGTTATTCTGTCGCGGTTTATTTTTTTTATGGTTTGTCTTTGGGTGTTTGTGTCGCTTATATTGTATTGTTTCGGATAGCCAATTGGCCATTTTGTGGGAAAGTAACTGTCCTTTTGGCTTTCCGCTATTGATGTTTCCATTAGGGTCTGTTGTTTCATGTTTTTGTTTCTTTCTCTTTGGTGTCTCTGATGGGAGCTGTGGGTTAATTGAATCGATTCCTGATCATTGCCTCCACTTCTATTTAGCAATTGAAAGTAAGTGTTTGGTTATGTTTGATGCATATACAGTAGAACTTTGATGGCTCGAACACCGATGGCTCGTTTACTATGGCTGGGTCGAACACGTTCTTGAGCCCCTATAGGGAAATCCTCAAGATAAGAAATGGTGGGGGATGATTAAGGAGATTTTAGTCTTTTATCTTGCAAATGTATGTTGTGTGTACTCATTAGAATCGCCTCGGTGAGGCGATTCTAATGAGTACACACAGCAAACATTTTCAATATATAACATCGAAAGATGTTAAAAAGTATCTCGTTATGCCTCTTGGCAGAAACCTTCAGTGGCTCAAACTACCGCTGTCTCGAATAAATTTTCATGATCCCAAAGGGGTTCGAGCCATCGAAGTTCGACTGTATATAGTTCGAACAAATTGACATGAGACTGGTGAACTCTGTTAACATAATTTCACACCCGAATGAATGCATGTATTTGTCTTCGTTGTTTTCTGAAAATGGCGCTATTGTTATACATTACATAGAGGTCGGTAAATTGACCGTTATTCACGAGATGCCGAAAATTCACGAGAATTTTACGAAAGCCGACCTATTAGGCGATAACATTGGCCGTATTCGACTGGGAAGTTTCGTGAAATTTCCGTGAAATTCCACGCAGGAGTGTGGTGTCTTTCTTGTAATAGCCGATCACATTGTCCAATCAAATATTGGATATTTTTCAAATACATAAGCGATCGTGGAGCACGATTCTATTCGAAGGAAAAGTCGAACCTTTCGTGCACCACGGTCGCTTATGAGCTATACACAAATAAAATATTTGATTGGACCATGTGACCAGCTATTACATCTAGGCACCACACTCCTACGTGGAATTTCACGGAAATTTCACGAAACCTACCAGTCGAATACCGCCATTGACTAATTTATTCCTTGCATAAAGGTCAGTCTCATGTCAAATTATTCGCACTGTATCCACATCATCATTACGCGGGGTGTGCCAGTCAGTGTCCGCTGCTTTTGTTCTTAGAAGATCGTAGGCATCACGGTCATAATTCCAGATCTGACGAGTAAATGATTTGAGTTAAGGTCTACAAAATATGACGGTGCCGTATATTGGACAGTGATAACGATGTCCTTGTCCTAGAAATGGGTCGCATACACCGCTAAGAACCAGACTGTTTTTATTGTGGACAAATAAAAGGTCTATTATAGTTTATCAACGACCTTTGAGAGTTCAGCGTTCAAGCATGCCAAGACTATTCCAAGTTTAAGGGGAAGCAGGTTTCGGATTTCTTTTTCCATAGGATTTTAAAGTTACAAATAGGTTTTTTGGTGATGACATTATGAAAAATCACGCACGATACGCGCTCATGATTTGATCTACTTTACAACTGACCTCCAAACTGTGATTTATTACTCAATAAATCACAGTTAGAGCTGATCTATTTCTTAAATAATAGAGCAAAAAACATAAACGTACATGAAAACAGGAAGAAAGACAATTCGATAGCTCGACTACGAGTAAAGTGATATTGTTACTTCCCTTGGATAGGAAAAACTGATTTGAACAGATATTATACATGTCTCTAAATTTGATTATTATGACACCAGCCCGGCTGTCATACAACGCGTATGCAACGTCGCATCAACGTCGATCCAACGTCATGACGATGAAACGCCCCCCACACGCCATGCTCCAGCTGGGAGATAACATGTCCTGACCCTTGATCCAAATGAGAGTCCACCAAATTCGCCCAACATAAACTTGTAGAATGTCTTCTGATTCGAAAATCAGCATGTGAATATGCTATTCATGACAATTTTAACATTCTAACCTTATCTGGTTACAATTACATATCCATACCAGTGTAGACCTAGAACAGACTGTTTCTAGAGTTGGTGTGTGTGTGTGTGTGTGTGTGTGTTGGTGTTTCTATCTTTCTGGACACAATTATTCTGACTTTACAAAAGCTGTGGACACCAATTTTAATAGTGGTGTCCACAAGATTCTTGAGTCAATACACACGATTTCTTTGTCTAATTCATTTTAGAACAAAAGCCTGAACCAACATTGTGAGCCATCTAACACACATGTGTATCATAGTGCCGCATATTAGCTCAGAATTCGTTATCGCTTTTCAGAAATACACAGATTCTGTAATGTGACACCCCAGTGGTGCGCGAAAAAAAAAAATATATATATATATCTGGAGGCGTTGAAAAGGGAAATAGTCTGATACGTAGTATTTATTTGTTTTACAAAAGTGAACACATTAAACACTTTACCCCTCTGGTCGCTCAGCAAAACTTTTGCGGGAAATTTCACGTGGCTCCTTTGTCAGAAGAAATGCTGAGAGTGAAAGGAATGAGACTGTTAGCGGTAAGTAATTATTTTTATAACACTCCATAAATAATAATAATAATAATAATTATAATTACTTTATCTTTTTTTTTTATTTTGGCCTTCAGCTTTAAGATAAATAAATAAATGAATGAATACATGGCTTCGGAGCTGTCTCATTTTAAAAGATGCTTCAGGTTACGCTTCTTCTATTGTTCCTTTTTTAAGTTTTGGCTTACGGCCCTTTCAATACTTTTATCATTTATTTCGAGGCGATCGTTAATCACCACAGTACCCTGAGACAAATATCTTACCTTCCGCTGCAGAATTTGGTGTGTCGTGTGTGGCGAGACTTGAACCACAACGACGGCCCCCGCCCATCGGGGCTTGAAAAAATAGATGGGATGCATGGTCATTCCACGCAGAAACCGACCGCACACGAGTATTGGTAAGGATCTAAGCCTGCCCAAGCATAGCAGTGCAAGTCCATGCTTATAAACCCTATTGGTTTCATTGAACGACAGGGCTTGAGATATCATTTCATCTCAATGTCGTGTAAAAGTCGCACAAAATTGGAAGCAACGTCTCCAAAATGATCTATACAGGGTTGACGGGGCCGTTAATCCTCAAATCAAACAATTAGACAAAAGAACCATAGCGGTGGGAAGCCTAATATGGCTCTTACTCGACAGACCATGAGACCGACTACAGCTTTTGCTAAACAATATTATCGATTATCGATTGTTCCAAGCAGCGTAATTTTAAATTTATACATACATGGCGAAAACATGCCTATTTAATTTTCACCCTTTAAACCACTGGGGTGTACAAGTGGTATACATTATTTTACTTATTTCTGCTCAAAAACTTACATTCTGGATACTCGTTTAAACCGTCTCACTGATGCGGTTCTAACGAGTTCACACAATATATGTTTGGAGCGGAAATCGGGAAAATATCAGAATTTTTATCAGCAACATTTTCAGTTTTTCGTGGTAAAGTTTTCCAATATATTTGCATAGGCGTGTTGTCGTAATGCATGTATTTTATCATTTAATTTTTGATTTCAAGCTCTTATCTGGCATCGAAAGACGTAGGACATTTTATGACTTATATTGTGAATTTGTTTTGTTGAGTATAAGGATAACCAACGCTACTTAGGTCCCTGCAGGCACTCAACGTTGAAACAACGTTGAAACAACTTTGAAAACGTTGTTGTAACTTTGGTTCAAGGTTGAGTGAACGTTTTGTGTCTGGAGGGGTCATACAGATCCGGTCAGTTTTGCTAACCACACTTCGGGCATGCTTAATCAGTTCGCCATATATTCACAACAATGACCGTAGAAATTATTTAATAGCCATTCCTCACTAAAATGTTACAGACGACGGCAAGTGTTGAACCCGCGACCCCCTATACTAAGACGTCATTCTTCAAAAATTCCTTTAAAATATTATGCGCTGTTTTGTTTGAGGATTAACGCCCCCTTCAACATTATTTAGGTCATTTTGGAGACATTGCATCCAATTTTGTGGGACTTTTACGCGACATTGAAATGAAATGGCCTTTCAAACCTGCCGTCCAATGAAATCAACAGCGTTTTATTGCAACGACGTCCGACTCCGAGCACTTTGCCTGGGCATGTTAGACCCTCTAAACGGATTACCAGTGCTCATATATGGTCTGTTTCAGCTCTGCGTGGAAGCACCATGCAGCCTTATCTATTTCTCCAAACCACGACTGGCGGGGCATATGATGCACTGCAATGGCATCTGAGGTCCGGGCAAATTCGAACTCATATTTTGGTCCATACAGAATTGTTCCTATAGCTCAAGATATCCATGTGTCTAGGTTAATTTTTGGATTTGGGTGTAATTTTTATCTTGAAAAGCTATGTTGTGTGTACTCATAAGAAAGTCTCAACGAGGCAATTCTAATCAGTACAAACAGCATACATTTATTTCATAAAAGTGGAAAAATATCCAAGAAATATTGTCATGCAAATTATTCCTCATGACCTGTTTATAAATAAAAATATTATAAATAAATATAGTAACAAATATTCAAAAACACAATTATTTAGGAACTAAGTGTTTGTTTTCTCACGATGTGTTCCAGATGTGTATTTGTTAAATGCAAGATCCTAATTTATCTTTTTATATTTAATAGCTATAACAGTGCTGTCAGAATGGCTCAATATTCGTCTAAGGTAAGAAATATGTGAACACACAAAAAAAAAAAAAACACTTAAAATGAGGTTCTAGTGAAGGCTAAAGTTCATTCACGTTATCGCATCGATAGGCTGTTTTAAACTCGAAGTTACACTGAAGGAACTTTTTCCCATAATACAGCCTCTGCTATGGGCAGATGCTAACTGTTAATCGAAACCTGCCATTGCATCGACTTTGATCTAACGTTTCTCAGACATCCTGGGCACAGTGGGATGTTGCCTTTAGTTATCCATTGTTACATTATATTTACAGTCGGATGAGCGTCTGACTGGTGATCAGGAGGGCGCGGGTTCGATTCCTGCCGGGGTTGGCAACATTCGTTCGTGGCGATTGGTCATTAAATCTTTTCTACGATCATTCTCTCCTTTCCGTTGATTCAAGAAGGACAGTTGTCTGTTTCTGGCGAAAGAATGTGCACTGTACTGGTTAACCGATTACGTATTAGCCTGTAAAAGTGTGGACAGGTACACTAACCGGCTCAAAAATTACCTAAAATAGTGTTGACTGGGCCGTAAAACCCCAATACAAACAAACAAGCAAACATTATATTTAAGCACACCATAAGATCCAGACGTGCCTCGATTTTCAAAAGCTGAGAGCTGGGATTTATGACTTGACCTTTACCATTCTTGTTATTTCAGCATACGACAAATAGTTGAATGAGGTTTTACAGACCGGCAACACTATTTAGGCCGTTTTTGAGACGTTGGTTTCGGTTTTGTGGACCTTGAACCAGACATTGAGATGAAATGACAACCCAGGCCCTTCCGCCAATTGAAACCACTTGTGTTAAAGGAAAGGTCCGACTCGAATCAGTTTTCCTGGGTCGAACATTTGGTTTTCTTTTGCTGTAGCATTTCAGGTATTTCATGCTGTTGAGTCCTCATGAAAATTGTCTCGGAGACGCTTTGCCCCATTTAATGGCATGCAGAGCGTTGCAGACCGTATGCATTGTTGACAACTGTTTCTTACACATTATGTGCGAGGCACAGCGGGCAGAAGGGACAAACAAAAACACGCCATGATTTCTGTTTAGTTGTGGCTTTACGTCTCTGTCAACACTGATGAGGTATATTTGCAACACCGCTTTCGATTTGTGGGAATTTTAATCGAAATTGAGATAGTTTTACATGACAAGCCACATCGCCAAAAGAAATCGCTCGCGTTTAAGAGAAGGTTCGAGCCTTTCGTGAATGATGCTTTAGGGTGCATAGACTGGCTACTAGTCTGATATTTTTGGATGCCTGTCGCCAATATGGGAAACCAAGGCTACGGTTATTTATTGAAAAAAAATCTTATCGATGTAGGTCAGTGTGTTTATCATTATAAATTTAATCTGAACAGGAATCATTTTCGGTTTCACAAACAATTTAGAAACAGATCATACAACACAGAAGGCGTCATATTACCGTCCATTCTATTTGCTGCTATTTCAGGGTTACATTTCAGTTCAGAAATGTCGACAAATCAGTGCTGTAACTTATGGCGCTTAAGATGCCAGTGTTTTTTGTCGTCTGCTTTATACTCCGACCTACTTTTCAAACCTATTTTTGCATGTAGGCAAACAGTGTGAATGCTGATTAAACTGCTCATGGGGGAGCTGGATGCCCAAATTGTTTGAACTATATTGTAGACGGCAATTGTTGTGATAGACGTGTTAAGCGTTTATTGCAACTGAGGAGCACTTTGAGGTACCTCATTGGACACTTACGGAAACTACCGATAAAAACTTAAATTAGGTAGCAGTTTAATAATGTTTAGTGTGCAAAAAAAACAACCTTTTCAGCAAAGCTTGTTTTAAATATATGCTTCAACACTATCAATGGAATAATTGCAAATGCGTAATACTGGTCCCATTTGGTACATTCATGTTAAAAGAAGAACACTAGATGAAGCTGAAAAGATTGTGGGTAAGTGAGGAAAAATGAATAAATAAACAATAAAATAAATAAATAATGCCTACAAGATAAAAGGAAAACCTGCTAAATCAAACCAATGCAACACCAACGACGTCCTATTCTCAGACAAAAAAATATTTACTGCATTTTAACGAGAACCCGCAGCCTTCATTATAGAGCAGAGTTACCTACCGCCAGCTAATGCACAATTAACTATCGTTGACCCTTTACAAACCAAGGTACCGGTTATTTATAGAAGCGCTAGTCTTCATCGTCTGACGTCAGAGTGTTGTGCATTAGTAAATCTGGACTGGATGCTTGGCTTGGTTAATGACGAACATTGAGATATTTGCATTGCGCGGCCTCTGATCAGGCATACACTGCTTGCTTAAAATACTGGAACATAAGGGCTAAGCGGACTGCTTGTCTCCTGTACTGCCTATTTCTCCTTGCCTTCATTCAGGGACAATCGATCCACCAGTATTCACTGCTTTGAGTGTACTATGACATAACATTCTGCTTTGTTTTATTCGTGTAGCAAGATGAAAAGCAAAAGACATTGCTCGAGGAGGTGAAACGACAAGTACAATACAAAAGAAATAAGACATCGGTACGTCAAAATTGGTTTTACTGTACAGTCAAAGTAGAAGTTATTTCCCAGCAATAAAAAGATAAAGCTTCTTTAATGTATATGCTCCCAGTGTAAAGATTAAACTTCTCTAATGCATAACCTGCCACTTAATTTCAGACGTCTAATTTGCATAACTTTAAACTGGCGAGCAAAAGCGACAATACTGATGAACGTCTTTGTTATGTTGTATGTATGTCGTCGTGCTGCGGAATACAAAATAGAAGTGAAGGCAATTGAAGTGACTTATGTTCGTCTATCTGGTTTCTCATTTTTATTTTGCTGCGTTAATCTTCCTTTTGTTAAGCTTGCATTACCTTCATTTTTTGTGTTTCAGAAAACTACAAATCTTTATGGTTACATAAAGGTCATTTCACGCGATGGCGGCAGCGAACTGGCAGTATACAACATGGACAATCCAATTACTATAATCGGCAAGTAAGTATTACTGGTGAAGAAAATGGTGCAATGTGTAACTGAACAAAGTTATTTTACTACCCCCGGTGTCGACGTCGGCGTTACGGCGGCGTTGGCTTTAGCTTTGGGAGTCGGCATCGGCGTCCGCATTTACTTTACAGTTTTAGGAGGTCATGTTTTTCCAAACCATATGATGGATTTGATTCATGTTTAGTATGATCGTAGATAGGTTTCAAAGTAGAAGTAAAACAAAGATCAGGAATTGATACAATTAACTTACTCCACCCATAAAAGACACCAAAGGGAAAGAAATACAAACATTAAGCGACCAGACCATAATGGAAACCTAAACAAAGGAAGGCCATAAGGCCAGTTACTTTCCCACAAAATGGCCATATGGCCATCCAAAACCAAAAGACACAAATGATACACACAGTGATACACAAAGTTTTATTCAGCAATACACCGGCCCATGCCGTGGCCTCAAGGTCAAGGTGACAGACATAGTTTCAATTTTTAGGGCTCATATTCCCAACCCATAAAATGGATTTGGTGCATATTCGATATGATGATAGATATTGGTCCAAAGTTTAATTCAGGCATATCCCCATCCAGGCATATGACTTCAAGGTCAATGTCGCGGACTTAGAAATGTTTAATGGTGTATTTTTTTCCAAACCTTATGATGGATTTGGTTCGAATTTGTTAAAACTATACGAAATATGTAAAAATGTTTAATTCAACAATTTCCCGTGCCCATGACCTCAAGGTCGAGGTGACAGAAATGTTATGTTTGAGTTCAAATTTACCTAAATATGCGATGGATTTGATTCATATTTGGTATGAAGATAGATATAGGTCCTAATGTTTAATAGGTAATAAACCTATTCCAATACTTTCCCAGGCGAGATTTGCTGTCTGATGACAGCTCTTGTTAAATGTGACAGTAATTCAGGTAAATCACTTTTACACTTCTTTCAAGCATATGGGTTACTATTATCCACACTGTTTTACAGATTTAAACAATTGTCAGACCCAAAGTGGTTTCTTGCTGTCGCGTCCTCGTCGTTGATTCGTCTCTTTGGTTGTTTGATTTTCGCGTTCTCGGAGTTGTTGCACTGATATGTTAGGAGGCCTTCATGCAGAATGAACAAATTATTTGTCTAAATCGCGACGGAAGAAAGGCAAGGACTGCAGCTGCGTAAAATCGATTTAAGCCCCATCCCCGTTTCAATGACAGTTCCAAGGCGGTTCTTCTGTCGTGGTTTATTTTTATTATGGTTTGTCTTTTGTGTGTTATCGCTTTTATTATTTTGTTTTGGATAGCCAATTGACCATTTTGTGGGAAAGTTACTGTCCTTTTGGCTTTTCGCTATTGATGTTTCCATTAGGTTCTAGTGAGTTCATGTTTGTGTTTCTTTGCCCTTTGTGTCACTGATGGGCGCTGTGGGTTAATAGTATCGATTCCTGATCAGTGCATTCACTTCTACTGTGCGCATTCAATATTTTTTTCGCTTCGGAAACATTGGCTTCAAGGTTTGCGTGTTACTCAACCAAGCCAGAATAGGCAAAGGATCCAACTATTCAGAACTTATTATTGTACAAAAGAAGGTTCGCTTTAAAACGCGTTTTATATTGTGACCATATCAGGCATTCATGTCCCATTTTCATTACATAATCTTAGGCCTCTGAACAATTGCATTGATAGGCAGAGTACTTCCGTTTAAAAAAGCGACCTGAGTGAAAGACGAATTTATTCCCTATTGAGCAATGATTTTCAGGTCTATGGACTGCGACATTTCAGTGAACCTCCCCGGCGTTTCTGAAGAGCATTGCCGCATAGAGGTCAACAAATTTGAAGAGGTATGCATTCAATATTTTCTGACATTCTTTAAAGAAAGTGTGACTACCCTGTGAATGTTTTGATTACAACGTTTTAAGGTCATAGCGAGCGTTTTAATAATAATAATGATAACAACTCAGTCTTACGTTGATGGCTGAACACCTTTGGGATCAGGAAAGTTTGCTCGAAACAGGGTAGTTAGAGCCATTTAGAGTAAATAAAATGTAAGATCAGGAGACATAAAATGTATAAAATGTGGAGCGTGATAGCTCAGTGGTTAGTGCACTTGCCTCTGATGCTAGAGGTCCCGGGTTCGATCCCCGGCAGCGGCGATAAAATTTCGGTGTCCGAACACGCACCATTGGCATCATTTGCAGGGATGCATGTCATTAAGTGCACCGTCCTTCGGATCGGGACGTTAACTGGAGGCCCCCTGTGCAGGGAGAACCATCCCCTGTGCAGGTTAAAGATCCCTACCGTAATCACATGATTACTGTGTAGGCTTTCATCCTGCAAAACTGGAGTGTATGTAATATACACCTGCGGTATTGGTCAAATGTGACCGACGCAGTATCAGAAGATAGATAGATAGATAGTATATTCTCGTTTGTCTTTAAAATAAATGTGTCGTATTTGTCATTAGAATTGCTTCATCGAGGCAATTGTCATGAGATCATGAAGTCACGCCTGCTCCAAATATATTGAAACTTTTCCAAACAAAATTGGAAATTTTCTGATGAAAAAATTTTTTTTCTTCATATTTTTGCTCAAAACACAACTTGAGGGTACTCCTTACAACCAACTTGATGAGGCGGTTCAAATCAGTACCCTCAATCTAATAATGTTCACCCCTGTAAACCCCAGTTTCACTGCATGAAAGCGGGATTTTAGCGGGTCAAAATTGTATAGGCATGTTGTTGTGATTGAACACACTGATAAAACAAGCTTATTCTCCTTTTAGTATCCTAAATATATCGGTATCCAAAGTTATGGATAAAACTCGAGAGATTCAAGAGTGAGTTGAAAACAGCCATGGTAAACGAGCCACCGATGTCCGATCGATGAAAGTTTAACTGTAATTGTTTAATGTTTTGTTAATATATCGTTTAAATAAAGGACAGGCTATGATCAGGAATCGATATGATTACCCCACACCTCCATTCAGAGACACTTTAGGGAAAGAAACACGAACAAGAAGTACCTAAATAAAAGTGAATACGATTATCAGGTATCGATAAAATTAGCCCACACCTCCCATCAGAGACACCAAAGGGAAAGAAAAGAAGACCTGAAATAACTAGGGTATAATGGAAAAAATCGATAGCAGAAAGCCAAAAGGACAGTTACATATACTTTCCCACAAAATGGCAAACTGGCTATCAAACAACAAAAACGTAAGAAAGGATATAAGCGACACGCACATTAAAAGAAGAACACTAACAAAAGTAAACCATGAGAGAAGAACCGCCTTGGTACGGTCAGCAAAATTAAAGTGGAGGCAATGATCAGAAATCGATACAATTAACCCACAGCTCCAATCAGAGACACCAAACGGAAAGAAACACAAACATGAAACAACATACCCTAATGGAAACATCAACAGCGGAAAGCCTGTACATTGTGATTGTTATATGGATATTATGTTGTTGTTTTTTCTTAATATACAGCAGAATACAGAAAGGCTTGACTGGGACTTACATGTACGAAGTCTTTTTGCTCAAACTATGCAACTTGCTAGGAGTCAGATGTGTATATAAGTACTCTACTGTCTCTTTCAAGGTCTTCCTTGTCAACTTAAACAACGAATCGCCAGTCTCACTAAATGGAATACCATTAAAAACGGTCGCTTTGCTCCAAAACGAAGATGTTATTTCCTTGGCGGGCCGGTCATTTCGGTTCCATAGGAGATGTAACTACAGTATTGCCGGTAGAGTTGTAAGTTGTAATTTCAGCTATTTTTTCTGAAAACTTATTGAAAACACAAAATGTTTTCGAAATGTGAAGGGCGTCTAAATCATTTATATTAATCACAAAAAGTTGATGATAAAAATACGACTATTTATATATCGAATATATTTGAGTGAAATAAAGTTTGACGTTACATATTTCTTGATGTATTGTTGAGAAAGCATTTCTGGATAATTATTTATATATGTATAAACAGTGAAAAAGAATTGGAGAGACATAAGTTCTGCTTAAGCCGGCTCTAGAGGGCGTGGCCAGTGTTGCACATTTCAGTACTGGTCATGAACAGGCAGTCTGTTATTTTCGTTTTATTTGATGTATTCTTTGCTTCTAAAGGATCTAACCATTCAGAACATACTTTTAAAAGTAAACAGGACACAAAACTCTTAAATGAATGCGGTCAACATATGCCCTTATGCTTTTATTTCTGTGTGACATGCATATGAATTATTAGTAGAATTCGTGATTAAGTCAGTTAAACTCAGTCATTTTTTACGTTAACATATAAGCATAAAAAGATTGGAGAGAAATCAGTTACAAATAAAATTCTTTTCAAAGGAACAATGTCCCAATCCTATTTCGTCGAATGAGTGTAATTTTTGTCATATTCTTGTTTAGAAAAAACGAGAGAAGCCTGATGAGCTGGCCAAGAAATTTATACAGTCACAATTGGACCCCTTGGGCTTCAAAGTGAAATTTATAGACAAGACAATAGGTATGTTGAATTTTACAGTGCATACATATAAATTTAACAGCTTAAGCAGTGTCATAAATTAATATATGAACTTAAATTTTCAGGTGGGGGCAACAGATGCCTTTTCATGCTCCGGAATCTGATTAGCTATCAACAACTTATACCAGTAAAAGTATATCAGATAGAATCTGCACCTGTTTGAAAATCCAATATTTTCACTCACAGCATGTTTATTTGTATTTTCCGCCGAGGAAACTGCGAGCTCGTAGGTGCTAAAGCATGATATTAGTTTATTGTAAACAACTCTGATTTAGCCTGTCATTCATACCATATTTTTGTGTTTCGATCTATGGCCTGTTGAACCATGAGATGCCCTGCCCTTGTTAACACGTAACTCATGAAAGAAGCCGTCTGATCTGGCTCGACAATCGTTTGTCATTCTGATTGCAAATTTGAATAAATACAAAAGAGCGAGTAATTTGATTGAAAAATAGTCAGAAATGAGACATGCACTATTAATTTATTCAACAGGACAAAGGTTAACTCCATTTTTGTTGCACCATCTAAAATGTATTTAGCAACAGTAATTTGTGAATCCGACATAAACTAGGATTAACAATAGGAAATATCTTACATATCTGCATATGTTTGCAAAAGTTAGCCCCATAAAGTGAGTGAATTAAGTTTTTAAAGTTGTCTTATCCTTCCGAAAAGGGGCCACGAAGGTAACCCTTCAATACGAAAACAAGCTCATCCATTTTCTATCGACAAAAGAACATTTTTTATGAAAAAATTCTGAGATTTGTCATATTTCTGCTCAAAACATAAATTGTGGGAACTTGTTAGAATAGACTAGTCTAGGCAGTTCTAACGAGTATCTGCAATCTGAGGGGATGAGTGGAAAAGTTATATAGGCGTTTTTTCGTGATGATCCGTCGTTAGAAACCTGCACAGTAGTTTTCAGTATATTAAATAATTAATTGTTGTTACAAGAATATCCATTTCATGCCCCCTTTAATCTCTAAAGTGTCACTCTTGCCTAACCACAAACAGAGAATTATGATTAAGGTCCATTTCTGTATGTCTAAGAAAACCGTGTCAATTTATAAAATATACGTTCTTTTCTTTATACCTTGTCGAATGTTTTTGTTGTTGTTCTTGTAACTACACAAACAAGTTATGTTTTGATATATGAGCCATATTGAGTCTGGAATCGCATTTTATTTTCATACTAAAGCAATAATCCTTGTAACCAGAAATTAAAATTGAGCTGCCTCTCATGCGCGCGTGATAACACCTGGAGAGCGATTCAATAAACTTGAATCCTTTGTCGCAATTGATCTGAAATAAATAAGTATAAACTAAAACTGAGTGTTTCTGGACTAGACTAGCCCAGAAGCATCCGTGGTGTAGTGGTTACGCTACTCGCCTTGTAATCCTTGTAATCCAGAGATAGCAGGATCGATCGCGGTCTTCTCCAGACTTTCGGATAGGTCTTTAAACCAAGGTCCCGTCTCCGTATGACCTTAGCTGTTAGTGGGACGTAAAACTCAACCACTCACTCACTCACTAGACTAGCCCCTTTTCGTCCATTTTAATTTTCTTAATTACTCATCAGTGAGTATTTTCGAAACTCCACAATAAAATAGATAATCATGACAGGATGAAACTGTAATATAAACAAATAAACCTAAATTACTGCTTTGACTTTTGATATGGAATTTATTCTTAAGGTAGAGGCGTTTTCGCGGAAAAGACATTCAATCAAGGGGATTTTCTCCTGCAATACTCAGGCACACTGCTATGTGGGAAAGAAGCACTATCACGACAGGATACAGACTATACTTATCACTTTCAATATCGAGGACGGAGCTACTGGTAAGCTGAAAATAATTTAGACCCTATTTTATCATCTGATTATCATACTTTGCTATTTTGTATGTGAAATGAGATATGACGATAATACAGTTTTGTATATAATTAATATGTGCGACTAAATTATTCATTTAAAATCTTTTCTAAGTTCACTCTGTCGTCAGTTGTCAGTTTGTGCTCTTCGCTCGTGTATCAGCTAACAAACATGCGACATGTCCTATACATCTTTAAATAGGCCGTAAAACTCCCTAAAAGTTAAAAGGATTTTGAATAGATGAATTTAGATTCCCTGTTGCACGTACTAAACTGACACAATAGAAGTAGAGGCAATGATCAAGATCGATACAATCAACCCATAGCAAAGCGTACAATCAACCCATAGCAAAGCATACAAAATAGAAGTGAAGGCTATGATCAGGAATCGATACAATCAACTCACAGCTCCCATCAGAGACACCAAAGGGAAAGAAAAACAAGCATGAAACGCCAAACCCTAATGGAAACATCAATAGCGGAAATCCAAAAGGACAGTTACTTTCCCACAAAATGGCCAATTGGCTATCCAAAACAAAATAATATAAGCGACACAAACACATAAAGACAAACCATAACATAAAATAAACCTCGACAGAAGAACCGCCTTGGAACGGTCAGTGAAACGAATTCCACTGGGTGGGGAGGCTTAAATCGATTTTACATGGCCACAATCCTCGCCCGTACTTCCGTCGCGATTTAGACAAATAATTTGTTCAGTGCGCATGAAGGCCTCCTACCACATCAGTGCAACATCTCCGTGAACACACAAAAAATCAAACAACCACAGAGATGAAACAACGGTGAGGACTCAACAGCAAGAAACCACTAAAATGCCGGAGCAAACGAAAACCAACAGTTAGACTCCGATGGGCCAAACCGCTGTACTTCTTTATGTATCTAAACGCGTAGGGTATCGACTGTTCACAAGGTGAAGCACAAACAGAAGCTATGTGTTTTGAACAAAGTGTGGAGAGGGGGGGGGGGGGCGGTTAGCATCATTGTAATGGCGTTTTATTGTACAAACTACTAGAATGTTGACACCATTGTTGCAGTCAACTACCGTTTGACAAAGTGTTGACTGCTAGTCAACTTTTGTTTATTGGACCATTTCGAGGTTACATTGTAGTAAACTTGACGTCTGCTAGTAAACTCTTGGTTGACTAAGTGAACAGTACCGTATGACGATCGTGCAAATTATTTTACACCTCAAAAGCGCTATTCGCCTACCTAATCCATTGCAACTTGAAAATCGAGAACAAATATGATTTCAAATACCAAACATTCTGCAAATTAATCGAGTAATTAGGATCTATTTCCGGAGGCTTCACATGGCTCACGACAAAGAATAACAACGTATGTACATATTTAACATCAATACTAAATCAAATTTATTTTTCTGATTGAAGCATCGATGCTACAGAAGAGCCCGTCACAGGACCTCAGCTCTGTCGACTTGTTAATCATGGCGATCTGCCTAATGAGAGAAATGCAAGGATGAGGCGGCTAGAGTTTGATGGGGTACCATATTTGTGTCTGTTCAGTACTAGGTAAGCAAATAAGATTTATCTTTTTGCCTGAACCATGTAGATAATAATTTTTGCTACGCGTTAAATACTTGCAGATAATCGTGGTGGTTATGTACATTCAACTTACTTTATTATTTCTGTATCAAATAGTTTAATTAAGTTATGCAATGTGTCATTTCGTTTAAATGTTTTATACAATTGGCGGTATTAGGTCTGATTTTATATTGTACAAATGCGATGCCTTGTGTCAACACGTTGTGTGTTTATTTTCTGGTAGAAATTATGTTCTTTATTAGATAGGGATATGACGTTACATGATATTAGTACTGGGTTTCGATTAATTCAGTTTTCTTTAATCAATGTTCGACGTATTGTAAATCCATGTTTAATTTGATTTACGACATGACGATACATGATTATAGCTTTAGCTGTGACTATGCTTGGAACAAAACATATAACCAAGAGCAGCCAGTATCTGCTTCTTGTTTGAGTTTTCCGCCCGATCAAAGACCAAGGTCATACGGAGATTGAGCCTCGGTTTAATCTAGCTGTACCTTACTATATGATCATCGCAAAACCATCCCGTGAACAAGTCTGGGGAATGAACATCCCACAAAACCCCACTTCATATAGCGGCAGCTGGGGGGTTCCGGGTTGATACATTATTTTTTTCTTATATCTGCTTAAAAACATAGGCTGTGGGTACTCATTAGAACAGCCCCGATGAGGCGGTTCTTACGAGCACCCACAACCTATGATTGCAGCTTGTTTGTTTGAGATTTAACGTCCCCGTCAACTCTGTATGGGTCATTTCTGAGACGTTGGTTCCAGTATAAGTAAATAAATATCAGGGATTTTAATCAGAAAAATAGCCTTTTTGAAGATATGAAAAATGCACTATGTCGCACGGGAGTGTTATCACAGTGATAATATAATCAGTATTGTGTTACTGAGAACGAAATTCGTTCGATAGAATTGCTTCGTCACAAATAGGATTAAAGTTCAGGGTGCCTTTCCACAAAATCAACAAATCATCCACTAAATAATGATACCAGCCCTTGTAAATTATATCTGTAGTATATTTACTTTCAGGAAAATTGTTCAGGGAGAGCAGATTCTATATGATTATGGCGTAAAACATCTGCCTTGGCAAAGTGTGCGACCTCAGGTAAAGGTTGTTATTATTCATGACACTAAAAGCTAATTTCGTTCCCAACAACATGAATCGAACATTTATAAATGCTTTATCTTCTTATCAGTTACTACTCTGTTGAAGTCATTCTTTTATTAAAGCGTTTTAAATGATAGTTATGGTTGAGTTATGACAATCCTTCTGACAACTATTTGTTAAATTTATTTCATGAGCGACTACTTTTAAGCTTATATTCTAACAGACCACTTGAACAGATATTGCAAGAAAATATAGAACCTGTCTCTGGTACTAACACAAACTGTATTAAAACTAAAACAACACTGATTTGTAACAAATAATACTTCTGTTACACTCAACCGTGGACAGGACGATAACCTGTTAATACGAAAATGAGATATCGTCAAAATTTTATGCCCCTCGAATCTACACTTAAATGTTATATCTAGATGAAATATTCGCGCATGGTACTTCACTACATGCATATAAAGGAAATTTGAGACGGTCGTTAACGGTTTCTGCCCTTCATCATTGTGTAAGTTATGATTTCTAGTCCTCTGATATCACTGATTCACTCATGAAGCTTTGAAACTGACGATGCCTAATTTGGCAACAATATAATCGATAAAGATAAATTGATATAGATATACATAAATAAAAACGTAGTCATAAAAATACAAATATTGAATTATTATTACGCTTAAAAGAATTAACATAACCTCGATTATTCCGACAATGTGATGAAAAAAAAAACAACATAAAAGATGAGTCTAGCTTCAATATCCATATACGACTTCAGGACATACTAAAAGTGTTAAACAGAAGGTGTTATATAATACAAACATATCCATTCGAAACTATTACGTTATTGTGAACACCTTTCGCCGGATAAACGTATATATTGAAATACAAATGAAACGTATTTAATGCTTTTTTATATGAAAACTTTTTCTATACGCAACCGAATAAAGTAGCATGACGGTTGTCTTTGGAGAAATTCTGTCTTAGTTCGCCTCAACACAGATTAACATTGTGGACACCCTTTGTGTACTGAACACAGTTTATTATCGATAAACATTGTGGACACCCTGTTGCTTTTGTGCACAGTTTAACATTGTAAACGTCTGAATAAATTACGCCTCTTGGGGTGTGGGGCGGGCAATAAATCAATATATTGCGAAGTTTAGTTTGATAATACACACTCTTTGTTTTTAGCAATATGTGTGCGTTTTTTGCGACACTAGTTCAATATGTTTTTCATTATCCATTACGAAAACACATCTACATGTATACAAATATACTGAAAACATTAGAACGTTACATTTTTTTTCAGTCAAAAATGTGATATTTCTAATATTTCTGCACAGAACATAGATTGTATGTATTGGTAAAACCGCGGTTCTTACGAGTTTCAAAGTCTATGATTTTGGGTAGACATATGAAATAATATTAATACCCCTGGAAACCACAGATGTAGTGCATACAAGAGGGTTTAAAGGGCGGGGCGCTAAAATTCTATATGCGTCTTTTGGTGATGTATGACTATTCAGTAAATGTTTAACATATCTTTTAGGTTAACAAACAACCGTAACTGTAAAATTATCAAAGTTACATGAGGAGCTTTAAGAAATCACGGATTTTCACACTTAATTTCTTAAAACAAATATCGCATATTTCGTTGCATAACACTTTAACATTGTGGACACCCGAATATCTTGCTTCGCTGTCGACACTATAAGTTATAATTTAAGCTTGATATTCATGTTAAGAATTGTTAGAAAGGCATGCTTCAGGCTTTTTATATTTTTATAACGAGCATTAATGCTATAAACAAGGCGATAGAATTTTGTGAGCATCATAAATTACATAGTGGACACCGAATAATTTCATATGTTCCTTCTAAAATAACAAATCCGTTGTAAACACTAACAATTGAAGTCCTAGCGTTTAATTCTTAACCACAACCATGTAATTTTTGTGATTTTGTCTTATCACTCGAGGATATAGAAGCGACGAAGAATTGATACAATTACACGACACCTCCGATTTAAGACAAAAAGAAACGCAGACATTAAAAACTTCAACAAAATGGTAACTTAACAAAGCAGAAACCTAAGACCAGGCATCTTCGCTATTTAGCTAATTTGAAATACTTCTAATATTGAAATACAGATTTCTTATTTTCAGTTTTTGTTTTGAACACGTTCCGTGTTAGCAGCGGCTAAGACCTTGGGGTCACTTGTTATTGAGCAGTTCTAGCATAATTTGTGGCACCATTTGTTGACACTGTGAACATACGAATACCCCCGTTGTGTGTTCAAACAGGCTTCAATATTAATGACATTCGTATACCCTCTTTTGTTTGCCTCATTGTGGTCACCATACGCCGGACCAACATGTACATATATTCAACTACAAATAACTCGAATGTAAAGTTTATTTTATGAACACCTATACTGTAAGAAGCCGAAAAGAGGTGGTATGCCATATTTCGTTGAAGAAAATCTCACTAATTTCGTTTCAACACGGATTTACATTGTGGACACCCGAAGAACGAGTGACTCTTGACACAATACGAACTTCCATTAAAACACTCATGTCAGGTCAATACCAATAGTCATTCGTAGGTCTTAGTATGTATATACATCAAGAAAACACGCCTTAATAATTAAGACCTCCTTAGACCCCTTTTTATATACAGTAAAACAGTTACTTCTAAGAATAAAAATCCATAATTGCGAACAGTCACACTTATGCGGTTCTGGTGAGGCGGGTCTAACGACTACCCACGTCTATGTTTAAAGCAGAAATGTGATAGGTTTCTCTGTTTTAAGCAGTAATATAACAAGTTTTCTTTTCGCGATGTAGGGTTATTCAGTAACTGTTCAACATATCTTTTCGGTAAACAAACAACCCATCAAGAAAACACGCCAATATAATTTTGGCCCCCGTTTTACCCCACTTTTATATAGTAAAATGGGGTTTGCAGGGGCATACACTTCTTTTCTTATTTCTGCTCAAAAACATAGATTGTGGGTACTCGTTAGAACCGCCTCGCTGGGGCGATTCTAACGAATATCCACAATCTATATTTTGAGAAGAAATAAGAAAAATATCGAAATTTTTCATCTGATTTTTTTTAATTTAACGGTGGTTAATTTTGCAATGCATTTGTATAGGCGTGTTTTCGTAATGTAAGGTACATGAGGAACTTTACGAAATTAAGGATTTTTGTTTAAGGGTCAGGTCATCTAGCTGGATTATTAAAACAGGTGCAGAATTTATCTGATATCATTTTACCACTGGGTAAACAAAACTGCAATCTGTTACCATTGAGTCACCCGATAGAGATGCCATGGCGTTTGGATTTAGAAATATTCTCACATAATTTGTGGCATCATAGTTGAAATTTGTGAACACCCTAATAGTTATTTTTCACCGTACCATGCTGCGTTATTGTGGACACAATACACAAAATCAAATCAAAAATCACACATACTTATTCTTAAGGTTTTGTGTTGTTTATTTTAAGATGATTATTTATGGACAGTCACGACATAAAAATCCAGAGGACGCATCACACTTAGTTTCTCAAAACAAATATCACACAGTTCGTTGCATAACAATTTAACATTGTGGACACTTGCCTTCATAACTTGCCTTGTGGACAACCGAATAACTTGCCGATCATTACCTTCACTTCTATTTTGCTTGACTGTCGGCACAATACCCAATAGTTTAAGCTTAATATCCATGTTAAGAAAAGAGAAAAAAAAACATGCTTAAGGCATAGCATAATTTTAGCTTGCCTGTACGAAGTCCATGGAGAGCTATTGTTGTCAACTCGGATGTGCGCGTTTGCGTGTGCGTGAGCGTTCCCATCATACTGCATTTAAGTTTTTCAAATGCTTATATCTCCACAGTTACTCATCACAGAACACTCATATTTGGAACATAAGTACCTGGGTGGGTCTTCTAACGTTCAAAGACAAAAGCCGCGGGAGCGCTAGGGTCAAAATCTAGAACACCTTGGAGTTTTTTTAAATGCTTACATCTCAACAGACACTCATCACAAACCATTCATATTTTACAACTTGGATACCCGGGAGTGTTTTCTGAGATTTCAATACAACACGCCCTTGGGTTAATGCCTGGGTGGGGAGATGGGGTGGGGCTACAGGTCAAAATCTAGAACATATTTGTTATTTGTTATATACATTTCCATTATGCTAACAAGTTATAGACATAATTGTTTATATATCAGCAAACCATGTGACATTGGTTCAACTGTAAAAGGGCGAATGTTATGGTGACCTACATTTCATGGTCCAGTGATTTTGCCTTATATCTTGAAGACAACTTGTTGGTGAAATGTCATACCTGGGATATTAGTGCCATGTGGCCCCATGATTGACCTCAAACTATATCTAGGTCACTGTGACCTATATATTTCATGGGCCAGCGATTTTGCCTATTATCTTGAATACTATTTGATGGAGAAATACCATACATGGATTATTAGTTCCATGTGACCCCATGATTGACCTCAAAATATAACTAGGTCAGTGTGACCTATATTTCATGGTTCAGTGATTTTGCCTTTTATCTTGAATACTATTTGATGAAGAATCTTGATTATTAGTTCCATGTGACATGCTGATTGACCTCAAAATATATCTAGGCCAGTGTGACCTATATTTCATGGTTCAGTTCGGCCCCCGCCCGTCGGGACTTGAAAAAATATATGGGCTGCATGATGCTTCCACTCATAGCTGAATCCGACCGCAACGAGTACTGGTAAACCGCTTAGAAGATCTAAGCCTGTCCAGGCAAAGCAGTTCGAGAGGATCGTCCATGCTTGTAAAGTAGAAGTGGAGGCAATGATAAGGAATCGATACAATTAACCCACAGCTCCCATCAGAGACACAAAAGGGAAAGAAACACAAACACGAAACAATATACCCTAATGGAAACATCAATAGTGGAAAGCCAAAAGGACAGTCACTTTCCCACAAAATGGCCAATGGGCTATCCAAAAAAAATAATATAAGCGACACAAACACCCAAAGACAAACGATAACAAAAATAAATCGCGACAGAAGAACCGCCTTGGAACGCTCAGCGGAAACGAATTCCACGGCGGGGGGGGGGGGGGTGAGGGGGGCTTAATTCGATTTTACGTGGCCACAATCCTCGCCCTTACTTCCGTCGCGATTAAGACAAATAATTTGTTCAGGCCGCATGAAGGCCTCCTAACTCATCAGTGCAACATCTCCGTGAACACAAAAATCAAACAACCACAGAGATGAAACAACGGTGATGACTCGACAACAAGAATCCAATGAAATGCTGGAGCAAAAGGAATATATGTAGGTCAGTGTGATCTAGGTCATAGTTCATTGTTCAGTGACTTTGACTAATATCTTGAATACTATTTGATGGAGAAACTGCATATCTGAATAATCAATACAATGTGACCAGATGATTGACATAGAAATATATCTATGTCAGTGTGACCTATTTTCATGGTTCAATGAGTTTGCCTTACAACTCAGACACTATTTGATTCTGAAATGTTATGACCTGATTATTGATCTTAAAATCTATGTAGGTGAGTGTGACCCATATTTCATTGTTCAATACTTTTACCTTATATCTTGAAGGCGTGAAACAGGCGAGCTATGCTGTCATGCGACAACTCTTGTTAATTAAGGGCATCAACGATGTAAATAAGGGTATAGAAAAATTTGTGGCATTATAAATTGACATAGTGGGCACCCAAATAATTTCATATTTACTCATCTAAAATAATATCATTTTAACAAAACAAAAACGTTGTAAATGCTACCAATTGAATGCCTAGCGTTAAATTGTGAATCACAACTTTGTGAACATACGAACGCGCTCGTCGTGTGCTCAATGGGTTATCCCTTTGAAGCAAAGAATACACCACAGAACTGGAAACTATGGCGTGTACAAGTATTTCTGGGCCAGAATAGCTAGCTGCGGTCAATGAGGCCTCTTCATCGACCCTCGAATATTTTCAAAACTCCGAAATAGAAACTATGATCCCAAAGTCGTAGAAAATATGAACTTCAAGCAGAACTCATTTTTGATTTTTATTTGCCTTCACTGCAGCTGGTGTTGTGCCGTGTGGCGGCCGTAAAACGTCTCCCCGTACATCAACCATAGTGCAGTTTATATTTTACTTTTGGTCCTTTGAGATCAGCGTAAATACTCTGAGAAATCAGAAACAAATTATTGGTTTAGACTCATATTCTAGACAGGTTTTTAATTATTTGGACCAAATTTTGATTTATATCAGTCTTTGAATCGACTGCCTATTCGAAATTCGCAAAAATGCAGTATGTTTCCTCTGGCTTTTGTTGCCGGATCATTACAGGGTCACTGATGAGGCTTTATTAGCCGAAACTATGTAGTATGACCCATCTTCTTTCTTATGAATGTTTTTATTGCTCTTAAAGGAACTCATTTTTGATTTTTATTTAATATTAATTACATTCCATTTCGATAACACATCCGTGTGATATAGTACATTTTTCAAACCTCAAAAAAGGCCATTTTTCTGAAGAAAATCTGTGATATTTTTCTAATTGATACTCCAAACATAGGTTTTGAGTGCTCGTTAGAACCGCCTCATTGAGGCGGTTCTAACGAGTACCCACAACCTATGTCTTGGAGCAGAAATAAGGAAAATAATATTCACCCCCGTAAACCCCAGTTTTCTCTATATAAAGTGGGGTTTAGGGGTCTTTATTTCACGGACTTGTTCACGTGATGCGTATACCATCTTAAGTCTTCAGGCACATGCCGCCTTATTGTGGACACCTTACACCAGGTCAACATGTACGTATGTTCAAATGCAAGTAAATCGTATTTAAAGTTTATTTTATGAACACTAATATTGTAAGCCACCGAAAAAGGTGACATGCCATTTTACTGTGAGGAAATCTGCCTAATTTCGTTACAAGAAAGATTTTCAAATAACTAGCCTCTCTGAACACAGCAGATACTTTCATTAAAACACTCATGTTAGGTAGACACAAACAGGTATGCATAAGTCTTTGTATGTTTATCAAGCAGGAAAACACGCCTATATAACTTAGACCCCCTTAAACCGGCTTATATACAGTAAACAGGGGTTGTAGGGTTATACTTTCTGCCCCTAAAAACTAAATTCTGGGAACTCGTTAGGAAGCGGCTCTGGTGAGGCGGTTTTAGCGAGTACCCACAATCTATGTTTTCCGCAGAAATATTACTAGTTCTAGTACTATGTATAATTCGTAGTATGCATTGGTTAAAAGAGAACGGTTGAGATAATTTCATATCTCTTTTCAGGATGCAGATTCAAACACTCACGGAATAGAAAAAGCATTGGAAGATAAAACTGTAAACAAGGTAAGAACATAGTCTGATAAATCACTATGACAACGGGGTTGTTGATAAATAAAGACAGCCAGTGATGAAGCGAAACTGGTCAAAACTAGATTATTTTTTTTAGTCATATATGTGCTCGCGTCAGAAATATAACAGTGTTCTCATAAAACACTTCGAAATCACGCCTATATAAACATCCAAACCAATTTATACAAGAAAACCACAGTATTTTCAGACAAAAGTCGTGATATTTCTGCACAGAACATAGATAAAACTGTAGACAAGGTAAGAACATATTCTGATAAATCACTATGACAACGGAGTTATTGATAAATAAAGAGAGCCAGCGATGAAGCGAATCTGGTCAAAACTAGATTATATGTTTTAGTCATATGTGTGCTCGTGTCAGAAATATAACAGTGTTCTCATTTTACATTCCGAAATCACGCTTATACAAACCAATTTATAAACATATACAGTATTTTCAGACAAAAGTCCTGATATTACTGAACAGAACATAGCTTGTAGGTACTGGTGGACCGCGTCGGCAAGGCGGTTCTAACGAATACCCAAATCGATGGTGGTTCTGAGTAGATATATGAAATAAAATTTATGATCCTGTAAACCACAGATAGACGACATACAAGAGGGTTAAAGGGGTGGATGCAAATGTTATAGACGTATTCTCGTAATACATGGCTATTCAGTAAATGTTTAACATATATTTTAGATTAACAATCGATCGTAACTGTATAAAATAATCGAAGGTACATGAGTAACTTAAACAAATTACGGAATTATGTTAAAGGCTCATCTAGCTGGTTATTCAAACAAATGCATTATTTATCTGAAATGAGTGTACTCCTGGGAGAAGGTGTTAATGCTTTTTAGATTCTGGAGCACAAAATGCAATCTGTTGCACTTTAGTTTTGTGTTATCAACATTTCAATTGCAATTCGCGGAATATAGATGCCTTTCGTTAGGATGGAGAAAAATTCTCACATAATTTGAGGCATCACATTTTATTTATTTGCGAACACCCGAATAGTTATTTGGCACCATAACATGCTACGTTACGTTATTGTGGACACAATACACAAAATCAAAGTGAAAATAGGGCAAACTCATTTTAAGGTGTTGTGTTGTTTACTTTAAGATGATTATTTATGGACAGTGAATATATTAAATCAGACAAGGCATTACACTTACTTTCTTAAAACAAATATCGCATATTTCTATGCATAACTCTTGAACATTGTGGACACCCGAATATCTTGCTTCACCCTCAATACTATACGCAAGAATTTAGGCTTAATATTCCTGTTTAGAAAAGACAAAAAGGCATGCCACAGGTATTATATATTTTTTTATATTGAGCATTAACGAGATAAACAAGGCGACAGAAAAAATCCCACAAAATTTGTGGCATCATCAATTGACATAGTGGACACCCTAATAATTTCATATGTTCCATCTAAAATAATAAAAAAAGACGTTGTAAATACTAACAATTGAATGTCGAGCGTTAAATTGTGAATTACATTTATGTAATTTTTGTGATATTTCTATTACATTTTTAATGATAGAAATGTTTAACGGCAATGTTTAAGAATAAATATAATTACCTCATACCTCCTATTTAAGACAAAAAACGAAACTCAAACATAAAAAACTTCAGCAAATATTCACTTATAATGCGAAAACCTAAAACGAGGCATTATGGCTAAGGTCCGTTTAACTAATTTAAAAAATATTTCAAATATTGAAATAAAGAATTCTTATTTTCATTTTTTTAGCTCCCCTGTCACTCAGTGACGAGGTGAGCTTTTGAGATCACTTTTTGTCCGTCGTCAGTCCGTGCGTGCGTGCACAGTAGAGGTCACAGTTTTGGACCAGTCATCATCAAACTTGGTTAGAATGATCATCATGACAATATTTCGGTCAAGTTCGAATATGGGTCACTTTTGAACACTCTAGAGGCCAAAGTTTTGGTCCGATCGTTATCAAACTTGCTTAGTATGATCGTCTTGACAATATCTGGGTCAAATAAGAATATGGGTCATATCGGGTCACATAGAAGGTCATTAGGTCAAATCATAGAAAAACCTTGTCAATACACTAGAGGCCACAGTTTTAGTCCGATAATCATCAAACTTGCTCGGAATAATTATCTTCACAATATCTCGGTCCAGTTCGAATAAGGGTCATGTCGAATCAAAAAGTAGGTCAGTAGGTCAAATCAGAGAAAAAACATTGTGAACACACAGTGGGCCACAGTTTTGGTCCGATCATCATCAAACTTGCCAAGAATGATCATCTTGACAATATCTCAGTCAAGTTCGAAACTAGGTGTTGTCGGGTCAAAAAGAAGGTCAGTAGGTCAAATCATAGAAAAACCTTCTGAACACACCAGAGGCCACAGGTTTGGTCCAATCATCATCAAACTTGGTGAGAATGATCATCTTGATAATATCTTGGTCACGTTCGAATATGAGTCTTGTCGGGTCACAAAGTAGGTCAGTAGGTCAAATCATAGAAAAACCTTGCGAATACACTAGAGGCCACAGTTTTGGTCCAATCATCATCCAATTTGCCCAGAATGATCATCTTGACAATGGCTCGGTCAATTTCGAATATGGGTCATGTTGGGTCAAAAAGTAGTTCCGTAGGTCAAATCAGAGAAAAACCTTGTGAACACACTAGAGGCCACAGTTTTGGTCCGATCATCATCGAACTTGCTCCGAATGATAGTCTTGACAATATCTCGGTCAGATTCAAATATGGGTCATGTCGGGTCAAAAAGTAGGTCAATAGGTCAAATCATATAAAAACTTCTGAACACACTAGAGGCCACAGTTTAGATCCGATCATAATCGATATTGCCCAGAATGATCACCCTGACAGTATCTTTGTCAAGTTTGAATACGGATCATGTCGTGTCAAAAAAGGTCAGTAGGTCAAATCATTGAAAAACACTCTGAACACACTAGAGGCGACAGTTTTGGTCCGATCATCATCAAACTTGCTCAAAATGATCGTTTGACACTATTTCGGTTGATTTCGAATATGGTTCATGTTTGGTCAATAAGTAGGTCAGATTGTTGAAAAACCTTGTGAACACACTAGAGGCCCTAGTTTTGATCCGATCATCATCAAACTTGCCCAGAATGATCATCTTGACAATATCTGGGTTAAGTTTGAATATGGGTCATATTAGGTCAAAAAGTAGGTCAGCAGGTCAAATCATAGAAAAATGTTGTGAACACTCTAAGAGGCCACAGTTTTAGTCCAGTCATCATAAAGCTTGCTCAGAATGATCATCTGGACAATATCTCAGTTAAGTTCGAATATTGGTCATGTCAAATCAAAAAGTAGATCAGTAGGTTATTTTTTTGTCATAACTTTTGAACCGTTTGAGATAGAGCCTTCATATTTGGCATGTAGATTCCTTGTGACAAGGGCTTCCTATTCATATAAAGATTTGACCTGTGACCTTGACCTGGGGCCTACTTTATCATACCTTCTGAACCATATGAGATAGAACCTTCATATTTGGCATGTATGTTCCTTGTGACAAGGTTTCCTCAACCATTCAAAACTTTTGACCCATGAACTTGACCTTTGACCTACTTTGTCATAAATTTTGAAGCATTTGAGATTCAGCCTTCATATTTGGCATGTAGGTTCCTTGCGACAAAGGGCTTCCTATTCATACATAAAATGATCTGTGACCTTCACCTTGATATTTGACCTATTTTATTATAACTTTTGAACCATTTGAGATATTGCTTTCATATTTTGCATGTATTTTCCTTGAAGGTCTTCCCACCCATACAAAAGTTTGTCTTATGACCTTGACTTTGACCTACTTTGTCATAATTTTGAACTATTTGAGATACAGCCTTCATATTCGGCATGTATGTTCCTTGTTGCAAGGACTTTCCATCCATACAAAAATTATGACCTGTGACCTTCTTTCTCATAACTTTTTAAACCATTTAAGATAGAGCCTTCATATTTCGCATGTAGGTTACCTGTGACAAGGGCTTCCCATCCATGCAAATTTTTTTACCTGTGACCAGTCATTGCCCATATTTGGTAAAACCTTTAAAAATCTTCTTCTCGGGAACCGAATGGCCGATGACCTTGAAACTGGGTATCCAGCGTCGGAGACTTTGGGGCCCTTCCAAGTTTTTTAAATGATGACCTTTGGTTGACCTTGACCAGCTTTACGGTAAGGTCAAATTTGGTCACTCAGACATTTGTATGAAAAAAAGGCAAAACAGTGGATTTTTTAATGCGTGTTAGCTTGTGGCATCAGAAATGATCAGCTGAATCCAAGTTTGTCAATTCCAAAGGTCAAGGTCTTTTACTGACCTTTATCCTGAAGGCTCAGAATAAGTATTTTTATGCCCCCCCCCCGCCCCGTAGGAGGGCATATAGCTGTTGTACTGTCCGTTTGTTTGTGGGTTTGTGGGTTAGTCCACTTTTTTAGCTCACCAGAGCCAAAGGCTCCGGGGGACCTTATAGGATGGCAGGCCTCCGTCGTCCAAGGCCATACGGTGATGGGACCTCGGTTTAAAGACTCAACTGAAAATCTGGAGAAGCGCGGGATCGATCCTGCTATCCTTGGTTCACAAGGCAAGTAGCATGACCACTATACCATGAAGGCTTCTAAACTTCACTGGAATGTTGTGTAGATGACCCTCTAGGAAAAGAACATAGACGATTAACAAATGGTCACAAGAGCTAAAAATAGAAAAGCATTGTAAATTTGCTTCAAATGCAAACTCCTTCAAAACCCTTTGGCCAATTGGATTTAAAACGTCACAGGAATGTTGCCTAGGTGACTCCCTACCAAAATAGTCAAAACTAACTCCACTCCAATGAACAAGACGGCTGCCAGAGCTAAAACAAATAATCTTCAAACGTGAACTCCTCCTAAACCCTAAGGCCAATTTGATTCAAACTTCACAGGAATGTTGCCTAGGTTACTCCCTATCAAATAAGCTGAAATCACTCAGCTGATGAACAAGATGGCCACCGGAGCTAAACATAGAATGTACTCGAGACAGTCACACACAGGTGATTGAACCAGGGCCCCTGGGCCCTCTTGCTGTTTTTTAACATGTTTCCTGTTAGCTGCGGGAAAGAGGTGATGCGCCAATTTGTGCTTGGAGCAGTTAGCATGTTATTTGTAGCAACCCTCGTTAACTTTGAGAACATATGAACGCAAAGAATACATCACGGAACTGGAAACTATGGAGTGTACAAGCATGCCTGGGCCAGAATAGCTAGTTTGGGCCAATCAGGCCTCATCAGCGACCTTCGAATATTTTAAAAACTCCGAAATGGAATCTATGATTCCAAAGGCCAAGAAAATATTAACTCCGAGCAGAAATTAATATTAATTACATTCGTATACCCCTTAAGTTCCCAGGCACATGCCTCCTCATTGTTGACACCTTACGTCTGATCAACATGTACGTATGTTCAAATACAAGTAAATCGTATTTAAAGTTTATTTTATAAACACTAATATTGTAAGCCACCGAAAAAAGGTGGCTTGCCATTTTTCTGTGTGTAAAATCTTAGTAGTTTCGTTACAAGAAAGATTTTCATTGTAGACATCCAAATAACTAGCCTCTCTGGACACAATGGACAATTTCATTAAAACAATCATGTTAGGTAGACACAAATATATATGCATAAGTCTTTTTTATGTATATATTCACCAGGAAAACCCGCCTATATAACTAAGACCCCCTTAAATATGTTCTATAAAAGGGTTATCCTTTGGAAGCAAGGATAACACCACAGAACTGGAAACTATGAAATGTGCATGCTTTCTCTTGGCCAGACTAGGTAGTTTTAAACCGGCTTTTATACAGTAAACGGGGGTTGTAGGGGTATACTTTGTGCCGAAAAAAAACTCCGAAATGGAATATATGGTCCCAAATTCCAAGAAAATATGAACTTCGAGCAGACTGTTACCCATTTAGTACCAGAAAGCCAAAAACGGGTACCTTGGCAAACAGTGCAAGCCCAGATCAGAAGCCTCCACTGTTTGCTAAAAGTTCAGTCATTTTCCATGTAAATTTAGATGACAACACAAACCTGACGCCCCTAACTTTTGAAATGGACTTCTGCTATTTATAGGGAGGAAGATTCCATTTGGTACTATAAGGGTTAATAATAATTACATTCGTATATCTTTTTTAAGTTCTCAGGTACATGCCGCCTCATTGTGGACACCATACGTCAGATCAACATGTACGTTTGTTCAAATACAATTAAATCGTATCTAGTACTTATGTTTTAAACACTAATATTGTAAGCCGCCGAAAAAGGTGGCATGCCATTTTTCTGTAGGTAAAATCTTACTAATTTCTTTACAAGAAAGATTTTCATTGTAGACATCCAAATAACTAGCCTCTCTGGACACAACAGACACTTTCATTAAAGCACGCATGTTAGGTAGATACAAATAGGTATGCATAAGTCTTTATGTGAACAAACATCCGGAAAACGCGCCTATGTAACTCATGACCTTTTAAACCGGCTTATATACAGTAAACGGGGGTTGTAGGGATATGCTTTCTGTCTAAACAACCCAAATTGTGGGAACTCGTTAGGAGGCGGCTCTGGTGAGGCGGTTTTAACGAGTACCAACAATCTATGTTCTGCGCAGAAATATTACTAGTTCTAGTTCCATGTATAATTCGTAGTATGCATTGGTTAGAAGAGAAAGGTTGAGATAATTTCATATCTCTTTTCAGGATGCAGACTCAAACACTCACGGAGAAGAAAATGCATTGGAAGATAAAACTGTAGACAAGGTAAGAACATAGACTGATAAACCACTATGACAATGGGGTTATTGATAAATAAAGAGAGCCAGCGATGAAGCGAAACTGGTCAAAACTAGAATATTTGGCAAAGTCATATGTGTGCTCGCGTCAGAAATATAATACTGTTCTCATTATACACTCCGAACTCACGCTTATACAAACATTCAAACAAATTTTTACAAAAAACACAGTGTTTTCAGACAAAAGTCGTGATATGTCTGCACAGAACAAAGATTGAAGGTACTGGTGAACCGAGTCGGCAAGGCGGTTATAACTAATACCCAAATCTATGGTTCTGAGTAGGGATATGAAATAAAATTTATAATCGTGTAAACCACAGATTGACGACATACAAGATACAGAATTTATATGATAGAAGTGTACTACTGGGAGAAGGTGTTTATTCCTTTTTAGACTCTGAAGCACAAAAATGTAATCTGTTGCGTTTAAGTTTTGTGCTGTCAACATATACAATGCAATATGCGGAACATGGATCCCTTGTCGTCAAATTGTCACATAATTTGAGGAATCAAAGTTTAAAATTTTGAACATCCGAATAATTATTTGGCACAATAACAAGCTACGCTATTGTGGACACAATACACAAAATCAAGTTGAAAATAGGAGGTGTTGTGTTGTTTACTGTAAGATGATTATTTATGGACAGTGAAGATATAAAATCAAAGAAGGCATCGCACTTAGGTTCTTAAAACAAATATCGCATATTTCGTTGCATAACTCTTGAACATTGTGGACACCCGAATATCTTGCTTCACTGTCGACACTAGACACAATAATTTAGGCTTAAAATTCCTGTTTAGAAAAGACAAAAAGGCATGCCACATGCTTTGTATATTTTTTATAATGAGCATTAACGAGATAAACAAGGCGACAGAAAAAAAATCTCACGAAATTTGTAGCATCATAAATTGACATAGTGGACACCCGAATAATTCCATATGTTCCATCTAAAATAAACACAGCTATATATTTTTTGTGTTTTGTCTATTACACTTTAATGATAGAAGTGACGGCAATGTGTAAGAATAAATGTATTGAATACAAGACTTCGTATTTTCAGTTTTTGTTTTTTTAACATGTTCCCTGTTAGCAGCGGGAAAGAGGTGGTGCGCCAACTTGTGCTTGGAGCAGTTCTAACGTTATTTGTAGCAACCCTCTTTAACGTTGTGAACATACGAACGCGTTCATTGTGTGCTCAATATGTTCTACCAAAGGGTTATCCATTTGAAGCGAAGAATACACCCTGGAACTGGAAACAATGGAGTGCACTAGTATTTCTGGGCCAGAATAGCCAGTTTCGGCCAATCAGGCCTCATCAGCGACCCTCGAGTATTTTCAAAACTCCGAAATGTAATATATTGTCCCAAAGGCCAAGAAAATATGACTTTCGATCAGACTTATTTTTGATTTTTATTTAACCCATTTAGTACCAGAAACCCCAAAACGGGTACCTTGGCAAACAGTGCAGGCCCAGATCAGAAGCCGCATAACGCGGCGTCTGATCAGGGCCTCCACTGTATGCTAAAAGTTCAGTCATTTTCCAAATAAATTTTGATGACAACACAAACCTGACAGCCCTAAATTTTGAAATGGACTCCTGCTACATATAAGGAGGAAGATTCCATTCTGTACTATAAGGGTTAATATTAATTATATTCGTATACCCTCTGAAGTTCTCAGGCACATGCCGCCTTATTGTGGACACCTTACATCAGATCAACATGTACGTATGTTCAGATGCAAGTAAATCGTATTTAAAGTTTATTTTATAAACACTAATATTGCAAGCCACCGAAAAAGGTGGCTTGCCATTTTTCTGTGTGTAAAATCTTAGTAGTTTCGTTACAATAACGATTTTCATTGTAGACATCCAAATAACTAGCCTCTCTGGACACAATAGACAATTTCATTAAAACAATCATGTTAGGTAGACACAAATATATATGCATAAGTCTTTTTTATGTATATACACCAGGAGAACCCGCCTATATAACTTAGACCCCCTTAAATATGTTCTATAAAAGGGTTATCCTTTGGAAGCAAGGAATACACCACAGAACTGGAAAATATGAAGTGTGCATGCTTTCTCTTGGCCAGACTAGGTAGTTTTAAACCGGCTTTTATACAGTAAACGTGGGTTGCAGGGGTATACTTTCTGCCGAAAAAAAAACCTCCGAAATGGAATATATGGTCGCAAATTCCAAGAAAATATGAACTTCGAGCAGACTGTAACCCATTTAGTACCAGCAAGCCAAAAACGGGTACCTTGGCATACAGTGCAAGCCCAGATCAGAAGCCTCCACTGTTTGCTAAAAGTTCAGTCATTTTCCATGTAAATTTTGATGACAACACAAACCTGACGCCCCTAACTTTTGAAATGGACTCCTGCTATTTATAAGGAGGAAGATTCCATTTGGTACTATAAGGGTTAATATTAATTACATTCGTAACGGGCCTCCGTGGCCTAGTGGATAAGAGCGCTGACTCTTAGTCATTAGGTCTCTCACCGCCGTAGGTTCGAGCCTCGCTCGGGCCACGTGTGAGACGCCAAGTTCTGCAACGGAAGGTCAGGTGGTTTTTCTCCGGGTACTCCGGTTTTCGCCCACCTCTGATTAACGATCGGCTCGATATGAGTGAAATAATCTTGAAAGGGCCGTAAAACCCAAACCAAAAAAAAAAAAAAAACTAATTACATTCGTATATCTTTTTAAGTTGTCAGGTACATGCCGCCTCATTGTGGACACCATACGTCAGATCAACATGTACGTTTGTTCAAATACAATTAAATCGTATCAAAAACTTATGTTTTAAACACTTATCTTGTAAGCCGCCGAAAAAGGTGGCATGCCATTTTTCTGTAGGTAAAATCTTACTAATTTCTTTACAAGAAAGATTTACATTGTAGACATCCAAATAACTAGCCTCTCTGGACACAGCAGACACTTTCATTAAAGCACACATGTTAGGTAGATACAAATAGGTATGCATAAGTCTTTATGTGAACAAACATCCGGAAAACACGCCTATGTAACTCATGACCTTTTAAACCGGCTTATATACAGTAAACGGGGGTTGTAGGGATATACTTTCTGTCTAAACAACCCAAATTGTGGGAACTCGTTAGGAGGCGGCTCTGGTGAGGCGGTTTTAACGAGTACCAACAATCTATGTTCTGCGCAGAAATATTACTAGTTCTAGTACCATGTATAATTCGTAGTATGCATTGGTTAGAAGAGAAAGGTTGAGATAATTTCATATCTCTTTTCAGGATGCAGACTCAAACACTCACGGAGAAGAAAATGCATTGGAAGATAAAACTGTAGACAAGGTAAGAACATAGACTGATAAATCACTATGACAATGGGGTTATTGATAAATAAAGAGAGCCAGCGATGAAGCGAAACTGGTCAAAACTAGAATATTTGGTTAAGTCATATGTGTGCTCGCGTCAGAAATATAATAATGTTCTTATTATACACTCCGAACTCACGCTTATAAAAACATTCAAACAAATTTTTACAAAAAAACACAGTGTTTTCCGACAAAAGTCGTGATATTTCTGCACAGAACAAAGATTGAAGGTACTGGTGAACCGAGTCGGCAAGGCGGTTCTAACTAATACCCAAATCTATGGTTCTGAGTAGGGATATGAAATAAAATTTATAATCGTGTATACCACAGATTGACGACATACAAGATACAGAATTTATATGATATAAGTGTACTACTGGGAGAAGGTGTTTATTCCTTTTTAGACTCTGAAGCACAAAAATGTCATCTGTTGCGTTTAAGTTTTGTGCTATCAACGTATATACAATGCAAAATGCGGAACATGGATCCCTTGTCGTCAAATTCTCACATAATTTGAGGCATCAAAGTTTAAAATTTTGAACATCCGAATAATTATTTGGCACCATAACAAGCTACGCTATTGTGGACACAATACACAAAATCAAGTTGAAAATAGGAGGTGTTGTGTTGTTTACTGTAAGATGATTATTTATGGACAGTGAAGATATAAAATCAAAGAAGGCATCGCACTTAGGTTCTTAAAACAAATATCGCATATGTCGTTGCATAACTCTTGAACATTGTGGACACCCGAATATCTTGCTTCACTGTCGCCACTAGACACAATAATTTAGGCTTAAAATTCCTGTTTAGAAAAGACAAAAAGGCATGCCACAGGCTTTGTATATTTTTTATAATGAGCATTAACGAGATAAACAAGGCGACAGAAAAAAATCTCACGAAATTTGTGGCATCATAAATTGACATAGTGGACACCCGAATAATTCCATATGTTCCATCTAAAATAAACACAGCTATATATTTTTTGTGTTTTGTCTATTACATTTTAATGATAGAAGTGACGGCAATGTGTAAGAATAAATTTATTGAATACAAGACTTCGTATTTTCAGTTTTTGTTTTTTTAACATGTTACCTGTTAGCAGCGGGAAAGAGGTGGTGCGCCAACTTGTGCTTGGAGCAGTTCTTACGCTATTTATAGCAACCCTCTTTAACTTTGTGAACATACGAACGCGTTCATTATGTGCTCAATATGTTCTACCAAAGGGTTATCCCTTTGAAGCGAAGAATACACCCTGGAACTGGAAACTATGGAGTGGACTAGTATTTCTGGGCAAGAATAGCCAGTTTCGGCCAATCATGCCTCATCAGCGACCCTCGAGTATTTTCAACACTCCGAAATGTAATATATTTCCCAAAGGCCAAGAAAGTATGAACTTCGATCAGACTTTAACCCATTTAGTACCAGAAACCCCAAAACGGGTACTTTGGCAAACAGTGCAGGCCCAGATCAGAAGCCGCATAACGCGGCGTCTGATCAGGGCCTCCACTGTATGCTAAAAGTTCAGTCATTTTCCAAATAAATTTTGATGACAACACAAACCTGACACCCCTAAATTTTGAAATGGACTCCTGCCAGATATAAGGAGGAGGATTCCATTCTGCACTATAAGGGTTAATATTAATTACATTCGTATACCCTCTGAAGTTCTCAGGCACATGCTGCCTCATTGTGGACACCTTACATCAGATCAACATGTACGTATGTTCCAATACAAGTAAATCGTATTTAAAGTTTATTTTATAAACACTTATATTGTAAGCCACCGAAAAAGGTGGCTTGCCATTTTTCTGTGTGTAAAATCTTAGTAGTTTCGTTACAATAACGATTTTCATTGTAGACATCCAAATAACTAGCCTCTCTGGACACAATAGACAATTGCATTGAAACAATCATGTTAGGTAGACACAAATAGATATGCATACGTCTTTGTATGTATATACACCAGGAAAGCCCGCCTATATAACTTTGACCCCCTTAAGTATGTTCTATAAAAAGGTTATCATTTGGAAGCAAGGATTACACCACAGAACTGGAAAATATGAAGTTTGCATGCTTTCTTGGCCAGACTAGGTAGTTTTAAACCTTTTATACAGAAAACGGGGGTTGTAGGGTTATACTTTCTGCCGTAAAAAAAACTCCGAAATGGAATATATGGTCCCAAATTCCAAGAAAATATGAACTTCGAGCAGACTGTAACCCATTTAGAACCAGCAAGCCAAAAACGGGTACCTTGGCATACAGTGCAAGCCCAGATCAGAAGCCTCCACTGTTTGCTAAAAGTTCAGTCATTTTTCATGTAAATTTTGATGACAACACAAACCAGACGCCCCTAACTTTTGAAATGGACTCCTGCTATTTATAATGAGGAAGATTCCATTTGGTACTATAAGGGTTAATATTAATTACATTCGTATATCTTTTTAAGTTCTCAGGTACATGCCGCCTCATTGTGGACACCATACGTCAGATCAACATGTACGTATGTTCAAATACAAGTAAATCGTATCTAAAACTTATGTTTTAAACACTAATATTGTAAGCCGCCGAAAAAGGTGGCATGCCATTTTTCTGTAGGTAAAATCTTAATAATTTCTTTACAAGAAAGATTTTCATTGTAGACATCAAAATAACTGGCCTCTCTGGACACAACAGACACTTTCATTAAAGCACACATGTTAGGTAGACACAAATAGGTATGCATAAGTCTTTGTGTGAACAAACCTCCGGAAAACACGCCTATGTAACTCATGACCTTTTAAACCGGCTTAAATACAGTAAACGGGGGTTGTAGGGTTATACTTTCTGCCTAAACAACCTAAATTGTGGGAACTCGTTAGGAGGCGGCTCTGGTGAGGCGGTTTTAACGAGTACCAACAATCTATGTTCTGCGCAGAAATATTACTAGGTCTAGTACCATGTATAATTCGTAGTATGCATTGGTTAGAAGAGAATGGTTGAGATAATTTCATATCTATTTTCAGGATGCAGACTCAAACACTCATGGAGAACAAAATGCATTGGAAGATAAAACTGTAGACAAGGTAAGAACATAGACTGATAAATCACTATGACAATGGGGTTATTGATAAATAAAGAGAGCCAGCGATTAAGCGAAACTGGTCAAAACTAGAATATTTGGTTAAGTCATATGCGTGCTCACGTCAGAAATATAATACTGTTCTCATTATACACACCGAACTCACGCTTATACAAACATTCAAACCAATTTTCACAAAAAAACACAGTGTTTTCAGACAAAAGTCGTGATATTTCTGCACAGAACAAAGATTGTAGGTACTGGTGAACCGAGTCGTCAAGGCGGTTCTAACTAATACCCAAATCTATGATTCTGAGTAGGGATATGAAATAAAATTTATAATCGTGTAACCCACAGATTGACGACATACAAGATGCAGAATTTATATGATATAAGTGTACTACTGGGAGAAGGTGTTTATTCCTTTTTAGACTCTGAAGCACAAAAATGTCATCTGTTGCCGTTAAGTTTTGTGCTATCAACATATACAATGCAATATGCGGAACATGGATGCCTTGTCGTCAAATTCTCACATAATTTGAGGCATCAAAGTTTAAAATTTTGAACATCCGAATAATAATTTGGCACCATAACAAGCTACGCTATTGTGGACACAATACACAAAGTCAAGTTGAAAATAGGAGGTGTTGTGTTGTTTACTGTAAGATGATTATTTATGGACAGTGAAGATTTAAAATCAAAGAAGGCATCGCACTTAGGTTCTTAAAACAAATATCGCATATTTCGTTGCATAACTCTTGAACATTGTGGACACCCGAATATCTTGCTTCACTGTCGACACTAGACACAATAATTTAGGCTTAAAATTCCTGTTTAGAAAAGACAAAAAGGCATACCACAGGCTTTGTATATTTTTGATAATGAGCATTAACGAGATAAACAAGGCGACAGAAAAAAAAAATCTCACGAAATTTGCGGCATCATAAATTGACATAGTGGACACCCGAATAATTCCATATGTTTCATCTAAAATAAACACAGCTATGTATTTTTTTGTGTTTTGTCTATTACATTTTAATGACAGAAGTGACGGCAATGTGTAAGAATAAATATATCGAAAAAAAGATTTCGTATTTTCAGTTTTTGTTTTTTAAGCATGTTCCCTGTTAGCAGCGGGAAAGAGGTGGTGCGCCAACTTGTGCTTGGAGCAGTTCTTACGTTATTTGTAGCAACCCTCTTTAACTTTGTGAACATACGAACGCGTTCATTGTGTGCTCAATATGCTCTACCAAAGGGTTATCCATTTGAAGCGAAGAATACACCCTGGAACTGGAAACTATGGAGTGTACTAGTATTTCTGGGCCAGAATAGCCAGTTTCGGCCAATCTGGCCTCATCAGCGACCCTCGAGTATTTTCAAAACTCCGAAATGTAATATATTGTCCCAAAGGCCAAGAAAATATGAACTTCGATCAGACTTTAACCCATTTAGTACCAGAAACCCCAAAACGGGTACCTTGGCAAACAGTGCAGGCACAGATCAGAAGCCGCATAACGCGGCGTCTGATCAGGGCCTCCACTGTATGCTAAAAGTTCAGTCATTTTCCAAATAAATTTTGATAACAACACAAGCCTGACACACCTAAATTTTGAAATGGACTCCTGCTACATATAAGGAGGAAGATTCCATTCTGTACTATAAGGGTTAATATTAATTACATTCGTATACCCTCTGAAGTTCTCAGGCACATGCCGCCTCATTGTGGACACCTTACATCAGATCAACATGTACGTATGTTCAAATACAAGTAAATCGTATTTAAAGCTTATTTTATAAACACTAATATTGCAAGCCAACGAAAAAAGTGGCTTGCCATTTTTCTGTGTGTAAAATCTTAGTAGTTTCGTTACAATAACGATTTTCATTGTAGACATCCAAATAACTAGCCTCTCTGGACACAATAGACACTTTCATTAAAACAATCATGTTAGGCAGACACAAATATATATGCATAAGTCTTTTTTATGTATATACACCAGGAAAACCCGCCTATATAACTTAGACCCCCTTAAATATGTTCTATAAAAGGGTTATCCTTTGGAAGCAAGGATTACACCACAGAACTGGAAAATATGAAGTGTGCATGCTTTCTCTTGGCCAGACTAGGTAGTTTTAAACCGGCTTTTATACAGTAAACGGGGGTTGTAGGGGTATACTTTCTGCCGTAAAAAAAACTCCGAAATGGAATATATGGTCCCAAATTCCAAGAAAATATGAACTTCGAGCAGACTGTAACCTATTTAGTACCAGCAAGCCCAAAACGGGTACCTTGGCATACAGTGCAAGCCCAGATCAGAAGCCTCCACTGTTTGCTAAAAGTTCAGTCATTTTCCATGTAAATTTTGATGATAACACAAACCTGACGCCCCTAACTTTTGAAATGGACTCATGCTATTTATAAGGAGGAAGATTCCATTTGGTACTCTAAGGGTTAATATTAATTACATTCGTATATCTTTTTAAGTTCTCAGGTACATGCCGCCTCATTGTGGACACCATACGTCAGATCAACATGTACGTTTGTTCAAATACAATTAAATCGTATCTAAAACTTATGTTTTAAACACTAATATTGTAAGCCGCCGAAAAAGGTGGCATGCCATTTTTCTGTAGGTAAAATCTTAATAATTTCTTTACAAGAAAGATTTTCATTGTAGACATCCAAATAACTAGCCTCTCTGGACACAGCAGACACTTTCATTAAAGCACACATGTTAGGTAGATACAAATAGGTATGCATAAGTCTTTATGTGAACAAACATCCGGAAAACACGCCTATGTAACTCATGACCTTTTAAACCGGCTTATATACAGTAAACGGGGGTTGTAGGGTTATACTTTCTGCCTAAACAACCTAAATTGTGGGAACTCGTTAGGAGGCGGCTCTGGTGAGGCGGTTTTAACGAGTACCAACAATCTATGTTCTGCGCAGAAATATTACTAGGTCTAGTACCATGTATAATTCGTAGTATGCATTGGTTAGAAGAGAATGGTTGAGATAATTTCATATCTCTTTTCAGGATGCAGACTCAAACACTCACGGAGAAGAAAATGCATTGGAAGATAAAACTGTAGACAAGGTAAGAACATAGACTGATAAATCACTATGACAATGGGGTTATTGATAAATAAAGAGAGCCAGCGATTAAGCGAAACTGGTCAAAACTAGAATATTTGGTTAAGTCATATGCGTGCTCACGTCAGAAATATAATACTGTTCTCATTATACACGCCGAACTCACGCTTATACAAACATTCAAACCAATTTTTACAAAAAAAAAAACAGTGTTTTCAGACAAAAGACGTGATATTTCTGCACAGAACAAAGATTGTAGGTACTGGTGAACCGAGTCGTCAAGGCGGTTCTAACTAATACCCAAATCTATGGTTCTGAGTAGGGATATGAAATAAAATTTATAATCGTGTAAACCAAAGATTGACGACATACAAGATGCAGAATTTATATGATATAAGTGTACCACTGGGAGAAGGTTTATATTCCTTTTTGGACTCTGAAGCACAAAAATGTCATCTGTTGCCGTTAAGTTTTGTGCTATCAACATATACAATGCAATATGCGGAACAAAGATGCCTTGTCGTCAAATTCTCACATAATTTGAGGCATCAAAGTTAAAAATTTTGAACATCCGAATAATTATTTGGCACCATAACAAGCTACGCTATTGTGGACACAATACACAAAGTCAAGGTGAAAATAGGAGGTGTTGTGTTGTTTACTGTAAGATGATTATTTATGGACAGTGAAGATTTAAAATCAAAGAAGGCATCGCACTTAGGTTCTTAAAACAAATATCGCATATTTCGTTGCATAACTCTTGAACATTGTGGACACCCGAATATCTTGCTTCACTGTCGACACTAGACACAATAATTTAGGCTTAAAATTCCTGTTTAGAAAAGACAAAAAGGCATACCACAGGCTTTGTATATTTTTGATAATGAGCATTAACGAGATAAACAAGGCGACAGAAAAAAAAATCTCACGAAATTTGCGGCATCATAAATTGACATAGTGGACACCCGAATAATTCCATATGTTTCATCTAAAATAAACACAGCTATGTATTTTTTGTGTTTTGTCTATTACATTTTAATGACAGAAGTGGCGGCAATGTGTAAGAATAAATATATCGAAAAAAAGATTTCGTATTTTCAGTTTTTGTTTTTTAAGCATGTTCCCTGTTAGCAGCGGGAAAGAGGTGGTGCGCCAACTTGTGCTTGGAGCAGTTCTTACGTTATTTGTAGCAACCCTCTTTAACTTTGTGAACATACGAACGCGTTCATTGTGTCCTCAATATGCTCTACCAAAGGGTTATCCCTTTAAAGCGAAGAATACACCCTGGAACTGGAAACTATGGAGTGTACTAGTATTTCTGGGCCAGAATAGCCAGTTTCGGCCAATCTGGCCTCATCAGCGACCCTCGAGTATTTTCAAAACTCCGAAATGTAATATATTGTCCCAAAGGCCAAGAAAATATGAACTTCGATCAGACTTTAACCCATTTAGTACCAGAAACCCCAAAACGGGTACCTTGGCAAACAGTGCAGGCCCAGATCAGAAGCCGCATAACGCGGCGTCTGATCAGGGCCTCCACTGTATGCTAAAAGTTCAGTCATTTTCCAAATAAATTTTGATAACAACACAAGCCTGACACACCTAAATTTTGAAATGGACTCCTGCTACATATAAGGAGGAAGATTCCATTCTGTACTATAAGGGTTAATATTAATTACATTCGTATACCCTCTGAAGTTCTCAGGCACATGCCGCCTCATTGTGGACACCTTACATCAGATCAACATGTACGTATGTTCAAATACAAGTAAATCGTATTTAAAGCTTATTTTATAAACACTAATATTGCAAGCCAACGAAAAAAGTGGCTTGCCATTTTTCTGTGTGTAAAATCTTAGTAGTTTCGTTACAAGAAAGATTTTCATTGTAGACATCCAAATAACTAGCCTCTCTGGACACAATAGATAATTTCATTAAAACAATCATGTTAGGTAAACACAACTAGATATGCATAAGTCTTTGTATGTATATACACCAGGAAAACCCGCCTATATAACTTAGACCCCCTTAAATATGTTCTATAAAAGGGTTATGCTTTGGAAGCAAGGATTACACCACAGAACTGGAAAATATGAAGTGTGCATGCTTTCTCTTGGCCAGACTAGGTAGTTTTAAACCGGCTTTTATACAGTAAACGTGGGTTGCAGGGGTATACTTTCTGCCGAAAAAAAACCTCCGAAATGGAATATATGGTCCCAAATTCCAAGAAAATATGAACTTCGAGCAGACTGTAACCCATTTAGAACCAGCAAGCCAAAAACGGGTACCTTGGCATACAGTGCAAGCCAAGATCAGAAGCCTCCACTGTTTGCTAAAAGTTCAGTCATTTTCCATGTAAATTTTGATGACAACACAAACCTGACGCCCCTAACTTTTGAAATGGACTCCTGCTATTTATAAGGAGGAAGATTCCATTTGGTACTATAAGGGTTAATATTAATTACATTCGTATATCTTTTTAAGTTCTCAGGTACATGCCGCCTCATTGTGGACACCATACGTCAGATCAACATGTACGTATGGTCAAATACAAGTAAATCGTATCTAAAACTTATGTTTGAAACACTAATATTGTAAGCCGCCGAAAAAGGTGGCATGCCATTTTTCTGTAGGTAAAATCTTACTAATTTCTTTACAAGAAAGATTTTCATTGTAGACATCCAAATAACTAGCCTCTCTGGACACAACAGACACTTTCATTAAAGCACACATGTTAGGTAGACACAAATAGGTATGCATAAGTCTTTGTGTGAACAAACATCCGGAAAACACGCCTATGTAACTCATGACCTTTTAAACCGGCTTATATACAGTAAACGGGGGTTTACTGATGCTCTGTCTCTTGTTGGGCCCATCGGAGTCTAACTGTTGGTTTTCTTTTGCTCCAGCATTTCAGTGGTTTCTTGCTGTCGAGTCCTCACCGTTGTCTCACCTCTGTGGTTCTTTGATTTTTTGTGTTCACGGAGATGTTGCACTGATGAGTTAAGAGGCCTTCATGCGGACTGAACAAATTATTTGTCTAAATCGCGACGGAAGTAATGGCGAGGATTGTGGCCACTTAAAATCGATTTAATCCCCCCAGTGGAAACCTTTCCACTGACCGTTCCAAGGCGGTTCTTCTGTGGCGGTTTGTTTGTGTTGTTGTTTGTTACTTACTGTGTGTATCACTTGTGTCTTTTTATTTTGGATGGCCATATAACCATTTTGTGGGAAAGTGACTGTCCTTATGACCTTCCTTTGTTTAGGTTTCCATTATGGTCTGGTCGCTTAATGTGTGTGTTTCTTTCCATTTGGTGTCTTTGATGGGTGGGGTAAGTTAATTGTATCGATTCCTGATCTTTGTTTTCTACTTTGTAGGGTTATACTTTCTGGCCAAACAACCTAAATTGTGTGAACTCGTTAGGAGGCGGCTCTGGTGAGGCGGTTTTATCGAGTACCAACAATCTATGTTCTGCGCAGAAATATAACTAGTTATAGTACCATTTATCATTCGTAGTATGCATTGGTTAGAAGAGAATGGTTGAGATAATTTCATATCTCTTTTCAGGATGCAGACTCAAACACTCACGGAGAAGAAAATGCATTGGAAGATAAAACTGTAGACACGGTAACAACATAGACTGATAAATCACTATGACAATGGGGTTATTGATAAATAAAGAGAGCCAGCGATGAAGCGAAACTGGTCAAAACTAGAATATTTGGTTAAGTCATATGCGTGCTCACGTCAGAAATATAATACTGTTCTCATTATACACGCCGAACTCACGCTTATACAAACATTCAAACCAATTTTTACAAAAAAAACAGTGTTTTCAGACAAAAGCCGTGATATTTCTGCACAGAACAAAGATTGTAGGTACTGGTGAACCGAGCCGGCAAGGCGGTTCTAACTAATACCCAAGTCTATGGTTCTGAGTAGGGATATGAAATAAAATTTATAATCGTGTAAACCACAGATTGACGACATACAAGATGCAGAATTTATATGATATAAGTGTACTACTGGGAGAAGGTGTTTATTCCTTTTTAGACTCTGAAGCACAAAAATGTCATCTGTTGCCGTTAAGTTTTGTGCTATCAACATATACAATGCAATATGCGGAACATGGATCCCTTGTCGTCAAATTCTCACATAATTTGAGGCATCAAAGTTTAAAATTTTGAACATCCGAATAATTATTTGGCACCATAACAAGCTACGCTATTGTGGACACAATACACAAAATCAAGTTGAAAATAGGAGGTGTTGTGTTGTTTACTGTAAGATGATTATTTATGGACAGTGAAGATATAAAATCAAAGAAGGCATCGCACTTAGGTTCTTGAAACAAATATCGCATAATTCGTTGCATAACTCTTGAACATTGTGGACACCCGAATACCTTGCTTCACTGTCGACACTAGACACAATAATTTAGGCTTAAAATTCTGTTAAGAAAAGACAAAAAGGCATGCCACAGGCTTTGTATATTTTTTATAATGAGCATTAACGAGATAAACAAGGCGACAGAAAAAAATCTCACGAAATTTGTGGCATCATAAATTGACATAGTGGACACCCGAATAATTCCATATAATCCATCTAAAATAACACAGCTATATATTTTTTTATGTTTTCTCTATTACATTTTAATGATACAAGTGACGGTAATGTGTAAGAATAAATATATTGAAAAAAGATTTCGTATTTTCAGTTTTTGTTTTTTTTTGAAAATGTTCCCTGTTAGCAGCGGGAAAGAGGTGGTGCGCCAACTTGTGCTTGGAGCAGTACTTACGTTATTTGTAGCAACCCTCTTTAACTTTGTGAACATACGAACGCGTTCATTCTGTACTCAATATGTTCTACCAAAGGGTTATCCCTTTGAAGCGAAGAATACACCCTGGGACTGGAAACTATGGAGTGTACTAGTATTTCTGGGCCAGAATAGCCAGTTTCGGCCAATCAGGCCTCATCTGCGACCCTCGCGTATTTTCAAAACTCCGAAATGTAATATATTGTCCCAAAGGCCAAGAAAATATGAACTTCGATCAGACTTTAACCCATTTAGTACCAGAAACCTCAAAACGGGTACCTTGGCAAACAGTGCAGGCCCATATCAGAAGCCGCATAACGCGGCGTCTGATCAGGGCCTCCACTGTATGCTAAAAGTTCAGTCATTTTCAAAATAAATTTTGATGGCAACACAAACCTGACACCCCTAAATTTTGAAATGGACTCCTGCTATATATAAGGAGGAAGATTCCATTCCGTACTATAAGGGTTAATATTAATTACATTCGTATACCCTCTGAAGTTCTCAGGCACATGCTGCCTCATTGTGGACACCTTACATCAGATCAACATGTACGTATGTTCAAATACAAGTTAATCGTATTTAAAGTTTATTTTTTAAATACTACTATTGTAAGCCGCCGAATGAGGAGGCATGTCATTTTTCTGTGAGTATAATCTTAGTAATTTCGTTGCAAGAACGATCTTCATTAAAGACATCCAAATAACTAGCCTCTGTGGACACAACAGACACTTTCATTAAAGCACATATGTTAGGTAGACACAAATAGGTATGCATAAGTCTTTGTATGTACAACTCAGATCCTCTTAAACCGGCGTTTTCGTGCTTCAAAGTAGAAGTAAAACAAAGATCAGGAATCGATACAATTAACTTACTCCACCCACAAAGACACCAAAGGGAACGAAACACAAACATTAAGCGACCAGACCATAATGGAAACCTAAACAAAGGAAGACCATAAGAACAGTTACTTTCCCACAAAATGGCCATATGGCCATCCAAAATAAAAAGACACAAGTGATACACACAGTCAGTAACAACCAACAACATAAATAAACCGCCCCAGAAGAACCGCCTTGGAACGGTCAGTGAAAAGATTTCCTCTGGGGGGGCTTAAATCAGCTCCAGCATTTCAGTGGTTTCTTGCTGTCGAGTCCTCACCGTTGTCTCACCTCTGTGGTTCTTTAATTATTTGTGTTCAAGGAGATGTTGCACTCATGAGTTAGGAGGCCTTCATGCGGACTGAACAAATTATTAGTCTAAATCGCGATGTATAATTCGTAATATTCATTGGTAAGAAGAGAATGGTTGAGATAATTTCATATCTCTTTTCAGGATGCAGATTCAAACACTCACGGAGAAGAAAATGCATTGGAAGATCAAACTGTAGACAAGGTAAGAACATAGTCAGATAAATCACAATGACTACGGGGATATTGATAAATGAAGACAACCAGCGATGAAGCGACAGCCCCCGCCCATAGGGGCTTGAAGAAATATATGGGCTGCATGATGCTTCCACGCAGAGCTGAATCCGGCCCGCACACTAGTACTGGTAAACCGCTTAGAGGATCTAAGCCTGTCCAGGAACCGCGGTGCGAAGCGGACCGTCCATGCTAATAAACCCTATTGGTTTCATTGGGCGACAGGGCTTGAGATGTCATTTCATCTCAATGTCGGGTAAAAGTCCCATAAAATTGGAAGCAACGTCTCCAAAATGACCTTTACAGTGTTGACGGGGACGCTAAACCTCAAACCAAACAAAAAAACAAAAGCGATGAAGCGAAACTTGTTAAAACTAGATTATTTGTTTGTCATATGTGTGCTCGCGTCAGAAATATACTGTAAAAGTGTTCTCACTATACACTCCGAAATCACGCTTATACAAACATTCAAAAAAAATTTATACAAACACAGTATTTTCAGATAAAACTTGTGATATTTCTGCACAGAACATAGATTGAAGGTACTGGTGAACCGCGCCGGCAAGGCGGTTCTAACGAATACCCAAATCTATGGTTCTGAGTAGAGATTTGAAATAAAATTTATAATCCTGTAAACCACAGATTGACGAAATACAAGAGGGTTTAAGGGGTGGGTTAAATTGTTTAAGACGTCTTTTGGTGATACAGAACTATTCAGTAAATATTTAACATATCTTTAAGCTTAACAATCGACCGTATCTGTACAAAATAATCGAAGGTACATGCGGCACTTAAAAAAATTACGGATTTATGTTTAAGGCTCATCTTGCTGGTTATTCAAACAGGTGCAGAATGTATCTGATATAATTTTACTACTGGGAGGTGTTAAATTGTCTGGCTACGCTATTGTGGACACAATACACAAAATCAAGTTGAAAATAGGAGGTGTTGTGTTGTTTACTTTAAGATGATTATTTATGGACAGTGAAGATATAAAATCAGAGAAGGCATCACACTTAGTTTCTTACAACAAATAACGAATATTTCGTTGCATAACTCTTTAACATTGTGGACACCCGATTATTTTGCTTCACTGTCGACACTAGATGCAATATTTTAGGCTTAATATTCCTGTTTAGAAAAGACAAAAAGGCATGCCACAGGCTTTGTATATTTTTATGTTGAGTATTAACGAGATAACAAGGCGACAGAAAAAATCTCACGAAATTTGTGGCATCATAAATTGACATAGTGGACACCCGAATAATTCCATATGTATCTAAAATAATAAAAAACACGTGATAAATACAAACAATTGAATGTCCAGCATTAAATTGTGAATCACAACTATGTAATTTTTGTGATTATTCTATTACATTTCTAATGATAAAAGTGACGGCAATGTGTAAGAATAAATATAATAACCCCACACCTCCTATTTAAGACAAAAACGAAAATCAGACATAAAAAAAAAAAACTTCCGAAAATATTAACTTGTGACGTGAAACCCAAAACGAGGCCTAATCGCTACTGTTCGTTAAATAATTGAACATATTTCAAATATTGAAACACAGATTTCTTATTTTCAGTTTTTGTTTTTTGAACATGTTCCCTGTTAGCAGCGGGAAAGAGGTGGTGCGCCAACTTGTGCTTGAAGCAGTTCTTACGCTATTTGTAGCAACCCTCTTTAACTTTGTGAACATACGAACGCGCTAATTGTATGCTCAATATGTTCTACCAAAGGGTTATCCCTTTGAAGTAAAGATTAAACCATGAAACTGGAAACTATGTAGTGTACTAGTATTTCTGGGCCAGAATAGCCAGTTTCGGCCAATCAGGCCTCATCAGCGACCTTCGAATATTTTCCGAAATGGAAAATATGGTCCCAGAGGCCAATAAATATGAACTTCGAGCAGACTTTAACCCATTTAATACCAGAAACCCCAAAACTGGTACCTTGGCAAACAGTGCAGACCCAGATCAGAAACCGCATAATGCGGCGTCTGATCAGGGCCTCCACTGTTTGCTAAAAGTTCAGTCATTTTCCAAATAAATTTTGATGACAACACAAACCTGACGCCCGTAAATTTTGAAATACCCTCTTAAGTTTTCAGGCACATGCCGCCTCATTGTGGACACCATACGTCAGATCAACATGTACGTATGTTCAAATACAAGTAAATCGTATTTAAAACTTAATTTGTTAACACTACTATTGTAAGCCGCCGAAAAAGGTGGCATGCCATTTTTCTGTGAGTAAATCTTACGAATTTCGTAACAAGAAAGATTTTCATTGTAGACATCCAAATAACTAGCCTCATTTCATTAAAGCACACTTGTTAGGTAGACACAAATAGGAATGCATAATAGAAGTAAAACAAAGATCAGGAATCGATACAATTAACTTACTCCACCCATCAAAGACACCAAAAGGGAAAGAAACACAAACATTAAGCGACCAGACCATAATGGAAACCTAAACAAAGGAAGGCCATAAGGACAGTTACTTTTCCACAAAATGGTCATATGGCCACCCAAAATAAAAAGACACAAGTGATACACACAGTAAGTAACAAACAACAACATAAATAAATCGCCACAGAAGAACCGCCTTGGAACGGTCAGTGGAAAGATTTCCACTGGGGGGCGGGGAGCTTAAAGGCATTTATTCTGTAAAAGTAGAACAACCCGTGTGTCCATAATTGTTTTATTGCCCCCTGTGATATACTGACTATAGCAGATCAAAGGCGGCCCTTAATGGGGTGATTAGTAGCTCTTGTTGAATTCCATGACTGAGACACTTAAGGGGAAAATCAATAATGTACACCAGTCAACAGTAAGTAATTTATTGATTTTCCCCAAGGCGGCCCCTTACCTGTTGAAGATAGAGGACAGAACTTCAGTGAGCACTGAGGGCTACATAATATTATGTAATGAAAAGATAGTCCTCAATAATCAAGAATAAATGCCTTTAAATCGATTTAACGTGGCCACAATCCTCGCCCTTACTTCCGTCGCGATTTAGACAAATAATTTGTTCAGTCCGCATGAAGGCCTCCTAACTCATCAGTCCAACATCACCGTGAACACAAATAATCAAAGAACCACAGAGTCGTTGTATGTGCATACATCAGGAAAACACGCATATATAACTCAGTTCCTCTTAAACCGGCTTATCATAGTGCAGATCATATTTTCTTGTCCTTTGGGATCATTGAGTTCGTGGAATCAATTTTAAAATAGAGTTCTGCTTAAGCCGGTGCTAGAGGGCGTGGCCGGTGTTGCATATTCAGTACTGGTCATAAACAGACTCAACACAACCGGGTCTGCTATTTTCGTTTATTTGTGTATTCTTTGCTTCCAAAGGATCTAACTATTCAGAACTTATTTATATACAGTAAACGGGGGTTGTAGGGTTCTTCTGTGTTGTTGTTTGTTACTTACTGTGTGTATCACTTGTGTCTTTATATTTTGGATGGCCATATGGCCATTTTGAGGGAAAGTAACTGTCCTTTTGGCCTTCCATTGTTTAGGTTTCCATTATGGTCTGGTCGCTTAATTTTTGTTTTGCTTTTCCTTTGGTGTCTTTGATGGGTGGGGTAAGTTAATTGCATCGATTCCTGATCTTTGTTTCACTACTACTTTTTATACTTCCTGCCTTAACAACCTAAATTGTGGGAACTCGTTAGGAGGCGGCTCTGGTAAGGCGGTTTTAACGGGTACCCACAGTCTGTGTTTTGCGCAGAAATATTACTAGTTCTAGTACTATGTTTAATTCGTAGTGTGCATTGGTTAGAAGAGAATGGTTGGGATAATTTCATATCTCTTTTCAGGCTGCAGATTCAAACACTCACGGAATAGAAAATGCATTGGAAGATAAAACTGTAAACAAGGTAAGAACATAGTATGATAAATCACTATGACAACGGGGTTGTTGATAAATGAAGAGAGCCAGTGATGAAGCGAAACTGGTCAAAACTAGATTATTTATTTAAGTCATATGTGTGCTCGCGTCAGAAATATAACAGTGTTCTCATTATACACACCGAGATCACCCTTATACAAACATTCAAACCAATATATACAAAACAAGAGGCCCGTGGGCCCCAATGCTCACCAGAGCTCAGCCTAAACTGCCCAACCGCAGCAATGTATTTTAACATAGATGCCTTGTCGTCAAATTCTCACATAATTTGAGACATCACAGTTCAAATTTTTTAACATCCAAATAATTATTTGGCACCAAAACAAGCTACGTTATTGTGGACACAATACACAAAATCAAGTTGAAAATAGGAGGTGTTGTGTTGTTTACTTTAAGATGATTATTTATGGACAGTGAAGATATAAAATCAGAGAAGGCATCACACTTAGTTTCTTACAACAAATAACGAATATTTCGTTGCATAACTCTTTAACATTGTGGAAACCGAATATCTTGCTTCACTGTCGACACTAGATGCAATAATTTAGGCTTACTATTCATGTTTAGGAAAGACAAAAAGGCATGCCACAGGCTTTGTATACTTTTATAATGAGTATTAACGAGATAAACAGGGCGACAGAAAAAATCTCACGAAATTTGTGGCATCATAAATTGACATAGTGGACACCCGAATAATTCCATATTCATAGGGTCGCTGATGAGGCCTGATTGGCCGAAACTGGCTATTCTGGCCCAGAAATACTAGTACACTCCATAGTTGCATAAATCTTTAACATTGTGGACACCCGAATATCTTGCTTCACTGTCGACACTAGATGCAATAATTTAGGCTTAATATTCATGTTTAGGAAAGACAAAAAGGCAGCAGTTCTTACGCTATTTGTAGCATATAGAACTCAGTTTCTCTTAAACCGGCTTATTATAGTGCAGATTATATTTTCTGGTCCTTTGGGATCATTGAGTTCGTGGAATCATTTTGAAAATTGAGTTCTGCTTAAGCCGGTGCCATCTAAAATAAACACAACTATGTAATTTTGTGTGATTTGTCTAATACATTTTAATGATAGAAGTGACGGTAATGTGTAAGAATAAATATATTGAAATAAAGATTTCTTATTTTCACTTTTTATTTTTTGAAAATGTTCCCTGTTAGCAGCGGGAAAGAGGTGGTGTTCCAACTTGTGCTTGGAGCAGTTCTTACGCTATTTGTAGCAACCCTCTTTAACTTTGTGAACATACGAACGCGCTCATTGTGTGCTCAATATGTTCTACCAAAGGGTTATTCCTTTGAAGCAACGAATACACCATGGAACTGGAAACTTTGGAGTGTACTAGTATTTCTGGGCCAGAATAGCCAGTTTCGGCCAATCAGGCCTCATCAGCGACCTTCGAATATTTTCCGAAATGGAATATATGGTCCCAAAGGCCTAGAAAATATGAACTTCGAGCAGACTTTAACCCATTTAATACCAGAAACTTCAAAATGGGTGCCTTGGCAAACAGTGCAGACCCAGACCAGAAGCCACATAACGCGGCGTCTGATCAGGGCCTCCACTGTTTGCTAAAAGTTCAGTCATTTTCCAAATAAATTTTGATGACAACACAAACATGACGCCCCTAAATTATTTTGAAATACCCTCTTAAGTTCTCAGACACATGCCGCCTCATTGTGGACACCATACGTCAGATCAACATGTATGTATGTTCAAATACAAGTAAATCGTATTTAAAGTTTTTTTTAATCACTACTATTATAAGCCGCCGAAAAAGGTGGCATGCCATTTTTCTGTGAGTAAAAGCTTACGAATTTCGTTGCAAGAAAGATTTTCATTGTAGACATCCAAATAACTAGCCTCATTTCATTAAAGCACACATGTTAGGTAGACACAAATCGGTATGCATAAATCGTTGTGTGTACATACATCAGGAAAACACGCATATATAACTCAGTTTCTCTTAAACCGGCTTATCATAGTGCAGATTATATTTTCTGGTCCTTTGGGATCATTGAGTTCGTGGAATCATTTTGAAAATAGAGTTCAGCTTAAGCCGGTGCTAGAGGGCGTGGTCGGTGTTGCACATTTCAGTACTGGTCATGAACAGACTCAATAAAACCGAGTCTGCTATTTTCGTTTATTTTGTGTATTCTTTGCTTCCAAAGGATCTAACTATTCAGAACTGATTTATATACAGTAAACGGGGGTTGTATGGTTATATTTTCTGCCTTAACAACATAAATTGTGGGAACTCGTTAGGAGGCGGCTCTGGTAAGGCGGTTTTAACGAGTACCCACCATTTATGATTTGCGCAGAAATATTACTAGTTGTTGTACTATGTTTAATTGGTAGTGTGCATTGTTTAGAAGAGAATGGTTGGGATAATTTCATATCTCTTTTCAGGATGCAGATTCAAACACTCACGGAATAGAAAATGCATTGGAAGATAAAACTGTAAACAAGGTAAGAACATAGTCTGATCAATCACTATGACAACGGGGTTGTTGATAAATAAAGAGAGCCAGTGATGAAGCGAAACTGGTCAAAACTAGATTCTTTGTTTTAGTCTTTGTGCTCGCGTCAGAAATATACCAGTGTTCTCATTATACACACCGAAATCACGCTTATACAAACATTCAAACCAATATATACAAAACAAGAGGCCCATGGGCTCCAATGCTCACCAGAGCTCAGGCTGAACTGCCCAATGGCAGCAATGTATTTTAACATAGACGCCTTGTCGTCAAATTCTCGCATAATTTGAGGCATCACAGTTTCAATTTTTTAACATCCGAATAATTATTTGGCACCATAACAAGCTACGTTATTGTGGGCACAATAAACAAAATCAAGTTGAAAATAGGAGGTGTTGTGTTGTTTACTTTAAGATGATTATTTATTGACAGTGAAGATATAAAATCAGAGAAGGCGTCACACTTAGTTTCTTACAACAAATAACGAATATTTCGTTGCATAACTCTTTAACATTGTGGACACCCGAATATCTTGCTTCACTGTCGACACTAGATGCAATAATTTAGGCTTACTATTCATGTTTAGGAAAGAAAAAAAAGGCATGCCACAGGCTTTGTATATTTTTTATAATGAGTATTAACGAGATAAACAAGGCGACAGAAAAAATCTCACGAAATTTGTGGCATCATAAATTGACATAGTGGACACCTCCCGAATAATTCCATATGCTCCATCTAAAATAAACACAACTATGTAATTTTTGTGATTTGTCTATCACATTTTAATGATTGAAGTGGCGGCAATGTGTAAGAATAAATATATTGTAATAAAGATATTCTTATTTTCAGTTTTTGCTTTTTGAACATGTTCCCTGTTAGCAGCGGGAAAGAGGTGGTACGCCAACTTGTGCTTGGAGCAGTTCTTACGCTATTTGTAGCAACCATCTTTAACTTTGTGAACATACGAACGCGCTCATTGTGTGCTCAATATGTTCTACCAAAGGGTTATCCCTTTGAAGCAAAGAATACACCATGGAACTGGAAACTATGGAGTGTACTAGTAGTTCTGGGCCAGAATAGCCAGGTTCGGCCAATCAGGCCTCATCAGCGACCCTCGAATATTTTCCGAAATGGAATATATGGTCCCAAAGGCCAAGAAAATATGATCTTCGAGCAGACTTTAACCCATTTAATACCAGAAACCCCAAAACGGGTACCTTGACAAAAAGTGCAGACCGAGATCAGAAGCCGTATAACGCGGCGTCTGATCAGGGCCTCCACTGTTTGCTAAAAGTTCAGTCATTTTCCAAATAAATTTTGATGACAACACAAACCTGACGCCCCTAAATTTTGAAATACCCTCTTAGGTTCTCAGGCACATGCCGCCTCATTGTGGACACCATACGTCAGATTAACATGTACGTATGTTCAAATACAAGTAAATCGTATTTAAAGTTTGTTTTTTTTAAACACTACTATTGTAAGCCGCCGAAAAAGGTGGCATGCCATTTTTCTGTGAGTAAAAGCTTACGAATTACGTTACAAGAAAGATTTTCATTGTAGACATCCAAATAACTAGCCTCATTTCATTAAGCACACATGTTAGGTAGACACAAATAGGTATACATAAGACGTTGTGTGTACATACATCAGGAAAACACGCATATATAACTCAGGTTCCTCTTACATCGGCTTATCTTAGTGCAGACTATATTTTCTGGTCCTTTGGGATCATTGAGTTCGTGGAATCATTTTGAAAATAGAGTTCTGCATAAGCCGGTGCTAGAGGGCGTGACCGGTGTTGCACATTTCAGTACTGGTCATTAACAGACTCAATAAAACCGAGTCTGCTATTTGCGTTTATTTGGTGTATTCCTTGCTTCCAAAGGATCTAACTATTCAGAACTTATTTATATACAGTAAACGGGGGTTGTAGGGTTATACTTTCTGCCTTAACAACCTTAATAGTGGGAACTCGTTAGGAGGCGGCTCTGGTAAGGCGGTTTTAACGAGTACCCACAATCTATTGCGCAGAAATATTACTAGTTCTAGTACTATGTTTAATTCGTAGTGTGCATTGGTTAGAAGAGAATGGTTGAGATAATTTCATATCTCTTTTCAGGATGCAGATTCAATCACTCACGGAATAGAAAATGCATTGGAAGATAAAACTGTAAACAAGGTAAGAACATAGCCTAATAAATTACTATGACAACGGGGTTGTTGATAAAAATAAGAGAGCCAGTGATGAAGCGAACCTGGTCAAAACTAGATTATTTGTTTTAGTCATATGTGTGCTCGCGTTAGAAATATAACAGTGCTCTCATTATACACACCGAAATCACGCTTATACAAACATTCAAACCAAAATATACAAAACAAGAGGCCTATGGGCCACAATGCTCACCAGAGCTCATGCTGTACTGCCCAATGGCAGCAATGTATTTTAACATAGATGCCTTGTCGTCAAATTCTCACATAATTTGAGGCATCACAGTTTCAATTTTTTAACATCCGAATAATTATTTGGCACCATAACAAGCTACGTTATTGTGGACACGATTCACAAAATCAAGTTGAAAATAGGAGGTGTTGTGTTGTTTACTTTAAGATGATTATTTATGCACAGTGAAGATATAAAATCAGAGAAGGCATCACACTTAGTTTCTTATAACAAATATCGCATATTTCGTTGCATAACTCTTGAACATTGTGGACACCCGAATATCTTGCTTCACTGTCGACACTAGATGCAATAATTTAGGCTTAATATTCCTGTTTATAAAAGACAAAAAGGCATGCCAAAGGCTTTGTATATTTTTTATAATGAGTATTAACGAGATAAACAAGGCGACAGAAAAAATCTCACGAAATTTGTGGCATCATAAATTGACATAGTGGACACCCGAATAATTCCATATGTTCCAGCTAAAACAAACACAACTATATAATTTTTTGTGATTTGTCTATTACATTTTAATGATAGAACTGACGGCAATGTGTAAGATTAAATGTATTGAAGAAAAGATTTCTTATTTTCAGTTTTTTTTTAACATGTTCCTTGTTAGCAGCGGGAAAGAGGTGGTGCGCCAACTTGTTCTTGGAGCAGTTCTTACGCTATTTGTAGAAAAGTAGAAGTAAAACAAAGATCAGGAATCGATGCAATTAACTTACACCACCCATCAAAGACACCAAAGGGAAAGAAACACAAACACGAAGCGACCAGACCATAATGGAAATCTAAACAAAGGAAGGCCATAAGGACAGTTACTTTACCACAAAATGGCCAAATGGCCATCCAAAATTAAAAGACATAAGTGATACACACAGTAAGTAACAAACAACAACATAACTGAACCGCAACAGATGAACCGCCTTGGAACGGTCAGTTGAAAGAATTCCACGCGGGGCTTAAATCGATTTTACATGGCCATAATCCTCGCCCTTACCTCTGTCGCGGTATACACTAATTTTGTTTAGTCCGCATGAAGGCTTCCTAACGCATCAGTGTAACATCTCCGAGAACATACAAATCCAAAAACTACAGAGATGAAACAAGGTTGAGGACTCGCAAGCATGCAACAACAGAATTGCTGGAGCACAAAAAGCCAACAGACGGCACCCCTCTTTAACTTTGTGAACATACGAACGCGCTCTTTGTATGCTCAATATGTTCTACTAAAGGGTTATCCCTTTGAAGCAAAGAATATACCATGGAACTGGAAACTTTGGAGGGTACTAGTATTTCTGGGCCAGAATAGTCAGTTTCGGCCAATCAGGCCTCATCAGCGACCCTCGAATATTTTCAAAACTCCAAAACGGAATATATGGTCCCAAAGGCCAAGAAAATATGAACTTCGAGCAGACTTTAACCATTTAATAGCAGAAACCCAAAACGGGTACCTTGGCAAACAGTGCAGACCCAGATCAATAACCGCATAACGCGGCGTCTGATCAGGGCCTCCACTGTTTGCTAAATGTTCAGTCATTTGCCAAATAAATTTTGATGACAACACAAACCTGACGTCCATAAACTTTTAAATGGACTCCTGCTATTTATAAGGAGGAAGATTCCATTTGGTACTATAAGGGTTAATATTAATTACATTCGTATACCCTGTTAAGTTTAAGGTACATGCCGCCTCATTGTGGACACATTACATCAGATCAACATGTACGTATGTTCAAATACAAGTAAATCGTATTTAAAGTTTATTTTAAACACTAATATTGTAAGCCGCCGAAAAAGGAGGCAAGCCTTTTTTTCTGTGAGTAAAATCTTACTAATTTCGTTACAAGAAATATTTTAATTGTAGACATCCAAATAACTAGCCTCTCTGGACACAATAGTCACTTTCATTAAAGCACACATGTTAGGTAGACACAAATAGGTATGCATAAGTCGTTGTGTGTGCATACATCAGGAAAACCACCTATATAACTCAGATCCTCTTAAACCGGCTTATATACATAAACGGGGGTTGTAGGGTTATACTTTCTGACTAAACAACCTAAATTGTGTGAACTCGTTAGGAGGCGGCTGCGGTTTTAACGAGCACCCACAATCTATGTTTTGCGCAGAAATATTACTAGTCCTAGTACTATGTTTAATTCGTAGTATGCATTGGTTAGAAGAGAAGGGTTGAGATAATTTCATATCTCTTTTCAGGATGCAGATTCAAACACTCACGGAATAGAAAATGCATTGGAAGATAAAACTGTAAACAAGGTAAGAACATAGACTGATAAATCACTATAACAACGGGGATATTGATAAATAAAGAGAGCCAGAGATAAAGCGAAACTGGTCAAAATTAGATTTTTTGTTTTAGTCATATGTGTGCTCGCGTCAGAAATATAACAGTGTTCTCATTATACACTCAGAAATCACGCTTATACAAACATTCAAACAAATATATATAAAACAAGAGGCCAATGGGCCACAATGCTCACCAGAGCTCAGGCTGAACTGCCCAATGGCAGCCATGTATTTAACATGATATCATTTTAATCTACCAATTATAAAGTCTACCAAATGAACGCCCATATCCAAATGAGCATCCATGTGGACACAGTATCTGAGACATTAGGCCTTTTATGAAGTAGAGGGGGTGGGGCATGGACCCAGTGAAGCCCTGGTTAGTATTACTAAATGCGTCTTATCATAAGGAACAAGAATATATATGGTTTAGCAGTGGTGATCTGTATGTTAGAAATATAAGGCTTCTTAACCCATTCAGTACCAGAAAGCCCTAAAGGGGTACCTTGACAAACAGTGCAGACCCAGATCAGATGCTTCAGAACACGGCATCTGATCAGTGCCTACACTGTTTGCAAGAAGTGCAGCCTTTTTCCCAATAAACTTTGAAGAAAACACAACCTGTCACTCTAAATTTTGAAATGGACTCCTGGTATATTTAATGAGCAAGATTCCATTTGGTACAAAAAGGGTTAAGCGGTGGAGGGGTTGGGGCATGCACTATTGATCCCAGGAAAGCCCAAGATTGTTGTCCCTAAATGTGTCTTATCATAAGGACCAAGAATATAATCTGGTTTATTGGTGGGAATCTTAATGGTTTCTGACATATGAGGCCTTTCTATGAAGTGGAGAGGAGAGGAATGGTCCCTGCGGAATCCCAAGTTGGTGTGCTATTGTTAAGGAACAAGTACATTTATGATTATTGGGTGGGATTTGAATGGTTTCTGAAATATATTGCCTTTTATGAAGTGGAGGGGTGGGGCACATTGCCAACACACAAAGACACCCCCAGGTTGGTGTGATTGAATGGGTATTATCATAGGGAACAAGAATATATATAGTTTAGGGGTGGGGATCTGAATGATTTCTGAAATATATTGCTTTTAATGAAGTAAAGCAGTGGGGCATGGCCCGGGCACCCCTGAAGACTCCCAAGCTGGTATCATTTGAATGCATCTTATCATAAGGAAGATGAATATATGGTTTAGGGGTAGAGCTCTGAATGGTTTCTGTGTCTCAGAGATATATGACCTTTTGTGAAGTGGAGGGGTGGGGCAAGGCCCTGGCTTGACCCAGGAGACCCACAGGTTGGTGTCAATGAATAAGTCTTATCATATGGAACAACAATATATATGATTCTAGGGGTGGGGATCTGTAAGGTTTTCAAGATATTGGGCCTTTTATGAAATGAATGGGTTGGACACGACCCCGGCACATCCCATGGGCCCCCCAGGTTGATGTCACTAAATACTTCTTATCATAAGGCACAAGAACATATATGATTTAGGGGTTGGGATCTCCGAGATATATGGCCTTTAGTGAAGCGAAGGAGTGGGGGCAAGGCCCCGGCACACCCGGGGAGACCCTCATGTTTGTGTCAATGAACGCTTCTCTTCATAAGGATCAAGAAAATAGTTGCTTAAGGGGTGTGGATCTACAAAGTTTCTGAGATATTGGGTAGTTTATGAAATGGAGGGGGGTCATGATCCCGTCGCATCCCAGGGGGGCCCCTAGGTTGGTGTTACTGAATGTGTCTTATCAAAAGGAACAAGAATATATATGGTTTAGGGGTGTTATCTGAATGAATTCTGAGATATATGGCTTTTTTTAAGTGGAGGCGTGAGGCTAGGCCCCGGCGCACCCCGGGAGACCCCCAAGTTGGTGTCAATGAATGCGTCTCTTCATAAGGAACAAGAATATATTGTTTAGGGGTTGGGATCTGTAAGGGCCTTTTATGAAATGGAGGGGACGGGGCATGACCCAGGCGCATCCCCGGGGACCCCCAGGTTGGTGTCCCTGAATATGTCTTATCATAAGGAACAAGAATATATATGGCTTAGGGGTGGGGACCTGAATGGTTTCTAAGTTATATGGACGGGCCTCCGTGGCCTAGTGGATAAGAGCGCTGACTCTTAGTCATTAGGTCTCTCACCGCCGTGGGTTCGAGCCTCGCTCGGGTCACGTGTGAGACCCCAAGTTCTGCAACGGAAGGTCAGGTGGATTTTCTCCGGGTACTCCGGTTTTCACCCACCTATGATTAACGATCGGCTCGATATGAGTGGAATAATCTTGAAAGGGCCGTAAAACCCACCCCCCCAAAAAAAAAATTCTAAGTTATATGGCCTTTTATGAAGCTGAGAGGGTGGGGCATGGCCCCAGCACAACCTGGGGGACCCCATGTTGGCATAAATGCATATGGCTGAATGAAGTTTACTCAAGGAACATTTCTATAAATGTTTTGTCAAAATATCTTCAATGACTTGGCAGTAACTGCCACTTTTCAATTTTCCCCATTATAAGTCTACGGAAACTCTAAGTTGCCATAGCAACCAAACTAGCGAGTCGATTTTCATAAAAATATAAACTTTCAAGCCCCTAGCCCAGGAATACTACAGATGAAATTTGGGCACAATTGGCCCAGTGGTTTCAGAGGAGATGTCGTTTGAATGTGTTGACGCAGACGACAGACGACAAACGTCATACGACATACGGCAACGGACACCTGCCTATCCTATAAGCTCCCCCGGAGCCTTCGGCTCTGGTGAGCTAAAAACACAGTAGTTTCAGGAAAAAAGTGATATTTCTGCACAGAACATGGTGGACCGCGTCGGCAAGGCGGTTCTAACGAATACCCAAATCTTTGGTTCTGAGTAGGGAATTGAAATAAAGTTAATTTCATAATCCTGTAAACCACAGATTGACGACATACAAGAGGGTTTAAGGGGTGGGTTGAAATGTTATAGACGTCTTTTCGTGATACAGAACTATTCAGTAAATATTTAACATATCTTTAAGGTTAACAATCGACCGTAACTAGACAAAATAATCGAAGGTACATGAGGAACTTTGAAAAAAAATTACGGATTTAAATTGAAGGCTCATCTAGCTGGTTATTCAAACAGGTGCAGAATGTATCCGATATAATTTTACTACTGGAAGAAGGATATATAAGGAGGAAGATTCCATTTGGTACTATAAGGGTTAATATTAATTACATTAGTATACCCTCTTAAGTTCTCAGGCACATGCCGCCTCATTATGGACACCATACGTCAGATCAACATTTACGTATTTTCAAATACAAGCAAATAGTATTCAAAGTTTATTTTTTAACCACTAATATTGTAAGCCGTCGAAAAAGGTGGCATGCCCTATTCTGTGAGTAAAATCTTACTAATTTCGTTACAAGAAAGATTTTCATTGTAGACATCCAAATAACTAGCCTCTCTTGACACAATAGACACTTTCATTAAAGCACACATATTAGGTAGACACACACAGGTATGCATAAGTCGTTGTATGTACATACATCAGGAAAACACGTCTACATAACTCAGATCCTCTTAAACCGGCTTATATACAGTAAACGGGGGTGTAGGGTTATACTTTCTGACTAAACAACCTAAATTGTGGGAACTCGTTAGGAGGCGCCTCTTGTAAGGCGGTTTTATCGAGTACCCACAATCCATGTTTTTCGCATAAATATTACTAGTTCTAGTACTATGTTTAATTCGTAGTATGCATTGGTTAGAAGAGAATGGTTGAGATAATTTCATATCTCTTTTCAGGATGCAGATTCTGGAATCACGCTTATACAATTATTTCAAACAAGAGGCCCATGGGCCTCGATGCTTACCAGAGCTCTGGCGGAACTGCCCAATGGCAGCCATGTATTTTAACATGATATCATTTCAATCCACCAATTACAAAGTCTCCCAAATGAACCCCCATATCCAAATGAGCATCCATGCGGACTCAGTATCTGGAACATTAGGCCTTTTATGAAGTAGAGGGGGTGGACCCAATGAAGCACTGGTTGGTATCACTAAATGCGTCTTATCATAAGGAACAGGAATGTATATGGTTTAGCAGTGGGGATCTGTATGCCAGAAATATAAGACCTCTTAACCCATTCAGTACCAGAAACCCCTAAAGGGGTACCTTGGCAAACAGTGCAGACCCAGATTAGATGCTGCAGAATGCGGCATCTGATCAGGGCCTACACGGTTTGCAAAAAGTGCAGCCCTTTTCCCAATAATTATTTGAAGAAAAAAAACACAACATGTCACCCTAAATTTTGAAAAGGACTCCTGCTATATATAATAAGCAAGATTCCATTTGGTACAAAAAGGGTTAAGCGGTGGAGGGGTTGGGGCATGCACTATTGATTCCAAGGAAAGCCTAAGATTGTTGTATACCCTCTGTGGACACCATACGTCAGATCAACATGTGCGTATGTTCAAATACAAGTAAATAGTATTTAAAGTTTATTTTTTAAAAACTAATATTGCAAGCCGCCGAAAAAGGTGGCATGCCGTTTTTCTGTGAGTAAAATCTTACTAATTTCGTTACAAGAAAGATTTCTATTGTAGACATCCAAATAACTAGCCTCTCTGGACACAATAGACACTTTCATTAAAGCACACATGTTAGGTAGACACAAATAGATATGCATAAGTCGTTGTATGTCTAGAAAACACGTCTATATAACTCAAATCCTCTTAAACTGAATTCCATACTTTTGGTTCTGTGGTGTATTCCTTGCTTCCAATGGATAACCCTTTTATAGAACATATGTATATACAGTAAACGGGGGTAAACAACCTAAATTGTTGGAACTCGTTAGGAGGCGGCTCTGGTAAGGCGGTTTTAACGAGTACCCACAATCTATGTTTTGCGCAGAAATATTACTACTTCTAGTACTATGTTTAACTCGTAGTATGCATTGGTTAGAAGAGAAGGGTTGAGATAATTTCATATCTCTTTTCAGGATGCAGATTCAAACACTCAAGGAAAAGAAAATGCATTGGAAGATAAAACTGTAAACAAGGTTAGAACATAGTCTGATAAATCACTATGACAACGGGGTTATTGATAAATAAAGCGAGCCAGCGATGAAGCGAAACTGGTCAAAACTAGATAATTTGTTTTAGTCATATGTGTGCTCGCATCAGAAATATAACAGTGTTCTCATTATACACTCCGAAATCACGCTTATACAAACATTCAAACCAATATATAAAAAGCAAGAGGCCCATGGGCCACAATGCTCACCAGAGCTCAGGCTGAACTGACCAATTGCAGCCATGTATTTTAACATGATGTCATTTTAATCTACCAATCATAAATATGTTCTATATAAGGGTTATCCTTTGGAAGCAAGGAATACACCACAGAAGTGAAAAATTTGGAGTGAACATGTTTTCTGGGCCAGACTAGCTAGTTTCGACAAATTAGGTCTCATCAGTGACCCTCAGATATTGTCAAAATTCCACAATGGAATCAATGATCCCAAAGGACAAGAAAATATAATCTACACTATGATGTAGGGCAGGGAGACGTTTTACCGCTGCCACACATTCACACACACCAGCTGTAGTGAAGTTAAATATGTTCTTTAAAAGGGTAATCCTTTGGAAGCAAGGAATACACCGCAGAAATGAAACATATGGAGTGTACATGTTTTCTGGGCCAGACTAGTTAGTTTCGGCCAATTAAGCCTAATCAGTGACCCTCAGATATGTTCAAAATTCCACAATGGAATCAATGATTCCAAAGGACAAGAAAACATAATCTACACTATGATTTAGGGCAGGGAGACATTTTACCGCCGCCACGCATTCCAACACACCAGCTATAGTGAAGAAGAAGTAAAACAAAGATCAGGAATCGATACAATTAACTTACTCCACCCATCAAAGACAACGAAGGGAAAGAAACACAAACAGGAAGCGACCAGACCATAATGGAAACCTAAACAAAGGAAGGCCATGAGGACAGTTACTGTCCCACAAAATGGCCAAATGGCCATCCAAAATAAAAAGACAAAAGTTACACAGTAAGTAACAAACAACAACATAAATAAACCGCCACAGAAGAACCGCCTGGGAACGGTCAGTGTAAAGAATTCCACTGGGGGGCTTAAATCGATTATACATGGCCATAATTCTCGCCCTTACCGCTGTCGTGGTATACACTAATTAAATTATACACTAGTTAAGTATGTTCTTTAAAAGGGTTATCCTTTGGAAGCCAGGAATACACCACAGAAGTGAAAAATATGGAGTGTACATGTTTTCTGGGCCAGACTAGCTAGTTTCGGCCAATTAGGCCTCATCAGTGACCCTCAGATATTTTCAAAATTCCACAATGGAATCAATGACCCCAAAGGACAAGAAAATATAATCTACACTATAAAGTCTCCCAAATGATCCCCCATATCCAAATGAGCTTCCATGTGGACTCAGTATCTGAAACATTAGGCCTTTTATGAAGTACAGGGGGTGGGGCATGGACCCAATGAAGCCCTGATTGGTATCACTAAATGCGTCTTATCATAAGGAACAAGAATATATATGGTTTAGAAGTGGGGATTTGTATGCCAGAAATATAAGGCCTCTTAACCCATTCAGTACCAGAAACACCTAAAGGGGTACCTTGGCAAACAGTGCAGACCCAGATCAGATGCTGCAGACCGCGACTGTATAAAATAATCGAAGTTACATTAGGAACTTTAAAAAATTACGGATTTATGTTGAAGGCTCATCTAGCTGGTTATTCAAACAGGTGCAGAATGTATCTGATATAATTTTACTACTGGGAGAAGGTGTTAAATACTTGTCAGGCTCTGAAGCACAAAAATGCTATCTATTGCACTTTAACTTTTGTGTTATCAACATTTGCATTGCAATATGCGGAATATGGATGCCTTGTCGTCAAATTTTCACATAATTTGAGGCATCACAGTTTAAATTTGTGAACATCCCGAATAGTTATATGGCACCATAAAATTCTACGTTATTGTGGACACAATACACAAAATCAAGTTGAAAATAGGGCAAACTCATTTTAAGGTGTTGTGTTGTTTTCTTTTAAGATGATTATCTATTGACAGTGAATATATAAAACCAGAGAAGGCATCACACTTAGTTTCTTAAAACAAATAACTCATATTTCGTTGCACAACTCTTTCACACTGTGGACACCCGAATATCTTTTTTCACTGTGGACACTAGATGCAATAATTTAGGCTGAATATTCATGTTTAGAAAAGAAAAAAGGCATGTCACAGGCTTTGTATATTTTTATAATGAGCATTAACGAGCTAAACAAGACTGCACGAAATTTGTGGCATCATAAAATTGACATAGTGGACACCCGAATAATTTCATATTTTCCATCTGAAATAAAAAAGGCTGTATATTCTTACAATTGAATGCCTAGCGTTAAATTGTGAATCACAACTATGTAATTATTGTGATTTTCTATAAGCAGACATGATAGAAGCGTCGGCAATGTTTAAAAATAAATATAATTACCTCACACCTCCTATTAAAGACAAAAACGAAACTCATTGCCTCCACATCTTCTCAGACAAAAAAAACTTCAGAAAATATTAACTTATGAAGCGACAACCTTAAACGAGGCATGATCGCTTCAGTTCGTTAGCTAATTTAACATATTTCAAATATTGAAATACAGATTTCTTATTTTAAGTTTTTGTTTTTTGAACAACGTGTTCCCTGTTTGCAGCTGGAAAGAAGTGGTGGGCCAACTTGTGTTTGGAGCAGTCCTTACGTTATTTGTAGCACACCTCTTTAATTTTGTAAACATACGAACGCGCTCATTGTGTGCTCAATATGTTCTACCAAACGGTTACCCCTTTGAAGCAATGACTACACCACAGAACAGGAAACTATGGAGTGTACAAGTATTTCTGGGCCAGAATAGATAGTTTCGGCCCATCAGGCCTCATCAGCGACCCTCGAATATTTTCAAAACTCCGAAATGTAATCTATGATCCCGAAGGCCAAGAAAATATGAACTTCAAGCAGACTTTAATATTATTTAATTACATTCGTATACCCTCTTAAGTTCTCAGGCACATGCCGTCTCATTGTGGGCACCTTAAGCCAGCTCAACATGTACGTATGTTCAAATACAAGTAAAGTAGAAGTAAAACAAAGATCAGGAATTGATACAATTAACTTACTCCATCCATAAAAGACACCAAAGGGAAAGAAATACAAACATTAAGCGACCAGACCATAATGGAAACCTAAACAAAGGAAGGCCATATGGACAGTTACTTTCCCACAAAATGGCCAAATGGCCATCCAAAATTAAAAGACACAAGTGATACACACAGTAAGTAACAAACAACAACATAAATAAATCGCCACAGAAGAGCCGCCTTGGAACGGTCAGTGGAAGATTTCCACTGGGGGGCTTAAATCGATTTTACGTGGCCACAATCCTCGCCCTTACTTCCGTTGCGATTTAGACAAATAATTTGTTCAGTCCGCATGAAGGCCTCCTAACTCATCAGTGCAACATCTCCGTGAACACAGAAATCAAAGAACCACAGAGGTGAGACAACGGTGAGGACTCGACAGCAAGAAACCACTGAAATGCTGGAGCAAAAGAAAACCAACAGTTAGACTCCGATGAGCCCGACCAGAGACAGAGCATCAGGCACCAACCAACATTATCTCTTTAATTTTCAATAAGCCTTTACGTTGGAGCCGTCATAGAATCTGAGGCCTGACCCACCGGCGTGCAATTAAAGAGGGAAGCAAAGTTGCCAACCGTGATTGGGTTAACTACCATGCATGCAGTCTGTCGTATAATATCCATGTTGTACCCAATCTTTTTATATCGAAGAATGATTTTACGAAATTGGGTGCTGAAGTCATTGCGGTTATATATTTTTCTGAATTTATATACTAAATCGTTTTTAAAGTTTTTTTTAATCACTACTAATATAAGCCGCCGAAAAAGGTGGCATGCCATTTTTCTGTGAGTAAAAGCTTACGAATTTCGTTACAAGAAAGATTTTCATTGTAGACATCCAAATAACTAGCCTCATTTCATTAAAGCACACATGTTAGGTACACACAAATAGGTATGCATAAATCGTTGTGTGTACAAACATCAAGAAAACACGCATATATAACTCAGTTTCTCTTAAACCGGCTTATCATTGTGCAGATATTGTACTAATATTGTAAGCTGCCTAGAAAGGTGGCATGTCATTTTTCTGTGAGTAAAATCTTAGTAATTTCGTCACAAGAAAGATTTTCATTGTAGACATCCAAATAACTAGCCTCTCTGGACACAGTAGTCACTTTCATTAAAACACTCATGTTAGGTAGACACAAATAGGTATGCATAATAGAAGTGGAGGCAATGATCAGGAATCGAAACAATTAACCCACAACTCCAATCAGAGACAAAAAGGGAAAGAAACACAAACATGAAATAACAGACCCTAATGGAAACATCAATAGCGGAAAGCCAAAAGGACAGTTACTTTCCCAACAAATGGCCAATTGGCTATCCAAAACAAAATACTATAAGCGATACAAGCACTCAAAAACAAACCATAACAGAAATAAACTGTGACAAAAGAACCGCCTTGGAACGGTCATTGAAACGAATTCCTCAGTTTTTGTATGTATATACATCAGTAAAACCGGCTTATATACAGGAAACGGGCTCTGGTCGGGCCCATCGGAGTCTAACTGTTGGTTTTCTTTTGCTCCAGCATTTCAGTGGTTTCGTACTGTCGAGTCCTCACCGTTGTCTCACCTCTGTGGTTCTTTGATTTTTTGTGTTTACGGAGATGTTGCACTGATGAGTAAGGAGGCCTTCATGCCGACTGAACAAATTATTTGTCTAAATCGCGACGGAAGTAAGGGCGAGGATTGTGGCCACGTAAAATCTATTTAAGCCCCCCAGTGGAAATCTTTCCACTGACCGTTCCAAGGCGGTTCTTCTGTGGCGATTTATTTATGTTGTTGTTTGTTACTTACTGTGTGTATCACTTGTGTCTTTTTATTTTGGATGGCCATATGGCCATTTTGTGGGACAGTAACTGTCCTTATGACCTTCCTTTGTTTAGGTTTCCATTATGGTCTGGTCGCTTAATGTTTGTATTTCTTTCCCTTTGGTGTCTTTGATGGGCGGAGTAAGTTAATTGTATCGATTCCTGATCTTTGTTTTACTTCTACTTTAAAGGGGTATACTTTCTGCTAAAAAAACTAAATTGTTGAACTCGTTAGGAGGCGGCTCTGGTGAGGGGGTTTTAACGAGTACCCACAATCTATCTTTTGAGCAGAAATATGACTAGTTCTTGTACTACGTATAATTCGTAGTATGCATTGGTTAGAAGAGAAGGGTGGGCTAATTTTATATTTCTTTACAGGATGCAGGCTCAAACACTCACGGAAAAGAAAATGAAGTGGAAGACAAAACTGTAGACAAGGTAAGAACATGGTCTGATAAATCACTATGGCAACAGGGTTATTGATAAATAAAGAGGGCCACCGATGAAGCGAAACTGATCAAAACTAGATTATTTGTATTTAGTCATATGTGCGCTCGTTTCATTAATATAACAGTGTTCTCATTTTACACTTCGAAATCACGCCTATACAATCATTCTTTTTAGACTCTGGAGCACAAAAATTCCATCTGTTGCGCTTGAGTTTTACGTTATCAACATTTACATCGCAAGACGCGGAATAGAGATGCCTTGTCGTTAGGATGGAGACACATTCTCACATAACTTGAGGCATCACAGTTTAAATTTGTGAACACCGAATAGTTATTTGGCACCATAACATGCTGCGTTACTGTGGACACCACAATACACAAATCAAGTTGGAAATATGGCAAACTCATTCTTAAGGGGTCGTGTTGTTTATTTTAAGATGATTAATTATGGACAGTGAAAATCCAGAGAAGGCATCACACTAAGTTTCTTAAAACAAATTTCGCATATATCGTTGCATAGCTCTTTAACATTGTGGACACCCGAATATCTTGCTTCACCGTCGACACTATACGCAATAGTTTAGACATAATATTCCTGTTTAGGAAAGACAAAAATGCTTGCCTCAGACTTTTTTTATATAATGAGATTAACGATATAAACAAGGCGATAGAAAAAAAGCTTACGAAATTTGTGGCATCATAAATTGAAATAGTGGACACCCGAATAATTTCATATGTGCCAACTAAAATAAAAACAAACGTTGTAAATACTAACAGTTTAATGCTTGGCGTTAAATTGTGAGTTACAACTATGTAATTTTGTGCTTTTTCGTTAACTAGAAATGATAGAAGCGGCGGCATTGTTTAAACATCAATATGATTACCTCACATCTCCCATTTAAGGCAAAGAAGAAACTCAGTGGTGGTGGGCCAACTTGTGTTTGGGGTAGTTCATACGTTATTTGTAGCAACCCTCTTTAACTTTGTGAACATATGAACGCGCTCATTAAGTGCTCAATATGTTCTACCAAAGGGTTATTCCTTTGAAGCGAAGAATACACCATCATTTCGAAAACACGTCTTTTCAAATACACTGTAAATTTTAGCGCCGAAAGATATGAACATTTTTCGATATAAAAAGTGTGATATTTTTCTTATTTCTGCTCAAAATACAGATTGTGATACTCATTAGAACCGCCTCAATGAGGTGGTTCTAACGAGTACCCACAATCTAGATTTAAGAGCATAAATAAGAATTTCAACAAGGTGGTTCTAACGAGTACTCGTTATAACCACCTCATTTAGGCGGTTCTAACGAATACTCACAGTCTATATTTTGAGCAGAAATAAGAAAATATCACAGCACCAACAATCTATATTTTAGACAAAAATAAGAAAAATAAGGTTTCCCTCTAAACCCCCCTTTTACTATATAAACGTGGGGTTCAAGGGGGCCAAAGTTATATAGGCGCGTTTGCGTAATGTAGAACTGGAAACTATTGAGTGTACAAGTATTTCTGGACCAGAATAGCTAGTTTCGGCCAAACAGACCTCATCAGCGACTCTCGAATATTTTTAAATCTCCAAAAGGGAATCTATGATCCAAAAGAACAATAAGATATAACCTTCAAGCAGATGTTAATATTAATAACATTCGTGTACCTCTAAAGTTCTCAGGCACATGTTGCCTCTTAGTGGACACCTTACGTCAGATCAACATGTACGCAAGTTAAGATACAAATAAATCGTATTAAAAATTTATTTTATAAACACTAATATGGTAATGGGCCGAAAAAGTTGGCATGCCATTTTCCTGTGAAGAAAATCTCACTAGTTGATACCACAAAGATTCTCATTGTAGCCATCCAAATAACTAGCTTCTCTGGACACAATAGGCTCTTTCATTAAAACACTCATGTTAGGTATACAAAAATAGATATGCATACGACTTTGTATGTATATTCATCAGGAAAACACGCCTATAGAACTTATGCCCTTAATTGTGGGAACACATTAGGAGGCAGCTCAGGTGAGGTGGCTTTAGTGAGTACCCACAATCTGTGGTTTGAGAAGAGTGAGTGAGTTTTAGTTTTACGTCCCACCAACAGCTAAGGTCATACGGAGACGGGACCTCGGTTTAAAGACTCATCCGAAAGTCTGGAGAAGCCCGGGATCGATCCTGCGATCCCTGGTTTACAAGGCGAGTAGCGTAACCACTGCACCACGGAGGCTTCTAAGGTTTGAGAAGAAATATGACTAGTTCTAGTACTATGTATAATTATGCACTGGTTAGAAGAGAATTGTTGAGATAATTTCATATCTGTATTCAGGCTGCAGACTCAAGCACTCACGGAGAAGAAAATGCATTGGAAGATAAAATTGTTGGCAAGGTAAGAACATAGTCTGATAAATCACTATGACATCAGGGGTATTGATAAATAAAGAAGGTCATCGATGAAGAGAAACTGGTCAAAACTAGATATTTGTTTTTAGTCATATGTGTGCTCGCTTCATTTATATAACAGTGTTCTCATTATACACTCCGAAATCACGTCTGTACAAACATTCAAATCAATTTATAAAAAAAAAAAAAACATTATTATTTTCAGACAAAAGTCGTGATACTTCTGAACAGAACATAGATTGTATGTATTGGTGAACCACATCGGCAAGATGGTTCTAACGAATACCCAAATCTATGTTTTTGCATAGAGACATGAAATAAAATTTATAATCCTGTAAACTACAGATTGATGACATACAAGAGGGTGTAATGGGTGGATGCAAATGTTATAGACGTCTTCTCGTAATACAGGACTATTAAGTAAATGTTTAAAATATCTTTTAGTTTAACAATCGACCGTAACTGTTTCAAATAATCGAAGGTATATGGGGAACTTTAAAAAATTACGGATTTATGTTTAAGGCTCATCTAGCTGAATCTTTAAACAGATGCAGAATTTATCTGATATATTTTACTACTGGGAGTAGGTATTAATGCTTTGTAGACTCTGGAGCACAAAAATACCATCTGTTGCACTTAAGTTTTGTGTTATCAACATTTACATTGCAAGACGCGGAATAGAGATGTTATGGCGTTAGGATGAAGTGATATTCTCACATAATTTGAGGCATCATAGTTTAAATTTGTGAACACCCGAATAGTTATTTTGTACCATAACATGCTGCGTTACTGTGGACACAATACACAAAATCAAGTTGAAAATAGGGCACACTGATTCTTATCATCTCAGCTGTTTACATTTAGATGTTATATGATTATTTATGGACAGTGACGATATAAAAATCCAGAGGAGGCATCACACTTAGTTTCTTAAAACAAATATCGCATATTTCGTTGGATACCTCTTTAACATTGTGGACACCCGATTATCTTGCTTCACTGTCGACACTATACGCAGTAAGGTAGTCTAACTGTTGGTTTTCTTTTGCTCCAGGAATTCTGTTGTTGTATGCTGTCGAGTCCTCAATCTTGTTTCATCTCTGTAGTTTTTTTTTATTTGTATGTTCTCGGAGATGTTACACTGATGAGGTAGGAAGCCTTCATGCGGACTAAAAAAAATTAGTGTTTACCGCGACAGAGGTAAGGGCGAGGATTATTGCCATGTAAAATCGATTTAAGCCCCCCCCCCCCCAGTGGAATTCTTTCCACTGACCGTTCCAAGGCGGTCTTCTGTGGCGATTTATTAATGTTGTTGTTTGTTACTCACTGTGTGTATCACTTGTGTCTTTTTATTTTGGATGGCAATTTGGCCATTTTGTGGGAAAGTACTTGTCCTTGTGGCCTTCCTTTGTTTAGGTTTCCATTATGGTCTGGTCGCTTCGGGTTTGTGTTTCTTTCCCTTTGGTGTCTTTGATGGGTGGAGTAAGTTAATTGTATCGATTCCTGTCTTTTGTTTTACTTCTACTTTTAATATTCACGTTTATAAAAGATAAAAAGGTATGCCTCAGGCATTGTATATTTTTATAGTGAGCGTTAACAATGTTAACAAGGCGGTAGAAAAAATCTCACGAAATAATAAATTGACATAGTGGACACCCGAATAATTTCATATGTTCCATGTAGAATAGCAAAAACGATGTAGACACTAACAACTGAATGCCTAGCGTTTAATTCCTAACCACAGCCATGCCATTTGTGTGATGTTGTCTATCACTCGATGTGATAGACGCGTCGGCATCGTTTACGAGTTGATACAATTACTTCACACCTCCCATTTAAATGGTAACTTAACAAGCGGAATCCTAAGACGAGACATCTTCGCTATGGTTCTTTTAGGTAATTTGAAATACTTCTATTAAAATACAGATTTCTTATCTTCAGTTTTTGTATTGAACACGTTCCATGTTAGCAGCTGCTAAGACCTGGGGGCCAACTTCTTTTTGGAGCAGTTCTTACATAATTTGTGGCAAGACTCGTTAACACTGTGAACATACAAAGCCCTCGTTGTGTGTTCAAACAGACTTTAATATTAATGACATTCGTATACCCGCTTTTGTTTTCCCCGCACATGTTGCCTCATTGTTGACACTTTACGTCAGATCAACATGTACGTGGGTTCAAATACGAATTTAAAATTTATTAAAATTGAAACTTATACTGTAAGCAGCCGAAAAGAGGTGGTATGCCATTGCTCGTTGAAGAGTTTTCTTTTCGCGATGTAGGACTGTTCAGTAAATGTTCAGCTGATCTTGTCTGTAAACAAACAACCAAGGTACATAATCAACTTTACGAAATTAATGGTTTGCACCCCACTCTGTTTACGGGCCTGCACCAACAGGTATAATGATTTTTTTTGTTTAAATATTGTGCTGAAAAGGTCCTGTATCACACCACTGTTATTCAGTAGCTAGGATGCAAAGGTGGGACTTAGCGGGGAGAAGAGAGAGAGGAGAAACTCTGACAGTATAGATCCTGATCAGCAGAAGCCATCGATGGATCTACATTGTTTGAAAGGAGCCGTTGGATAAAATGTTATACATGTTATAGCATTTCCAGCACATTATTGTCTTGCATATGAGGTTAAGCATTTTCAACGAATTATTGTTAAATTCAAGTAGTAAATAATTTTGAAAATCGTGAAGGAAAATGCTACCAGTGCAACAACAAGAACGCCATATTTTGCAGACAAAAATTGTAAAAATAATAATAATAAATAATGTACCGAATACTTTTCTTGTAATGAAGCGTTTTAACGAGTTAAAAAGCAGTATCCCTATTGCTTGCTATTGTTCACGTGTCTATCGCTGACCATGTTCAAAACACAGATACCGGTTATTTACAGCAGTTTTTAGCTCACCTGATCCGAAGGCTCACATGGTGAGCTTATACTATAGGAAGGCATCCGGCGTCCGTCCGTCGTCCGTTGTCCACACTTTTGAACTTGAATATCTCAGTAACTAGACGGTCAGTCTTGATCAAATTTTATGTGCAGCATCACTGGGTTGGGGGATAGCACCAGGTTTTTGACCAGCTTTGATCAGAACTGTGGTTGCCGTGGAAACAAATATGCTCCATAGACTTATAATGGGAAAAACGACGTCTCCAACTTTTCTCGGCCGTTTCTGCTCCGATCTTTATCAAACTTGCAGATAACCAGGACGGCATACTGTCTACGTCGAGTTCGAATTTGAGCGTCACATGACCAACCTGTTTGGAATTACCTGCCCTTGAGCATAAATATAAGCGAAAATGATGTCTACACTTTTTCTCAGCTCATATTGATCTGATTTTTTTGAAATTTTTAATAAACAAGGACAAGAATAATATCGCAGACGAGTTCGAATTCGACAACTGGTAACGGAGTTGCATCCCTTGAGCATGAAAAAATTTACCATAGGCTTACAATGGAAAAATGACGTCTCCGACTTTTCTCAGCCATTTATGATCTGATCTTTATCAAATTTGCAGATAACCAGGCGAGGCATACAGTATACGTCGAGTTCGAATTTGGGCCTCGCAGGACCAAGGGCTTGGGAGTTACCTGCCCTTGAGTATATTAATAAGCGAAAAACGACGTCTCCAACTTTTCTCAGCCATTTTTGATCTGATCTGATCTTTATCAAACTTGCAGATAACCAGGAGAGGCAAACAGTCTACGTCGAGTTCGAATTTGGGTCTCGCAGGTCCAACGTCTTTGGAGTAACCCTCCCTTGATTATAAATATGAGTAAAAAATGGTGTAACCACTTTTTCTGAGCTGTTTTTGATCTGATTTTTTTTTAAACTTTAAGTTGACAAGGACACGCATAACATCTCAGACGTGTTCGAATTTGGCTCGAATCTAGCAATTGATTTGGCAGTTATCTTCCCTTGAGCGTGAAAAGACAAACATTTTTACTGATTAATTTTCATATAATGAAGCGTTTTAACGAGTACCCACACTCTTTTGTTCCTGTTGCTTGCATTGTCCGCGTGACTATCGCTGACCATGTACAAATCCAGGTATTGATTATTTACAGCAGTGTTTTGTCTTCTCCCTGTGACACCAGAGCGCTATGTAAAAGGTAAAATCTGGACTAGGCTTGTGTTTGAGGTATTGACTTATCAATCGACACAAAGAAAATCTGTACTATACTCGTGTACGAGGTATTCGCTTATCTATAGACCCAAAGATACTAAGTAGAGGGTCTTCCCTCCTGCTATTTACCGATTGACTGTCGCTGACCCATAACAATATCCGGGTACTGGTTGTTTATAGCATCGATATTCGCCTCCCTAAGACGTCAAAGCGCAGTGTCAAAAGCAAATACTTGAACTTTTGATCAAACTTTTCAGAACTTATTGTTAGATGATAAAAACATTGTTTTATAAACTCACTATACATAGCGTTTAGTGGTACAGTCACAAATAGGCTGTAAAACTTGGCCACCGATCTTTAATTATCTGTAATATGTTTTAGGGTTTCGAGACCAGATTGTCACCACCACTTGCTACTAGCAATTATAAAGGTATAGAAGAGCAGTCACATACCAGAAGCAAATCTCGCAGGACTAAACAAAGACAGACATTTAGTGGTAATACTATTCGATTTCTAGTTTTAATTTTAGAACACACTCTTTAAATTAAATTTCAATAATCAATAATAATAATAATCATAATTATGACAATAATAATAAAGTACAGTCTGGGTATAACTAAAACAAACGACTGTTTTTAGCCCGGCAATTTTTTTTGGATGCTCTAAAGTAAACACCCTGTCTGTCCGTCGTGTCGTCCGTCCATCCACAATTTCTATACTGTAAAGACAAAGTTATGATGAGGATTACACATACTTACCCAATACCATCCATCATACGAAACCAAATGGAAAGAAGCACAAATGTAAGTACACGTCAACAAAATAAAAGCGTCACCATTGGAAGCACATTCGCTTTCGACAAACTGTTCTGTTAAACGCATCAACTCCAAATCTTAATCAACAGGTCACAGCAGCAATAAAGAATTGTATGGCAAGTTGTGTTACCCTACCTACAATATTAACGTATTGTGCTTCATCAAATTCAAACTTTCAGTATTTGTTAGTGTTATAATTTATATACTATTGCAGAACAGACAAGTGATTCGGATGAAGAGGGAATGTTGTACTCAGACGATAGCATGCATGATCCAACATATAATCCAGAGAAAGAAAAAGATAAGGAAACAGACAGCGACTTGGGTTCTGATGTACGTATTGATGAGATTAATTAATAAACTCCAAACACGCAGATGCTAAGAATATTCAAATCAAAAGGTCCCTGAGCATCTTTGATTATATATGTAACGCCACCTATTCGTAGTGAATAAATAGAGTGATCATTTCATTTCGATTTATAAAGGCGTTGATTTAAAGAAAAAAATCTCAAAAAGTAGAAATGTGCATAAAAGGTTAAATTGAGTGTTGCTGATTACATAAAAATTGAATTTCTAAGTATTATAAAGATACTTCAAGAACTGATCAAATCAGACACAGGCTTATCAAAAATATAAAACGGAAATACGGACAAAACATCTTGCCAGACAGGCGGCATTCAAAAAAGAAACTTTTTTCCAAGCATATGGACAGTTGACAATTAGTTACCTTAGCTGGAATAAATAAATAGGACAACAGAACTGTTTATATGATAACATTAAAAAAACACCGTCCATAAAACAGATGAAAAGTAGAAGTAAAACAAAGATCAGGAATCGATACAATTAACTTACTCCACCCATCAAAGACACCAAAGGGAAAGAAACACAAACATTAAGCGACCAGTCCATAATGGAAACCTAAACAAAGGAAGGCCATAAGGACAGTTACGTTCCCACAAAATGGCCATATGGCCATCCAAAATAAAACGACACAAGTGATACACACAGTAAGTAACAAACAACAACATAAATAAATCGCCACAGAAGAACCGCCTTGGAACGGTCAGTTCACTGGGGGCTTAAATCGATTTTACGTGGCCACAATCCTCGCCCTTACTTCCGTCGCGATTTAGACAAATAATTTGTTCAGTCCGCATGAAGGCCTCCTAACTCATCAGTACAACATCTCCGTGAACACAAATAATCAAAGAACCACAGAGGTGAGACAACGGTGAGGACTCGACAGCAAGAAGCCACTGAAATGCTGGAGCAAAAGAAAACCAATAGTTAGACTACGATGGGCCCGTCCAGAGACAGAGCATCAGGCTCCAACCAACATTACCTTGAATTAGATCTCTCTAAATCTCAGTTAGCCTTTACGTTGGAACCGTCATAGAATCTGAGGCCAGACCCACCGGCGTGCAATTAAAGAGGAAAGCAAAGTTGCCAACCGTGATTGGGTCAACTACCATGCATGCAGTCTGTCGTATAACATCCATGTTCTACCCAATCTTTTTATATCGAAGAATGATTTTACGAAATTGGGTGCTGAAGTCATTGCGGTTATATATTTTTCTGAATTTATATACTAAGTCACCATAAAATTCGGGTTCCGAAAGAAAGTACCACGTTTTTCACGGCCAAAAATAATTACCGGATTTCGGTTTACACAATTAGGGTAGCTGTTCGGCTGGCAAACGTTAAATTGTGTTTCTGAATTGGTTTTGGCACTTGATCAGTCCTTTTGTATCATTTCATATCTGTGTCATTTGTTAGTTTGATTTTGTTGTGTTTTGGCTAATGGTGATAACCGAAAGATACTTTTAAAATAATAATCGGTAACAAAGATGCTTAAAAAAGACAGATACAGAGACTGTAGTCTCACTATGTTTATATAGAAATTTAACAATATCTCTAGTCACAAAACAGGCCTTGAGTTTCCAATTAACTATCTTCCGCTGGTTTCAAAACGGTCAGATGACAAATTGTGGCGAAAGAATGTGCACTGTACCTGTCGACTGCTTATGTATAAAATAGAAGTGAAGACAATGATCTACCGTTGAACAAATGCAGAAAAGTTAACTGACCAGTTCGATATGACATCAATAGGGTTGACTTTGGCATTTAACTCATAAATTAAAAAAAGTTTGAAACACCATACAAAAAAAAATCAATCCCACACTTACAAGAATACAGGAATAAAGCAATGAGTTAATAATTTTTTCTTGTCTGTTAAAGGATAAAGAATGCGAACAAATGGGTAATAAACGAAAAAGGTCAAGCCTGAAAGGAGACAAAATAGGTAAGATTGATGTATAAGATTTATTTATTAGTTTGTCAATTTTATTCCAGCATCGATAGATGAACCCGATACGCGATTGACATCTGTTAAGACCTTCGCAGATGCGATAACTCCCGGATCGGCAAGAATCACATCACGATTACAAGTCCATAAAATGAAGGCCCCTTTAACCTATAAATCCCACTCTATAATGAGAAAAGTGGGGTTTACGGGGGTATACATCATATGCCTTAGTTTCGCTAGGAAACAATAGATTGTGGGTACTCGTAAGAACCGCATCACAGAGGCGGTTCGAACGAGCACTCACAATCTATGTTGAAAGCAGAAAAAGATAGATGTTTTTATTTTTACCCAAAATGTGTCATTTGTAACACCACGTTGGACGCCATTTTTTCACACGGACAAGTTTTCCTAAAGGAGGCAAATCGTGTTTTGTTTCCAGTAGTCATGGTCTCCCATCCGCTTTCTTCGGGGTTTGGAGAAATAGATTTGGAGCTGAAATTGACCAAACACGAGTACTTAAATACCGCTTAAATGGACTAACTAGAAGTAAAAAAAAGATCAGGAATTGATACAATTAACTTACTCCACCCATCAAAGACACCAAAGGGAAAGAAATACAAACATTAAGCGACCAGACCATAATGGAAACATAAACAAAGGAAGGCCATAAGGACAGTTACTTTCCCACAAAATGGCCATATGGCCATCCAAAATCAAAAGACACAAGTGATACACACAGTAAGTAACCAACAACAACATAAATAAATCGCCACAGAAGAACCGCCTTGGAACGGTCAGTGGAGGATTTCCACTGGGGGGCTTAAATCGATTTTACGTGGCCACAATCCTCGCTCTTACTTCCGTCACGATTTAGACAAATAATTTGTTCAGTCCGCATGCAGGCCTCCTAACTCATCAGTGCAACATCTCCGTGAAAACAAAAATCAAAGAACCACAGACGTGAGACAACGATGAGGACTCGACAGCAAGAAACCACTGAAATGCTGGAGCAAAAGAAAACCAACAGTTAGACTACGATGGGCCCGTCCAGAGACAGAGCATCAGGCTCCAACCAACATTACCTTGAATTAGATCTCTCTAAATCTCAGTTAGCCTTTACGTTGGAGCCGTCATAGAATCTGAGGCCTGACCCACCGGCGTGCAATTAAAGAGGGAAGCAAAGTTGCCAACCGTGATTGGGTTAACTACCATGCATGCAGTCTGTCGTATAACATCCATGTTGTATCCAATCTTTTTATATCGAAGAATGATTTTACGAAATTGGGTGCTGAAGTCATTGCGGTTATATATTTTTCTGAATTTATCTACTAAGTCACCATAAAATTCGGGTTCCGATAGACCTTGTTGCAGAAGAGATTTAAGTCCAATATTGAATTTTGAAATTAAATCAGAATGGCGTCTATAAAATTTTGAAAAGGCTTTGCGTAGTTTATGGTACCGATAACCCTGATTAAGGAGTTTAGCCGTTAATAATTTATTACGAGTGTTGAAGTCAGTTACATGACTACACACTCTAGCAAATCGAATTAATTGCGAAATATAAACGCCATAGGATGGCGCACGAGGAACATCACCATCCACAAAAGGAAAATTTACAATCTCAAAATCAAAGTCATCGCGTTTATCATAAATTTTGCACGAAACAAATCCATCTACAATAGATAGATGTAAATCCAAAAACGGGGCCTCGGTATCAGAAGAATTTGCTTTATTTAACTGAAGTTCTAGGGGATAAATCTGACTGATCAAACCATCAAAATAGGTATAATCAATATTTAATAAATCATCTAAATATCTAGAAGTGGAGCTAAAAGCTTCAATAATTTCAGATTGGTTATCAATGGAAAGCCTACCTAGACACGGTGGTGTATATCAGGTTATCCAGTGTATATAAGCCCAATTGGTGTTTTTGGGCGACAGGGTCTGGGAAGTAAAGTCATTCTAATGTCGGCTAAAAGTCCCGTAAAGTTGGAAGCAACGTCTCCAAAATGATTAAGATAGTGCTGATTGAGACGTTAATTTTCAATTCAAACAAAAAAGTATGCTTGGAATAATTCCAAACTTGCCGCCATTTGGGGTATCCAAATGCAACAGTTTTAGAGATTCTGAATTTCATTGCCAGATAAATGCATTCCACCACAGTTCGACGCAATTCGACTGACCAGTCGGGAGCAGAGAATGTTTTAATATTTTCAATGAGACCTCCATAGCGGCTCATTTGGAAATCAGAAAGGAATCATTTTATCAATTCTGAAGTTTTCATGGCAACACGTTGTCTCCCGGCAACATTAGGCTCAATTTGACTTCCTAATCTGGGGTTGATGTCGTTTGCATATTTTCAAGATGCGGCCATCTAAGACATCGGCAAGTATCAGCTCAACTTCCTTTTAAGAGATCTAAATACGAAAAAAGACGAACTCATGGATGGTGAGATAATAAGAGAGGGGAAAAAAGACAAAAATGCCCTGGATAGGCTCAAATGACTATCAGTGCAAGCCAAAGGAACTCAGTCAACGCTGGACACACAATAAGACTAAACCTTAAAACTCTATTCAGTTTTAGCTTACCTGGGCCGAAGGCTCCAGTGGAACTTATAGTAAAGTCTTCGTTCCGTCGTCCGTCCGTCGTCCGTCTTTCAGCACGTTTCACCAGTTATATCTCAGCAGTCTGCTGGCTGATCTCAGTCATTTCTCATCTGTAGCATGCCTCTGGTGGGGGATTGATGGCATATTTTTTATCAAAAGATAATAAAAAAAACTTTGGTTGCTATGGCAACCGCAAGATCCCATAGACTTACATTGGGAAATGGTTGTCATTCTTGTGAACACTTTGCAGGCCACAATTTTGGACCAATCCAATCAGTGACACAAATGATGCAGTTGATACCTGGTCATCACTATTTTTGGATGTTGGCAATATGCATTTACCACAGAAACAACATCGCGTCAAACGCAAGCAACAACCTAAGTAGATAAATGGAGAAGTAATAGAGGCAATAAAAACAAGAGACAATACAAATCTATAAATGAGGAAGAACAGTACAAAATTTGGCGTATTAAAGTATGCAATATGGTCAAACATTCCAAAAAGCACCAGTACTCTGAAATTTGAATGAAAATTCAAACAATCCAGCAAGCGTCTGAAAATTATTTAAGAAGACTGGGGCAAGCACGCCGGACAGTACAAATACATTTTCTTTAAAGATAAATAACCATACGTTTGAAAATTCAAAAGATATTACTAGCGAATTCACTATTTTTAATGTATAGGTTGCATCTTAAATCAAAGAACCCATTGTGCCTTGTGCATTTGATAAACTGCAGCAGATATGCAGCAACAAAATACCTACATACACTTATTTTTTCAATACCAAAAATTCACATAAAAAAGTCCAAAAATTTCTCAGAGGCATTGATCTGATAAAAACTAATGGTACTGATAATATTGGACCCAGATTATTAAAACTAGCAGCGCTATTTATTTCAGATAGTATAACATATATCTGTAATCAATGTATGAACAATTCAACATTTCTAGGCAAATGGAAATACGGTAAACAAAGAACGTTTTATAAAATGCTCCTAAAGATGACACACTCAATTATTGCCCGCGCCCAACAGGGCTTGAAGAAATAGATGTATGATGCTTCCACGCAGAGCTGAAACCTATCGCACACGAGTACTGGAAAACCGCTTAGAGGACCTACATGTGTAAGCCTGCCAAGGTAGATCGATGCGGGTCGGACCATCCATGCTTATAAACCCTATTGGTTTCATGGGGCGACAGGGCTTGAGATGTCATTTCATCTGAATGTCGGGGAAAAGTCCTACAAAATTGGAAGCAACGTCTCCAAAATGAACTATACAGTGTTGACGGGGACGTTAAACCTCAAATCAAACAAACAAACAAAGACACCATCAATAACTGGCCAATATCAGTTCTCCCTCTCATATCAAAATTATTAGAAAGCATGTACACGATTCTTTGTGGTCATTTTGGATCACGCATCGTGTGTTGTGCTCAACACAATCCGGGTTCAGGCCGAATCATTTCTGCCAAACTGCCCTTCTACAAATGTGCAGTAAATTCCATGAAGACATACATAATGGTCAAATAAATGGTATGGTCATGGTTGATTTTAGAAAGGCCTTTGACTTAGTAGATCATACTGTCTTGCTTAAAAATCTCAAGGATTACAAACTATCAGCTGAGACACTTCACTGGTTTGCTTCCAACATGTTGAACAGGAAACAAAATGTTATAATGAATAATATTGAATAAACAACTGCATGTGGTGTGCCCCAAGGTTCAATGTTGGGTCCCTTGCTACTTTTAATGTTCGTGAATGATTTACCACATTACACTGAACCTGTTTCCACGCAGACGACACCAAGCTTTACAAGGCAGGTAACCCTCAATATTCAGTAGAGCAAAACTTACAGTTGGCCCTGCAAAAACTGTGTGTCTGGTTTAAACATAATGGAATGCTGCATAACACCGAAAAACCGAAAGTTATGCTTATTATCACATCACAGAAACGTTTGCATTAACACAATACAAGATTGCATCTAACATGCAATAATGATATTTTTAAATAAACGTCGAAAATGACAAGGTTCTTGGAGTTCACATTGAAAATAATTTACCTTTGTTAGTACACACTGAATTCATTGTTAAGAAACTTGCTTCCAATTTATGGCTTTCATCTAAATTGAAAGAGTATTTATCAGTTGATCATAGAGTGCAATTTTATAAGACATACATACAGCCACACATTGACTACTTCTCCAGTCTGGGATGGAGCCTCTCAGTCAAACAGGATTTACAGATTGCAAAATCGGGCTGTTAAAAATATTCTAGATTATGAATACAATGATATTGCCAGGAATATGAATGATCATAAAATCATGACTATTTGCAACCGAGAAAAGCATAGTTTATGTTTAAAATTTCAAAAGCAATTTACACAATCATATATTAATACAATGTTTTCTCTTAGACCTATGAATGAAACAATTCAGTCTCTCAGATCAGTAAATACATCAAGTTTTCAAATCAAAAGACCACAAAAAGAAATATTTAAACAAAAGTGTCATCTACTCAGGGCCTATTATTTAGAACACTTTACCAGACTGGTTCAAAAACACCTTCCATAATTATTGCATTGAATGCAATTAGCATTTAAAAAGAAGTGAAGGCAATGATCAGAAATCGATACAATTAACCCACAGCTCCCATCAGAGACACCAAAGGGAAAGAAACACAAGCATGAAACCACCGGACCCTAATGGAAACATCAATAGCAGAAAGCCAAAATGTTATTCTCCCACAAAACGGCCAACCGGCCATCCAAAACAAAATAATATAAGAGAATCAAACACTCAAAGACAAACCATAACAAAACACCGCGACAGAAACCTACCTTTTTCAATGTATAATTATTTATCTTTTTTTTTTCTTTTTGAGGTGTGGTGTGTGCTTTTGGTGGTTTGTGAGTCCCATGTTTCCTCGATCTTTTGCATTAACATTCTACATATATATTTATATTCACACTGTGACATAATTACTGTTGAAATTTCGGATAATTAGAGCAAGTTGTTCAGGTGTCCGTAATTGTTTAGTGTATTGGTACTTGAACTCATTTGTTGTTGTGCATATTGTCCTGATCCGCTCTCACAAAAACTGATCTGTAACCTTGACCTGTGATGAGGCTTTATTAGCCAAAACTACGTAGTATGACCCATCTTCTTTCTTAGGAATGTTTTCATTACTCTTAAAAGAACTCATTTTTGATTTTTAATTGAGATAGAGTCCTGATATTTTGCGTGTATGTTCCGTTTGACAAAGGCTTTCCACTTATGCAAAGCTTTTACATGTGACTTTGACCTTGACCTGGGACCCGCTTTAGCAATAAAATTTGCCTCGGCCTGGGTACTTGTTTCCATAAGCTATGAAACATCTTGGACTCAGGTGAACGATCCGGAGCCATCATGGCCCAAGTGTTTAATTAAAAGTTTAGATGTACGTTTTATATTAGTACATAGCTGCAATTGTTTACAGTACTATTTTTAATTGCAGTATCAGAAGAGAGTGGATCAGACGTAAAGTCTTCAGCGAAACAAAATCTATTTATGTACAGCAAAACAAATGACTATGGTGTTGCTGAGAGCGAACCAGAGAGCAGTGGTGACTCGGAAATTTACCCTTTACTAACAAATGTAAGTTGTAAAGTATTCCTAGTAGAAGAGGGTTGAATTGCCATCACTGTATTTCTGTATAAGCATGATTATTATATTCAAGCATATTCAAACCCGTGTATGGATATGAATGCAATATGTTATTTATTATAAATGGTGAACATAAGACAACCAAGGGTGCAGCTGGGTCCGTAAAATAAATTTTAGCACCCCGATTCCCATTTTTAGTTGTTTTACTGGTCTTCTTTAAAGTGAATGTTTACATTTCTATCAGATCCATTTTATAGATATTACATTTGGAGAATGATAGAACTCGGATTTCTTCTTACCTGTTTCTCTACTTAACTGTAATCGCTCATTAAAAGTGCTGTTGGGTAGTCTGATATCTTTTAAGATTTAGTCTCTGGTCGGGCTCATCGGAGTCTAACTGTTGGTTTTCTTTTGCTCCAGCATTTCAGTGGTTTCTTGCTGTCGAGTCCTCACCGTTGTCTCACCTCTGTGGTTCTTTGATTTCTGTGTTCACGGAGATGTTGCACTGATGAGTTAGGAGGCCTTCATGCGGACTGAACAAATTATTTGTCTAAATCGCGACGGAAGTAAGGGCGAGGATTGTGGCCACGTAAAATCGATTTAAGCCCCCCAGTGGAAATCTTCCACTGACCGTTCCAAGGCGGCTCTTCTGTGGCGATTTATTTATGTTGTTGTTTGTTACTTACTGTGTGTATCACTTGTGTCTTTTAATTTTGGATGGCCATATGGCCATTTTGTGGGAAAGTAACTGTCCATATGGCCTTCCTTTGTTTAGGTTTCCATTATGGTCTGGTCGCTTAATGTTTGTATTTCTTTCCCTTTGGTGTCTTTTATGGATGGAGTAAGTTAATTGTATCTATTCCTGATCTTTGTTTTACTTCTACTTTAACTCAAGCAGTGACCTCACTGAAATTATTCAGATCACGTTCTGATAGCTAACGGGTTTTGGTATTTTAGTTATCTGACTTTCTAAAGAAGATAAAGTATCATTGAAGTTAATAACTACCTTAAAATAAGACCAAAAGTGGCATTGTGTTAATGGTTGCCTTTGGAAACAAATAACACATGAAAGAACGAAAATCGGAGAGTCGGTTTTATTGAGTCTTTTTATACACATCAATATAGTTTACAAGGCTGCATACGCCTCCCAGCACCGGCTAAAGCGGTATTCGATTTTCAAGGTAAACAGAAGGGACTCTAAAATCCAAAAGGGAAAAAAAATCTGCACTATGATGAAGCAAGACGGCCCCCGCCAATCGGGCTATGAAGAAATATATGGGCTGCATGATGCTTCCACGCAGAGCTGAAACCGACCTGCACACGAGTACTGGTAAACCGCTTAGAGGATCTAAGCCTGCCCAGACAAAGCGGCGCGAGTCGGCCCGTCCATGCTTATAAACCCTATTGGTTTCATTGGGCGGCAGGGCTTGAGATGTCTTTCATCTCATTGTCGGGTAAAAGCCCCACAAAATTGGAAGCAACGTCTCCAAAATGACCTTTACATTGTTGACCAGGACGTTAAACCTGAGAATTTGCTCATGAAAAGCATAAAAATGTGCTTAACATTGTGAAGATAGTTGTTGAATACGGGCTTGAAGTTTTGTTGATGACTTGTTTCTTTTTCCATTTTCACCATTAATGCATAATGGTAGCATTTGTCCATACGACGTCCTTCCTTAGGCTCCATACAAATATTTGCACCAGATTAAGAAACGGCTCTAAAGGTCCGCAGCAGCCTGAAGGAAAGTGAGTGGTTTACTTTTGTAATCCGCTATCAACTAAATACATGTATTTCATATAGTTTCCAGATGCTGGTACAAGTGAGGAAATAGGAGACACAATGCCGCAGTTATATATCGACAAAACTGAGGAAGACGCCAAGCGCCCTTCAAATGAACCAGATAATGTGGAGGCTAATGATGATGATGGACCTTGGCCACAAATAGATCAAAATATGGAGTGCGACCAACTTTGTTCCGATGAGTCCGGGAAAATGGAAGATGATGACGAAACTGATAATGATTTAACTTCAGGAGGTATATTCATTTTACAACGTATAGCTCAAAAGCTAAAGAAACCCATGGTATAATATCAAAGCTTATTCTTTCAAATGACAATCAACGGTATTCCGTTCTGACTTTTTAATTAGCGTCAGCTTATAGAGGAACATTTCATCCCAAACAAATAAGAAAAGGTCACTCGGGAAAGGCCACAAGCTAAGAACGCAGCCATCTCAAAAACCAAATTTTTGGACCCACTGAGCTTGCCTAACCTATTATCAATAGGAGATAGAAGTTTGAGTTATTTATATCGATTCCTGATCACTGCTTTCACATAAGTAAACGATGATTTCATCCTAGAAACCGATCGTTTGGTCCAATTTGCATTGCTTCACCATTTATCATCCGGAGAAATTTGCCTTGCCTTACGCATAACCAATAGGAGACAGAAGTGTGAGAAAGGCGAGGATTGTGGCCACGTAAAATCGATTTAAGCCCCCCCAACCCCCACCCCCCACCAGTGGAATTCGTTTCATTGACCGTTCCAATGCGGTTCTCCTGTCGTGGTTTATTTTTATCTTCGGCTGTTTGTGTCGCTTATATGATTTTGTTTTAGATAGCCAATTGGCCATTTTGTGGGAAAGTAACTGTCCTTTTGGCTTTCCGTTATTGATGTTTCCATTAGGGTCTGTTGTTTCAGGTTTGTGTTTCCTTACCTTTGGTGTCTCTGATGGGAGCAGTCGGTCAAATGTATCGATTCCTGATCACTGCCTTCACTTCTATTTTGCCCCACCTGTTATCAACAGGAGACAGAAGTGTGGTTTATTGAATCGATTCCTGATCACTGCTGTCACCATGCTAAACAAACATTTCATACATGATCCAATTAGAGAGAAAATGTAGTGAAAACGCCAGAATGCCAGCAATGAATGTCCTCTGTGATATGACCTATGAAGTCATTAGAAATATTATTTGCACATACTGAATACGCATTTCTATCTCCTACGGATGATTGGTTAGGAAAGGCTCAAAAGATCGGGTTCTATGATACTTTGTTTGTTTGCATTGGAGTTTAACGGCCCAGTCAACACAATTTAGGTCATTTTTGAGCCGGTCAGTTTACCTATCCACATTTTTCCTGGGCAGGCTTACACATAAGCGGTCAACAAGTACAGTGCACATTCTTTCGCCAGAAACTGACAACTGCCTTTCTTGAATCAGCGGAAGGAAGAGAATGGCCGTAGAAAAGACTTCATGATCAATCTCCACGAAAGAATGTTGCCGACACCGGCAGGTATCGAACCTGCGACCTCCTGATCGCCAGTCAGACGCGTATCCGACTGAGCTACCGAGGATTCTTTCCTACACGGCTTATTGGCTATGGCGAAGTCAGTGGGCAGATATCAATACATTTAACGCACACTTCCGTCTACGCCAAATTCGAAAATAAATCCCTTTAACGATTCAGTGTAATCAATTTTTATTCTATATGAATCAGAGTCAATATTTCTAAATATGTATGGACGCGACCTGCATGTTGACAAGTCTCTATAATTCTTTCAAGCTTCTGATATATGGTAAACGTTGCATCTTTAGGAAGGGGTACGATATCTTTCAGCAAATTCATTATGTCATATTAAGAAAGCTACGGTTTCTTCAGTTTCCGGTTTGAGGTAATTGTATCGATAACTGAATATTGCCTTTACTTCTATTTTTTTCTGAACTGCTATGTAAAATACAAGTAAATATACTGACTAGGAATCGATACAATTCCATACAAGACACCAAAGGGACAGACTCTTGAACAATAAATAAATTCGCCCTAATGAACTGCGCAGGCTGAAGTATTAAAGGAAAGTTACCGCCCCACAAAAAGGCCAAAAAGCTATCCAAGATATGATATTAACAATGCATGCATACAACGACGAATTATATCACACAACAGAAGATTGGCCTTGAACTTGTCAGTAAAATATTTTTACCTAGCAGAAGTGAAGGCAATGATCAGGAATCGATAGAATGAACCCACAGCTCCCATCAGAGACACCAAAGGGAAAGAAATACAGACATGAAACAACAGACACTAATGGAAACATCAATAACGGAAAGCCAAAAGGACAGTTACTTTCACAAAATGGGAAATTGGCTACCAAAAACAAAATAATATAAGCGATACAAACACTCATAGACAATACGTAACAAAAATAAACCGCGACAGAAGAACCGCCTGGGAACGGTCAGTGAAAAGAATTCCAAATCGATTTTACGTGGCCACTATCCTCGTCCTTACTCACGTCGAGATTGAGACAAATAATTTGTTCAGTTCGCATGAAGGCCTCCTAACTCATCAGTGCAACATATCCGTGAACACAAAAAAATCAAACAACCACATTGATGAAACAACGGTGAGGACTCGACAGCAAAAAAAAAAAAAAAAAAAAACACTGAAATACTTGAGCAAAAGAAAACCAACAGTTATACTCTGATGGGCCCGATCAGAAACAGAGCTTCAGGCACCAACCAACATTACATAAAGTTAGCTTCTCTCTAATTCTCAGTTAGCCTTTACGCTGGAACCGTCATAGAATCTGAGGCCTGACCCACCGGCGTGCAATTAAAGAGGGAAGCAACGTTGTCAACTAAAATCGGGGTTAACTACCATGCATGCAGTCTGTCGTATAGCATTTATGTTATACCCAATATTTTTATATCGAAGAATGATTTAACGAAATGGTGTGCTGATGCCATTGCGGTTATATATATATTTTTCTGGATTGATATACTAAGTCACCATGAAATTCGAGTTGCGATAGACCTTGTTGCAGTAGAGATTTAAGTCCAATATTGAATTTTGAAATTAAATCAGAATGACGTATATAATATTTTGAAAAGGCTTTGGTTGGCAACTTTGCTTCCCTCTTTAATTGCACGCCGGTGGGTCAGGCCTCAGATTCTATGACGGCTCCAACGTAAAGGCTTATTGAAAATTAAAGAGATAATGTTGGTTGGTGCCTGATGCTCTGTCTCTGGTCGGGCTCATCGGAGTCTAACTGTTGGTTTTCTTTCGCTCCAGCATTTCAGTGGTTTCTTGCTGTCGAGTCCTCACCGTTGTCTCACCTCTGTGGTTCTTTGATTTCTGTGTTCACGGAGATGTTGCACTGATGAGTTAGGAGGCCTTCATGCGGACTGAACAAATTTTTTGTCTAAATCGCGACGGAAGTAAGGGCGAGGATTGTGGCCACGTAAAATCGATTTAAGCCCCCCAGTGGAAATCTTCCACTGACCGTTCCAAGGCGGCTCTTCTGTGGCGATTTATTTATGTTGTTGTTTGTTGCTTGCTGTGTGTGTCACTTGTGTCTTTTAATTTTGGATGGCCATATGGCCATTTTGTCGGAAAGTAACTGTCCATGTGGCCTTCCTTTGTTTAGGTTTCCATTATGGTCTGGTCGCTTGGTGTTTGTATTTCTTTCCCTTTGGTGTCTTTTATGGATGGAGTAAGTTAATTGTATCAATTCCTGATCTTTGTTTTACTTCTACTTTGCATAGTTTTTGGTACCGATAACCCTGATTAAAAATTTAGCAGTGATTAATTTATTCTGATGTTGCAGTCAGGTACATGACTACACTCTCTGGCAAATCGAATTAATTGCGAGATATAAACGCCATAGGATGGCGCACGATAGGCATAGTTTATTTCTAATGTTTCTTTCCTGTTTTTGTAGTACAAATCGACGCGACAACAGCATATAGAGACGATGGTCGACGAAATATTGACAAAAAACACTGTTGCGTGTTCTGTGGCAAGCTAGACTACAGACTGCCGAGGCACTATGTGAGAAAACATAAAAGTAATCCACGTATTAAAGCCCTTGATGACATGTCGGACAAAGAGAGAGAAAAAGAGCTTGACAGATTGCGTCTAGAAGGCGATTATAATCATAATATTAAAGTTCTGGCGACAAACGAAGGAACCCTTATTCTGCCACGCCGGCCAAGTACTCAAGACTATTTGAAATATTCATTTGATGATTACCTGCCATGTAAATACTGCAAGGCGTTTTGTTTAAAAAACAATCTTTGGCGACATCAGAAATCTTGCAAATTCCAACCAGAACCAGGAACAAGCACAGGTAGCCGTGGAAGGCCACAACGGGACGCAATACTTTTGATGGAGTCAGTTTTGCCGAAAAGTAAACAACTAAACAGGGGTTATATAAAGAACGTAGTGTCATCCCTACATGTTGACGAAGTTTCAAACATTGTTAAAAAAGATGACATCATTCTACGCGTAGGCGACTTTATGTACGACAAACACTCTTCTGCTCAACGAGATTATATCAGTCAAGTCATTAGACTACTTGGAAGGCTTGTACTATCACTAAGAACAGTGCTGGGCAAATCTGATGGATTTCTGAAAGACTTCTTAAGCCCAAAACATTTTGACGGCATTGTCGAAGCTGCGAGACTTCTTGCAGAGAAAGAAGAGACGGATGATTCTCTTATCTTTAAAAAAACTTCGGTAGCCCTTAAATGTGGTCCGGTGTTAAACAAATGCTGCATAATACTCAAAGGCATGGCCAGGAGGGAGTCAAACGAAAAAGGAGAAAAAGAGGCTGAAAGACTAGAAAAACTAATTGCCGACGAATGGAGTAGCCGTGTGACATCGGTGGCCCTTAGATCAAGAAAACAACAAAAGAAAAATGAGCAGATTCTTTTGCCAACCCCACAAGATCTGATGAAGCTCAAGGATTATATTGAAAAAAATATGAAAGTTCACTATGAAGAGCTACAGGAAGACAATGAAAGCATAGAGAGTTTCCAAAAACTGCAAGCTGCAGTTCTCTGTCGCCTTATCATGTTTAATAGAAGACGTAGTGGCGAAACAAGCAAGATTCTTCTGGCAGACTACCAGAATAGGCCAGATTGGCAAGAAAACATCAATGCAGAAATCTACGAAACAATGAGTACGTTAGAAAGAAAATTGATTAACAGGTAAAATATCAAACCTCTCATAACGAAATAAGCATTATTTCTTTTTCTTCGCAACGGTAACATTTGATTTGAGGTTTAACGTCCCCGTCAACACTGTATAGGTTATTTTGGAGATGTCTCTCAATGTTGGGTAAAAGTCCCACAAAATTGGAAGAAACGTCTCCAAAATGACCTTTACAGTGTTGACGGGGACGTTAAACCTCAAATCAAACCAAACAAACAAATTTTGGAGACGTTACTTCCAATTTCGTTGGACTTTTACCCGACATTGGAATGAAATGACATCTCAATCCCTGCCGACCAATGAAACCATAAGGGTTTATAAGCATGGGCGGGCCGACTCGCAGCAATTCTCCTGGTAGACCTCCTAAGCGGAGTACCAGTACTCATTTGCGGTCGGTATCAGCTCTGCGTGGAAACATCGTGCAGCTCAATCTATTTCCCCACAACGGTAACAAGTTTCCTAATTAAGTTTAATTGGTTCTTCTTTATGCCTTTGAAGTAAAATGTTGTATCACTTATCTTCTATAGACGAGGCATATTGCCGATGATTCAGTTTCTTTACACAATCATGAATTACTAGAACAGTTGTGTTTCACCAATGTTAAGTAAAGTGAAACGGTGGTTTAGCATTGCACACGGTTCAACTAGCTAGATTGGAGTTTAACGGCCCAGTCACTATCTTGTACATACATTTCATTCTCATACTGCTATTAGCAGGAGGGTTCCTATCTTTAATGTTAACATGCAGAAAGTTGGCAAACTTCAGTTGGAAACTTTGTTTTGATAATTCGCGCATATTTAAATGTCATATTGTGTTTCCAATAATATTTACATATTACGTAAAACAAACATTCAAACTGTAAATTACTTGTATGAGCATACATTTTCCTTCACTTCAAAGGGCGAAGTGCCCGCTTGTGAAATTCTATTGAAATTGAAATTTGATCCCTCGATATGTTTCAACAAAAAAGTTCATTCTACCTGTTGATGAAGTGTGGAGGGATGCAAGCGCACCTCCGCCCCCCCCCCCACCCCCACCATTTCGGTAAATTATCAAGCACATGTAGTTTTTCACCCTCTGAAAAATATCTGAAATTCGCACCCCTCCCCCAATTTTCAGAGTCTGCGTACGGCCTGAAGCATGTTCAAAACTGTTGCTGTGTATATATGGCGAACATTGCCGACCCTGATCAGAAGGAATGTGCTGCCTTTCCGATTTGGCTCTACGTTGTTCGTCTAATAACAATACCACTTTTAAAAGCCTGAGCTGCTCATTTTTGCTCTTAAATAAATTTAAGTTCTTAACAGAAATGCGAAAAGTTGTTATTTACTTTTTGTAATTGCTTTTCTTTCATTACGTGAGCAAGCTGGCATTCTTATAATATTTCATGTAACCCTTAAACGCCACTATTTAGGAAAACAGTATAGTCCCCGTGTTACCGGCTAAGCATACTCCGCATTCCACGGCATCTGACCTGGGTAATCAAACCCAACACACGATTCCTGTCTAGACTCTATAAATAGCTCTGACCTACATCTAAAATCGATAGAAATAGCGCGACTTCTCTATTAGTCACCATGATATTGGTTTTCCCTAATCAATGATGGTCACGTGGACACTAGCATGAATTCAGATGTTTGCCACTTAATAAATTTGGGTCGATTGTAAACATTTGGGTCCGGTCGATTAAATTTACTTTTCGTTCTGTCCTTTCAGACTTGACATGATAGCTTTAAGGGGGAAGAGGGGGAGGCAGGTTTCCGTTATTCTGACACCGGATGTGAAAACTGCGCTAGATCTCCTGGTAAACTGCAGAGGAAAGATTCTAAAAGATGAAAACCCCTATCTTTTTCCGAGGGCATCTGGAAGCCAGCATATAAGAGGCAGTGATGCTATGAGGCAGTTGGCTTCCAAGGCGGAACTTCAATATCCCGAAAGGATAGGGAGCACCAATATGAGGAAGTATATCGCAACAGTGGTACAGGTACGTCACGTTTCTGTTTGGTCAAAACAATCAATTTCAAACGTGCCGGGAGGTCACAAGCGTCGATTCCTTATTCGTTCTATACTGAGCTTCTGCTTCGCCTGTAGTGTCACTGTATGTTATTGAATACAAGCGCCTACGTACACGGATGACTGCATTTCTCTGGAACCTGCATAATCTTTGTAAGGAAGTTCATTATATATCTAATATGGAAATGAAGAAAATGATCTGAAATCGATACAATTAACTCATACTTCACCTCCAAGGCACCAAAGGGAAAGAAACACAAATGTAAAATAACTACACTGTATTAAAACAAAACAAGCGTAAAGCCAAAAAGGACCGACACTAACCTCAAAATGGACAACCGGCAACTCAAAATGAAAAAAAAAACTTTCAGCAATGAATACATGAAGATACATTCTATTTTAAAACAGTAATACACCCTTGCAGAAGAAACAACTTGGAACGGTTAGTAGAAAGATGTTTACTGTGTGTGTGCGGGAAGGGGGCTTGAATAGATGTAATATGGCCACAGTCTTCGCCCTGGGCTCTGCTGTTGTGTTGACAAATAATTTGTTATGTCCGCATGGGGGATTTCTAACTCCGAGAACATAAATATCAAACTAATAAAATAATGAAATAACGATACTTAAAAAGAGAGTTAATGTAAAAGCTTAAGCAAAAGAAAATCAACAGTAGAACTCCGGGACTTTTAGTTCAACGTCGAAATAGCTGACTGCATATGGAAAATTGTTGAGTCTACTGCTGGGCTTCCCCAAGAGTAATGCCCAAGGCAAACATATAGCAGATTTAATTTCATCGTCATATATCTTGTGACCGGTATCATTTGGTTTCCAGAATTATTTGGTGTCCACAAACACGCGAAAGTACATGTATATCGCCACAGTAGTAGATGTATCTTGATTCCTCCAAATCAAAACACTTAATAATTTTTGCATTCAAAAGTGCCAATCGCCACAGAGATACAAGGACGTCTCTTATTTCCATTTTCAAAATAGTTAGTGTGTTGCAGGTTTTTACTGTATTTTTGTTCCTATAAAGACGGTTAATATCCACAAGTGTTGGGCAGAATTTGAAGTTCAAATGTTCTGTAGAAAAAAAATATTCCTTTGGAAGCAGTGATTTCATCACAGAACTGAAATCTATGGAGTCCATTTTTTTATCTTGGGCCCGACAAGCAATTTTCGGCCAATAAGATACCATCGTTCAGCCTCAGATGTTCTGAAGCTGAATCCGAATCTGACAAGTCAAATGGCATTCGTTCACCAGGACCTTTTGAAAAGGAAGGTTAGTCCCTAGCTCTCGTCAAAGAAGCTCACTTAGCTACAGTATCCTTTTCACCGCCCGGGAATAAAATAATCAAATCTTTCTAATTGTTTGTGGGAAGAAGGATCTCTTGAATGTGTCAGTTCTTGCAGAGGAATTGGAAGTGAATATTCGAAGTGAAGTTCCGATCTACATTAATCGCTCCTTTGAAGTTTCAATAAACAGGTTTTTAACATTTAATGATACGATTAATGGATTTATCAAGTTGTGTTATTATTTACCTTGATAAGGGTTAGCAGAAGAACTTAATAACAAAATACTTATTCATTCTATATATTTCCGTCCTAGAGTGTTTAAGTTGCTTTTATAGAATAACCCTTTTATAGATCATATTTCTAGTACTAAGCTAAGACTTTTGTTAACATTACAGATGTTGAACTTAAACGAGGGCGAGCTGGAATGGCTGTCAAATCACCTCGGACACTCAATTCTTGTCCACAAAGAATTTTACAGGAATCAGGAGACAGCTATTCAGCTAGGCAAAGTTGCCAAAACTCTTTTGGCAATGGACAAGGGTCAAACACTAGCGGACCTTGAACAAAAAGGTATCTATGTAAATGCTATATTTGATCTTTATTGGAGCGCTGTGTACAGCGCCGGGTGTTTCAACGCGTATAACTGTCGAATTCTCATCCGTGTGTAAGTGTGATGTCTTTGTTAACCGAGTTGATTAACTGACGAGTTCGAAAACCTTCACACGGACCGAACAAATCATGTTTGAACCACAGTGAAAGTGAGGTTGAGTGCTGGGATCCCGTAAAGTATACTTAAAATCACGAAAACAAGCCTATATAATTTTGACACCCTTAAACCCCACTTTGATACAGTAAATCTCGCGTTTACAATGGTAAACGCTAATTTTATTATTTCTGCTCTATTACATATTGTTTTGATTACTTGTTAGAACCGCCTCAAACAATCTATGATTTGGCCAGAAATATGAAAAATATCATATATTTTCATGTATTTTTTCTTCATTTTTTGGTGGAAACATAAAACGAATATATTGGAATAGGCGTGTTTTCGTGATGTTTATTGACGGTTCCAAATCCGTGTGTTTGTGTGGTTCTTTCCTGTTTCGTATCGGTGGTTCTGCTTATTTTCCTTGTTATGCATGTTATTCTCTTACTGATTTTGAGTCGTACCCATTTTAGTCGATCATATTTAGTTACGTTTGTCCTTCCAATTTAATGTGTTTATGTTGGTGATTCTCATTCTATGTTGTTCCTTTTAAGTTACGGTCGGATATTCTGAGTCACCAACTGTTTGGGAAAGAGCTTATTCTCGGTTTACCAGTAGTCTGTTTTGTTAAGTGTCGTCACACCTTACGTCGGCTTCTTTCGTTCGTGATATTGTGGGGAGGATTTGAGGGTCTTATTGTATCAGTTCCTGGTTGATCGTTCTGTTTTCAATTGACAGACTGGAAAGCAAACAATAAATCACCATATCCGTCTCATTTTCACTTATACAAGAAAGCAGTCTGAGGGACAGCCCAATCCCTCGCCGCACTTTGATAACAAGGCTGAATCTTGCGACCTTCACCTGTGACCTTGAGTTGGCACGGTTTATTTATGGGTTCTGCACATCAGCTGACTGAGGGGGATATTTTAGCAAAGTTTAATGAAAATCCAGCGTCAAAGGAAACATGGAACGGACACAAGATTCAAAGTTCCAGACTCATGACCCTCTCCTTTGACTTCGACCTTTGTTTATTTATGAGCTGTGCATGTCAGCTTCCTGAAGTGGGATATTTGACCAAAGTTTAACGAAAATCCTTCGAGGGGTAAAGGCGATACGGGGATACAAAAAAAAATCGCGACCTTCATCTGTGACCTTGATAAAGCATTGTTCATTTATGGGTTCTGCACATCAGCTCACTGAGGGATTTATTTGACCAAAGTTTAATGAAAATCCTTCGGGGGGGGGGGGGTAAAGGAGATATGAAACGGACATAAAATTCACCCGTGACCTTCAAGTGTGACCTTGACCAAGCATAATTCATTTATGGGATTTGCACATCAGCACACCTGGGGGGGGGGGGTATTTGACCCAAGTGTAATGGAAATCCTTTGAAGGGTAAATGAGATATAGAACGGACATCAAAGGGATAGAAGAAACACAAACATGAAACAACAGACCCCAATGGAAACACCAACAGCAGAAAGCGAAAAGGACAGTTACTTTCCCACAAAATGGCAAATAGGCTATCCAAAATAAAAAATATATAAGCGACACAACGCCCAAACCATAACAAAAATAAACCGCGCCAGAAGGACCGCCTTGGAACGGTCAGCGGAACCGAATTCCACTGGGGGGTGCTTAAATCGATTTTACGTGACCACAATCCTCGCCCTTACTTCCGTCGCGATTTTGACAAATAAATTGTTCAGTCCGCATGAAGGCCTCCTAACTCATCAGTGTAACATCTCCGTGAACACAAAAAATCAAACAAACATAGAGATGAAACAACGGTGAGGACTCGACAATAAGAAACCACTGACATGCTGGAACAAAAGAAAACCAACAGTTAGACTCCGCTGGACCCAACCAGAGACAGAGTATCAGGCACCAACCAACGTTACATTGAATTAGATCACTCTAATTCTCAGTAAGCCTTCACGCTGGAACCGTCATAGAACCTGAGGCCCGACCCACTGATGAGCAATTAAAGAGGGAAGCAAAGTTGTCAATCGTGATTGGGTAAACTACCATGCATGCAGTCTGTCGTGTAACATTTATGTTGTATCCAGTCTCTTTATATCGAAGACTGGTTTTACGAAATTGGGTGCTGAAATCATTGCGGTTATATATTTTTCTGAATTTATATACTAAGTCACCATAAAATTCGGGTTCCGATAGACCTTGTTGCAGAAGAGATTTAAGTCTCAAACTTTTGACCTTCAAATGTGACCTTGACTTGGAGTTTGCATGATTCATTTATAGGATCTGCACATAAGCCCAGTGAGGCGGATTATTGATCAAAGTTTAATGAGAAGCCTTGCAGGGGTAACGGAGATATGGAACGGACACAAAATTCAAAGTTCCAAACTCTTGACCTTCAAATGTGAGCTTGACCTTGAGTCGGCATGGTTCATTTATGGGTTCTGCACATCAGCTCACTGAGACGAACGTTTGATCAAACTTTAATGCAAATCTATCAAAAGGGTTCGGGCGATACGGAGCGGACAAGAAATCGTTACGGACCGAAGCACGGACATGTGCACAGACGGAAGGACAGACACACAAAGACCATTCCTATAATCCCCGCTCAGCTTCGCGGCGGGGGATTATTGGTAAATGTCGCTTTCCAAACAAAGATGCAATATTTAGAAGCGTATTAATAGGAATTTCAGTATATAGAGTCCACATCTACTTTGTGACATCTAGCACTGCCTCTTTCATTCCATCATAATGCTGTTTCACGTGTAACCAAACATGCAGATAATTGCATGAAAAATACTTGTGTATACAACGGAAGACATTTTTTCACTAATTATCTTATTTAAGCGTACGCCTTCGAAAAATCTACAAATAGTTAATTAAAACTTATCTTTCAACAAATGATTTGTACAACATTTGGATATTTACCATGGTAAGATACCATTAGCTATACAAAATGTCTTTGGTACTCAAAACGAATATTCGTCCATACTTTTCGAGTTAGGTTGCTCACATTTCCGGTCTTATGTCGTTATATGTTTATTTTGGTTTCAGTTTTTCCCCTTTCGAGGTTATTTCACTCGTATCAGGCTAATGGTTAATCGGATGTAGGCGATTTTAATGACTATCCCTCCTGTACCTCCCTACTAGAGTCAGCCTTCCCCCTGACTTTATCTTTATCTTTATTTAAACCTCATTATTGGCTTCATTATTGCTTTTTATTTATAAAATATTGCAACATGTTTAAACATCATATTCTTCACTTTTTTAAATGATTAATTCAGACAAACAAAAATGAATATTTACTTTAAACGTATCGATTTACTAGATATACCGGATGCCGTGCTGCCCTCAGACGATGAAGCAGACGAGGAGGAGGAGGCGATGGAAGAAGAAGAGGAGGTGGAGGAGGATACACGCTCGGGATCAAAAGATCCAGGTGCTTCACAGGAGAGACCAGGTGCATATGTTCACGATTCTACCTTATCTACATTAATGTGTAACTTATAGGTGTATGACCGTTTTCTGACAACGTCACGATCGATTTGTCCCTTTGGTACAGTGGTCAAGTGCCTTTCACTTGAAATGGTTAAAAATAGTCTGGTCCATAAAAGCTTCATTTCATGATTGTCAAACTTGTGTGTGCTCTTTATCCTTAAGCTAGGCTTTAAAGTCTCCCTGCCCTACATCATAGTGTAGTTTGTACTTTCTTGTCCTTTGGGATCATTGATTCCATTGTGGAATTTTGAAAATATCTTGAGGGTCACTGATGAGGCCTAATTGGCCGAAACTAGCTAGTCTGGCCCGGAAAACATGTACACTCCATATTTTCCGGTGTAATAATAATAATAATAATAATAATAATAATAAATCGACCTTATTTATAGAGGGTAACACATTTAGTAAACTGGTACTAATCTTCCTTGTGGCCCTCTTTTCCTGGGCTGAAACAAGTACTACGCAATGTGGATAAAGTCTCTTGCTCAAGGAAACAACGTTTTTGTGGTGTATTCCTTGCTTCCAAAGGATAACCCTTTTATAGAACATATTTTATAACTCAAAAGAAGAAACGTAAAAGAATTCCATTCTTATTATGCGTTCTGTATATCGAGGAGTGTAAAGATGTTTTATCCTGATCTCAATTGTAGTCGAATTTAGTAGTCAAATTTACCCTTCTGAACTGGAATTAAATAATGCTAATTCTTCGGATACCGAACCCCATTTTTGGATCTATATTTATATATATTAGACGGGTTTGTTTCATACAAAATTTTTGATAAACGCGATGATTCTGATTTTGAGATTGAACATTTTCCTTTCTTGGATGGATATGTTCCTCATGCAACATCATACGGAGTTTAAATTTCACAAGTATTTCGATTTGCCAAAGTGTCTAGTCATGAAACTTACTTTTAACACCCCTTATTAATCGTAAACTGCAAAACATCTTAACCAAGGCTATCGTAATCATAAGTTTTCCTTTATTTTATAGAACTCATTCCGATTTACTTTCAAAATAGAAGTGAAGGCAATGATCAGAAATCGATACAATTAACCCACAGCTCCCATCATCAACATTCAATGTTGGACTGCAACCTTTTCTGCAGAAATGCCTATTGGATCCTTAATTTTATGGTGACTTAGCATATAAATTCAGAAAAATACATGCCAGTAGTGACGAAAGTGCGCAATTTCGCAAAATAGTACATACGAGTAAAAAGATTGTGTACGACATAAATTTTATATATAGTTGGTAACACAATCACGGTTAATAAATTTGCGTCCCTCTTTAATTACATGCAGGTGGGTCAGGCCTTAGATTCTATGGCGCATTAGGAGATTTTTTTACATCAACGAACAAACTTTGCATGTTGTAGGCCAAACTATCTAGTACGAGCCATGGAATTTTATTAATTTAAGTGGATTCACAGCATTGCTGTTTATCTAGAGTAAGTGTCTATTTTAAATTTGTGTTTAAACATCTCCATATTTTTTTTCAAAAGATTTTGTAAAGCAAATTAAACATGGGTTACTTTATTTGCAGAAAAGACATCCTCTGGGAAAAAGCACAGAAAAGTTTCAATTAAACGACCATGGACGGAAATTGAAAAAACTGCAGTAAAAAGACATCTTCAGGGCTATATAAACCTACGGAAAGTCCCCGGAAAAGCAGCGTGTTTAGAAGTTTTAGAAAAGGAGGAAGACCTAAGAACCAGAGACTGGACGGCTATCAAGTTTTTCATCAAAAATCAGATAAGCACCAAAAACAAGGACAAGAAACCGAAAAAGCAACTCAATAAATAGTACACAAATTGACCGGCTTATGATGTGGTCAGAATGGTGCTGACCTCTTTGTCAAGCTGTTAATTTTGAGATGCTAAGTACACTGTTTTTGAAACTGTTGTCTGTTAATGTCGAGTACAGCATATTGTCGCAAACATTTCAAACATAGTTATTGCAAACAGACAAACAATGCCTCAGCAATATATAAGTCCATGCTTCCTGTTTGGTGAGACTTTCCCCGACTTTGAGATGAAATGACGTCGCAATTCCGGCCGTCCAATGAAAGCAATAGGGTTTGTATTCATTGACGATCCCACACGCACCACTTTTCTTGGGCAGATTAAGAACCTCAAAGCAGCTTACCAGTACTAATGTGCAGTCGGTTTAAGCTCTGCATTGAAGCATCACTTTTTGTCACCTAATTATAATCTGACTGGATGCATTGACAAAAATCACATAACAACCCATTGCGCCAGATGAGAGTTTTATTATGAATGTTGCTGACAGTGTGGGGTGAAACTAGATGATATCCTTTATTGTAAGGAGTGGCATTATGACATAACATGTTTGCCAACTGGTTATGATCCAGCGGCAGACATTGATATAAATCATTTATCAAACGTTTGCTTCTTGGGGAAGCTTTACAGGAATATTGTGAACAATGTGGGTGCAGATGAGATGCTATGTTGCAGGTTGTTTCACCATTATCTACACTGTATGGAGTGTTTGCCAACCTGTGTTGATCTTAACAAATTGGCACCATTCATTTAATACCTATTTGCTTCTTAGGATTTCTTAGAAAAGTTTAAACAAGACTACTGTGAACAGTGGAGATCTAGATGGGATATCATACTTACGATATCATACTGTAAGTATTCTCATCTTGGCCTACACTGTTTGCCAACGGGTTATGATCTCGCTGTATGAATTTACAAAAATTATTCAACACATTTTACCTTTCAATGAGACAAGCAACAAGAATATCGTGAACTGTGTGAGCCCAGATGAGCTGTCTGATTGCAAGTAGTCTTATATGATCCTTCACAGTTTGCCAACGGGTTATGATATGGCTGGAATCCATTGACATAAATCATTCAACACTTATTGGCTTCAAGGAAAAGTTTTACCAGAAATTGTAAAAATGTGGATCTGGATGAAATGCTTAGTTGCATTCGGTATCACCTGGGCCTTGTCTGTTTGCCTAACGTGTTATGATCTGATTGAAATATTTTGGCATACATCGGTCATCACATAATTTATACTTAAATTTTTCCGTGAACATCATAAACACTGTGAGCCTGAATAAGATCTTGTATTGCGGATAGTATAATTCGACCCCGTGTTGTCAACCTGTAATGATCTGTTAAGAGTATATTGCATTTCACGAGATTATTGTGAAGGGCACTTACCAATCGGTTAAAATCTGGCTAGATGCCTTCTGTACATTGTAAATTGTTCGAGACTAATTGCTTTTCAGGAAAGCTTTAGCCGGATATAGCGAAAAGATGGATCTAGATGTTATATGTCTTATTGCTAGTAGTTGCATCATGGCCTACACTGTAGAGTTTACCTATTTATGAATTGGCTTGAATCATTAATCGTTTAGTACCTCACTGATTCTTAGGAAAGTGTGAAAATGAAATTTTCGGATAGTGTAGGTCTAGATGAGATGCGTTATTGCAAGTAGTCTCATCTTTGCCTACTCTGTTTGCAAACGTGTAATGATTTGGCTAAAATATAAACTTATTTCCGTTTAAGGACAGCTTAAACGAGACTTTTGCAAGCAGTGTTGATTTAGATGAAATGCGTTTTTTTACAAGCAGTCAACTTGGTTTTCACTGTTTGCCCGCCTGTAATGATCTTGGAGTTCATTGAAAAATATGTTAACGTATTATTGCTTTTCTTGGGAATTTAAACAATAATGTAATAAACATTGTGGGACTAGAGAAGTTGTCTTATTGTAAGTAATCTCATATTGGCCTAGACTGTTCGTCAACCTGTTATGATCTGGTCGAAATGTTTTGAAAAAAAAAAAAAAAAATCCTTTATCACCTAATTGCTTCTTAGAAAACTTTAACAGAAACATCTCAAACAGTGTAGGCCTGAACAATCTCGTATATTGGGGAGTGTTATCACGGCATACTTTGTGTACGAACTGGTTAACAATGAACTGGTTAGACTGGAAATGAACTGGTTAGAATGTATTGAAATAATTTGTTTTAACTTAGTGCTTCTCAGGAGAATTTTAACAGGAATGCCGTGAACACTGTGGCCGGGATAAGATGACTTATATCAGGTAGCCTCATCCGGGCCTTTATTATTTATCAATTTGTTAAGATCTGGCTAGAATGATTGACATCATTGAACAACTAAAATCTTATCAGGAGGGTTTGGCAGGAATATTTTGCACCTTACGTGCTAATGATATGCCTAAATTCAAGTAATTTCATCTGGGCCTTAACTGTTCGACAAACACGTAATGATTTTTTTTCTGAAATGCGTAGACATAAATCGTGTAATGTCTCAATGCTCCTCGGGGTAGTTTTAACAGGATTATTGTGAACAGGTTGGGCCAGGATGAGATGCATATAAGTAAATTGTGTCGTTTCCTGATCATTGCTTCACATTTATTTTGTAAGTAGTCTCATCGTGACCTACACTGGCAACCTATTACAGTCACGCTGGAATACATTGACATGAATCTTTTAGCACCTAATTGCTGTGAAGAAATAGTGTTAACACCGTGTTTGTAGATGAGATGCCATTTTGCAAGTTGTCTCAGCTTTGCCTACACGGTTTGCTTATCGACCATGATTTGGCTGGATGCTTTGATACCGATTGTAAATTGTTTAAAATTTACTGTATCTTAGGAAAATCGTAACAAGAGTATAGGGAACAGTGTAGGTCAAGATGAAGAGTCTTGTTTTTGATAATCTCAACGGGGCCTATACGTGTTTACCTTGATCCGACATTCAGAGGAAATGAAATCTGAAACCAAGGTTGTCCCACACTGTTTGCCTACACTGTTTGTCCACCGGTTATAGTATGCTTGGCTGCATGATAAAATCTTCAAACACCACATTGCTTTAGGGAAAATTTTAACAGAAAAATTGTGAACATTGTCGGCAAAGATTAAATGTCTTAATGCAGGTAGTCTTATGTGCCCTATATTGTTTGCAAACCTTCTGTGATCTGGTTGGACTCCATTTACTTTTATCATTTGTCACATTATTGCTTCTTAGCAGTGTTTTAGAACAGGCTGTTCTTCTGTCGCGGTTTATTTTTGTAAGGGTTTGTCTTTGGGTGTTTGTGTCGCTTATATTATTTTATTTTGGATAGCCTTTTGGCCATTTTGTGGGAAAGTAACTGCCCTTTTGGCATTCCGCTGTTGGTGTTTCCGTTGGGGTCTTTTGCTTCATGTTTGTGTTTCTTTCCCTTTGGTGTCTATAATGGGAGCTGTGGATTAATTGCATCGATTCCTGATCATTGCCTCTACTTCTATTTTAACAGAGATCCAGCGTAACGTGTGGACAATTTGTTTGTTTGATTTGAGGTTTAACGTCCCCGTCAACACTGTAAAGGTCATTTTGGAGACGTTGCTTCCAATTTTGTGGGACTTTTACCCGACATTGAGATGAAATGACATCTCAAGCCCTGTCGCCCAATGAAACCAATAGGGTTTGTAAGCATGGACGGTCCGCCTCGCACCGCGGTTCCTGGACAGGCTTATATCCTTCAGCTGTTTACCAGTACTAGTGTGCGGGCCGGATTCAGCTCTGCGTGGAAGCATCATGCAGCCCATATATTTCTTTAAGCCCCTATGGGCGGGGGCCGGAACGTGTGGACAAAGATGAATTGTCTGTTTGCGAGTAGTCCCATCTGGGCCTAATATATTTGCCAACCGGTTTTAGTCTGGCTTGATGAATTGATATAGATCAATCATTGCATTATTGCTCAGGCGGTTCTTCTGTCACGGTATATTTTTGATATGGTTTGTCTTTTGAGGTCAGCGTGAATATTATGAGAAATCAGAAATAAATTAATGGTTTAGACTCATATTCTAGACAGGTTTTCAATTATTTGGACCCCATTTTGGATTTATATCAGTCTTTGAATCGACTGCCTATTCGAAATTCGCAAAATTGCAGTATGTTTCCTCTGGCTTTCTTTGCCGGATCATTACAGGGTCACTGATGAGGCTTTATTAGCCGAAACTACGTAGTATGGCCCATCTTCTTTCTTATGAATTTTTTCATTGCTCTTAAAGGAACTCATTTTTGATTTTTATTTTGTTTTGGATAGACAATAGGCCATTTTGTGGTAAAGTGGCTTTCCTTTTGGCTTTCCGCATTTGGTGTTTCCATTAGGTTCTAGTAATTTCATAGACATCGCCAATCGGGCTTGAAGAAATAGATGGGCTTCATGACGCTTCCACGCAGAGCTGAAATCGACCCGCACACGAGGACTGGTTAACCGCTAAGAGGATCTAAGCCTGTCCAGGCAATGCGGTGCGAGTCGGACCGTCCATGCTTATAAATATGATCTAGAAAGGGTTATCATTCGGAAGCAAGGAAAATACCACACGTCTGGAAAATATGGAGTGTACAATGTTTCTGGGCCAGACTAGCTAGTTTCGGCCAATTAGGCCTCATCAGTGACCCTCATATACTTTCAAAATTCAACAATGGAATCAATGATCCCGAAGGACAAGAAAATATAAACTACACTATGATGTAGGGCAGGGAGACTTTTTACGGCCGCCACACATTCCCAGACATCAGCTGTAGTGACGTTAAATGTGATCTAGAAAGGGTTATCCTTTGGAAGCAAGGAATACACCACAGGACTGGAAAATATGGAGTGTACATGTTTACTGGGCCAGACTAGCTAGTTTCGGCCAATTGGGCCTCATCAGTGACCCTCATATATTTTCAAAATTCAACAATGGAATCAATGATCCCAAAGGACAAGAAAATATAAACTACACTATGATGTAGGGCCTATTTGGTTTTATTTGGCGACATGGCTTGAGATGTCATTTCATCTCAACGTCGGGTAAAACTCCCTCAAAATTGTAAGCAACGTGCCCAAAATGATATTTACAGTGTTGATGGGGACGTTAAACCTCAAATCAAACAAACAGAACTAGTTATTTCATGTTTGTGTTTCTTCCCCTTTGGTGTCTCCGATGGGAGCTGTGGGTTAATTGTATCGTTTCCTGACCATTGCCCTCACTTCTATTTTCTCAGCAGATTTTACCACAGTGTGGTCACAAAGGAGATGTCTTAAAAGGAATATTGTATTCAGGTTGAACCTGAATGATATCGGATCCCATAATGTGGGTAGTATCATCTGCTACTCCCCTTTTTGCCAATCAATTATGAACTTGTGGCCACGTAAAATCGATTTAAGCCCCATAATGGAATTCGTTTCACTGACGGTTCCAGGGCGGTCCTTCTTTTGCAGTTTATTTTTTATGGTTAGTCTTTGAGTGTGTTAATCGCTTTATGTTTTTTTTTTTTTTGGTTTTGGATAGCCAATGGGCCATTTTGTGTATATACATAAATATCCTTTAGGCTTTCCGCCATTGATGTTTCCATAAGGATCTAGTTGTTTCATGTTTGTGCTTCATTCCCTTTGGTGTCTCTGGAGCTGTGGGTTAATTGTATCGATTCCTGATCATTGCCTTCACTTCTATTTTAATAATCCATTTACAGAGATTATTTAACACCTTATTTTTTCTCAGATGAGTTGCCGAACTGATGACAGGCCGGATTGCAAGTAGCCTTATCTCGGCCAATACTGTTTACTAACATGTAATGATAAAGTTATGAACTTTCAGTTAAAATCATTTATTATCCAATTGGCTCTCAGAAGAGTTCTTAAGGGAATATTGTAAAAGTGTAGGCTTGAATGAGTTCCGTACTGTAGCTAGTATCATCTGGGTGGTGACTGTTTGTTACCCGGTTAGGCATTGGTATGAATCATTTAACATATCATTGCTTCTCTGGAGAGTTTTTCTGAATAATGTTAACAGTTTGGGCCTAGATAAGATGTCTTGTTATTGATAGATAATCATATAAAGTAGAAGAACCTGTGTTTTTGCGTGTTTCATGTAAAAACATGTGATGTGTGGTATATATATGTGTATGTGTGTGTGTGTGTGTGTGTGTTGGTGTAAATGCATGTATATATGTTTATATATATATTAGCCATGACATTGGAAAGAGAGATCTCTGGTTGTCTACTTCGCAATTCTTTAGGTGCACATGTTAATTTTAGAAACAAAACAAAGATGAGAGTCCAGCTCAGGGAAGTTTCTATATCTGTTGCTTCTTCTAGGCCCAATATGCACATATATGCCATTAGCAAAGATTCTGGGGGCTGCATAGATAAGAAGGTTCAACAAACATTTTGCTATGTCCATCTCTGTGTAATTTTCACTGCATAGATAAGTAGGTTCAACAGCAATTTTGCCCTGTCCATCTCTGTGTCATTTTCACGTAGCTTTGCTCGTATATTTGAAGTGGAAGAGAGAGATAGTACGATTTCATATTTCCAAACAACAGCAGCTCATTTAGAGCTCAATTGTACAAAGTTTAAAATTTTACATGTTTCGCATTCTTGAAATGTTTTGTGTATATTTGTTCTTGCAGACAGTTTAAAATGTTATACGTTTTGCATTGGTGTAATGTTATTTTATACTTTTGCATTAACGGTGCAAACCTTCGCCTCTTCTCAGGGTCTTGCAGTTGGATACATTTATAAATGTTGGCTGTAAATATATTCTCTGCTTACCGTCAGTGTGTTTATCCTTAAACATGCATGTTGTTCAGATGTCACACAACGTTGAATCAACACTGAAACAACACTTAAAACATTGTTATACGCGGTTCGTTGATTCAACGTTGAAAGCTTGTTGAGTATACTCAAATGCCAGAAATTAGTCAGTCAAATGCCAGAAACATTTATTGCCTTTAGTAAATATATGTAGTTCAGTCGTCTATCTGTCATTAACATTAATACGACTTTCAATATAGCCACAGATCAATTGAACAATGTGTTGACTTTATATCGGGATACCTAAACAGCTTTGCCCCAAGACAAACATTATCGAACTGAATTTCATGTTCATATTACTTTGTGGACACCCAGAGCTAGTCGGTGTCCAGAATTCAATTGGGATCCACAATGGAACATCTGTTTAATGCCAGCGTATCAGATCGGAATTATTTTTTTTCTAAAACGTATTGAATAAAACCATTTTGACGAATATATAACTTGACAATGCACTTATTGTTTTGAATGGAATTTGCTAGTAAAAACTGGTGTCCACTACCGTGTCATTTTTCTGATGGTTCGAAATGTGTTGACTTTATATCGGGATACCTAAACAGCTATGCCCCAAAGACAAACATTATCGAACTGAATTTCATGTTCATATTACTTTGTGGACACCCAGAGCTAGTCGGTGTCCAGAATTCAATTGGTGTCCACAATGGAACATCTGTTTAAAGCCAGCTTATCAGATCGGAATTATGTTTTTCTAATACGTATTGAATAAAAACATTTTGACGAATATGTAACTTGACAATGCACTTATTGCTTTGAATAGAATTTGCTAGTAAAAACTGGTGTCCACTACCGTGTCATTTTTCTGATGGTTCACAATGTTTATGGAATAAGATCACTAAATTTTCACAAGGATAGTAAAACCCGTATGTGTGTGTGTGTGTGTGTGTGTGTGTGTGTGTGTGTGTGTGTGTGTGTGTGTTCCTCTTGGGAGGGCTAAGCTATTCAAATTTGAGACAAATACAGCAAGTTTTGCCATTCAAATTTTTAGTTTTTAGCTCACCTGGGCCGAAGGCTCCAGGGGAGCTTATAGTATAGCGGGTCCTCCGTCGTCCGTCGTTCGTCCGTCAGCCGTCGTCCGTCCACACTTTTGAGCAGCTAGATCTCTGCAACCTGCAGGCGGATCTCAATCATTTCTCATCTGTAGCATGCCTCTGGTGGGGCATTGTTGACATAAACTTTTTTTTCGAAATCGCTCTAAAACTTTGGTTGTTATGGCAACCACAAGGTCCCATAGACTTACCATGGAAAAATGCTTGTCATCACTGTAGCGCCTTCGGTTTTGATCGGATCTTTCTGAAACTTAAATGTAAGGTGGCTGGGGATAAAACCTCGGATTAGTCCGAATACCGACCAAGTCGGCCCATTTATCATAGAGTTACGTCCCTTTCATTGCTGAAAATGCCTATTTTTTACCTTGTCATCACCGTAGCCCCTTCATTTTTGATCGAATCTTTCTGAAACTTATAAGTAAGGTGGCTGGGGATAAAACCTAGGATGAGTTCGAAAACCGGCCAAGTCTCCCCATTTTTCATAGAGCTACGTCCCTTTGATTGCTAAAAATGTCTATTTTTTACCTTGTCATCACCGTAGCCCCTTCAGTTTTGATCAGATTTTTCTCAAACTTAATGTATAAGGTGGCTGGGGATAAAAACTCGGATGAGTTCGAAAACCGGCCAAGTCGGCCCATTTATCATAGAGTTACGTCCCTTTGATTGCTGAAAATGCCGATTTTTGAACTTGTCATCACCGTAGCCTCTTCGTTTTGATCGGATCTTTCTGAAACTTATATGTAAGGTGGCTGGGGATAAAACCTGGGATGAGTTCGAATACCGGCCAAGTCGACCCTTTTATCATAGAGTTACGTCCCTTTGATTGCTGAAAATGCCGATTTTTGACCTTGTCATCACCTTAGCCCCTTCAGTTTTGATCAGATCTTTCGGAAACTTATATATAACGTGGCTGGGGATAAAAAACTCTGATGAGTTTGAAAACTGGCCAAGTCGGCCCATTTATTATAAAGTTATGTCCTTTGATAGCTGAAAATGCCGAATTTTGACCTTGTCATCACCGTAGCTCCTTCAGTTTTGATCGGATCTTTCTGAAACTTACATGTAATGTGGCTGGCGATAAAAACTCAGATGAGTTCGAAAACCGGCTAAGTTGGACCATTTTTCATACAGTTACATCGCTTTGATTGCTGAAAATGCCGATTTTTTACCTTCTCATCACCGTAGCCCCTTCATTTTGAATAGTATCTTCTTGAAACTTACGTACAAGTAAGTCCGATTTAAAAGCTTGAATGAGTTTGAAAGCTAGCGATGTGGGTCAATTACTGATGGAGTTATGTCCCCTCCTTTGCTGAAAATGCTTATTTTTGACCTTGTTTTATTTTTACCGTAACTCCTTCAGTTTTCATCGGATCTTCTTGAAATTTATATGTTAGTAAGTTAGAGATAAAAGCTCAGACAAGTTTGAAAACTAGCAATGTCAGTTAATTAATCAAGGACATATGTCCCCTGCTTGGCTGAAAATGCTTATTTTCGACCTTGTCATCACTGCTGCCCCTTCGGATTTGATCGGATCTTCATGAAACTTACAAACAAGTAAGTCAGGCAAAAAACCTCGGAGGAGTTTGAAAGCTGGTGAGGTTTGCCTATTTATCATAGAGTTACATCCCTTTGAATGCAGCCGTTTATTGCTTATTCTATCTTTATTCTTATACTGAGTCGGTCATATCTGGCCATTACCTCAGTTGATTGGGCGGCTAAATTTAGAATTTAGCTGAAAAAAAAAAGAGGCACTGGATGCGTCCTTAAAACTATTTACAATCTGCATAATAGAGGTATCCTAAAACGCATACCTCTGAGTCCCAATCTTACACTGTGCGGGCTTTGAACTCTTCTGCGGACTTGGCATTCACCGCAGAGGAGGGAAGACTATTCCATTGGGGAATAGTTCTAGGAAAGAACGAGTTCTTCAGGGCATCACTATAGGACTGGTATCTACGATATTGTGAGTCGTTTACTTTTGATGCCCTTGTTTGGGTCGACACTGTTACAGGGGTCAAGTACCTATCTTTATCAATAGACACTGAATCAGAGTGTATCTTGTAGAAGAAGGTTAAAGAGGACTGCTCACGACGGGCCTCCAGGGACGGCCACTCTAGCTCATTAAGCATGTCGCCGACGCTACTTCTATTTCGCCATCGCCTACAGGTCCATCGAGCAGCTGTCCTCTGCACCTTCTCCACCTGCTGAGTCTGAGTTTTAACATAGGGATGCCAAATGGGTGATGCATATTCAAGTTGAGGGCGAACCAATGTTTTATATGCAACATCCTTTGTCTGCCTAGGTGCAAAAGCCAAGTTCCGTCTAAGGAATCCCAAGGTCCTAGTTGCTTTAGATGTAATCTCTGAGATATGTTGACCCCAATCAAGATCGTCAGTGATGGTGATACCAAGATATTTGGCGGATTGAACATGCTCCAAAACTTGCTGGTGAAGAGTATAGTCAAACTTAATTTGCTTGTCCGGAGGGTGTCGTGACACTCTCATTGAGTGACATTTGGCCACATAAAACAGGGACTGGATCAGACGCTTGGCCATCAAGTACAACTTGTTGTGAGCGCCCAGAGAGCCAAGAGCTAATCCACCTATGCGTGGATCCTCTTATCCCATAGTACTCCAGTTTATGTAATAGCCTTCTGTGAGGTACCTTATTTTTGACCTTGTCATCACCATAGGCCCTTCAGTTTTTATATCGGATCTTCTTGAAAAGTTACATATAAGCAAGTCAGGAATAAAAACTTGAATGGGTTTGAAAACCGGCGAGGTCAGCCGATTTATCATAGAGTTACATTCTACTTGATTGCAGAAAATGCTTTCCATGTCATCACCTTGTCCTCCAATAAATCCTTCAGGAAAGGTTGGCACTTCCTGAAACTTTGAATCTGTTAGCTCAGGTGAGCGATACAGGACCATCTTGGTCCTCTTGTTTAACGGTAGAGAAAAAAATGTTCAACCCATGTATGACAGTAGATTCTTCGAGAAGATCGTTAATCAGAGGTAAGCAAAAGTCGAAGTACCCAGAGAAAAGCCATCTGGACTTCCGTTGCAGAACTTAGCGTGTATTGGAGGTGTGGTATGTGCGTGCGTGCGCGTGCGTGCGTGTGTGTATGTGGAGGGGGGGGGGGTCATTTCTTATTTCTTACTTCTCACTTCTAACCGCTTACTTCTAACTTCTAACTTCTGTTACGAGCCAGGCGTAGCAGAAAGAAAAAGCAAACAAGCCTCTTGGAAAAATTTAACAAAATTTATTTACAAGTTAACTTTAACCTGTAGAAGTAAGAAAATTAAATGTACTTAGCTCTGTTATGGAATATCCTGAATGAATCTATTTTCCTTGATCCCACAGAATTCACAGTCCAAAATGAAAAGTAATATCCTTTAACAATCCAACACAGAATTTAGAAATTACTTTTCTTAAATGCCCAAACATCAAACTCCAAAGTCTGACTCAATGAGAAAAATCAAGCTCTTTTATAGACCCTAAGATTTCTCTAGAACATTCCAGAGGGCTGTGGAATAAGATGAGGTAATTTTCTAAAAATAATGCAACCCAGAACTTTCTGGAAGGTTCTGAAGTACTTTTCCTTGTAAACATGTTGTTTACAAAAATGAAATTAATCTGTGACTCAGTTTTCGAGAATCTTCTATAAAAAGATTAACAAGATATTTATAGCACTATTGTGTCACAGTGGGGTAAAGGTGGGAATCAGAAAAATAAATTCTTATGCATAACACTCCCCCTCTTCGAGGAAAAGAAAGATTTATGTAATAAAGCTTTCTTTTGCTTTAAGAATAATAAAATATTGAGCATAGCATATAAAATAACATGTATCTACAATCCACTTTAGTAGGAAAGAAAAACACAACTCCCGACACTGCTCAAGCTCTTGAAAGGGCATCAGGGATAATGTTATCTCTCCCTCTGATATGTCTTATGTCTAAATTATACTCTTGTAGCATAAGACTCCACCTGAGCAACCGCTGATTTTTGTTTTTCATTTTATGTATGAAAGTCAGTGGATTGTGATCACTGAAAACAACAATCGGTGCAGTAGTAGGGGTAACATAAACTTCGAAATGTTGCAGAGCAAGAATCAGAGACAAGCACTCTTTCTGTATGGTAGAGTAATTTCTCTGATGCTTATTAAACTTTTTGGAAAAGTAGCAAACTGGATGATCCACACCATTTTCATCTTCCTGCAACAAAACACTACCTGCACCTACGTCACTAGCATCTACAGCTAGCTTAAACTCCTTTTCAAAGTTTGGTGCTAAGAGAACTGGTTCACTCTTGAGTATGGCTTTAAGTTTATCAAAAGCATTTTGGCATATTGCATTCCAATGGAATTTTGTTCTTTTGCTGAGCAAATTTGTCAAAGGCTCAGCAATGACAGAGAAATTATTACAGAACTTTCTGTAATAACCAGCCATACCAAGAAATCGCATCAGCTGTCTTTTGCACGTGGGTACGGGAAAGTTTGAGATAGCCTCAACTTTAGCATCAATGGGTTTCACATGACCTTGACCTACAACATGACCTAGAAATGTCAAACTTGCATGGCAGAATTCATTTTTAGCAAGATTGATTGTCAATTTGGCATTACCTAGTCTATCAAAGAATGCTCGAATAGTCCCAAGATGTTGATTCCACTGGTCGTTGTATATGATAGCATCATCGATATAAGCACTGCAGCCTTCCAGCCCCGCAATTACCATGTTTATTAAGCGCTGAAATGTTGCCGGAGAGTTTTTCGTTCCAAATGGCATGACTTTATAGTTAAATAATCCGTCTGGTGTTGTGAATGCCAAAACCTCCTTTGCTCTATCTGTGAGTGGAATTTGCCAAAATCCTTTCAGAAGGTCGAATTTCGTTATGTATTTGGCATTCCCGATGTTATCAATGCAGTCATCCATTCTTGGAATAGGAAAGCTATCTGTTTTACTTAAGGAATTAACTTTCCTAAAATCTGTACTCATACGATATGTCCCATCAGGTTTTGGTACTAGAATACAAGGAGAACTCCATTCACTTTGGCTTGGTTCAATAAAGTCATTGTCTAATAGATACTGAACTTCTTCTTTAAGATATTTTTGTTTCACAGGATTCATCCTGTATGGGTGTTGTTTTACAGGTTTAGAACCATTTATGTCCACATCGTGAAATATTTTGTCTGTCCGTGTTGGAATGTCAGGAAATAAGTGTTCATATTAAAAAATCAGCTGTTTCAGTTCATTCCGCTGATTTGGCTAGAGATGTGACAGTTTCTGGTCAAGATTCCGTAGAATGTCAGAATTCTGAAGTTTTGATGATGTGGGATCCGACTTCACTGAATTAATATCCTCACAGTCATTGTCAGATGAATTAAGTGAAACAGAGCTAACTAGATTGACTGATGTTAAAGATGTATTGTCCCTATCTATGTATTCCTTAAGCATGTTAATATGACATAGCTGCTTTAGCTTGCGCCTCCCAGGAGTGTTTATTATGTAATTTACGTCACTGATCTTTTTGTCTACAGTGTATGGACCATAATACCTGGCCTGCAACGATTTTCCTGGAATAGGCAAAAGAGCTAGTACCTTATCACCTGGTTTAAAATTCCTTTCTTTTGTCCCTATGTCATATAGCTGTTTCATTTTCCTTTGGGCTGACTGAAGATTGGTCCGAGCAGCCTCACAAGCTTTTGAAAGTCTAGTTTTGAAATCGGACACATACTGAAGTAAATTCAGGGAGGTGTCATCATTGGAGAGAAATTTCTCTTTGAGAAGTTTCAAAGGACCACGAACAGTATGGCCAAATACTAATTCAAAAGGACTGAAGCCAAGAGATTCTTGCACAGATTCTCTAACAGCAAATAAAAGGAGATGGATGCCTTCACCCCAATCCTTCTCTGTGTCAAAACAATATGATCTTATCATGTTTTTCAATGTTTGATGGAATCTTTCAAGGGCACCTTGACTTTCAGGATGATAGGCCGATGACTTATACTGTACAATGCCAAGTTCATGCATTACTTGTTGAAATATTCCAGACATAAAATTTGAGCCTTGGTCTGACTGAATAGATTTAGGAAGCCCAACAAATGTGAAAAACTTCACTAAGGCCTTGACGATTGTCTTAGTTTTGATATTTCTTAAGGGAATGGCTTCAGGAAAACGTGTGGAAGCACACATAATAGTCAAAAGATATTCACGGCCAGACTTAGTTCTTGGCAAGGGACCCACACAGTCTATAATTATTCGACTGAAAGGTTCATCAAAAGCAGGTATAGGCTGCAAGTGAGCCTTAGGTATAGTCTTATTGGGTTTTCCTACCATTTGGCATGTATGACAGGACCTACAATGCTGAGAAACATCTGATTTTAACCTAGGCCAGTAAAAATGATTAAGAATCTTGTGATAGGTTTTATTTACACCTAAATGTCCTCGACATGGGAGTTTCATGTGCCAAGTTTAATATTTGGGAACGGTAAACCCGTGGAACCACTATCTGGTGGTTGATAGTCCACTCGTCTCCTGCTGAAACGTCTGGTGGACGCCATTTTATCATAAGAATGTCATTTTTGACATAATAACAGACTGGGACCTGAGATACTTCCTGCTCATCTAAGGCCCTTTCAAATAAAAGCGAAATTTCAGGATCCTTATGCTGTTCTATAGCTAGTTGAGACCCAGACATTATGTCATGGCCTAGATCTAAAGATGAGTTATTCTCATGAAAATCTGTCTGCTTATCAGGCAGGCTTGAAGACAGAGACCTTGTTATCTCGTCATTAAAAGACTGACCCAAAAAGGTATCAGTTAAATCAAAATCCTGTTTCCCATCAGTTTGCTTGGCCTTACGTGCCATAGTCCTTGTGACTGCACAAGACGGATAAAGATCAGGAATTTCCTGCTCAATGGGATCAGGCGGTTGGTCTATGCAAGGATTACTAGTCAAAAGTGGGTTTACCACAACCTTATCTCCAGCTAAGTCATTGCCTAGCAACAAATGAACACCTTTAAAAGGTAAAGAAGGTCTAATACCAACAGCCACTGAACCGGATACCAAGTCTGATGACAAATAAACGTTATGAAGCGGAACATTAACAAACCCACATTCCACACCCTGAATAAGGACACTTTGGCCCATAGAAGTCTTCTCAGAAAAAGGCAGAGTATCTGCTAGAATAAGAGATTGAGAAGCTCCGGTATCTCGTAAGATTTTAATAGGGGTAGGATGGGCATAACTGTCACCATTTAGTGACACAAAACCATCTGATAAGAATGGTTCATAACACTCCATAACTGTATCAGTCTCAGATAATTTGGTATCAGAAAGAGTTTCCTCCCTTACACAAGACTGTGGTTTTGGCCTTATAGAAGTCAAGCCTGTAGGCTTAAGTTCCTCTTGTCTTTCTCTTTCTTTCCTTCGCTTTAATTTTAAACACTCAGAGATCAAATGACCTGTATTTTTACAATAATCACAAACTACTTGAGATTGAGATAAGGGATTCTGGTCTTTGTTTTCACCAGAAGGTTTGGAAAAATTTGGGCTTCTGTTTTCACCAGAAGGTTTGGAAGGATTCTGGCTTTTATTTTCACCAGAAAGTTTGGGCATAGTACTAGATGTATGGCTATAACTACCAGAAGGATTACTGGGATAGAATCTTGGACCTGTCTGTGGATTATAGGGTTTTCGAGGATAAGGCCTGTTCACAAATGAGACTTTATGAGTCAAAGCATAATCATCTGCCAAACGAGAAGCTTCCTCCAAAGTTTCAACCTGTCTCTCATCGAGAAAAGATTTAATGTCTGAATTTATGCACCGTTTGAACTCTTCAACAAGGACAAGCTGTCTAAGTTTGTCATGATCAGAGCCTACTTTTTTAGAAGAACACCACCTATCAAATAGCTGTTCTTTGGTTCGAGCAAATTTTATATGGGTCTGGGGAATTTCTTTTTTACAATTCCTAAATTTTTGCCTGTAAGCTTCAGGGACCAACTCATATGCCTTAAGAATAAGCTCCTTAACCAAATCATAATCTGAGCTTTGCTCGACAGTCAGCTGAGTGTAAATGTCTCGAGCCTTTCCGACAACAACGCTTTGCAAAAGTAAGGTCCAATGCTCTTTTGGCCATTTTAAATTTTCTGCAACTTTTTCGAAATGCAAAAAATACTTATGTACCTCTTTTTCCTGAAATGGGGGAACTAATCTGATATGCTTTGTGGCATCAAAGTAACTACTAGAGTCAAAAACAGGGGTATGTTTCACCCTATCTTGACCCTGGAGTTCCAGTTCCTTCATCTTTAATTGAAAATGCCATTTTTCTCTTTCTATTTCAAGTCGCTCTTCTTTTTCTAATTTTTCTTTCTGAAAGCGTTCCTCCATTTCTCTATGTTTTTCCTTCTCTCTTTCTTCCATTTCTAATCTTTCCATCTGCATTTGTCTCTACATTTCTCTTTCTTTTTCTTTCTGTCGTTCTTCCATCTCTAATCTTAATTTTTCTAACTCAATTTGCCTTCCTATTTCAATTTGTCTCATTTGTAATTCAGTATGTGAAACCATAATGAGAGACAAAGCAGATGGATCGAAAAGTTCTTCATCAACAAAAAACTGTGCCAAAATATTATTGATTTCATGTTTTTTCATGCTTGTTATAACAGCAGTGACCCCATAATGGGAAGCAATATCTAGCAAATCTGTCCTTTTGGCCAGATTAAATAACTCCTGAGTAGGCTGAGCCAAAAAGCTTCTCAAATCAAAAGACATGTTTGCTTTTTGTTTGTTTGATAAAGTATTTATGGAAATACAGATTGAGGTTAATTTGACAAAGTTTTTTTTCGAAATGACAAGCCCAACGATAATTTCACATGAAATGACAAGTACTATTTCACCTGAAATGACAATTCACATGAAATGACAATCCCCTATATGCCTATAGCCTGTGAAGCAACTGCCAAGTCTATTTTTGACAAGAAATGACAATTACCTGACGTCACATGAAATGTCGGTTTTAAAATGCTCGAAATGGTTTATCCCGGACGAGCCCCCAATTTCTGTTACGAGCCAGGCGTAGCAGAAAGAAAAAGCAAACAAGCCTCTTGGAAAAATTTAACAAAATTTATTTACAAGTTAACTTTAACCTGTAGAAGTAAGAAAATTAAATGTACTTAGCTCTGTTATGGAATATCCTGAATGAATCTATTTTCCTTGATCCCACAGAATTCACAGTCCAAAATGAAAAGTAATATCCCTTAACAATCCAACACAGAATTTAGAAATAACTTTTCCTAAATGCCCAAACATCAAACTCCAAAGTCTGACTCAATGAGAAAAATCAAGCTCTTTTATAGACCCTAAGATTTCTCTAGAACATTCCAGAGGGCTGTGGAATAAGATGAGGTAATTTTCTAAAAATAATGCAACCCAGAACTTTCTGGAAGGTTCTGAAGTACTTTTCCTTGTAAACATGTTGTTTACAAAAATGAAATTAATCTGTGACTCAGTTTTCGAGAATCATCTATAAAAAGATTAACAAGATATTTATAGCACTATTGGGTCACAGTGGGGTAAAGGTGGGAATCAGAAAAATAAATTCTTATGCATAACACTTCTAATTTCTTACTTCTAACTTCTTACTTCTAACTTCTTACTTCTAACTTCTAACTTCTAATATCTAACTTCTAACTTCCATGTTGTAAGTTGGTGTTTTAACTCTTGATTTAAAAGTTACCCCCCCCCCACCAATACACACACCAAATTCTGCAACGGAAGTCCAGATGGCTTTTCTCCGGGTACTTCGGCTTTTGCTTATCTCCGATTAACGACCTGCGCGAATTGATTGAAAAAATATTGAGAGGTCTGGAAAATCAAAACCAAAGTGAGACGCCAAGTTCTGCAACGGAAATCCAGATGGCTTTTCGCCGAGTACTCCGGCTTTTGCTTACGTCTGATTAACGCGCGGATCGATATGATTGTAAAAATCTTGAAAGGGTCGGAAAATCAAAACCAAACAAGATGGAAGTTATAAATTAGAAGTTAGAAGTAAGAAGTTAGAAGTAAGAAGTTAGAAGTAAGAAGTGTTAGAAGTTAGAAGTAAGAAGTTAGAAGTTAGAGTTTAGAAGTAAGAAGTTAGAAGTAAGAAGTTAGAAATAAGAAATGTCCCACACACACTCGCCAAATTCTGCAACGGAAGTCCAGATGGCTTTTCTCCGGGTACTTCGGCTTTTGCTGATCTCTGATTAACGACCGGCGCGATATGATTGTAAAAAGTACTGAAAGGTCTGGAAAATCAAAACCCACACACGCACGCCAAAGTGAGACGCCAAGTTCTGCAACGGAAGTCCAGATGGCTTTTCGCCGGGTACTTCGGCTTAAGCTTACGTCTGATTAACGCTCGGCTCGATATGATTGTAAAAATATTGAACGGGCCGTAAAATCAAGAGAAAAACAAACACAACAACTTACAACATGGAAGTTAGAGATAAGAAGTTAGAAGTAAGAAGTTAGAATTAGATGTTAGAAGTTAAAAGTAAGAAGTTAGAAGTTAGAAGTAAAAAGTTAGAAATAAGAAATGTCCCCCTACACACGCACGCGCCTGCGCACGCACGCACGCACGCGCGCACACAAATCCCCCCCAAACCCCCCACACACGTCAAGTGCGGCAACGGAAGTCTAGATGGCTTTTCTCCGGGTACTTCGGCTTTTGCTTACCTCTGATTAACGATCGTTTCGATATGATTGTAAAAAACTTGAAAGAGCCGGAAAATCAAAAAAAAAAAAAAAAAAAAAAAGAAAAAACATACAACATTGAAGTTAGAAGTTAGAAATTAGAAGTTAGAAGTAAGAGGTTAGAAGTAAGAAGTTAGAAGTAAGAAGTTAGACATAAGAAATGGCCCTACCCGGCTACCCGTACATCCATGTAGATGTTATTTCTCGCCACACTATTCTTGCGCTGTGACGTAAAAGTGCGTTGTTTGTTTGTTTGATTTGAGGGTTAGTGTCCCCGTCAACATTATATAGGTCATTTTGGAGACATTGTGGGACTTTCAGCGGACACTGAGATAAAATGACATCTCAAGCCCTGTCGCCCAATGAAACCTATAGGTTTATTAGCATGAACGGCCCAACTCGCACCGCTTTGTCTGGGAAAGCTTAGATCCTCTGAGCGCTTACCCGTATTCGTGTGTGGTCGGTTTCAGCTTTGCGTGGAAGCATCATGTAGCCCATCTATTTCTTCAAGCCCCGATGGGCGGAGGCCGACGTTAAATTACTACGTACGAAATTGAGGTAGAAGTTATTTATAGACACGTTTTTCTTGAGGTGCTGTGTGTGAAATCCAGGTAGCGGTTATTTATAGTCACGCTAGTCCTGTCATTGTGACGTTAAAGTGTTGTGTACGTAATCCAGGGAACGATTATTTATTGCCACGCTATTCTTGTCGCTGTGACGTAAAAGTGCTGTGATCGAAATCCAGGTAGCGGTTATTTATAATCACGCTATTCTTGTCGCTGTGACGTGCAAGTGTTGTGTACGAAATCCATATAGATTTTGACAACTACGCCATTCTTGATGCTGTGACGAAAACGTGTTTTGTACGAAATCGAGGTAGCGGTTGTTTATATCTCCGCTATTCTTGTCGTTGTGACGTTAAACTAATGCGTGCGAAATTCAGGTAGCGGTTATTTATAGCCACACTTTTCCTGTCGCTGTGACGTTAAAGTGCTGTGTACGAAATCTAGATAGCGGTTATTTATAGCCCCGCTATTCTTGTCACTGTGACGTAAAAGCGTTGTGTACGAAATCCAGGTAACGTTTATTCAAAGCCACGCTATTCTTGACACTGTGACGTAAAAGTGGTGTGTACGAAATCAAGGTAGCGGTTATTCGTAGCCACGCTATTCTTGTCACTGTGACGTAAAAGTGGTGTGTACGAAATCCAGGTGGCGGTTATTCGTAGCCACGCTATTCTTGTCACTGTTGCGTAAAAGTGGTGTGTACGAAATCCAGGTGGCGGTTATTCATAGCCACGCTATTCTAGTCACTGAGGCGTAAAAGTTGTGTGTACGAAATCCAGGTGGCGGTTATACATAGCCACGCTTTTCTTGTCACTGTTGCGTAAAAGTGGTGTGTACGAAATCCAGGTGGCGGTTATTCATAGCCATGCTATTCTAGTCACTGTGGCGTAAAAGTTGTGTGTACGAAATCCAGGTGGCGGTTATTCATAGCCACGCTATTCTAGTCACTGTGGCGTAAATGTTGTGTGTACGAAATCGTAGTAGCGGTTGTTTAAAGCCTCGCTATTCTTGTCGCTGTGATGAAACAACTGATGTGCACGAAATTCAGGTAGCTGTTATTTATAGCAACACTGTTCTTGTCGCTGTGACATATAAGTGCTGTGTAAGAAATCCAGGTAGGCGGCTATGTTTAGCCACGCTATTCTTGTCGCTGTTACGTAAAAGTGTTGTGTACAAAATCCAGGAAGCGATTACTTATAGCCACGTTATTCCTGGCGCTATGAAGTTAAAGGGTTGTGAAAGAAATCCAGGTAACGGTCACTTAGGGTCACGCTATTCTTGTCTCTGTCATGTAAAAGTGCTGTGTAAGAAATCCAGGAAGCGGTAATTTCTAGCCACGCTATTCTCGTCGTTGTGACGCAAAATGTTGTGCAAGAAATCCAGGTAGCGATAATTTATAGTCACAATGTTCTTGTCGCAGTGAAGTAAAGATGTTGTGTATGGAATCCATTTAGCGGCAATTTATAGCCACGCTCATCCTTAATCTATAACATTTATAGCCACGCTATTCTTGTCGATATGATGTAAAAGTGTTATGTACAAAATCCTGGGAGCGGTTATTTATAGCCACGCTTTCCTTGTCGCTGTGACGTAAAAGTGCTGTGCACGAAATCCGGATAGCGGTTATTTCTAGCCAAGCCATTCTTATTGGTGTGACGTAAAACTGATGAATACGAATCCAGGTAGCGGTTATTTATAGCCACACTTTCCTTGTTGCTCTGAAGTTAAAGTGCTGTGTACGAAATCCAGGTAGCGGTTATCTATAGCCAGGCTATTCTTCTCGCTGTCACGTTAAAGGGATGTGTACGAAATCCAGGTAGCGGTTATCTATAACCAGGCTGTTCCTGTCGCTGTCACGTTAAAGTGCTGTGTACGAAATCCAGGTAGCGGTTATTTATAGCCAGGCTATTCTTGTCGGTGTCACGTTAAAGTGCTGTGTACGAAATCCAGGTAGCGGTTATCTATAGCCAGGCTACTCCTATCGCTGTCGCGTTAAAGTGCTGTGTACGAAATCCAGGTAGCGGTTATCTATAGCCAGGCTATTCCTGTCGCTGTCACGTTAAAGTGCTGTGTACGAAATTCAGGTAGCGGTTATCTATAGCCAGGCTATTCCTGTCGCTGTCACGTTAAAGTGCGGTGTACGATATCAAGGTAGCGGTTATCTATAGCCAGGCTATTCTTCTCGCTGTCACGTTAAAGTGTTGTGTACGAAATCCAGGTAGCGGTTATTTATAGCCAGGCTATTCTTCTCGCTGTCACGTTAAAGGGATGCGTACGAAATCCAGGTAGCGGTTATTTATAGCCAGGCTTTTTCTTCTCGCTGTCACGTTAAAGTGCGGTGTACGAAATCCAGGTACAGGTTATCTATAGCCAGGATATTCTTCTCGCTGTAACGTTAAAGTGTTGTGTACGAAATCCAGGTAGCGGTTATTTATAGCCAGGCTATTCTTCCCGCTGTCACGTTAAAGTGCTGTGTACGAATTCCAGGTAGCGGTTATCTATAGCCAGGCTTTTCTTCTCGCTGTCACGTTAAAGTGATGTGTACGAAATCCAGGTAGCGGTTATTTATAGCCAGGCTATTCCTGTCGCTGTCAAGTTAAAGTGCTGTGTACGAAATCCAGGTAGCGGTTATCTATAGCCAGGCTATTCCTGTCGCTGTCACGTTAAAGTGCTGTGTACGAAATCCAGGTAGCGGTTATTTATAGCCAGGCTATTCTTGTCGCTGTCACGTTAAAGTGCTGTGTACGAATTCCAGGTAGCGGTTATCTATAGCCAGGCTATTCCTGTCGCTGTCACGTTAATGAGCGGTGTACGAAATCCAGGTAGCGGTTATCTATAGCCAGGCTATACTTCTCGCTTTCACGTTAAAGTGTTGTGTACGAAATCCAGGTAGCGGTTATTTATATCCAGGCTATTCTTCTCGCTGTCACGTTAAAGTGTTTTGTACGAAATCCAGGTAGCAGTTTTCTATAGCCAGGCTATTCTTCTCGCTGTCTCGTTATAGTGCTGTGTACGAAATCCAGGTAGCGGTTATTTATAGCCAGGATATTCTTCTCGCTGTTACGTTAAAGTGCTGTGTACGAAATCCAGGTAGCGGTTATTTATAGCCAGGCTATTCTTCTCGCTGTCACGTTAAAGTGCTGCGTACGAAATCCAGGAAGCAGTTATCTATAGCCAGGCTATTCTTCTCGCTGCCATGTTAAAGTGCTGTGTACGAAGTCCAGGTAGCGGTTTTTTTATAGCCAGGCTATTCCTGTCGCTGTCACGTTAAAGTGTTGTGTACGAAATCCAGGTAGCGGTTATCTATAGCCAGGCTTTTCCTGTCGCTGTCACGTTAGAGTGCTGTGTACGAAATCCAGGTAGCGGTTATTTATAGCCAGGCTATTCTTGTCGCTGTCACGTTAAAGTGCTGTGTACGAAACCCAGGTAGCGGTTATTTATAGCCAGGCTATTCTTCTCGCTGTCACGTTAAAGTGTTGTGTACGAAATCCAGGTAGCGGTTATTTATAGCTACGCTATTCTTCTCGCTGTCACGTTTAAGTGCTGTGTACGAAATCCATGTAGCGGTTATTTACAGCCAGGCTATTCTTGTCGCTGTGACGTTAAAGTGCTGTGTACGAAATCCAGGTAGCGATTATTTATAGCTACGCTATTCTTGTCGCTTTGAATTAAAGTAATTTGTACGGAATTAAGGTAGCGATTCTTTATAGTCATATCATTCTTGTCGATGTGACGTAAAAGTGTTGTGTACGAAATCAAGGTAGCGGTTATTTCTAGCCACGCTATTCTTGTTGCTATGAATAAAAGTTATGTGTACGAAATCCATATAACATTTATTTATAGCCAAGTTATTCTTGTCGCTGTGACTTTAACGTGATGTGTACAAATCCTGGTAGTGGTTATTTATAGCCAAGCAATTCTTGTCGCTCTGACGTCAAAGTGTTGTGTACGAAATCCAGTTAGCGTTTATATATAGCCACGCTTTTTATATCGCTGTGACGTAAAAGTGTTGTGTACGAAATCCAGGTAGCGTTTATTCATAGCCATGCTATTCTTGTCGGTGTGACGTTAAAGTGATGTGTACGAAAACTAGGTAGCGGTTATTTATAGCAAGGCTAAACTTGTCGTTGTGACGTAAAACTGATATGTACGATATCCAGGTAGTGGTTATTTATAGCCACCCTTTTCTTGTCGCTGTGACGTAAAAGTGTTTTGTACCAAATCCAGGAAGAGGTTATTTATAGCGATGCTATTCTGGTCGCTTTGACGTAAAAGTGTTGTGTACGATATCCAGGTAGCGGTTATTTATAGCCACGCTATTCTTGTACCTGTGACGTAAAAGTGATGTGTACGAAATCCAGGTAGGGGTATTTCTAGCCACGACATTCTTGTCGCTCTGACATCAGAGTTTCGTGTAACTCCAAAATGGTCATTTTTGTAATATGCAATATTTTTCTTATTTATACTCCAAATATAGATTGTGGATGCTCATTAGAACTGCCACAATGAGGTGGTTCTAACAAGTCCCCATAACTTACGTCTTGGAGCAGAAATAAGACAAATAATTTATACCCCTGTAAACCCCGGTTTTATTTATACAAAATTGGTATGACAGGAGTGTCATTACACGGAATCATCAACATGGCGTGTGATTGGACATTCGCAAAGATTGAAACCCAAATCAGTCCCCGCATTAAACGTGGCACCTGATCGAGGTGTAGACTTTTCGCCTAAAATACAAGAATTCAAGAGTTTAACGAAAAGTGTAAGTCCCCGTTCAGGACAACTTTCCTAGTATACACTCAAAAACAATCGACCAGTCCTGTCCATGATGTTAACAATTCCGTGTAATAAACACCCTCTAAACACCACTTTGTATAAGAAAACTGGGGTTTACAGGGGCGTACATTATTTTTTCTTATTTCTGTTCCAGGACATAGGTTGTGGGTACTCGTTAGAACCACCTCCATGAGGCGGTTCTAACGAGCACCAACAACCTATGTTTGGAGTAAAATTTGGAAAATATCCCAAATTTTCACCAGAAATATAACCATTTTTTAGATCAGAAATAATGCATTATGTCTCACGGATCTGTTATCCTGCTTTCAGTTCTTTGATTAGTCGGTCAATTTTAACCATATGTTACAACATTTAGGAATCATATATGCTTGAAACTTTCTTGCGAACGTCACAAAGCATTGTGGTTTACTAAAGATGTCCAACGGACTGGGTAAATGTCTTATTTATTTGAACTGTTATTTATTATCCATCTGTTTCATTTATTATTATTATTATTATTATTATTATTATTAATTTCATCAGCATCATTATTATTATATTTATTTATTTAAATTTATTTATTTATTTATTTTTGCTATAATTATTATTGTTCTTAATTCCTGTTTTTTTGGGGCGTTGATTTTCCTCGATGAGATTAAACATACAAGTCTTGTAATATTTTTTTCCCAGAAAATTTCATCACCATTATTAATCTATTTATTTATCTATTTATTTTGTCACACAGTTTGTCATAAAAAGAATATGCTATTATACACGTACAGTGAAATTCGGTTATTAAGACCACCTAAAATAAAGACTAATTCTGCTTTAAAAAGCTTTTTAAAGGCATTTATTCTTCATTATTGAGGACTATGATTTCATTACATAATATTATGTAGCCCTCAGTGCTGACTGGAGAGATCCCCTCTGTCTTCAACAGGTAATGGGCCATCTTGGGGAAAATCAATAGTTTACTAAGGATTGACTGGAGTGTACATTATTGATTTTCCCCGTAAGTGGCTCATGCAGGGGATTCAACAAGAGCTACTAATCACCCTATCAAGGGCCGCCTTTGATCTGCTACAGACAGCATATCACAGGGGCCAATAAAACAATTATGAACACACGGTGTGTCCGACTGTTACAGAATAAATGCCTTTAGTGCAGTTACTCTGCCTTCGGGTTTTCTGCACACCGTGATGGTGTGAACAAGTCCGTGAAATGAACACCCCTAAACCCCACTTTATATGGAGAAAACTGGGGTTTAAGGGAGTATGCCATATTTTCTTATTTCTGCTCAAGACATAGGTTGTGGGTACTCGTTTGAACCGCCTCAATGAGGCGTTCTAACGAGAACCAACAACCTATGTTTGCAGTATAAATAAGAAAAAAATCACGTATTTTCATCAGAAAAGTAGCCATATTGGAAGTGTGGAAAATGCACTATGTCTCACGGGTGTGTTATCCTAATCATCACGTGAACACGTCCGTGAAATGAACACCCCTTTACACCCCACTTTGTATAGAGAAAACTGGGGTTTAAGGGGGTATGCCATATTTTTCTTATTTCTGCTCCAAGAAATAGGTTGTAGGTACTCGTTAGAACCTCAATGAGGCGGTTCTAACGAGCACCAACAACCTATGTTTGCAGTATAAATAAGAAAAAGATCACGTATTTTCATCAGAAAAGTAGCCATTTTGGAAGTGTGGAAAGTGCACTATGTCGCACGGGTGTGTTATTATAATGCAATATACTCTGGTCAGGGACCACCTTTGGGACTGTTCAAAAGTGGTCTTTGAGACCACTTTTGAACAGTCCCAAAGGTGGTCTTAATAAAAGAATTTCACTGTATTACAATGTATATAGAGGAAACTGAAGTTTACAGTCCCATTGTGAGTTTAACACCAAGTAATATAGGAAAATCTTCGAAAATTATAATATAGAAACTGAGGGTATCGTGACAGACAGCAAACAGTGTGGTACAGATCAGACTTCACGAATGCACAGCCTGATCTGCACATTTGTTGTTCTCATCTGGCAAAATCAGTTTTTCTCAGGATTTTCTTTTCATATTATTTCCTTTCTTTTGCACAAAACAAACAGTGGGTACTTGATAGAACCACAATTACATCACGAAAACGCTCCTTTTATAACTTTGACCCCCTTAAGCCGCGCTTTTATACAGTAAAACTGGGGTTTACAGGGGTATACATTAATTTTCTTGCTTCTGCTTAGAAAAAAGAAAAATAGATTATGACGAGTTCACAAAATCTACTTTTTGAGAAGAAATATTAAAAATATCAGAATTTGTATCTGAAAATTTTCTTTCTTTTTTTTTTTTGGGGGGGGGGGGGGGTGTGTGTGTGTGTGGGGGGGGGGGGGGGGGGGTAAAATGTTCAATATTTTTGAATAGGCGTGTTTTCGTAATCGACCTTTTCTCTGCTTAAATATCGCTTTAAAATTATCAGGGCCGAGTTGTTCAAAGCATTTTAACTTAACGGTCAAAATGTTAACTGTTTTGCCAAGTATACCGTTTTTGATTTGTTGTTTTGTCTTTGCTGGAAAATGTGATTAGCTTTTGCATTTTGTTTGTTTTTATTGAATTGTGGTTTTAGGCCCCGTCAACACTTTTCTGGTCATTCAAGAGACGGTGCTTCCAATTTTGTTACGTTAATGACATCTCAAGCCCTACCGTCCAAACAAACCAATTGGGTTTATTTTCGAGGATGGTTCGACTCGCACCACTTTGCCTGGGCAGAAGAGTCGTTTCTAACAAGAGCTGGTGGCAATTCTATGTTTAGATTAGAAATAAGGAAAATATGTAGTAAATTTTGTCTGAAAATTGCTAGTGACGCAATTTTAGCACACGACCCAGCAGGCACACAACGCCAGGGAAGTCAAATCAACGTCGGTGCAACGACGCATAAACGCCATGACGTTACACCGACTTCGATATGACGTCACAATTACGACATGTGTCTGCTGGGGATTGTGTTATCGTAATGATTTGTTATTTTCGCAGTTGTTTTATTTACATGTATACCTTGACTTTACGGCCGGCCTCCGTAGCACAGTCTGCAAACTGTTGGATACGATGATGCATTTTCATCATAAACTTGATCAAAATCTAGCATTGTGCGCACTTTGCAGTACACCTTACTCAGTTGCCGTTTTCACAATCTCGATTTCTTTTTCTGACACTACTGAAAGCGGTACACCGACCTCTGAAAAGTCGCACCCATCTGAAAACTGTTGGATACGATAGCGCATTTTCATCATCAACTTTATCAAAATCTAGCATTGTGCGCACTTTGCAGTGCACCTTCCTCAGTTGCCGTTTTCACAATCTCGATTTCTTTTTCTGACACTACTGAAAGCGGTACACCGACCTCTGAAAAGTCGCACCCATCTGCAAACTGTTGGATGCGATAGCGCATTTTCATCATCAACTTTATCAAAATCTAGCATTGTGCGCACTTATTTTTCTTATTTCTGCTCTTAAATATAGATTGTGGGTACTCGTTAGAACTGCCTCGATGAGGCGGTTCTAACGAGTGCCCACAATCTATATTTTTAGCAGAAATAAGAAAATTTTCACAATTTTTCATCATACAATTTTCATTTTTTTCGGTGATAATGGTGGCAATGTATATGTATAGGCGTGTTTGCGTAATGAGTTTGCAGTAAGCGATGCGAGAAAAATAACTTTCCACCGTCTAACGTCAAAGAATCTAGGAGTGATGTCAGAAAACGGCAGCTATTCGAGCCATGCTCTTCTTCGCTGCGATTTATTTAAGCTATTAATCTTATTTTCCTGTTGTTCATGAAAGTATGAACTAAGTTGGTCGCTAGCAAAGTGAATGACCCCCGATGTAAACTTTGCTAACGACCCGCTGTCGTCCATACTTTCATGAACAGTATATAGCTTAGTTTATACTAATTTAATTTAGTTCGATTGCGATGAAAGCTTCAAGCTTATTGAATCGCTCTCGAACACTCATTCTGGGTGTTTTCCCGCGCGCGCGAGAGAGAGAGAGAGAGGCAGTGGCTATACACCACTGCTATCCATTTACACCTGGGTGGGACACACCTCGATACCGGTGACCTGAAGATTTCCATTGTCAACACTAAGTTTGAACTAGCCAAAGGCACAACTATTTTATATCTAAAGTCACTGCATCTAACAACATTGCAGGATAACTAATCAACAACTTGTTCAAGTCAAGCCCCGTGTTCAAGTAGCTTAAAACTTTTTAGTGTGTCGTGTGTGTGTGTGGGGGGGGGGGGGGGGTGGGGAATGGTAGTCCCATTTCAAGGGGGTATCCCTTTTCAAAGAATTCTTTGTCCTCTTTGTTAAAAATTCAGAGACCAATTTTCATTGCAGATAGTTGGTAGGGAAAGTGTTGCAATGTTTGTGGTGGTGGCTTTGACAAAGTCACATATAAGAGCTTAGACCAAAACTTAATGTAGGCAATGTTACTGGACTGCATCGTAGATATATTTTTGACCCGTTTTTTTTTTACTTTTTACACATTCGGTAAGTTTACTGGGCAAATCAACAGGCCAACTAAAAACTCTATGATAATAAATTGGTCTTATCTATATTCTGATATAGAATTTCCTGTGCCTGCGCAGGTTAGAGATGCCGTAATTACAGAACTACTGTGTAGGCTTCCGGAGTGTTTGTAATAATCTACACCTAATGTGACGTACTTGTAACTTGTGTATAGAAGAATCCCGCTATCTGAAGGATCGTCTCCTAGACCCGTTTTCCATCCCCATTGGGAGTTTTGTTTGTTTGATTTGATGTTTAACATCCCCATCAACACTGTATAGGTCATTTTGATGATGTTGCTTTCAATTTTGTGCTACTTTTACCCGACATTGAGATGAAATGACATCTCAAGCCTTGTATCCCATAAACCAATATGGTTTATAAGCATGGCGTGACTTGCACCGCTTTCCCTGGGCAGGCAAAGATCCTCTAAGCGGTTAACCAGGCAGTACTCCTGTGCTGTCGGTTTCAGCTCTGCGTGGAAGCATCATGCAGCCAATCTATTTCTTAAAGCCCCGATGGAGTGGGGCTGGTTGGGGGGCACCTTGGGGAGATAGATAGATTTTGTTTGTTTGATTTGAGGTTTAAAGTCCCCGTCAACACTGTAAAGGTCATTTTGGAGACTCTACTTCCAATTTTGTGGGACTTTTACCCAACATCGAAATGAAATACCATATCAAGCCCTGTCGCCCAATGAAACCAATAGGGTTTATAAGCATGGACGGTCTGACTTGCACCGCTTTGCCTGGACAGGCTTAGATCCTCTCAGCAGTTTACCAGTACTTGTGTGCGGGTCGGTTTCAGCTTTGCGTGGAAGCATCATGCAGCCCATCTATTGCTTCAAGTCCCAATGGGGGGGGGGGGGGGATAGATTAACTTTATTTGCATTATCTGCTAGTTCCTAGTCTGTAGGTTATCAAAGTTGGAAAAACAGGTAACCAGAACACACTGACCTTCAAGGTCAGTGGGGAGGATCTGGTTACCTGTTTTTCCAATATTGACAATGTTGCAGCAAATAATGCAAATATGGTGAATAGATAGAATTCTGGCATTTCTATCTCTTGAACAGAAATAATAACTCTTCCCTACCCGAAAGTATGGATGCAACTGCAGTTTTCAAAAATAATACTGGTTCTACAAAATACCGATACCATTCTCTGGAAGGAGTGATTTTTTTTTCGGTCAACTATCTACTGCACAGTTCAAGTTTAACTTTGTTGCTGTCGACCACCTTTGAGACTGTTGAACTTTAGAACAGTCCAAAAGTAGGTCTTAATATAGGAATTTTGCGGTACTACTGCAAATGTCCATTTAGAATACCTTTTCATTTAAAAAGACCCACCTAATACTGAATGCACAAAATGGGAGGTTTATAAGCATCAAAACGGTTGGTTGCAGTTAGGTCGCGCCTATTTCATATTGCAGTACCTAATGGATTAAAAACAATCAAAAGTTATTTATATACTCAGTCAAAAAAGTAACTATACCAACTTCCGGGTAAATTCCAGTAGCTATCCGATAGCCAGTCAGCTAAAGATTGCTGTAAACATGCGAATCGTTTATTTACAAAATGCATAAATTTGCATTTGCCCATTCTATTCTGCTTAAGAGTTGTCTCAATTGTACCCAGCAACAAAGCAATGCTCTTGAGAAAATACAACTCGAAGCTGGCAGAATTGTCTCCGGTACCACTAAACTCGTAGAGATTGACAAGCTGTATGCAGAACTTGGTTGGCTCAAGCTCTCTGAACGAAGGAATCTGCACAAATTATATTTGTTTTTCAAGATGGAGACTAATCTAACACCTTTGTATCTAGCGGAGTTAATTCCTCCACGTGTAGGAGAAGTTTCTATCTATTCACTTCGAAACGCTGATCACTACCTGACTATCAATGCTCATACTAGCTCCTATGCTAACTCCTTCCTTCCCTCAACTATCCAAACATGGAACGCCCTCCCAAACTCAACCAAGAATGCTGAGTCGCTGGCATCGTTCAAACGACTGCTTACCCACAATACGCCAAAAATTCCCGATTACTTTTTCAGCGGGGACAGAATATCCCAGATCCTACACACACGTCTTCGAACAGAATGTAGTGCATTAAACCAGCACCTGTTCAGAAGAAATCTTGTACCCAGTCCAAATTGTACATGCGGCAAAGTGGAAAGTAACAAGTGTCAACGTTTCCGTTTGATACGTGCAGATATGTTTGCCAAAATTTGTGAACATATACCACCTGACATTTATATCACAACAAGGTTGCTATTACAAGGTGACAGCAACATTTCTGTCGAAAACAACATTCGCATTTTCAAGGAAGTGCAGACTTTTATCTCAAAAACCAAGCGATTTGTTTTCTGATTTGTGTTATCCTAGAACCTATTACCACGACAACTGGCACTGTTTGCATTTTTCCCATAACATCTCTTATTCCCATTTCATCTTTCCATATTCACTAGACGAATAGGGTAGGTTTTTTATTCATATTGGTCTTGACGAATGCTCTTTTTTTTTCTTCCTATCCTTCTTTCTCTTTTTGTGTTCTGATTCATTTCTATCGGTATTTTTTAGTTTGTTTACGTTTATAGTTCCTTTCCGAAACTTTCCATGCTTTCCTCCTTCTTTATCTTCTTTTTCTTTCATTCTTTTGTATTGTCCTGTGTGTCTTGTATCTAGTCTCGTGAAGTCGTTTGTTTTTTATTATTATGTTCTCTTTACTTATCTTCATTCTCAGTCGTAGAAAACTGTAAACTATTTTATGATAAGAATCCATACAACATGCCATCCACACCTACTCATTCGCAACAGGAGATGATTCACATAAGCGTTTCGCTTGTTTTCAAATCCTGTCATTGCAATTTGTACATGTACTGTTGAAACTTGCCTATCTATTTAAAATGAATAAATATTGTTTAAACCAAGAGTTGTCTCGCAATATGTGCCTAGAAAGGTTTTGCTAGAAAGTTGATATTGCGCATGCGCAGATGATCATTTTTGCATCTGAGATGAAAGATCTTGTCTATTGAACATCGAAACTCACTTTACCTTTTCAATAGCTTATGAGCTTGCACTATTATCAAGGCTTTAATTTGTGAAATTCTCAGATTATCTCCCTTTTAATTAAAAGTATAGCAATTTTAAAACTGTTGTTATTTCTATACCTGTCATTCAATTTTTGCAATTTCTTTAAAAAGCGCTTTGTTGCCACCATTGCTGTTAACCGTGATGGAAAATAATGCTGAAACTTCATTTAGCGTGTAGCACTACCGATTGCGATTTCCTATGGAGTTTCAATTGAAAGCAGCATTTTGCACAGACTTTCAAAGAATCGGAGGTCTATACGTGATCGTCTGTTTCTCTTAGCAAATGGAACTGAAGTTCCAAATCTTTTGCGAATAGACACACAGGTTATCTAATAAAAGGTTACATAACATTTTAGAAATCTTGTGCTAAGTGTATTTTTATGGTGTTAAATCTTGGCTTTTGTAATGATTTATTTTGTGAAATTGTCACAGTGACCCCTTGGGTGTTTACAACCATAGCCCAGGCTGGCGAGTTTACATAAACAAAAACAGTTTGGGCTTTTGCATGGAAAATGAGTCCTCTAACCAAAAACAAACAAATTTTGAGTATTATCTTTTTGTACTAGCTATGGTAACAGAAGCAATTTTATGTATAGGAACTTTTTTGACCGAGTATGTATTCATTTTAGTGATCAGGAGGACGCGGGTTCGATACCTGCTGGGGTGGGCAACATTCTTTCGTGGAGATTAATCATGAAATCTTTTCTACGGTCAATCTCTCCCTTCCGCTGATTCAAGAAGGGCAGTTGTCAGTGTCTGGCGAAAGAATGTGCACTGTACTGGTTAACCGCTTAATTATAAGCCTGTTCAGGATCACTCCGGATAGGTAAACTGACCGGCCCAAAATGACCTAAAAGGGTGTTGACTGGGCCGTACAAACAAACAAATTATTCATTAGCTGAAAATGTTTGTCGTGTATGAAATTATTTTGCTTTTGTTTCCAAACAACTGTGCAGTAAGTCCAAGAAGGCGGACAACGCAGTTCAACAAAGACGAGCGCGAGAGGGCAATGTTTTTTTTTTTGTTTGTTTTTGGTTCACGGGGTATATGGAAAAAGACTGCCCTTGCGCTTTTCAGTCAAAAGCCTACAAATTTCTTTGCAGATTAACAAATCAAAATATTCATCACCTGCAACTGAGGGAAGAAATCCCTAGGGTCACAAGAACGAGTCCGTAGTGAATGATCGCCACCAGTTTCCGCCCTGTTGGAGTGTTTGAATTATTTCGCGAGTTTCTTCCTCATAAAAGGACGGCCCCCGCCCATAGGGCCTTGAAGAAATATATGGGCTGCATGATGCTTCCACGCAGAGCTGAATCCGGCCCACACACTAGTACTGGTAAACCGCTTAGAGGATCTAAGCCTGTCCAGGAACCGCGGTGTGAGGCCATGCTAATAAGCCCTATTGGTTTCATTGGGCGTCAGGGCTTGAGGTGTCATTTCATCTCAATGTCGGGTAAAAGTCCCACAAAATTGGAAGCAACTTCTTCAAAATGACCTTTACAGTGTTGACGGGGACGTTAAACCTCAAATCAACCAACCAACCTCTTAAAAGAAAAGGTATGCTGTGTGTACTCATTAAATCGCCTCAATGAGGCGATTCTAATGAATACACACAGCATATCGCTATTTCATAGACGATAATAAACATTATACTTCTTTATGCTGCCAGATCTTTCGCCATAAGAAAACCTCTGCATCCTGAAAAACCCTTATCTCGAACATAGTTCATGATCCAAAATGTGTTTGAGCAATTGAAATTCGACTGTTTGTAGGTTGCTGCTTTTGTTTTTCATTTGTTCGATTTGGTATAAACATATTTATTTCAGAATTAATATAAATTATACAAGCAAGTAAATATAAACAAATCATAGGATAAGAACGAAAGCACAAGTACTTATTGAGTTCTTCTCCTTACATGCTTAATATTGTATAATTTCAGGTGGTTGTTTGTCAAATAATGTGTTCTTAGGATCATACTGACATATAACTAATTGAATAATTAGAACTGGAAACAGAAAAAGGAACATACCAAAAGATAGATATATTTACAAAACAAAATAATAGATAAATAAATAAATAAATGAAACTTTGGATGAAATGCAGTAAGAACTGCTATAAAAAGAAAAGCAGAGAAAAAATAGTACGGTACAAAAGAAAACAAAAGAAAAAGAAAAATATAAGAAAATCATTATGAAAACATGTCCGTGTGAAATAATGGCGTCCAACATGGTGTCAGAAGTGACAAATATTAGGTAAAATTTTTAACATCTCCTATTTCTGCTTTTAACATAAGTTGTGGGTACTCGTTAGAACCGCCTCAATGAGGCGGTTCTAACGAGTACCCACAATCTATGTTTTTGAGCTATAATAAGGCAGATAATAATTACCCCCTTACACCCCACTTTTCTCTATATAAAGTGGGGTTTAGAGGGGTCTTGGTTTCACGGACTTGTTATCGTGATGCAAGCCGGGTTGGTGAGTGCTTGGGCGCGGGGTATAGGTAACGGATCCATATATCTTGTGAATTGGTAGGAGAGTCGTCGTAGAGTTCACTTGCATATTTAAAAGCGTTTCGTGTCGGTAATATATTTGTGTACATTTGCGAATATAGCAACATTTTATGTCGTGGGATAATGATGGATCGCCATAAAGAACTACTTTTAAGGTTGGGTTAGCGTACCTTGCGATTTTATTTAAGAGTTCCCCTCGCTGTCTCTGATATTGCATACAGTGGAAGAAGTATTGTTGGTTGTCTTCAATGCTTCCGCAGCTGCATAGAGGTGAGACAGATATATTCTTTAGAAAGAGGTGGAGATTTAAGGAGCTACAATTTGTTCTTAAGCGCGTATGCATGATTTGGGTATTTCGTGTGCCGCTGTAATAGTGTTTGGGAACAAGTGTTTTGTCTTTGTTTAGAAAATTCTTAAAAGCATTTACAGATTCAATTTGTGTCGCTGCTTCTGAGAGCTCATTCCATGCCCTAATTGAAGAAGGAGTGTGGTTCGGGCAATAATTTGATCAAGGTCGTTGGAATTTCTTAGATTATAACGGGATCTGTATTGGACAGTTTGTGGATCAAGGGACGAAAGACAGGTCGGACAGAGATTAGCTTTCATTTTATATACTAGAGTCAGTTTATGTTTTTTACGTCTCTCTTCGAGACTTTCTCATTGAATTTCATTGTAGACACTAATTTTGTTGCACCAGTCGCGACTCTTGCTGCTTCATTCTGAATTTTATCTAATTCATTTTGTTCATATTGGCTGCAATTATCCCAGAGTACATCTCCATATTCTAGTAACGGCCTCATAAAAGTTTACCAGTACTCAATTGCAGTTGCTTTCACCGAGGAAGCATCATGTAGCCCAATCTGTTTCTCCAAGCCCCGATGAGCTGGGGCCCCGTAGGCTCTTGCATTTACATCATGTCAAATACACCAGGGCAGCCTTAAAGTTATTTTCTTATAAAATGGGTTTTATATCGCTGCTAAATGACTAATAAAGACGATCAACGCATTACAAAATCTACATGCAGTCTTGAGCGACCAGCGAAGACTCAGATCAGCCTGCGCATTCGCGCAGTCTGATCAGAGTCTTCGCGGATCGCATGTACCTACCGACCCCGATAGCTCAGTTGGAAGAGTGTACGCTCCGTGGAACGGGAGGTTACGGGTTCGATCCCGGGCCGCGACATACTAAAGTCGTTAAGAATGGTACTAGCTGCTCCTCGCTTAGCACTCAGATTTACGGGGTAGAGCTAGGACTGGTCGACCCAGTGTCAGGATAATGTGACTGGGTGTGGTATCATGTAATGTGTCTGGGACATGATACTTCAGGGAGGCAGCACTATAAAAGTGAACATTGAGCTCTGTGTCGTAACCAGACACCGTCTCGATAAGACTGAAAAATTGTTGAAAGCGACGTAAAACCCGAATTCACACACACACACACACACACACACACACACACGTACACACACACACGCGCGCGCGCGCGCGCGCGCGCGCCTATACCTACTATAGGCTAATATCTATGCAAAGAGTCATAAGCATAAGGTCTTATCAAAGTGATCATAGTGGATGGGTGCGAAGGTTGATTTGAGTCTGTACTGGTCACACCGGTCTAATTGTAGGTTTTGTTATGCGCAGGCTAAAGTTAAAACGCGAGCAACATCATGCTAACAAGCTAATGAAACAAACAGCTAAAACACGCATATATAAATAACTTGTTAATTTTACCCCCCCCCCCCCCCCACCACCACCACACACACTTAAAATGAAAATTTTAAGATGAAAACTTGTTATATTTTCTTATTTCTGCTTTAAAATATGGATTGTTAGTGAGTACTCACTAGAACCGCCTCATTAGAACCGCCTCATCGAGGCGGTTCTAACGTGTGCCCGCAATCTATATTTTAGAGCAGAAATAAGAAAAATAAGGTATACCCCTGTAAACCCCAGTTTTACTATATCAAAGTGGGGTTCAAGGGGATAAAAGTGATATAGGCGCGTTTTCGCGATGCATGGCCAACTTTATCTGACATTATCTTACTGTGTGTATCACTTGTGTCTTTTAATTTTGGATGGCCATATGGCCATTTTGTGGGAAAGTAACTGTCCTTATGGCCTTCCTTTGTTTAGGTTTCCACTATGGTCTGGTCGCTTAATGTTTGTATTTCTTTCCCTTTGGTGTCTTTTATGGGTGGAGTAAGTTAATTGTATAAATTCCTGATCTTTGTTTTACTTCTACTTTATCTGACATTTAATCTATTCACGTGTTCCCTGATATTCACACTACAAGTCAATATTGGATTATCTCCCTTTGACTGAGGCCTATAATATGTACCTGAGTAGTATCTTTGTAGGGGTGCAAATCCACTTTGTGGATTTTACTTTGATCTTGTTGGGGGTGCAAATCCACTTTGTGGATTTTCCTTTGATCCTGTTAGGGGTGCAAATCCACTTTGTGGATTTTCCTTTGATCTTGTTAGGGGCGCAAATCCACATCCCTTACATTCCCGAGAAAATTTCCGTATCAGTAGTTCCAAAGAACTCATTAGCATATTCTAGATCTTATCTTTTGTCCGCTACCGAGTCAGCAAATTTTTCATCTTTCTCCGGTGCGAATGCATTTTAATGAGGAATGTAGCGATTGTCGAGAGTAATTCGGCTCACATGCTTTACATTCTTTGCTCAAGATCAAAGTAAAGTAGAAGTAAAACAAAGATCAGGAATTGATACAATTAACTTACTCCATCCATAAAAGACACCAAAGGGAAAGAAATACAAACATTTAGCGACCAGACCATAATGGAAACCTAAACAAAGGAAGGCCATATGGACAGTTACTTTCCCACAAAATGGCCATATGGCCATCCAAAATTAAAAGACACAAGTGATACACACAGTAAGTAACAAACAACAACATAAATAAATCGCCACAGAAGAGCCGCCTTGGAACGGTCAGTGGAAGATTTCCACTGGGGGGCTTAAATCGATTTTACGTGGCCACAATCCTCGCCCTTACTTCCGTCGCGATTTAGACAAATAATTTGTTCAGTCCGCATGAAGGCCTCCTAACTCATCAGTGCAACATCTCCGTGAACACAGAAATCAAAGAACCACAGAGGTGAGACAACGGTGAGGACTCGACAGCAAGAAGTTTCCATTCTTGGCATTCCTTAGTAAGCGGAGATTATATAAAATTGCATACTAAAATATTTATAATTATTTTCAATCATGACGACTAAAGCGAAAGCAGTTCTAGTTTACGTTGGAGCGCGTTGTTATTCATGTAACAATCCCTGCGTCATCAAATGTGGGCATTGTAGTGTGGATCTAGCCTATTTTGGACAGAAACATAATTGCCCAGAACCCGATGAGGGTTTTTTCGATGACAACGACTTTGACGTTCAGTTGTGCGATTTATGTGAAAAGCTTTCGGACTGTTACAAAGAATTTCTCGAAATAAAGCCACATGCCATGACTTTATAAATGAACTCAGATGATTTGTCGAGCTATTGTATGTAACAGATATTTGTATTGATGCTTTATAATACAACTGATATTTGAATTGTTTCAATAAATAATAAACAAAAATATATATTTAGTTTGTCTTTATTTGTAATTTAAATATATACATACATAATTACAACAACCACAAAACTGCATGCAAACTGAAGAATGATGTTATATTTTAGCAATTCATAAAAATCCAATGGCATAATGACCATATGCCAAACTGTTTTGTCCATCATTTAGCAAATAGCGTTTGTCGTCGAAACAACTCAGTGTCTTTTTCTCACACTCTCGCAATAGATATTATGAGAACGTGAGCGTATCAGATCCATAGATGACAACTATTCTCTTTTGTCGAACAGCGCATTTTCATACATCTGCAGGGTCAATTCGTGTTCTATCGTGGCTTTTGCGACACCTTTTGCTTTCTTCTTTTCTACGTCTTGGTCATTATCTTGATAGCTTAGGGCATACATTTTGGATCTGAAACCAATAAATTTAGTATAATCTTGCTATTTAATTCGCACTTGAATTTTCCTGGTACTTTCTTGAATGTTTCTGAGTACAAACGATGCGATTTGGGGAAATCCGAGAAGTCAAACCAATTATCGTGTTCTTTGTAGTCTTCAAAAAGGTCAGCTGTTTCCGCGTGGAACAAGATGGAGTCAGTATCAGTGCATAACAGAGTACACTGGTTGCCGTATTTATTCTTGATAAATAAAAATCTAAAATGAGTTCCTTTAAGAGCAATGAAAACATTCATAAGAGAGAAGATGGGTCATACTACGTAGTTTCGGCTAATAAAGCCTCATCAGTGACCCTGTAATGATCCGGCAAAGAAAGCCAGAGGAAACATACTGCAATTTTACGAATTTCGAATAGGCAGTCGATTCAAAGACTGATATAAATCAAACTGGGGTCCAAATAATTAAAAACCTGTCTAGAATATGAGTCTAAACCAATAATGTATTTCTGATTTCTCAATAAAGCCGTACCAAAACTGATACATCAATACTTTACTCAAATCTAGAACGGTCTGACCAGCGTAAATAGGCTTTGATATCAGCACTTTAGCACGTTTACAGTGTACTCCCACTAAATTCTCGTTAAATATTCGGCATTCTTTGAAGGTTGGTTTTGCTGCCAGTTTTGCCAATTTCCGTTCCTCATTGGTCAGCTCTACGTCTAGATGTTTTCTTTGGCATTCCATCAGTTTTCCGAAGACACTACAATTCAAGATCTTGTAAAATGTTTTTTTCAAACTCCGTTTTTGCTTTTTGCTTGATGGGTGTTAAAATCTATGTAAGGTTTAAGCCAAGCTTTTTGTTCGAACTCGAGAATTTCATGAATCTTTTTAAGCTGCAGTCCAAGACCAAGGTATAACTTCAGGTTCCGGTAATGCAAAACATAATAATCCTTGTCCTCCAAGGTGCATAAAAGTTTTTTATTATTGGATCTCTCACTAGAACCGCGCAGTTCTCTCCATGCGCTCTTGGCATATGGCGATAACTCGTCATCTGTTATGCTGCGTTTTACTGGAGCTAATGGAAAACAGTTATGCTCATCATGGAGGGACGATGGATAATGCAGGCTCGCCATTACAAGATAGCCTTTGTCTGAGTCATCTGCTATTTTTAGCACGTCGAATTCGCATATCTCAGCTTCATTTAGTCTTCGAAACTTTCCTACTGGCAATGGCTGCATGCAAGCCCATCCATATAAATTATTGGCATCGAGGAATCCTATATGAGTGGTAGGTTCATCTGGACTATAGTCATGCACGTACGGATTATTAGCCACGGCATAGCGCCCCGATATCTGGCTGACGCCTCCACGACACCCTCTCTCCCACAACAGAAGATCGCCAATGTCACGGATGAGCTCTAGGTTGACTTTTGTCATCAATAACATAGCAGCCAAAGATAGTCCAGGTGCTGAACAGAAATGGCATGGATCTAGATGATAATCTCGGAGCGAAATCGCCCTGAAGTTCTCAAAAATATCGCTCAGAAGTAGAACGTCCGTTTTCAAATAGAGATCACTATATTCACCTAGATTTTTCATAGCCAGTGTCTGGTAAACATTACACGCATGGAGGTAGTCTTCATCTGATATACCAGCCTTTTTAATGTGCGAATAAAAGGCTTCTTTTGGCGGAAGCTCAGTCTCCAAAAATCGTCTCTCGTCATTCATATAGCCATATGGATACACGTATTTCCTCAGCAATATATTAGCTATGCGCTCATTCTGGAATTCGCTAGAAAAATGCTTGAAATTAGAAAGCCCTCCTGTGGCTTTCAAATTTTCCGTTAGGCACTCTAGTGAGGAGCTAAGAAATTGATTACTGTCAATGAAACGAAGATTTCCTAGACTAAAACTTATGTAGCGCTCCATGTTATGCGGTATGCACTTAATGCGTTTTCTATTCGTTTCATATTGACCTATGAATTGGCAAATTATGTGACTGTCAAAGTTCCTTAGCCTAGGAATATTACCGGTATGAAACTACATATTTGAAACTGGAGATTACAATTGTTACATGCTGCGCCTCTGTAGAGTCCGGTTACATGGTCGTGATCGATGACTTTATCACATTCACCTTCGTCGAATTCCTTTTCGCAAATTGTACAATATTTAGCGTTACAAAAATCAATTTCGTCATCTACTGTCATTATAAGCGGTTCGACATGATTTAATATATCCTTAATTTCTCTTTCTTCATTTAGTAATGACTCAATAAACCGCGAAGATGCATTAGGTCCTCTAAAAATCACAGTGTCTTTTGTATAACGTGGGTCGGTGCAGATTCGTTTATAGCCATAGCTACACACGTCAAGTTGCTTCGTCCTAGTTGTTGAGGATTTTTCTGGGTCTGGTCTAGAGGTAAGCACGTCTCGGTAAATCGTATCAAAGTCACAATACAACACTATAGGGCATTTCATTTTCTTTCTAAAATCGGTGAAGTTTAGAATGTCATCTTTGCCTTTAGTGGGAAGTATGATTTTTTGTTCACAATTTGCAGAGCAGAAATCCACGTGCTTATCTAAGAGGTCTTGTCTCGTAAATCACTGGAGGCAGTAAGGACAGAAGAATGTTTTACATTTTGAAGTCTTCGTTCTGTAGAGGAACGCGTTCAAATCTTTAATAAGGCAATAATGCGATGTTTCATGTTTCTGAAGAAATATCAAATGAATGAGGTGTTTCCGATTTGTTTGTTTGGTGATTCGAAGGGGATATATTTCATTGTTTTCGATTCCAAATACGTTTATGGAGATGTCGTTATTTTGTCGCTCGAAATGATTTAATTTAGACAAAGGAACCGGATAGGGTATTCCAACCATATTGAGTTCTCCTTCATAAGGTTTGTAATTTTCAACGTAACTTGGATCGCTATAAGCCGGATGAAGAGCGCTTAATACTGCCCAAACAAAGCATTTATTATCATCGTTTCGTATATTTAATATCGTGCGCGACTTTTCCAAAGTTCTAGGTAAGTCTATAAAGGAAGATCCTCCTAAAGGTTTGTACAAAACCGTGTGTAAGTCTAGTCTTTTCACAGTTTTTAGAATCCATCCGGATGATTCGTGAATATATTTTTCAAGGCCTATCACCATTTTCTGTAAAGTCTGGTTCATGTCATGGACTTCATAGTCCTCCTTATTGAGAAGGGTATAAGTGACACTTCTGAAATAAGGTTCCACTGTTCGACTTTCTCCGCCACGATCTTCCCGTGTCAGTTCAACTTGTGATACTAAATACCATTTAATAGCCTGGCGTTTGACTTTAGCTAGAATATACCTTTCAACAGAAGACTTAACACTTGATAGAAATTTTACTAAGTCAAATCTGTCTATTCCCTTTGGACGCAAAGTATAAACTTCAACACTCCCGTTAATGGCCGATCGTGTTTCGCCACTACCTTGTTGGTTATGTGTTTTGGCATGGAGCGTTAGATCTTTTGCCGCTGCAAATATTTTGCTGCAAATACAACATGTAAACTTCTCTTCTTTTCTATTGCAGGGGTGAATATTCTTTTCGTGTAATTTTAAACTTGATTTCCTCCTATATTGTTTATCGCATAAATGACATCTGAAGATCACCTTATGAGAAAGTTCATGCTTTATCAGTCCATTCTTGGTCTGAATCCCTTTCCCACAAATCTTGCACACATACATGATGCTCTAGTTAATTTTGACTTCGCAGTGTTTAGATATTGTAAGATATCCACTTTTGACGTCGTGTATTCGATTTGAAATCTGCAAAAGTCTGCCTTACATATTTATGTGCTTTTATTTTTCCACCTGACTGCTCCTTTACCATGCGTAATTTAGAATTTGCATTTTTCTTTATTCTTGTAGGTTTGTGTTTCATATTTGAAATTTTTGGTTGCTTTTTGTTTGAGGTTTGTTCACTAGAATTCCTTTTAGCTTTTGTTGCACCAAGTATACGAGAAATATTTGGCATATTTTTCTTTATTTTGTTACTTGGCTGTTGCGTACTTGAAATTTTTCGCATACTTTTATGTATATTCTTTTTGATTTGGTCGGTTGATTCAGGCTGCATATTTCGAATTTTTGACACGCCTTCGTCTACATTCCGAAGCATTTTGTCCCTTGATTTCCCATTTGATCTGTTTTTGCTGGTCTGTTCCTTCGAAGCAACTGTTGGTGCGCTTCTTTCAGTGGTATTTGTTTTGACAATTGAATCATCGACATCGGCATTTATTCGCAAATGAGGGTCGTCTGATTTCATTATGCCATTATTTATTGAAATCGTATTCTTCTGCGGTGCGATTGATGTTGAATGTCGATCTCAGAAAGGAGCTTTTCGTATTCCACTTTGGGTATCAGGACTAACTCTTTCGCCATTAGAGATACTTAGTCGTCTTTCAACCACTGTATAACTAAGTGTTTCTGTACGACCTTAATAAGTCGATGGAAAATATTAAAATATTTCCGCAGCAGCTGTCTTCGACGAGTCGCAGGCATGCGTTGGTTTATAAATTTTCGAATGACAGACTGATACCTCCGTAAATGCTCTTTATCTTTTTTCTGGTAAGGATCCATATCCGTGCAATATATTATATACTTTTTCTACCAAAGCTTCGAGTTGGTGTTTAGACATAGTTTGTATTAAGACACGCCTCTGTCCTTTGTCGGCAGTGAGGAGAAGCCCTACAAAGTAAGCTTCTTTCAGTATTTTTGTCGCATGGTAAATATACAACAGTTGTTTCTCCTGGTAAAATATTTGTTCGTAGACGATATAGGGTCTCTTTACCCGATAGACGTGGAGATAAATCTACGAAGAGATAGCCAAATTTGGAAGCTGTGGCTCTTAAATAACTATCCATGAAGTACTTCGTCTGTTCAGTGAAGCATTGTTTAGCGAATATTTTTATTTGAAGTAAATCTCTTTGGTTATTAAAAAGGATAAATTGATGAGAATTCAAGGATATTGTGCGGAATCGTTTTCCATTCGCAAAAGGGTTCTGAACCAAACAGAAAACTGTAAAATTCATGTGATGACTAAAAATCGTAAATAAATCGCAAATGTCCAGCGATTCTGCGCATTGCGACGTTAAATCATCAATAACTAGAACAGAATGCTGACCAACAGTGCTCCAACGCTGTAAGTCTTCTTTGTTCGGCATTCCTTGAAAGAAGCATAAATTTTCAATATCTCTCTTCATGCGATTGAAAAGATCATTTTGATAAATGTTGTAGCAATATATGATTTGATCAGGCATTTTTTCAAACATTCCTTTGGCGTGTTTTAATATTTCATATACCAGCGTACTCTTTCCCGAGCCGGAAGGCCCTGACATAATTAATGTACTAGGGCTCGGGATTTTTAACACTGCCTCCTCGTTGAGAGACATGACTCTTTTGCCAAGAAAACGAATGTAATATTAAATATTTGGAAGCAATTGGGAAGCAATTGGAGGATATAATACAACAACAATGTATGTATTTTTTAAAATATTTTATTAAGACATTGGCATATTTGATTAAAACTTGCATTGTAATGAGGTATACAGTAAGGAAAAATTCTTGAAATATAATCATATACATACTGGTCTCTGTGTTTTCTGCTTTGCAAAGTTTCTACAATATCTCTTAAATGTTTGCCTCGTGTACGGTGTATGCGAAAATATAAACAGTATTGTCCACATACGTTGGAAATGTTACTCTGCACTGTTTTGCCGTTATACAACTGAACTACTGAATTGTAACGTAAACACGTTGAAAACGTATTGTTGTAATAGTCAGGAGGGTTTCCATAGCTGTCAAAAAATTCAGACTGACCGTCACCATTGAAATAAAAGGCGCACCAATGTCTCCCAGGCTTCGAACTCGCATCTGTATTTGCAATAAATCCTCCTCGTCGAATGTATATTGGATATTTGATCTGCTGGGTAAACGCCTCGTATAGATACAGAAAGAATTGGGTCGCTAAGCGATACACAGAGCAATTGAGAATATCCATTAATCTGCTATGATATCGCGTTCTTTATTGATTTCAAATATGGCTGAATTCTCTGAATAGACAATGCAACTCATGGTCTTCTTTAGTGCCTCATTAAACTCGACGTCCAATCTGACGTTGGCTGTTTTTACGAGAAACAGGTAATCGCCTCTGTTAGCAAAATATGGCTGCAGTTGAAAGGTAAACAGGCAATAACCATTTTCAAAGTCTTCTCTGCTTATATTGTTACCATTATCATTTTTCCATTTTCCGTAATTCTGAAACAAGTCAGTGTAGGCTCTGACGAATGTCGATCCTTTGGCGGAGTTGAAGGTCAGTTTACTTGGAACCCCGTTTGTAGGTATTCCGTCAGCAAATAAGGTTATGCTTTTTATGCCACAGTTTTCGAAGTTGAATGGATTTTTGTCAATTTGTCCGATGTTGCAGCGGAATCGACAAAGCACACGACGACTCTGTCTGGCTTTTGACCTTGGAACAAATTATCCCAGTGAAATGAAGAACTCCCTTGTGGGATGCTCTGCTAGGCTGGCGACAATCAGTGCGAGTGAAGGGATACTTAGCATTCACAGTCTTGATCATCTCGGAGTGGGCATAAATCACTCCTGGATTGACTCGCACTTTTCGAGCTAGGAGACAGGCATCAGTAATGTCGATCTTAAAATCTGCCCCCGACGTTGCACACAACAGGCAGAATGCTGGGGTAGATCGATACAGTTTTGCTTTTACGTCTACTTGATTGAGCAAGTAGCGCTTCATCTGGAAAAAATCGTGATACAAACCGCCTTGTAGATCCACGAATTTGGACAGCGCAGTATACGATGATCTTTCAACTAGTCCGTCATTGCCACCAGTGGTGTAACAATCGTCCATAGCTTCATTCGAATCTTTGATGAAGAGCATCGTAGTTAGTTGACTATTTTCAGCGTCTTCGCCGAAGTTGAGTAGTGTCTGTAGCATTGACCGGTAAGGATTACTGCCGCACGTCAATGTCACTTTATTCTGAAGTGTGGCTTCAACCGTGGAAAATAAGGACTGCATGAATAAATTCACGGGTCCCACTTTCGAGGAGGCGTCCAAATTAGTGCCGTCCGATTTAGTCAATTTTAGTTTCAGATACAACTGAGATCCGTGTAAATCGAGGTAATCCAGCGTATTTGAAGCGGCTATTCGAAATTCCAATGGGACATCATTAGATATTTGCGATAATGGCCTAATCTCGGCGAAGTAGGCGTCTTGTACTGCCGTTTGAGTCGGTGGTAAGTCAAATAAAGCCAGTTCCGACGGGATACCTTCGTGAAAGCTTTCACTATTCAACACTGACATTACGAAAATGTATGTACTTTATTTACTAAATATATCACGAGTAGTTTTTGATGACCGTTTGTTTCTTGTTTTTGACTTTCGCTTCACAGTATTTTGTCTTTTGCTTTTAGCAGTTCCCTTTATTTATTGTTTTATTCTGCGACGTTCTTTTGAAGAAATGTATCCATACGTTTGGATCGGGAACGTAAAGCTTAGAATGATTCATTGTCGATATAGAAGGGGTAGCTCCTAAAGCGAAGTGTTAGCAACAAAGGTTCGCTCAAAAATGAAGCTAAACGGCCATTCACAGTCAAAATATAAAACTCCATTTCATAAATTTCCTGTTATAGTACGGGAAGATGGAAAGGAGCGGAGAATGAGTGCAACCACTGGCTCTTCTTTGTTGAAGGTATACGTCGTAATATTGGCTTCATTTCACCGTTGATGATACTTTCCTTGCAAAAATTACAAAAAAAGATGTAATACTTCATCATTTTTAGCTCTCGATGGAATCGTGCAAAAATATTCCACTAAAGCGACCGTCCAAAATCCTTTAAGAATCAAAGGAGTTTTCAGGTGGATTTTAAATTTACACGGTTCGTTGGCCGTAAAGTAATCGTTGCACTCATCGCTTCTAATATACACTATGTAATCCATGCTTTGATCTAGTTTCCAAGCGTTTTAACACTGTTCTCTGGGACCCAGGAATTCATCGAATCCGGATAATCAAGCCACTTTACAAACAGTTCTGTTTTCCCTTTTCGTTTTCTCCGCTTAATAACCTTGTCTATTAGAAATAACGTTTTTGAGTCCATAGATACCTTATTCAGCTCTGCACCATAGAATTGTCCTATGATAGGCTGATCATTCCAATCATTTAATTTGTAGACCGGTATCGCTTGAACTCTATAACGTTTTGCAATTTTAAATACTTCTCCCGTATATTGTTGTTGATAGGTTCGTCTGAATGGATGTTTTAGGTATGATATTCTCACAAGATCGCCGACTTTAAATTTAAACGAAAGATAACGGTGACTCTGCTTCGTCTTTTGTGTTTTTTTTTTCAGGTACATGAAGGCCCAGAGGTCGGCTTCATTCTCTTTTGTTACCTCTCTCGGTGCGAGATGATTTAAACTCCTATGTGGCGTGGAGTTGTAGTTATCCACAAGGCGTTGCAAATCGTCAATATATCGATAGTTCCGTTTATGCCTTAAAAATCTCCATAAAAGTGATTTAAAGGTGCGTTGCACACGTTCCACGTAATTGGCTTTTGGAGGATTTTGCGTTGTAAACAGGCGGATGTCGTTGTCTTTGAGATAATGTCTTAGGGATTTATTTAAAAATTCTGACCCTCGGTCGACCCTTAATCGCACTGGGTGTCTCTTTGAAATAATTCGTTTAAGGCCATTCAGAACCGATTTAGCTGTTTTATCCTTCAAAGGTTCAATCCATAAGTATCGGGAAAAAACGTCGATAACAAACAATAAATAATTGACGTTGTCGTTGTCTTTGGCTAAATTACCCACATACGAAAGATCGGCTTCGAACTGAGCATTGATCGAATTTACTCTGACTTGGATTTTTTTTTGAATTTGTGTCGAGCTTGTTTTTGTACAGAATAAGAACCTATCCCGTTAAGCCACTTGCTTATTTTCAAAATACTGAAACACCTATAATTTGCTATAAATATAACAAACCTGTTAGATCTATCATTTTCAATTTCAATATTTGTTTCAGATCTTGATATTGATACTAATACTCCTAATTCATGTGATTGTAAAAATTCAGTGTATTGCTATCCTGCTGCTGGTCATGTAATTACTGGCAATTTGTAAATTATTCTTGATTCTAGGATAAGGAATATTATTTCTAAAGGACCGAAATATCGGTTTCCTTCTAAAATTGATTTCAGTAAATGTAGAGATGAAATCGCTGCTTCCTTGAATGAATTCGGTAATCGATGGTGTAAGCGAGAGTATGTTGAGCATAAAGCCCTTAAGGACCGGAAACTTAGCATTTTAAAACTAGTGAATAAACGCATTTCTTTCTATTACCAAAATACTAACTTATTACCCCCTAAGCCCAAGACGTCTTTACGTCATCTTAAACTAGGTATTCAAGAATTTAATAAGAAGTTTGTTTTGGCCCCTGCAGACAAGACCGCTAACAACGTCGTCGTTGTGTGACGGCTCCACTATGTTAACACGCTTAAGCAGGAGCTTGGTGGTACTAAAGCCTATGAACTTCAGCCTTTAGCTGAAGAGAGAGCTATTGTAGATAAACATGTTTGTCTTTCAGACACCAAGTTTGCTGTGTGTGTTACCGAAAGCCAAGACAAGCTTCCTACGCTATACTGGTTACCAAAACTTCATAAAAGACCTTACAAAGCACGGTTTATTGCAAATTCTAGCTCTTGCACTACCACTGAACTTTCTAAATTATTAACTTCCTGTCTTACTGCTATTAAAAAGAATGTAATTAAATATTGTGATAAAGTCTTTGAAAGATCAGGAAGAAATCTGTTTTGGTCTATAAAAAATTCGAATGAGGTTTTAAATAAATTGAAATCCAGACATTTTCGTGCTTCTAGTCTGTCTACTTACGATTTTTCCACTCTTTACACTACACTTCCTCATAATCTTATAAAAGAAAAGCTTAATGATTTAATTGAATGGGTTTTTCACAGAGAAGATTCTCTCTATCTTGCATGTAATGTCAGAAATGCGTTTTTCACTTCTAAAGAGCATAAGAATTATACACTTTGGTCATGTCAGAAAGTGTGTGATGCCCTCACCTTTCTACTTGACAATATTTATATTAGATTCGGTACTAAGTTATTTAGACAAATTGTGGGTATTCCGATGGGTACTAATTGCGCACCTCTTGTGGCTGATCTGTTCTTGTATTGTTATGAAAGAGACTTCATGTTGTCGCTTTCCATTGATAACCAATCTGAAATTATTGAAGCTTTTAGCTCCACTTATAGATATTTAGATGATTTATTAAATATTGATAATACCTATTTTGATGGTTTGATCAGTCAGATTTACCCCCCAGAACTTCAGTCAAATAAAGCAAATTCTTCTGATACCGAGGCCCCATCTTTGGATTTACATCTATCTATTGTAGATGGATTTGTTTCGTGCAAAATTTATGATAAACGCGATGACTTTGATTTTGAGATTGTAAATTTTCCTTTTTTGGATAGTGATGTTCCTCGTGCGCCATTTATATGGCATTTATATTTCGCAATTAATTCGATTTGCAAGAGTGTGTAGTCATGTAACTGACTTCAACACTCGTAATAAATTATTAACGGCTAAACTCCTTAATCAGGGTTATCGGTAACATAAACTACGCAAAGCCTTTTCAAAATTTTATAGACGCCATTCTGATTTAATTTCAAAATTCAATATTGGACTTAAATCTCTTCTGCAACAAGGTCTATCGGAACCCGAATTTTATGGTGACTTAGTATATAAATTCAGAAAAATATATAACCGCAATGAGTTCAGCACCCAATTTCGTAAAATCATTCTTCGATATAAAAAGATTGGGTACAACATGGATATTATACGACAGACTGCATGCATGGTAGTTAACCCAATCACGGTTGGCAACTTTGCTTCCCTCTTTAATTGCACGCCGGTGGGTCAGGCCTCAGATTCTATGGCGGCTCCAACGTAAAGGCTTATTGAGAATTAGAGAGATCTAATTCAAGGTAATGTTGGTTGGTGCCTGATGCTCTGTCTCTGGTCGGGCCCATCGGAGTCTAACTGTTGGTTTTCTTTTGCTCCAGCATTTCAGTGGTTTCTTGCTGTCGAGTCCTCACCGTTGTCTCACCTCTGTGGTTCTTTGATTTTTGTGTTCACGGAGATGTTGCACTGATGAGTTAGGAGGCCTTCATGCGGACTGAACAAATTATTTGTCTAAATCGCGACGGAAGTAAGGGCGAGGATTGTGGCCTAGTAAAATCGATTTTTAGCCCCCAGTGGAAATCTTCCACTGGCCGTTCCAAGGCGGCTCTTCTGTGGCGATTTATTTATGTTGTTGTTTGTTACTAACTGTGTGTATCACTTTTGTCTTTTTATTTTGGATGGCCATATGGCCATTTTGTGGGAAAGTAACTGTCCTTATGGCCTTCCTTTGTTTAGGTTTCCATTATGGTCTTGTCGCTTAATGTTTGCATTTCTTTCCCTTTGGTGTCTTTTATGGGTGGAGTAAGTTAATTGTTTCAATTCCTGACTATTGTTTTACTTCTACTTTGGATAAAATGCTTTGAAAATGTTCCAGGATATTTCCTCTGTAAAACTTTGAAAAGTCGTTCAGAACTACTAAGCGCCGCAGGATTCGAAACTGTATAATAGTGCTTCTCCAATATGGCTTTCTTTTTACTGTCTGCCATATGTAAAGTTTCAGACCATAGTTTCTCGCGCAAAGTGCCCTTCTTTTCGTTGACCAACTACATTTATATAATGACAGTTTGGCGACCATCTGTAATGCTCCTTATCAGATTTCAGCCAACGCCCTAGGCGCAAACCACAAGAGAAGCATTTCACGATATCACTTTTGTGAGTGTAATAAAAACCGGCAGAAGCTAAATCATGCTTATTTTGCTGCCATATGTATGGGCCAGTCATCGAAAGAAAGCACCCTGTCACGATAGTATGTCATATTCTGAGGCGCGAGGGTGCTATTTTTATTATATACCACATCATCGGTATTTGTTTTGCTTAACCATATTCTGTCCATGATGCTGGGAGAACGCGTTAGCTTCTAAAAATGACATCAAGTATTCAATGCTTTCTTTATATTCGCATAGCGTCATAAATGTGTGTTTCTGTAATTTGATTCGACCGTTGGCGTCTTGAATAATTAAACAAATTTCGCCAATTTGTTTCGTTCCAGCTTAGGAAATCTTCCACTGACCGTTCCAAGGCGGCTCTTCTGTGGCGATTTATTTATGTTCTTGTTTGTTACTTACTGTGTGTATCACTTGTGTCTTTTAATTTTGGATGGCCATATGGCCATTTTGTGGGAAAGTAACTGTCCTTATTGCTTTCCTTTGTTTGGGTTTCCATTTTGGTCTGGTCGCTTGGTGTTTGTATTTCTTTCCCTTTGGTGTCTTTTTATGGGTGGAGTAAATTAATTGTATCAATTCCTGATCTTTGTTTTACTTCTACTTTTTATAACACCAAACGCATTGATATCACATTTAATTGTTTGGTTTTCAGTATTCCATTGAAGAGCTAGCATATCATTTCTGTTGAGCTGTTCTTGTGCCATCACTCGTTCAAAGTAGAAGTAAAACAAAGATCAGGAATTGATACAATTAACTTACTCCATCCATAAAAGACATCAAAGCTTTCAACAAAGCGTCTAGCCGCTTCTGAAGCTTCGGCTTTGATTTTATATCGCGGAAAAAGGGTTTTTAAAATGTATTCGTTTAGCAACACTGCTGCTGTTAGTATCAACATTATCTATTGAAAAACTGTTCGTCTTCCATTTCTTTTATAACTAATATTGATCAGATCATTTCTAAAAATAGATAAATAAAGCATGCTCGGACCTGAACGGCAAAGATTTGCCTATATAACCAAAGAATTTTAAAATGGGACATGTGTGGGCTTAGGTTATTTTCAAAACAGATAACTAAACTGATTTATACTATAATATATTTATTGAGTACAATAGAGTAAAGTACAGATTGTTTCATTATAGTCTCAGTAAATGTAGAAAAAAGCCTTCACCAAAACGGTTTTTGACTTTCGTGAACAGCGATAACTAGCAGTGCTTTGTATCCTAGGTACCTTCTCTTAGTTCATGTATTCTAAATATTAATGCCGAAAGTATCCATGTCACATGGCATAGCTTGTTGCCCCCATGCAGCATAGCCAGTCGAGGCACTAGCTGGAGTCTGTTGGTAGGCTGGCGGTGGTGGCTGTTGGTACTGTTGCATAATGTTGGAAGGCTGACTGTTTACTAAAGGTTGCTGTATACGCTGTCGCTTCGCCTGTTGATATTGTGGCACAGCGTAGTACTGTTGCTGATCGATGGCTTCATTCCCATGAGGCTGACCTCCTTGGAATGAATTAAATTCTGTGAGCATTGCCTCGGCTGCCAGTGCAGATGGAAAATCTTCTCCCTGGTGCTTTCTCTATCTACCCTGTAGCTGTGTGCTTGTCAATTCAAAAACTTTGGGTTCCATTATTGCCATTAATGATCTCAACTTCGTGACCTCTGTCATACTGAGTGAAACGCTTTTGCACATGCACTTATCGAAAGACCCATTTTTATAAGCTTTTGAATTGTCGTTAAGATGCATGTATGCTAACTTTGTCTTCGGCACTAATGTGACGCTGACTTCTTTACTATCTGATAACTTAGCCGTTAGTTTATAGAGTCCGCCATTAGAATTACGCAGTTCTTCCCAAGTTTGGCTGGCCATATTTTCTTTGCTATTGTTCAAAACTCTTTAGTTAGTCTTATCTCTACAGACATACGTCTATGTGGCGTTCAAAGCTCTAGTTAGACTTTTTCTCTACAGACATACGTTTTATATAGCTGTGGTCACATAACTGAAGCACATTCTATAAATACTTAGCATTGTGAATACGTAGGTGGTCAAATATTGCAGTATTGTTATGCGAAATTTTTCACATTCCATACTCACAAGATGATCAACATTCCTCGAATTTAATTCAGTAATCAAGTATTTATAGCAACCACTTTCCACGAATTCCAAACATAGTAAGACATGTTATGCATGCTTCACATTCCATTACACACAAAGGTAACTGTAGTTTGCTTTTAGTAAAAAAAAAAAATCATTGGAATTCCACGAATGCTCAAACTTGAATATTTTAACATATTAGTCCATGCAATTTGCAAACAGAGGCACATTTCCATTTATTTCAATTCCATACTTATTAGAAATTCGATAAATGCAGTTATTTATGTTCTCGGTCAGAAACAAGAATGGCCAAACGGTTGTTTCATACCGTGTGCGGGGCAAATCACGCCTGCCCAGTAGCCTCGGCATTTTCGGCTCGGCGGCTCGATTCGGCCGTGGTTTTTTATACCCGACCGGGTAATACCGCTGCACGCTTGCCATGCTAATAGATAGCGATATTTTAAGATCAAAGGGGTAAAAATTTTCAACTTCGACACCAATAAAATCCAGTTAAAACTGATAAACCGAACTCATTCGATAGTTTTCGTTATCAACGACGTTGCATCGTTGCCATTGAAGCATATTCGCGAGTTTTATTGGATGTTCAACCTAGGAGTGAGTAGTCCTTTCAAATCCGAAGTTCTCCTTGTGGTTCACCATCGAGATTGGGCGAGGTCCAAGGTCCAATATGGCACCCTCAAATGTTATATTAACGCTGGACCTCTTATTTTTGATGTGGACAAGCGTTTTGTGTATTCCATGCCGTGTTTTTCCTTTTCCTTCTAGCCCAGTAACAATGAGACGCCATCGCTGGCCCAGAGCTCAGTCCCCAGCCTCCATCAGGAGTCACAGGACGCCACATCAACGGAGGGCAACAATAAGACGACAGCCAACAGTGAGCAGACACCATCGCCGACCCAACCTTCAGTCCCCAGAAGCCATCGTGAGGCACAGGACGCTACACCACCGGAGGGCAACCACGAGCCGACAGTGAGAAGACACCATCACCAACCCAACCTTCAGTCCCTAGCACTCATCGTGAGTCACAGGACGCTACAACAACGGAGGGCAACCACGAGACATCATCCATGAACGAGCAGACGCCATCGTCTCATGAGTCACTGAACGTCACAGCAACTGAGGGCAACCACGAGCGGACAACATTGGTAAGGCGATAATTGTAGGCTAGTTTTCCATTTTCTCAACGAAAACCTATATTGTTGGTACTCATTTGAGCAGTGTCTAGGTTTGTTTTCCATTTCCTCAATGAGAACCTATGTTGTGGGTACTCATTTGAACTGTCTCCTTAACGAAAGGTACTCATTTTAACTGTCATAAACCATGCTTGTACTGTAGAGTAAACTTGATATATATTGTAGGTACTCATTTGAACCGTCTCAGTTTAACCAGTTTACTCCTCTTATCTGCTCTACTGATTATATCACTTTTTTCAACAAAAACCCATGTTATGGGTACTAATTTGAACAGTCGTAAACACTGCGTGTAGTATACAGTAGACTAGATAAGAGGAGTCAGTTACCATGGTTAACCCTTATCCTGCTGAATATTCAAATTAGCCACACCCATTTCTGATTTTTAACCAATCAGATTACTAAATTTAATTTATTGCTACGAAATCATTAACAGAATATCAAACAGTGTAGACCCTGATCAGATGGCTCACATAAGGAGGCTTTTCAGAATCTTTCTCATCTAGAGCTTGTCACTAAAGCCTCTCTATGAAGAAATCTGGAAAGCGTCAGATTATTCTAGGACTGAGTGGTCTCTGGTGATCAGTTAAGCTCTCTAGGTCAAGTAATCGTAATATCATTGTATATCCACATTGAGCTTGTGTCTCAAGGCTCTGTCTGAGAAATCTGGAAAGTGTCAGAGCTGCTGTTTGTTTCCTGTTTCATGCTTTGACATGTTTATTCTCTGATGATTACCTTACGATGCGTAAATTGAGGCTTTCTAGAAACTTCGCAACTAGAGCTTGTATCTCAAGTCTCTTTTAGAGAAGTCGAGAAAGCGTCACAACTATTTCTTGTCATACAGTAAAATAGGCTGCTTTTTTAATTTCAGCCATACACTGCCTTTGAAGATGAGACCACAGAAATTGAAGTACTAACAGGTGTGCTTTGCAGCATAATATTTGTAACTTTAATAATAATAATAAAAATAGCTATAAGACACAAGATATATAATAATAATAATAAAAAAGAAACAATCAAGCATTCCAAACATGCTAAATGGATGATAGAAAACAATATTTACAAGCCATTGACAACTTAATTATGAAGGTTCATAAGGCCCAAAAATATAAATGTCTTGTTTCCAGAAACATCAAAATAATTTTCTGGGTAGGTAGGTAGGCAAACATTTTTTGAAAACTTTTTTGTATGGGAAAGCATAAATTCTTTGCAAAACACCCTTAAAATCAGAGGTCTCTAAAAAAAGTTTGGGTAGGCCCAAAAAAGTTGGGTCAGTAGGGTTTCCGGAAACAAGACATTTTTTGGCCTAAACTGCATTTAACATGTATAATGGAATAATTTCACATTTTAATTTTTCTCATTTACTTTACATTATGATAACACATCCATGCATATAGTGCATTTTTAATAGCTACTTGATATAAATCTGTGATACTTTTCTTATTTATACTTCAAACATAAGTTGTGGGTCTTGTAAGAACCACCTCAGTAAGGGGTTTACATTAAGAAAAGATAGAATAACCTGGCCTTATATAGTAAAATCATTCTTCGATATAAAAATATAGGGTACAACATGGATGTTGTACGACAGACTGCATGCATGGTAGTTAACCCAATCACGTGTTGCAACTTTGCTTGCCTCTTTAATGCACGCCGGTGGGTCAGGCCTCAGATTCTATGACGGTTTCAACGTAAAGGCTTATTGAGAATTAGAGAGATCTTATTCAAGGTAATGTTGGTTGGTGTCTGATGCTCTGTCTCTGGTCGGGCCCATCGGAGTCTAACTGTTGGTTTTCTTTTGCTCCAGCATTTCAGTGGTTTCTTGCTTCTGTCGAGTCCTCACCGTTGTTCACCTCTGTGGTTCTTTGATTATGTGTGTTCACGGAGATGTTGCACTGATGAGTTAGGAGGCCTTCATGCGGACTCAACAAATTATTTGTCTAAATCGCGACGGAAGTAAGGGCGAAGATTGTGGCCACTTAAAATCGATTTAACCCCCCCCCCCCCAGTGGAAATCTTTGCACTGACCGTTCCAAGGCGGTTCTTCTGTGGCGGTTTATTTATGTTGTTGTTTGTTACTTACTGTGTGTATCACTTGTGTCTTTTTATTTTGGATGGCCACCTTTGTTTAGCTTTCTATTATGGTCTGGTCGCTTAATGTTTGTGTTTCTTTCCCTTTGGTGTCTTTGATTGGTGAAGTAAGTTAATTGTATCGATTCCTGGTCTTTGTTTTACTTCTACTTTTCTCAATGAGCTGAACATCATTCCATAAATTCTCAACATAGAAGAAATTATTTGTATTACTTAAAATGTGGTGGTATAAATGAAATAAGTGTTTATTTTTCTACCATTCCATACATTCTCAACATAGAATAGATATATAACAAAGCATAGTCTAGATTTTATCAAGGAGCAAATCACCATTCCATAAAATTCTTAGCATAGCACGGGTTTATCGACTAAAAATTTATTGCACCTTTCTCAACGAGATAATAGCATTCCACGAGTTTGAAGCATAGCGCGGGCGTATGATGCTTGCATTAAGTTACGCCGGATTTTGACTCGGGGCTCAGTGAAACCATATATCAGGAGGGCTTATTTATCCTTTACGGTAGTTAGTGATACTGAAACAGCGCTAGCATTTACTTCTCTGCTTTGAGGTACAACTGCATTTTTTACGCTTCAATAAAAAGATAAATTATAAAAAGTTATATGCAAGATGGGCGTTCGTAATGTTTAGCTTGAATTGTTGATGTTAGGATTGTTTTTGTGCATTACCTCGGTAAAGGCTGACATAAACAGTTGCGAAATGATTTGCCAGATACGTTCACGTTTCACTGCATATTGCAAGGACACAAATCGAAGGATAGCCAACAGAGTTCACGAAGTGAGAGTAATGTGCCAGTTCTAAATGCACCAGTGAATATGAGGTCATTTGAAAATACAACATCAGTTCACGTGGATATTTTTAACACGTCAGTGTGTGACCATTTCACCAAACACACAAACACTGTACAGTTGTACACCAAGCACAAAAAGTATACATGTAATTGGCAGGTAAGCACATTGAACTCTTGGTTGGTAATAATGAAGGTCATTTGTGGTTGGATCAGTTAAGCCTTGGTTCAATCGGTACCAATGTTTGTTTCTCAACTAAGATTTTCTCTGCAGAACTACCTTCCTACTGCACTGACAGTCAAGTTTGGGTGTCATCACGTGAACAAATCCGTGAACTGAAGACCCCCGACTTCATGTAGAGAAAGCTGAGATTGTGTGGGGGTATGCATTATTTTTCTTATTTCTGCTCTAAGACATAGGTTGTGGGTACTCGTTACAACTGTCTCAATTGCCAAAATTATTTTGAAACTTAAGACGAGTGTAGTCTGATTGGGCTGGAGCAGGATTAAACTCTAGGGACAGTCTGATCTGGATGCATTGTTTGCTCAAACATGTCAGTCAAAATTTAGAATAATTACGGATAATGGGGAGATTCTAACGAGCACCCACAACCTATGTTTTGAGCATTAATAAGAAAAAAAAATATCATGGATTTTCTTCAGAAAAGTACGTACGTATTTTGGAGATGTAAAAATATGCACTTGGAGTATGTGGAGTAAGCTATGTAGAAAAAAACTCTAGTGTTAAAGACATAGTAGATAAACATCCGCCCACAGGAGCATTGGGCGACAAGGCTCGAGATGTCATTTCATCTCATATCCCGATGAGAAAGTCGCACGAAATTGGAAGCAACTTCTTCAAGATGATATAGTGTTGACGGGGTAAAAACTCAAATTAAACAAACGACAAGAATCTAAACATCATGTTAACAAGTCTGTAAATCGGCCCCCGCCCATAGGGGCTTGAAGAAATATATGGGCTGCATGATGCTTCCACGCAGAGCTGAATCCGGCCCGCACACGAGTAGTGGTAAACCGCTTAGAGGATCTAAGCCTGTCCAGGAACCGCGGTGCGAGGCGGACCGTCCGTGCTAATAACCCATATTGGTTTCATTGGGCGACAGGGTTTGAGATGTCATTTCATCTCAATGTCGGGTAAAAGTCCCACAAAATTGGAAGCAACGTCTCCAAAATGACCTTTATAGTGTTGACGCGGACGTTAAATCTCAAATCAAACAAATAAACAAACAAAACAAATCTGTAAAATGAACTCCCTCTAAATAGTCCCCACTTTGTCAAGAGAAAACTGTGTACACTGTTTTTATCATTTATGCCCCAAGACGAAGGTTGTGGGTACAGTACCATTCATACGAATCTTTACACCAAGTTAACTAGGAGTTGACTACATTCAGACTACATTTGGACCGTAGAGTTGACTACAAGTTCACTCCCTAGTTAACTATAGTTCACTAGGGAGTTAACATGGAGTTAACTAATCCTTTGTCCTGTCATCGAACTCTTATCTGAGATTTGATTTGCATATAATTTCATAACTGAAAATTAAGATATGCATGGTTTCTACTATTAAATGAGTAATTAATTAAATGTACATTTAATTTCCTATATTAAGACCACATTTTTGGCTGACCAGATGTGGTCTTAATAATAGAATGTCTTAATAACAGATAAAAATAGCTAAAAAGGTTTTGGGGCAAGAATGGGAAACCTTTCACAAATTTTATAAGATGAAATACAAATGATTTTAAAAAAAAAAAAATCAGTTGATCTATATTTCATGCGCATGTTTTTATAAAGCTAATTCCTTTTACTTTGCTTTCTTTTTAATACATTTACACATCTACTGTGTTATCTATCTGTTTCTCTATAATAGGTCAAGCATTTTTTCCGGTTACTCCAGTTTTCGTCCACCTCTAATTAACAATTAAAATAAAACATCTGTATGACATACATGTTGTGGGTGCTTGTTAGAACTGCCTCAACGAGAACCCACAACATGTCTTGGAGCAGAAATAAGAAACAGTATAAACCTCTCTAAACCCCAGTTTTCTGCATATAAAGTGGAGTTTATGGGGTGTTCACTTGTTAACATAATGAATCGCCAAGAAATAAGTGAAATCATCTTGAGGGGGCCGTAACCTTAAAAAATAGTTGGCATTGATGAATGTCATGAATTAACCCTTATGATGTCAAGAAATGTTTAAAAAAAGGCAGTGGCTAGCCGTCCGGTACCGGACGACCAGCCAACGAGTCTGCCCGTCCGGTACCGGACGACCAGCCAACGAGTCTGCTCGTCCGGTACCGGACGGCTAGCCAACCCACGCAGGAATGGCTAGCCGTCCGGTAGTACATTTAAGTCTATCATTTTATACAGCGTATTAATGCATGCGTGCGTTTCAAATAATATCCACTTTATGGTGTAATAAAAATATTTCTTATTTACTCTAACTTATTCTTATCACATGTTTGTCGCCATTTTTTCACTAAATTTCAGTAAGGGACATAATTGTAATTGATGCAATAGACTGCTGTACTCAAAGCCTTATAGGCACTGTGACAGTTATTATTATTATTAATTATTATTATTATTAAATTATTATTATATTGTCAATATTATAATTTCTATTTTTATAGTTTTATTGTTAAAATCTGTATATGTTTGTCCGATGTTGAGGTTGATATTAATTGTGATAGATTAACATTAAATTTATTTAACCTATCAGTTCAACATGGTAGGTACAAAGAAATATCAATTAGGGGTAATTATCTTGTTAGCAGGGCACGCATAAATGCAACGATCCAAAACTCCATGAGTAGAGCAATTACCGTAATGACCCTATGTATAGGGACAGATAGGCTCCGACAAATAATGCAGTCCCAGATCAGACTGCTCCTGAAGCAGGGTCTACACTCTTTGCCATTCCATCTGCACCCTGAAGGCAGTGGTTAGCCGTCTGGACTCTTTGCCGGATCGCGAAACAAATTTGTTAAAATTTTGGAGAATAACTGCAAGTCATCAATATCCTTATTTCTTAGGATTTTTACGGTACTGCTCAGTTGCTATTTAATTTAGTTGTTTTTCGCGACGCTTGGATCAAACGTTTTAGTACATGTACATTCAAGCCGCATTTACATAGGGAAAGGAAAAGTAAAATATATAAACTTACAAAAAATATTAAGTTATATTACCGATTGGTAGTTACTTATAAAAATTATTGATAGTAATAATATTAGAAATAAGTAATCAAGACTACAGCTTTTATTATCACAGGCATAATTGTTACGACAATCATGCATTACCGATACGGCTGTGTTTATTTGCTTTATTTTTAAAATGATCTCAATGACATTTAGATAGGCTCAAAGTAGGAACTATTGAGCATCCAGTACCACAGAAAATGATATGAGTGCTATTCAGCATTCATACCCTACATGAAATGAGAGACTAAAATTTACTACCGGACGGCTAGCCATTCCTACGTGGGTTGGCTAGCCGTCCGGTACCGGACGAGCAGACTCATTGGCTGGTCGTCCGGTACCGGACGGCTAGCCACTGCCTTAAAAAAATGCTGACTCTTTATGTTGTCTGCTGCACCTTCTTGCAGGCAAAACAGAGTGGATCCTGATCATACAGCTCCTGGAGGAGCAGTCTGATCTGGGTCCACACTGTAAAAATCAATTTCAAAGTTAACAGCAGACGACAAAGCAGACGATAATTGTTGTGATTGGCATCTTATGTGTTAATCCTGTTAAATCTACAGGTAAGTGTAGCTCCAGGTAAGTGTACCGGTATGTGTTTATTGTTAAACAAACATTGGACATGTGCTGCATATTAACATCTTTCACTCATTAATAAATTGCCTTGAGTAATATTACTCTGGTGTCTTATTACAACGAAGGGCATATTGAATCAGTTTACCCGGTGTATACAGAATCTGATTTACTGTGCTTGAAAACAAAATTCTTATACATTACGATAATACATTAGTGTGTCATAGTGCAATCTTTTGTATCTTCAAAATGGCTACTTTTCTGGTGAAATCAGTGATATTTTTTCTTATTTATACTGAAAACATAGGTTGTAGGTACTCGTTTGAACCACCTCGCTGCTCAGCGAGGCGGTTCTAACGAGTACCCTAAACATATCTCGTGGAAAAGAAATAAGAAAAAAATATTGTAAACCCCCGTAAACCCCAAATTTCTCGATATAACGTGGAATTTAGGGGTGCTCATTTCAGGTGATGAATTCAGGAGATATAAAACCCACAATACCTATACACTGTAATAAAAGTTCATATCTCATTACAAAAGAAAATGCCTTTATAATTCTGACCCCTCAAACCCCACTTTTAAAACTGGGTTTTACGTGGATAAACCTTATTTTTTCATATTTCTGCTTAAAAACATAGATTGTTGGTACTCGTTACAACCCCCTTAATGAGGCGGTTCTGTCGAGTACCGGCAATCTATATTTTGTGCAGAAATAAGACAAATATCTTTTGTTTTATCTGAAAACATTCTTTTTTTTTTTTTTCTTTTTTTTTTCGTGGGTAAAATTTATAAAGTATTTGAACAGGCGTGTTTTTGTAATGATTCTATATTTTATCAGCCATCTTTTCTATATTTCTTTTGTGTTCGGGATTTCTCAACATTGGTTAAAACTGTGTATCTGTTTTCCAGAATTTCTAAAATATTTTCTTTTCTAATGTGAATATAGAAGGACTAAGCATGCCCAGGTAAAGTGTCATTTCATCTCAATGTCTGGTAAAAGCCCCATAAAATTGGAAGCAGCGTCTCCAAAATGACATAGTGTTGACGGTGGCGTTAGATCTCAAGTAAAAAAAAAAAAAAACAAAAAAAAAAAAACGTGATCTGATTCTTCACTGTCCACGCATAAGTTTCTACAGTATTAAGTTGTATTAAGTTATGTGCCCAAGCTTGTGAAATTCGATATTACCTTTCTTTAACCAATATATGACAGTGGAATCTTCTACTTTATAAGTTTGGAGTGGTCCATCTCAAAATGACATTAATAGTGTTGACGGGGCATCCGATCTGAGTCTAAACTTTTTGCCGCTGTCCCACAAATGAGACGCTTGGCATATATGGGTTAACTGTGGAAAAGAGAAATAAAACACAACGACTTTTACCATTAGATGTTTCTTGGCCCCTTATGTGGGAATAGACAATGTCTGTAGGATCCCTATCATTTAAATAATCCTTACTCTGCTGAACATGAAACAATTTAAATCTAGATCAGATGACCATCTGATCTGGATCTACACTGTCATTCAGTTTGCGAATTTTAAATGAATGCAATATGTGAAGTAATTTGTGTTGACTCATTCTGATCAGGTCCCACATTGTTTGCAAAATGACTTTCAAAGTTACAAGCATACGACAAAGCAGACAAAATTGTTGTGATTGACATCTTATGGGTTAATTATTCAGCAGGATAATGAAAAACTGCATCTGAGATTGTCATTTGTTTATGTTGTCTGCTGCTCTTCTGGTAAACTTTTCAAAACATTTTCAAACTTTTCAAACATATTTATGTGTATAGTCAATCAGTGTGGACCCTGATCAGACTTCCCCAAGAGAAGCAGTCTGATTAGGTTCCATATTGTTTGAAAATTTGACTTCTAACAAAACAGGTTGTGGGTACTCGTTAGAACTGACTCAATGAGGCGGTTCTTTCAAATTCCCACTTCCTTTTTTAGAAGCCGAAATAAAAAAAAAATATGTGATAGTTGCCAGTTTTAAGTTATGAACAGGTTGTGGATGCTTATTAGAGCTGTCTCAATGAGGCGATTCTAATAAGTTCCCACTAAATAATGTTTGAAGCAGAAATAAAAAAGACAAACTAGTCAACTGCCAATAGCCATGTTAAAGCCATGAACAGGTTATGGGTACTCATTAGAACTGTCTCAATGAGGCGATTCAACAAGTTCCCACTTATTCATTTTTCTTTATATTTCCGCCCAAAAACATAGATTGTGGGTACGCGTTAGAACCGCCTCACTGACGCGGTTATAACGAGTTCCCATAATGTATGTTTTGGCCACAAATATAAAAATAAAAATCAGATTTATTATCTGATTTTTTGTCTATTATCAGGCGGTAAAATTTGCAATATATTTGAATAGGTGTGTTTTCTTAGTGATGTATTGTAATGATAAAAATATTTTCTAAAGCAAACGAAGATTCTAAGTTCATCTGCTTTGCTAGACTTCAATGAAAATGATAATACTCCAGGATATCATATATCACAAACCATTTCTCTTATCATCTACCAATAAATGGCCACTTGACCTTCAGGGGATTAAGGCTGTTAAGGTGATGGTATACATCTGATAAAATCAGATAATGACTTGGATTAAGGATTTCTTTAGGGACAGACGAATACAAGTAAGGGTAGAGCAAGACCTTTCATAAATCAGAAAATTAGAGAATGGATCCCCACAAGGTAGCGTACTAAGTCCTATTCTTTTCAATGTTCTAATGAACACTCAATATGATGTACTTAAGGAATTGGATGCAGATCTCATACAATATGTCGATGATTCTGCGGCATGGAGAACAGCTAAAAGCCTCAGACACTTAACTGTTCTGTGCCAAAGAATCCTAGATCAGATTGAATCATGGGCAGAGGAATGGGGGATGAAAATATCTGCAGAAAAAAACTGGGTGTGTAGTCTATAACTATGGAAAACTACCATCTGAAGACATCCCTAAATTAAAAATTGGGAACAAAACCATTGAATACAAAAAGCAGGCAAAATTATTAGGGATAACCTTTGATAGCAACCTAAACTGGAATTCTCATTTTGATTCACTCTTAGAAAGGTGCCAAAAAGATCTCAATCTAATGCGGTACATTTCTGGAACCAAATATGGTGCTGATAAAAAAAACTCTACTGATGTTGTACAAAACCTTAATCAGAAGCAAACTGGACTATGGTTGTCAAGCATATGCAACAACAGCAAGCTCATCTCAGCTGAACAGGTTAAACCGAATACAATCCGCAGCTCTTAGAATCATAACTGGGGCATACAAATCAACATCAAACGTATCTGTAGAAGTTGAATGTAATGTCTTACCGCTAAATCTCAGAAGAGAAGAGATGATACTAAAATATTGGGCAAGGTCAATTCCACATGGCAACAAATTACCACTGAATGAACTTTTTGGACACTCTGTCTACGAAACTGAATTAAAGCGAGTAAAGAAAAAGATACCTTATGTCATTGCTGTGGAAGATCTTAAAAAAAAATACAATATACCAGATATTCAAATACAAGAACCAATACATAGAAGTAAATTTGCTCTCAGGTCAATCAAACCAAAAGCTACACTGTCAGGCGAAATTAATAAAAAGACAGATAATATTAAGGCTGTCGAATGCAAGGCTAAAATACACATTCGAGAAAAGTACAATTCTGTATTGCAAATTTATTCCGATGGAAGTAAAGATGAAGAAAATTCTCTCACAGGATGTGCTTTTACTATACCAGAGTTAAGGATTACGAAACAATATAAATTAAATGGGAATCTTACTGTCTTCACTGCAGAATTAATTGCAATAAGGGAAGCCCTTAAATGGGTCGAAGAGAACCAACCACAAAAGACAGTAATACTGACAGACTCCTTAAGTGCGATACAGACTCTTACTTCTGGAACATGTAATTCTAGACCAGATATCCTCCTAGAAATTGAATACCTTATTGATAAAATTATCAAAAAATCTCAATATTGTATTGGAATGTTGCCCATCACATTGCAATATTGAGGGCAATGAATTAGCGGATAAGGCAGCTAAGTTAGGGTCTAAAACAGGCAAACCGCTAGATATAAAGCTCAGCAAAAATGAAGTATATTCAATTATTAAACGTCAAGTAAGGAAGAAATGGGCATCACAGTGGGCACAATATGGGCATGGTCAGCGTTGGGAACTTGACAGCACGCTTCCAACGAAGATCACCCAGTACTCAAATAGTAGGCAAATGGATAGAGCATATACCCGATTAAGGCTAGGGCACAATGGACTTAAAGCAAATAACCAATATCATAATGAGATGGATCCTCTATGTCCTCATTTCGGGGATATAGAGGACACAGCTCATTATTTTCTCCACTGCTCCCAACATAATGAACACAGGAAATTGCTTAATGAAACCATCAACAGTATACAGGGGTTAGCAGATACTAATTTAAGTGTAAAACTGCTACTGAATCCAAACAAAAAATATTCATTTGAAATAAGGGAAGCAGTTTTTACATACATTAAAAATACAAACTACCAATCTATTATTTAAACCAAGAAGCAGGGATGATAGAGGATAAAACTTACTAATTTTGATTGGTTACTGACCTCCCCCGCTTTCAGCGGGGCGAGCTTGAATCGCGTACCTCTATCATCATAAAAGTGGGAAATCCTTAATTCATTATATCAATACCAAGATACAGGGATGATAGTGGACTAAACATTCTTATTTCGATTGGTTACTGACCTCCCCCGCTTTCAGCGGGGCGAGCTTGAATCGCGTACCACTATCATCATAAAATTGGGAAAACAAATCAAAAGGAACCTTTATTTTACTATATTCATTATATATATACCTAGATGCAAGGATGTTAGTGGGCTAAACTTTCCACTTTCGATTGGTTACTGACCTCCCCCGCTTTCCAGTGGGGCGAGCTTGAATCGTGTACCACTTTCATCATAAAAATGGGAAAGTAAATCAATAGAATAGGGCATTTAGGAATTAAAAATATAACTTGCTTAATTCAAGGGTATATGAAGCTGTAGTACGGTTAAATAACGAAGAGAGGGGCAATCACTAAAACCTGCAGGCCAATCCTCTAAATAATCAGTAGCTGTATATATGTACACAAACATCCATATTTGATGTCATTGAATGAATCTCTATACCGGTATGTGTCTGTTTGATGGTCAATGCAGCTAGTATGATTGCTTAACCCTTGTCCTGCTGAGACCGGATATGCCTTGTCTTTCAAACAATGTAGATCCAGGTCAGATGGCTTCTGAAGAAGCCATCTGATCAGCATCTACACTGTTTGGCCTACAGTTTATGAAATTGTAGCAATAAATTACATCAAGTATGTTTAAATATTCAGCAGGACAAGGGTTAATTGGTGTGAAAGCTAAAACTTTCCAACTTTTTTGTATGTGAGTGTGTTTGTTTTGTTTATTTTTTGGTTTTTTTTTCCTCTGTTTATTTCTCTTCTTCTTGTGGAAACCAGGGACCATTTAGCAACAGAGTATTAAAAGCAATTAAGCTATTAACAGTTCTGTCACACACAAAAGGTAATCAATCATGTTTCTATAATTACCTGTCCAAACTTTATACATCCCGTTGTGTTTTAAGATCTATTATTTGAACATTTCAATAAATTTATTAATCAGCCTTTTGCATAAGCAGCTTGTTAATCAGCTATGTTTACAAACCAATTTAGGATCTTTTGTTCAAACAAACATATTAACCATCTGTCTATAGATGATATTAATAACAATTAGTATAATCAGCCTAACTTCACACAAGTCTGAATACAAAAGAAAAAATCTTCAAAGTATCAACAGTTTTCACATCAAGTGTTACAGCTGACCAAAGACAACACCTTTATACATGAGTAATGATATTGTCTGCTAGTTTGTTTGATAAGAATTTGGTCCCTGGTTCCAAAATTACATCAAACTATTTTTGCCACATGTTTGGTCTTTTGTTTTTAAGTATCTATTGTATTAACAAATGTTTACCCTCAGCAATGTCCACAAAAAAAAAAAAAAAAAAAAATCTTGGAAAAAAAACACGTCAAAGCTGGATTTGAAGAAGAAGAAGATAGCAAATTAGGGGTCTCTTCTTTCCCTTTCCATATAATCTTTTCTTCAGATCTCTCCTCTGACACTGTACATAAAACCTGTCTTGTCTTTGTATAATCTTCACCTTCCTTTTCAGCATGTAAATAGTATGTTAAGAATCAACTTAATCATGTAAAACTGTTAACTTCCATGAAAAACTTTGTTCTCGTAGGGTTTTCACTCTGATTATAATAATCATATTTTATGCCTGTCTTTTCTTAGTATATTTACCATCCTTTTCAGCATGTAAATAATATGTCTTTATCATTATCATTATGATTGTCATCTTTTACTGTTACCATTATCGTTATCAAAACCATTATTATCTTATATCATATGTTGTCTCAGTGTTGAAAGCAAGACTTGCGACCAGTCTTCTTCCTCTGAACTTTAAGCCGTGTGTGTTCCTGCATGGAAACCTTCATAGGCATGCTCCATTTGCAGCCTTAGTCAAATGGCCAATATCAAGCGGCAAAAAGAAAGAGCATTATTGAATCACTTATCGCTCATGAGCAAAGTATAGAAATCACTATTTGCAGTCGTATTGGCACTGATTTCTACACATTTTCGGCTCCTTTTTCGATCAGCCTTTTAAATTCCAAAAACACAGGCAGTGCTTCATTTTTCTATGGTCGGGCACCGGCAGCTCAACGCCATTTATTCTTGTTGGACAAACTGCAACGATTTGCAGCCCAGAAGCACTTGACATATGTCTTGTTGTGGAGCTATGGAGTTCTGTCCGCTTGACCATGGCAGACATAAAAAGCCTTAACCTAAACGAACGAACGAACGAACGAAGATAATGACTTCTGATAAGAAGGATTTAATCGTTATAATCCACTTATGGATTACGTATGAATTTTGTTACTGGTCCTTAAACATATTAATGCATAGTATATTTTGTTCTTGAAAAACAAAATAAATAAAGGTCAATGTCACATCTACTACTTCCACCACTACTACTAATAGCAATAGTCACATAAAGATTTCTACTCAATTCAGATAAACATAAAAAATAAAAAAAAATTACTACCACTACTACTACTAATATTAATAATAATAATAACAATAAATAAACCTGTGACTATTACTGCTACTATTACTTATAATAATAATAATAATAATAATAATAATAATAATAATAATAACAATAACTAGTACATTAGTACCATAAATATTTCTACTTCATTGAAATAAATAATGAAATAAAAACTCCTACAATTACTAATTACAGCCAAGCATGCTAGAGGTTTAAAATTAGACAGTGCAGTACCAGACTGAAATGTTTATCCTAGTAAAGGTATACACATCTGTTCATTTTGTACCAGAAACACCAAAACGGGCCATTGGCAAACAGTGCAGGCCCAGATCAGACGCTACAGAAAGGGGCGTCTGATCAGGGCCTACACTGTTTAGAAAAAGTTAAGTCATTTTCCGAATGGAGTTTGAGGGGGCACAATGTGTAACCCCTGAACATTGAGGTGGACTCGGGCTATATGAAGGAAGAAAGATTCATTTGGTACGAACCCTTTCAGGGCCTACACTGTTTAGAAAAAGTTAATTCATTTTCCGAATGGAGTTTGAGGGGGCACAATGTGTAACCCCTGAACATTGAGGTGGACTCGGGCTATATGTAGGAAGAAAGATTCATTTGGTACGAACCCTTTTTGTACCAAATGGAATCTTCCTCTTTATATGTACCAGGGGTCAATTTCAAGGTTTAGGGGTGTTGAGGTGTGTTTTCATCAAGGTTTATTTGGGGAATGACTGAACTTTTAGCAAACAGTGGAGGCCCTGATCAGACGCCTGCGGCGTCTGATCGGGGCCTGCTCTGTTTGCAAAAAGTGAAACTTTCATGAATGAATATTCAGTTGCCATATGCTTTGGCAACTAGTGAGGCTTATCAGTGTGAACCTGAGATTTATTGAAATTGAAATTTGACAAATGAAAATAAACAGAGCTGTTGTTCTGGAATGGCTAGAATGTCCATGCCTGGATTTTCAGGGAACTTAAATCCAGGAGTATAACCTGAAATTCATTAACCCTTATCCCGCTGAACATGACAAATCCTAACTTTGCAAACAGCTTAGATCCAGATCAGATGGTTTATGAAGAAGCCCTATGGTCAGGTTTTGTTTGTTTGATTTGAGGTTTAACGTCCTCGTCAACACTGTAAATGTCATTTTGGAGACGTTGCTTCCAATTTAGTGGGACTTTTACCCGACATTGCGATGAAATGACATCTCAAGCCCTGTCGCCCAATGAAAACAATAGGGTTTATTAGCATGGACGGTCCGCCTCGCACCGCGGTTCCTGGACATGCTTAGATCCTCTAGCAGGACTAGTGTGCGGGCCGGATTCAGCTCTGCGTGGAAGCTTCATGCAGCCTATATAATTCTTCCAGCCCCTATGGGCGGGGGCTGTTTCATCTGGTCAGGATCTACACTATTTTCATCCAATTTGTGAATTGAATGAATACATAACATTTAACGATTTGAATGGTTGATATCCAGAAATGGGTATGGTAAAATTAATTTATTCAGCGGGATAAGGGCTAACATTGATCATTTTGAAGTTATGGGATATAACCTGTCATTCTTCATTTTTTTGCCATGCCATTTGCATCAGCATGATGAAAATAAATAAATAAAATAAACAGATAACAAATTAAGTAACATATTCATTCACCTGTTCTAATCCATATATGTACTACTGTATAACTGTTAAGACTTCTAGTCAACTAGGAGTTAACTAAAGTTCACTCCCTAGTTAACAAAAGCGGGAAATGGAGTTGACTAGGAGTTAACTCCATGTCTGAATGTAGTTGACTTGGAGTCAACTAGGGTGTCAAGAATCGTCTGAATGGTACTGTACCTATTAGAAAGCACTCAGAACATATGTTTGGAGAAAGTAAGCAAAAGGGCTATGTTTTTGTGTTCCAAAAGTAACCATTTTGGAGATATGAAAGAATGCACTATGTCACATGGGCGCTATGAAAACAAACAAAACACATGAAAAACTGAAGATATGAGGATGTAAGTATGTTGGTTAAAGTAGAAGCAAAACAAAGATCAGGAATCGATACAATTAACTTACTCCACCCATCAAAAACATTATCTCAGTAGAATTTGCTAATATCTCTCATACTGAGCAGCGACAATAACAGAAAATGTAAAGATTAAATAGACAAATGACAAGTCGCCTTTCTGTAATTATGACCGGCTCGGAAATGTCATAAATGGTGTTGACTGGGCCACTAAACCGCCAATACAAACAAACAATGTCATAGCTCTTGAACCTTGATTCCAGCTATAAGCTAACATCAAAACTATGCAATAACAGTGTTATAAAAAAGTCACTGTGTATTACTGATGCTATAACAAACAATGTTATATAAAGGTCAGTGTTGATTCAATATTAATAGTGCTATGACAAACTTTTTTATAACGAGGTCAGTGTAAATTTGTGAAATCCTCTTTAAGTAGGTAGCCGATGATGATATTTTGTTTTTCTGACCAACCCATTTACGACTGATTAGAGATTCTGATATTTGCTTTGTCTAACTTTGACTGATACCAGCCCATTTACGACTGGTTGGATTTTCCTTTCCAACAAATTGAACAAGTCTTTTTGTTTCATTTTTAAAGTAGAAGTAAACCAATGATCAGGAATCGGTACAATTAACTTACTCCTCCCACAAAAGAATACTGTAAGGCCTGTTGTCTGTAATACTTAATCGGATGTAAATGGTATTGACACAGATCAGATAATAAATCTGATTTTGTCTACACTGTTTACTATGCCAGCATTTTTCAAAAGCTAGGCTTAAATGGATTAAAGGAGTAGTTTTGCATTATCATATTTTGCATAATCATGTTATGATTTTTTATATTAAAAATTATTTTATAAATTCATGTCTTTGTTGGTTTTTTTTTTCACATTAACCATACATATCAACCGTAATTTTTACATAACTTTAAATACGAGACATTTAAAATACTCAGACCGGAAACTGATGATAGCAGTTGAAGCTGAATAATCGAAATTCCTTTATAAATCAAACTACTTTTCAATACCTGGGATATACCCTGATCAGACTACTTCTAGAAGGAACAGTCTGATCAGTGACATATTTAAATATGTCATTTCACGATTTAAAGATAATATCTTGATTTATTATATAAACTGACAAAATCTTGATATCAGATGAAAAAAAATGCAGGACCTATTTTTGAAAAGAATGTGACAAAATATATCTAAATTTGGATTTATTTATTAAACATAGAAAATAGTCAGGCAGAGTAATTTTAAATTGATTATTTTTTCGTATGGATATGCTTGAGTTTTACATCCCACCAACAGCTAAGGTCATACAGAGAAGGGATCTCTGTTTAAAGATCCACCCGAAAGTCTGGAGAGGCCTTGGATTACAGCCACCGTGATTGAAAATAACTATAAACATTTAAGTATGCGATTTTATACAATCTCCGCTTACTATGGAATGCCAAGAATGGAAACTTTACTTTGATCTAGCAAAGAATGTAAAGCCATAAAGCTGAATTACGCTCGACAATCTCTAAATTCCTCACTAAAATGCATTCGCACCTGAGAAAGATGAAAAATTGGCTGACTAAGTAGCAGACAAACGATAAGATCTAGAATATGCTAATGAGTTCTTTGGAACTACTAATGTGGAAATTTTCTCAGGAATGTAAGAAATGTGGATTCGCGCCTCAAACGGGATCAAAGTAAAATCCACAAAGACTAAGTAGCAGACAAAAGATAGGATCTAGTATATGCTAATGAGTTCTTTGGAACTACTCATGTGGAAATTTTCTTAGGAATGTAAGGAATGTGGATTCGCGCCCCTAACGGGATTAAAGTAAATTCCACAAAGACTAAGTAGCAGACAAAAGATAAGATCTAGTATATGCCAATGAGTTCTTTGGAACTACTGATGCGGAAATTTTCTCAGGAATGTGAGGAATGTGGATTCGCGCCCCTAACGGGATCAAAGTAAAATCCACAAAGACTAAGTAGCAGACAAAAGATAAGATCTAAAATATGCTAATGAGTTCGTTGGAACTACTGATGCGGAAATTTTCTCGGGAATGTAAGGAATGTGGATTTGCGCCCGTAACAAGATCAAAGAAAAATCCACAAAGTGGATTTGCACCCCTAACAAGATCAAAGTAAAATCCACAAAGTGGATTTGCACCCCTAAAAAGATACTACTAACCTGTGTAATCTCAACTGTGTTATAAGCCGGCTGTGCGTGAAATCAGTTTCGCTTTAATGACCCCGGGGGATATTGAACGAGGATCGCTCATGTCATGATGTCTAGTTAATTTCGAACTGGCTGTTTTGGTGTGGCCTGAGTTTATCTCCAATTAAAGTTCTGTTCTGTTCTGTCGTTACCAAAAAAAAAATACTCTTTTAAAAGTGAGCCTTTTTTGTGCTTAATACAAAATATTATTGGTTCTCAAAAATCCTGTTTTTGTGTGTGCTGGAATGAAATATTCTTCTTTATATATTAGAAAAAAGAAGAAGAAGAAAAAAAAGCTTAATAGTTTATGGTGGGTGTCAGTTGAATTATTTTAATTGACATTGTTTAGAAATGCCACATATTCACAAGTCCCTGTAATGAAAACCCCTTTAAACCCTACTTTACATAGAGAAAACCTATATTACAATTTCTAATATCTGCACCAAGACATAGTAGATAACCGTTTGTGAGATATGAATTGCCATTTTGAAGATGCGAAAAAAAAAAAAAAAAAACTATGTCACGCGGATATACTATCTTAATGGGGCCTGTCTAATACGCTGAAAAACCAGCCGAATTTAGCAGGCTGCGGATCAGCAGAAAGTGACTTAAACGCTGATCTGCTGAATTGTAAATGTAAATGTAAATGTTACTTTATTTTTTGTTTTGGGCCACAATACTGGCCGTGCATATTGATAATATATTTATTTATAACATTTAATAATTATTAATTTTTTTACGCCACAGACATTAATATTGTTGTAATATCGAGTATCGGGGTTGTATGCAAAAAATACAGACAGTGCTTTGCTGAGGATTTCGAATTAAAAGTTTTCCAGACATATTACTGGTCGCATATTTTAAAGCAGTTATATAGAAGTATATAATTATTTTCTATTGTTGTCTGCAAGGTTTACGTACCGGCCTGTGAAATAACTGTTATATCGAGCTACATCAGGAAAGGGTTTGGAGGGGTATAAATTATTATGCCCCCAACTTTGAAAAAGTTGGAGGGGCATATTGCTTCTGGTTCGTTCGTCCGTTCGTCTGTTCGTCCGTTCGTCCGTCCGTTACGCTTTTGATGCATAGCATAACTAAAGAACCGGGTATGCTAGGGTTTTGAAATTTCATATATGGATTCCTCATGGAAAATTAGCTGACGCGTATTTTTTTTCTAGTCCGGATTATGCCCCCTTCAAGAGTTATTGCCCTTTGAATTTTTTTTAATAAAATCTTGTCAGCAAGATATCTCAAAAACTGTTGGAGCTATGGCCTTGAAAATTGGTGAATAGATTGGTGGTGATGAGTAGATGAACTGATTAACTTTTGACAAAATTCTGTAAAATACTTTGTGAGTTATGGCCCTTTGTCATTTTGGTAATTTGTGCCCATTGTAATGTATGCTAAAAGTGATGCATAGCATAACTTTAGAACCGTGTATGCTACGGTTTTGAAATTTCATATATGGATTTCTTATGGAAAATTAGCTGACGCGTATTTTTTTCTTGTCCGGATTATGCCCCTTTTAAGAGTTATTGCCCTTTGAATTTTTTTTAATAAAATTTTGTCAGCAAGATATCTCAATAACTATTGGAGCTAGAGCCCTGAGAAGTGGTGAATATATTGGTGGTGATGAGTAGATAAACTGATTAACTTTTGACGAAATTCCGAAAAATACTTTGTGAGTTATGGCCCTTTGCCATTTTGGTAAGTTGTGCCCATTGTAATGTATGCTAAAAGTGATGCAAAGCATATCTTTAGAACCGTGTATGCTAGGGTTTTGAAATTTCATATATGGATTCCTCATGGAAAATTAGCTGATGCGTATTTTTTTTTCTCGTCCGGATTATGCCCCTTTTAAGAGTTATTGCCCTTTGAAATTTTTATTAATAAAATCTTGTCAGCAAGATATCTCAAAAACAATTGGAGCTAGAGCCTTGAAAATTGGTGAATAGATTGGTGGTGATGAGTAGATGAACTGATTAACTTTTGACAAAATTCCGAAAAATACTTTGTGAGTTATGGCCCTTTGTCATTTTGGTAATTTGTGCCCATTGTAATGTATGCTAAAAGTGATGCATAGCATAACTTTAGAACCGTGTATTCTAGGGTTTTCAAATTTCATATATGGATTCCTCATGGAAAATTAGCTGACGCGTATTTTTTTTTCTTGTCCGGATTATGCCCCTTTTAAGAGTTATTGCACTTTGAAATTTTTTAATAAAATTTTGTCAGCAAGATTTCTCAAATACTATTGGAGCTGGAGCCTTGAAAGTTGGTGAATATATTGGTGGTGATGAGTAGATGAACTGATTAACTTTTGACGAAATTCCGAAAAATACTTTGTGACTTATGGCCCTTTGTCATTTTGGTAATTTGTGCCCATTGTTATGTATGCTAAAAGTGATGCATAGCATATCTTTAGAACCGTGTATGCTAGGGTTTTGAAATTTCATATATGGATTCCTCATGGAAAATTAGCTGACGCTTATTTTTTTTTCTCGTCCGGATGATGCCCCTTTTTAGAGTTATTGCCCTTTGAAATGTTTTTAATAAAATCTTGTCAGCAAGATATCTCAAAAACTATTGGAGCTAGAGCCTTGAAAGTTGGTGAATAGATTGGTGGTGATGAGTAGATGAACTGATTAACTGATGACAAAATTCCGAAAAATACTTTGTGAGTTATGGCCCTTTGTCATTTTGGTAAATTGTGAAAAACTTTGTCATCGTTCTAGCGCCTACATTTCTTCACCAATTTCAATATAACTTCACTTAAATGATCCTTATAAAAAATCTCGAGCGAGTTCGACTTTCAAGGTCATGACCTCAACGTCAAGGTCACTGTGGCTATTTTTAGAAAAACTTTGTCATCGCTCTAGCGCCTACATTTCTTCACAAATTTCAATATAACTTCACACAAATATTCCTTATAAAAAAATCTCGAGCGAGTTCGACTTCAATGTCATGACCTCAAGGTCAAGGTCACTGTGGCTATTTTTAGAAAAACTTTGTCATCGCTCTAGCGCCTTCATTTCTTCACCAATTTCAATATAACTTCACACAAATGTTTCTTATGACAATATCTCAGCGAGTTCGACTTTCAAGGTCATGACCTCAAGGTCAAGGTCACTGTGGCTATTTTTAGAAAAACTTTGTCACCGCTCTAGCGCCTACATTTCTTCACCAATTTCAATATAACTTCACACAAATGTTCCTTATAAAAAAAATCTCGAGCGAGTTCGACTTCAAAGTCATGACCTCAAGGTCAAGGTCACTGTGGCTATTTTTAGAAAAACTTTGTCATCGCTCTAACGCCTACATTTCTTCACCAATTTCAATATAACTTCACACAAATGTTTCTTATGACAATATCTCAGCGAGTTCGACTTTCAAGGTCATGACCTCAAGGTCAAGGTCATTGTGGCTATTTTAAGAAAATCTTTGTCATCACTCTAGCGCCTACATTTCTTCACTGATTTCACTATAACTTCAAACAAATGTGCCTTATGACAATATCTTGAGCGAGGTCGACTTTCAAGGTCTTGACCTCAAGGTCAAGGTCACTGTGGCTATTTTTAGAAAAACTTTGTCATTGCTCTAGCGCCTACATTTCTTCACTGATTTCAATATAACTTCACACAAATGTTCCTTATGACAATATTTCAAGTGTGTTCGACTTTCAGGTTCATGACCTCAAGGTCAAGGTCACTGTAGCTATTTTTAGAAAACATTTGGCATCGCTCTAGCGCCTACATTTCTTCACCGATTTCAATATAACTTCACACAAATGTTCCTTATGACAATATCTCTAGCGAGCTCCACCACCAAGGTCAAGGTCACTGTGGCTATTTTTAGAAAAACTTTGTCAATGCTCTAGGGCTTACATTTCTTCACCGATTTCAATATAACTTCACACAAATGTTCCTTATGACAATATCTCAAGCCATTTCAACTTTCAAGGTCAAGGTCACAATGGCTATTTTTAGAAAAACTTTGCTATCGCTCCAGCGCCTACATTTCTTCACTGATTTCAATATAACTTCACACAAATGATCCTGATGACAATACCTCGAAAGAGTTCGACTTTCAAGGTCAAGGTCACTGTGGCTATTTTTAGAAAAACTTTTTCATTGCTCTAGCGCTTACATTTTTTCACCAATTTCAAAATCGATTCACACAAATGTTCCTTATGACAATATCTGTAGCGAGTTCCACTTTCAAGGTCAAGGTCACTGTGGCTATTTTTAGAAAAACTTTGTCAATGCTCTAGCCCTTACATTTCTTCACCAATTTCAATATAATTTCACACAAATGTTCCTTAAGACAATATCTCGAGCGATTTCGACTTTCAAGGTCAAGGTCACTGTGGCTATTTTTTAAAAAAAAAACTGTCAACGCCCTAGCGACTACATTTCTTCACTGATTTCAATATAACTTCACACAAATGTTCCTTATGATAATACCTCGAGTGAGTTTGACTTTCAAGGTCAAGGTCACTGTGGCTATTTTTAGAAAAACTTTGACATGGCTCTAGCGCTTACATTTCTTCACCGATTTCAGTATAACTTCACACAAATGTTCCTTATGACAATATCTCGAACTATTTCGACTTTCAAGGTTAAAGTCACTGGGGCTATTTTTAGAAAATCTTTGTCATCGCTCTAGTGCCTACATTTATTGATGGATGTTAATAGAACTTCACACAAATGTTTCTTATGGTAATATCTCGAGTTGCGTTGACTTTCAAGGTCATGACCTCAAGGTCAAGGTCACTATGGCTATTTTTAGAAAAACTTTGTCATTGCTCTACCGCCTACATTTATGATTTTAATCTAACTTCACACAAAAGATGCTTATGATAATATCTTGAGCAAGATCTACTTCGCGGCCATGGCCTCAAGTCAAGGTCCCTATGACTATTTTTAGAGAAATATTGTCATCACTCTAGAACCTACATTTATGGATGGATTTTTAAACAAACTTTACACAAATGTTGCATATGAAAATATCTCAAGCAAGTTGGACTTTTGCCATTTCAGTGTTTTCCACACACGAAGTTGTCTTGTGCGAGGGGATTTGTATCGCATGCAATGCCTTTTTTTTTTTTTTTTTAATAAAATCTTGTCAGCAAGTCCATATCTTGAGAACTATTAGAGCTTCATTAATTATTCTTGGTACCAACTTGCATTCAGGCATTGCAACTTCAACGCAAGCATCCACATCTGACATTGACCTATATTTCATGGTTCACTGACTTCGTGAATTATTGCGACCACTCTGACTTTCACCATTTCTCGAAAACTATTAAAGCTTTTTAAATTATAATTGGTACAAACTTGCATCTAGGAATTGCAACTGCAACGCAAGCATCCATATTTGACTTTTGGCCATATTTCATGGTTCACTGACTTTGTGAATTATTGCGACCACCCTGACTTTCTATCTAATGTAAGAGTCCATTTCTCAAGATCTATTAGAGCTTCATTAATTGTATTTGGTACAAGCTTGCATTTAGGAATTGAAACTTCAATGCAATTATCCATTTCTGACCTTGACCTACATTTTATGGTTCACTGACTTTGTAAAATAGTGTGACAACCCTAATTTTCACCCTGATGTAAGAGTCTGTTTTTAAGAGTTACTTGGTACATGCTTGCAACTAGGAGTGAAATTTTTATGCAGGCATCCATGTTTGACCTTGACCTAGATTTCATGGTTTGGTGACTTTGCGCCCCCACAGGCGCGACATAGCCTTCGGGGGAATTCTTGTTGTATGTTTTTGAGTCTTTAACAATATTTGTTGAATATTTTGCCATTTCTAGTTTTTCTTATTTCTGCTCAAAAACATAGATTTTGGGCACTCGACAGAACCGCCTCGCCGAGGCGGTTCTAACGAGCACCCACAATCTATGTTTTGAGCAGAAATATGAAAATTAACACAATTTTTCATCTGAAAATTTTCATTGTTTGGTGGTTAAATTTACAATGTATTTGTATAAGATAAGAACCTTGAGTCTGAGTTGTAAGCATAGAAATACAAAGCAGATACTCTTACTGATTTTAATGCGGATAAATCTGTCTTGACACAATAATTGCCGATTATCTATCTGTCTCTTTAGTGACTCAGTAAGCCTTATCATGCCATCATTGATAAACAACTTCGCATAATACTATTCTAGTTTTAGTTGTTCACAAATAATATTCATCTTTCTTTCTTTCTTTCTTTATTTATTTGAAAATACAAATGAAATATTGTTATAGTCTCATTTATGCTGATAACACAGAGTTTGATTTTAAACAAGCAACAGGCAATAAGAATACTTTATTATTCTCTTTCCCGTGAAGAGCTTATTGTGGCGGCCTGTGCTGCAAATGTATGTTAGCTAGTTTCTCTTCCCTTTTTTTTCGTGCAAAACGAGTAAATCTTTCTTTTTCTTCCTTAACTGACGATACATCTTTGACGATAACTTCATCACAATTATGCGCTCTTTCTTTCTTTCTGCTCAGGTAGATGACGCTCGTCAATATAATCGTGCATGATGGATTGTTAATCAATCAATACATTGAGTAAGCACACTTCCGACTACCTGTCGATAATCGAATTATGACCAAGTATTGTGACGCGCCATAAACACATAAACTGTGAAAAATACACAAGATCACCATATTAAATAAATATTCAGCATTTCAGCAGATCAGCGTTTTAGTCACTATCTGCTGATCAGCAACCTGCTGAATTCAGCAGGTTTTTCAGCGTTTTAGACAGGCCCGCCCCGTTAAACACAGTAGTCACTAGACCAGTAAGTGGCAACTTGACCTGTAGTTGTATTTAATCAAAGCACTGAGAGTGCTGATGGAGCGTAGCTTTAATAATTTGATTTAGCGTCTGATTGATATTTTAATTCAGGCTCATATTGATCCAATGAACATAGCTGTTTGAAGCTATTCTGGCCAGAAGACGTGTTAAAGCAACAAGACCTATATTGAAATTAACTCACGCTAAGGTGTAGGCCCCGCAACAACCATCACGAAAAAAAAACGCCTATACTAATACATTGTCAATTTTTCGGCAAAAAAAAAAAACAAAATGGAAATTTTAAGATACAAAATTGTGATATTTTCTTATCTCTGCTCAAAACATTGATTGCGGGGACTTGATTGAACCGCCTTGACGAGGCAGTTTTATCAAGTACCCACAATCAATGTTTTTGAGCAATACAGCAACCATGCAGTTCTACAGTTTACTTGAAGAATTCTGCTGAGCCACAGTTCGTGCAATAACTGCGGCTTGCGAAATTGTTTGGCGACTTTAAAGTTATTTTATGTAATCAGTTTTTGAAAAATTACCTTGGGGAGGTTATTTATCTTGCATTAGACATTCTCCTTGGTTACGTCTTGACGATGTTTATCTTCATGTGAAAAATTAGCATAATTTTCCCAGCAGTTTATACGTTATACATCCGTAATCAGCCTTTAAAAATTACCTCGGTGAGGCTGTTTATAAAGCTATCTGGCATTAGACAATATCATTAGCTTGATCTTGTCAATTTACATCTGCATGCAAAACATCATAAAAATATACCCGTCGGTTTGAAAGTTATACGACCGTGTCAGTGGGTGAATTTTTTACCTTGCCGAGGTTAAAATAAAGAAACTGGGCATTCAGGAATCTCGTTGGTTAGATCTGTACATTATCTATTTGTATGCTAACAGTTGTCAAAAATATTCCAAGTAGATTAGAAGTTACACTTCGAAATGATTTTTCAGTTTGCCTAGGCGAGGCCGTTTGTAAAGTAATTTGGCATAAGGCAATTTTGCGGGTTATGTATTGTCAATATCAACCTGTATGCCGAAAATGATCAAAGTAGAAGTAAAACAAAGATCAGGAATTGATACAATTAACTTACTCCACCCATAAAAGACTCCAAAGGGAAAGAAATACAAACATTAAGCGACCAGACCATAATGGAAACCCAAACAAAGGAAGGCCATAAGGACAGTTACTTTCCCACAAAATGGCCATATGGCCATCCAAAATTAAAAGACACAAGTGATACACACAGTAAGTAACAAACAACAACATAAATAAATCGCCACAGAAGAACCGCCTTGGAACGGTCAGTGGAAGATTTCCACTGGGGGGCTTAAATCGATTTTACGTGGCCACAATCCTCGCCCTTACTTCCGTCCCGATTTAGACAAATAATTTGTTCAGTCCGCATGAAGGCCTCCTAACTCATCAGTGCACATCTCCGTGAACACAAAAATCAAAGAACCACAGAGGTGAGACAACGGTGAGGACTCGACAGCAAGAAACCACTGGAGCAAAAGAAAACCAACAGTTAGACTCAGATGAGCCCGACCAGAGACAGAGCATCAGGCACCAACCAACATTATCTCTCTAATTCTCAATAAGCCTTTACGTTGGAGCCGTCATAGAATCTGAGGCCTGACCCACCGGCGTGCAATTAAAGAGGGAAGCAAAGTTGCCAACCGTGATTGGGTTAACTACCATGCATGCAGTCTGTCGTATAATATCCATGTTGTACCCAATCTTTTTATGTCGAAGAATGATTTTACGAAATTGGGTGCTGAAGTCATTGCGGTTATATATTTTTCTGAATTTATATACTAATGCACCATAAAATTCGGGTTCCGATAGACCTTGTTGCAGAAGAGATTTAAGTCCAATTTTGAATTTTGAAATGAAATCAGAATGGCGTCTATAAAATTTTGAAAAGGCTTTGCGTAGTTTATGGTACCGATAACCCTGATTAAGGAGTTTAGCCGTTAATAATTTATTACGAGTGTTGAAGTCAGTTACATGACTACACACTCTAGCAAATCGAATTAATTGCGAAATATAAACGCCATAGGATGGCGCACGAGGAACATCACCATCCAAAAAAGGAAAATTTACAATCTCAAAATCAAAGTCATCGCGTTTATCAAAAATTTTTTTCGAAACGAATCCATCTACAATATGTAAATCCAAAAACGGGGCCTCGGTATCAGAAGAATTTGCTTTATTTAACTGAAGTTCTAGGGGGTAAATCTGACTGATCAAACCATCAAAATAGGTATTATCAATATTTAATAAATCATCTAAATATCTAGAAGTAGAGCTAAAAGCTTCAATAATTTCAGATTGGTTATCAATGGAAAGCGACAAAATGAAGTCTCTTTCATAACAATACAAGAACAGATCAGCCACAAGAGGTGCGCAATTAGTACCCATCGGAATACCCACAATTTGTCTAAATAACTTAGTACCGAATCTAATATAAATATTGTCAAGTAGAAAGGTGAGGGCATCACACACTTTCTGACATGACCAAAGTGTATAATTCTTATGCTCTTTAGAAGTGAAAAATGCATTTCTGACATTACATGCTAGATAGAGAGAATCTTCTCTGTGAAAAGCCCATTCAATTAAATCATTAAGCTTTTCTTTTATAAGATTATGAGGAAGTGTAGTGTAAAGAGTGGAAAAATCGTAGGTAGACAGACTAGAAGCACGAAAATGTCTAGATTTCAATTTATTTAAAACCTCATTCGAATTTTTTATAGACCAAAACAGATTTCTTCCTGATCTTTCAAAGACTTTATCACAATATTTAATTACATGCGTTTTAATAGCAGTAAGACAGGAAGTTAATAATTTAGAAAGTTCAGTGGTAGTTCAAGAGCTCGAATTAGTTCGAATTAATTGCGAAATATAAACGCCATAGGATGGCGCACGAGGAACATCACCATCCAAAAAAGGAAAATTTACAATCTCAAAATCAAAGTCATCGCGTTTATCAAAAATTTTTTTCGAAACGAATCCATCTACAATATGTAAATCCAAAAACGGGGCCTCGGTATCAGAAGAATTTGCTTTATTTAACTGAAGTTCTAGGGGGTAAATCTGACTGATCAAACCATCAAAATAGGTATTATCAATATTTAATAAATCATCTAAATATCTAGAAGTAGAGCTAAAAGCTTCAATAATTTCAGATTGGTTATCAATGGAAAGCGACAAAATGAAGTCTCTTTCATAACAATACAAGAACAGATCAGCCACAAGAGGTGCGCAATTAGTACCCATCGGAACACCCACAATTTGTCTAAATAACTTAGTACCGAATCTAATATAAATATTGTCAAGTAGAAAGGTGAGGGCATCACACACTTTCTGACATGACCAAAGTGTATAATTCTTATGCTCTTTAGAAGTGAAAAATGCATTTCTGACATTACATGCTAGATAGAGAGAATCTTCTCTGTGAAAAGCCCATTCAATTAAATCATTAAGCTTTTCTTTTATAAGATTATGAGGAAGTGTAGTGTAAAGAGTGGAAAAATCGTAGGTAGACAGACTAGAAGCACGAAAATGTCTAGATTTCAATTTATTTAAAACCTCATTCGAATTTTTTATAGACCAAAACAGATTTCTTCCTGATCTTTCAAAGACTTTATCACAATATTTAATTACATGCGTTTTAATAGCAGTAAGACAGGAAGTTAATAATTTAGAAAGTTCAGTGGTAGTTCAAGAGCTAGAATTTGCAATAAACCGTGCTTTGTAAGGTTTTTATGAAGTTTTGGTAACCAGTATAGCGTAGGAAGCTTGTCTTGGCCTTCGTTAACACACACAGCAAACTTGGTGGCTGAAAGAAATACATGTTTATCTACTATAGCTCTCTCTTCAGCTAAAGGCTGAAGTTCATAGGCCTTAGTACCACCAAGCTCCTGCTTAAGCGTGTTAACATAGTGGAGCCGTCACACAACGACGACGTTGTTAGCGGCCTTGTCTGCAGGGGTCAAAACAAACGTCTTATGAAATTCGTGAATACCTAGTTTAAGATGACGTAAAGACGTCTTGGGCTTAGGAGGTAATAAGTTAGTATTTTGAGAATAGAAAGAAATGCGTTTATTCACTAGTTTTAAAATGCTAAGTTTCCAGTCCTTAAGGGCTTTATGCTCAACATACTCTCGCTTACACCATCGAGTTTAGATGTTATTCATAAAGTAATCTTGCATAAAACAGCCTCATGGGTTAGGTATTGTCAATATCAATTCGAATGCAAAAACGATCGGAATATTCAGAGAGGTTTGAACATTATACTCTGTTAACATTTTTCTAAATATATATTGCATCGGTGAGGCCATTTATGAAATGATCTTGCATACGACAGTATCTTGGGTTAGTTATTGTCAATATCAATCCATAGGAATATTTGAAGAGGTTTAGACATTATACTCCATTATTATTATATAAAATAAATTGCCTCAACGAGGCCATTTATGGAATGATCTGACATTAAGGCAATTTCTTTGGTTAGATATTGTCAATACAGCACAGTGCCGAGTCTTTTACTGGATACCAACAACTGCCCTTCTTGAATCAGCGAAAGGAATAGAATCACCGTGGAACAGGTTTCACGATCAATCTCCTGGAAAGAATGTTGCCGACCCCGGCAGGTATCGAACTTGCGTCTGAGCTTATAATTTGCTTTATTATTTATGGTCACATGCCTAGGACGCAGACAGGTCGCTTTAAAATGTAACATTGCCCCCCCCCCCACACACACACACATTAACCCATACTCTGAGTATATGTCTAGCAGCCTTTTTAGGGACAAACATAGCAGGCCCAGATCAGACGCTACAACAAGTGGCGTCTCATCTGTGTCTAAACTGCAAAATTTACTGCTTACAATATTAACCTTGACTTGCACCTGTCCAAACTCATTCCAACTGTCTTATTTTGGTAATACATTATCGACCCACACTGCGTACTTTAAACCCATTTTAAACGAATGGAATCCTCAACACCTTATATCAGTATGGAATGGGTTCATTTTAAAACCAGGGATGTCAGGTTGTGGCTTCCACGAAATATTTGGCAAAAATGGCTGAACCTTTTTGTAAGTATGCAGTGCAGGTCATAATGAGACTCCGCGTTCTGTGGTATCTGATCTGGGTTTGTCCTGTTTGCAAGTTGCCAGGTTTGGGCTTTTGTGGTACAAATGGGATGTTAAACTGGGTTATATGAACTGAACTATAAAAAGATTAGACTGCTACACAGTTCATCTATTAAAAATATTCATCTATTCCGTTTGAAATATGTGGTCTGTGAAGCAGTCTAAAAGAAGATACCGCATGGCGTAATAATCTACTATGTTAACACGGGGTACTATGTTTTCAATGGTGATTGGGTCATATGCAGTAACACCGAAAGTAGTGCAGAAATCACTTCTCATCTCACTGGAGCTACGCTGCAACAGCTACGCTCCAAAAAGTAACATCATATACCTAGGGACGGTAAATAAAAATAATTCAGCTAAAATGAACAATTAAGACTCCGGGTCTCATCTGAGATTACACTTCTTTTAAATAATCACCGATTTATCATGACGATAGCAAGTCCGTGTAATGAAAACCCTCTAACTCCAACTTATATAGAGAAAAGTGGGGCTTCGGTTGTATACATTATATTCTTTATTTCTGCACCAAGACATAGGTTGTCGGTTCTAGTTAGAAGCAACCGCCTCAGTGAGGCTGCTGAAATGCTGAATATTACTTTTTTGTTGTTGTTGTTTTGGGCCACAATACTGGCCGTGCATTTAGATAATATATTTATATAGAACATTTTTTATTTAATTTGTTTTACGCCGCAGACATAGAATGATATTGTTGTCATATCGAGTTGTACGCAAAAATTACTGAATAAAGACGATGCGTTTCTGAAGATTTAGAAAGTAAAAGGTTTTCCTAGACATATTACTGGTCGCACATTTTAACGCAATTACTGAGTTTCATGCGGGCAGATCTTCATTGACACAATAATCTATCTATCTATCTATTAGGCCCCCGCCCAAAGGGGCTTGAAGTAATATATGGGCTGCATGATGCTTCCACGCAGAGCTGAATCCGGCCCGCACACTAATACTGGTAAACCGCTTAGAGGATCTAAGCCTGTCCAGGAACCGCAGTTCGAGGCGGACCGTCCATGCTAATAAACCCTATTGGTTTCATTGGGCGACAGGGCTTGAGATGTCATTTCATCTCAATGTCGGGTAAAAGACCCACAAAATTTTAAGCAACGTCTCCAAAATGACCTTTTCAGTGTTGACGGGGGACGTTAAACCTCAAATCAATCAATCAAACAAACAAACAAACAAACAAAAAACAAACAAACAAACAAACAAACAAACAAATCTATCTATCTGCGAGTTGGATCGTTCATACATATAAACCCTATTAGTGTAATAAGGTGGCAGGGCTTGAGATGGCATTTCATCTCAATGTCGGGTAAAAGTCCCACAAAAATGGAAGCAACGTCTCCAAAATGACCTATACAGTGTTGGTGGGGACAAAATAAAGACGTATGTTGTCAATGAAGCGTTTCCAGCAATCATCCCAAACCTTTTCTTCTGTACAAGACATAGGTTGTGGGTACTCTATAGAACGGCTCTAGCAAATCTTGGATAATATGTATTTGTCTGTTGAAGCAATTAAAATAAAATTTTAAAGCAACGGCTCTAGCAATAACCCACAACCTATAAGAAGGTACTATGTCAAACGGATGTATTCTCGTAACTTGGACCCAGTATACATGTATATTTCACGGCCCCCGCCCATCGGGGCTTGAAGAAATAGATGGGCTGCATGATGCTTCCGCGCAGAGCTGAAACCGACCGCACACCAGTACTGGTAAACCGCTTAGAGGATCTAAGCCTGCCAAGGCAAAGCGGTGTGAGTCCATGCTCATCAACCCTATTGGTTTCATTGGGCGACAGGGTTTGAGATGTAATTTCATTTCATTGTCGTGTAAAAGTCCCACAAAATTGGAAGCAATGTATCCAAAATGACCTATACAGTGTTGACGGGGTCGTTAAACCTCAAATCAAACAAACAAAACAAACATGAATTTTAGATCCAAGATATAAAATTAATAATAATAATAATAATAATAATAATAATAATAGATACTCATTATCTAAATAGTACCGATTCTGCTTAGAACTTAATGCATATGAATAAAGTCGTTCGATAAATTTTAATCTCTCCGGAAAGACGGTAATACAGTATACATTGCGCGCGTGTCCATTAATCGTCAGGCTTCCTGACGGTCAGTAGCCGGTATAAAATACGCATTACGTGTGTCATAAAAAGCGATATTGTCTTCAGTGATGTTTCCCCACTGAGTGAGCTGAAAAAATATATGGACACAGAACCGCCAAATTGATATGGTTCTTTCAAAGTAGAAGTAAAACAAAGATCAGGAATCGATACAATTAACTTACTCCACCCATCAAAGACACCAAAGGGAAAGAAATACAAACATTAAGCGACCAGACCATAATGGAAACCCAAACAAAGGAAGGCCTTAAGGACAGTTACTTTCCCACAAAATGGCCATATGGCCATCCAAAATTAAAAGACACTAGTGATACACGCAGTAAGTAACAAACAACAACATAAATAAATCGCCACAGAAGAACCGCCTTGGAAAGATTTCCACTGGGGGGCTTAAATCGATTTTACGTGGCCACAATCCTCGCCCTTACTTCCGTCGCGATTTAGACAAATAATTTGTTCAGTCCGAATGAAGGCCTCCTAACTCATCAGTGCAACATCTCCGTGAACACAAAAAAATAAAAGAACCACAGAGGTGAGACAACGGTGAGGACTCGACAGCAAGAAACCACTGAAATGCTGGAGCAAAAGAAAACCAACAGTTAGACTCCGATGGGCCCGACCAGAGACAGAGCATCAGGCACCAACCAACATTACCAAGAATTAGATACTTTCTATCTATGTTTTTTGTGTAAAATCATACTGATTCCTGATTACCTGACTGTTTTGTATAAAGTTTGGTTTACATGCATATTCTTTTTCACAGCATCATGGAAAGCACACCAGAAAAAGGGTACACACCTTATCTTAAATCATTTAACAGTTGAAATAAATAAATAAATGAATACATAAATACATAAGCAAATTTTCTAATAATCATTAGATTATGCATAAATTAATAGAATAATAATAATAATAATAATCACATTACGATAATACATCCGTGCGGCATAGTGCGTTTTTGATATCTCAAAAACAATTAATTCGTCAAAGTCAACTCATCAATACTTAAAACATGGTTAGAACCGCCTCATTGAGGTGGCTCCAACAAGTACCCACAACCTATGTTTTGGACAAGAAATGAAAAAAAATGAATACCACAGTAAACCCCAATTTTCTCTATATAAAGCACTTTTTAATGAGGTGTTCATAACAACCAAACTGATAATAATGAATACAAAACAATTAACATACACATTAATGGCATCTTTACGGTTTTTTATATTTACCAGACTGAATTCACAATAGCATTTAAATAATCAAACAGTGTTACAAAAAGAAAAGAAAAAAGTAATACAAAACAAACATTCCTCTGGTATTCCAGCAAAACAGTGTGCGAACAACGAAATGTCAGATTAGCCTGTATCTGAGTAATGGGAATAAGATATAAATTATAACAAAGTTATTTTTTAACTTTTTAGATATTTAGTGACGAATTCACACGGGTTTCTTTCTTTCTTTCTTTCAGCTGTAATCATACAAACATGCAAAACAAAGAAATGTAATCATAAATCTTATTACTAGCAATGTTTATTTAAATTTGCATAGCAAGGATAAAACATGTGCAAAAATCCAATCAGGTCATGGAAATAAAAAAAACTACGTAAATAAATAAATAAAATGCAGATCAGACACCGCATTCTTAGATTGATTTACATTCCAAGGAGGTGCCTAGGCGAAGATGTGTTGCTTTTACAGTCGATTTAAAACGACCCGCTTTGGGATTACACGCGTGTGTAGGCGATAAAGCATTTTCTGAATAAGCTGCAAATTTAATCGCAAAATGCCGTTATTAAATATTATCTTGAACTATTATAATGGCTATCAAAATGCACATTGCGTTTGATACCGTCGCTTTTTCACAATATTAACAGAAAGTGCAGATTTTAGCCGTTAAAGAAGGGTACTGTCGTTGTTTTTCCACAGTTTTGTATGATTCAAGTAAGGATTAAGGGTTATTAATTTGAAAATAAAAATGCCGGCAGCTAATTAAATAAAAAGTCCACTTATTTGATATCGTTTTAGAGGAATTTAAACGGACAATTAGATCAAAACGGAACATGTTTGTCAAATTGTAAAATAAAAAAAGTTATATTTGTTTAAAAATTGTTTTCCATTAAAGCGCCTGCTATTTCAAACAAGCGATTCTGTACACGTAAGCCGAGAAGGTCAGCGCACAGTAAAAGGCTTAATCCTTTGCGCCAAAGGTATTAATGTCAATAATAGTTGCGGATGAAATCCCTACTAATGTGAAAAGTTTTTTTTTTCTTATTTCTGCTCCAAGGCATGGGATGTGGGTGCTCGTTTGAATCAACTTAGTTAGGCAGTTCAAACGAGCACCCACGACCTATGATTGAAGCATGAGGACGAAAATTATCACACGTTTTCATCAGAAAAAATAGCCAATTTGAAGGTACAGTTAAACTTTTTAAGACAACCTTTTGGACTGTTCAAAAGTGGTTAAGACCACTTTTCAACAGTCCCAAAGGTGGTATTTTATGAGGAGAAACTAGGTACAGAAAACACGAAGAAAGAATAACTGAAACCTTTCCATTAGCTTTTAAAATCAGATTTAGTCTTAATTTTAGGTGGTCTTAACAGCGGAATTTTACTGTATGCGTATGATCGATCCCCGCCCACCGGGTCTTGAAGAAATATATGGGCTGCATGATGCTTCCACGCTGAGCTGAAATCGACCCGCACACGAGTACTGGTAAACCGCTTAGAAGATCTAAGCCTGCCCAGGCAAAGCGGTGCGAGTCGGCCCGTCCATGCTTATAAACCCTATTGGTTTCATTGGGCGACAGGGATTGGAATGCCATTTCATCTCAATGTCGGGTAAAAGTCCCACAAAATTGGAAGCAGCGTCTCCAAAATGACCTTTACAGTGTTGATGGGGACTTTAAACCGCAAATCAAACAAAACAAATAAAAATAGCGGAATTTTACTGTAAACGTATGAAAGAATGCATTATGTTTTGCAACGAAGTTAAATTTTTGTGTATTGTTTAATAGACAGGACGACATGTCCATAAAAGAAGCCTCCGTGGTGCAGTGGTTATGCTACTCGTCTTGTAAACCAGGGATCGCAGGATCGATCCCGGGCTTCTCCAGACTTTCGGATGAGTCTTTAAACCGAGGTCCCGTGTCCGTTTGACCTTAGCTGTTGATGAGACGTTAAACTCAAACACTCACTCACATGTCCATTAACAACACACAAGTACCGAAAATGTTTTAATAGAGTTTGGTTAGCCCAGTGTCCAAACAAATGGAACATTCGCAAACAGTGCCGACCTGGATCAAAATCTGGGTTAAACGAAAACGTGTGCGTACAGATAGAGGAACAACCCCACTAGTCATTCTGTACGTGTGGCGACAGCCTGCCTATTATGCAGCTCTTGAGTATATGAGCCAGCATATGACAAACCTACAATAAGATATGTGCGCCCAACGAAGACTCAGATCAGCCTGCGCCGCAGGCTGATCAGAGTCTTCGCTGTGCGCTCTAAGAATAGCTAAGGGCCCAATGCTCCTTCATGCAGCAAGGGAAGTCTCTGGTTAGACTATATGGATACGCAGGCTGATCTGAGTCTTCAATTGACGCACATGTCTTATTGTAGGTTTTGTCGTGCGCTGGCTCATATTGTTGTTTCTGAAAAGGACACGCTGAAAGGGAACGTTTTCTGCTTTGTTGCAGTTAATTATCCGAGCTGCAAAACGCGGCAGTTGGTGCGTACATTCTAGAGACAGGGGGTATTGATTATTTGTTGGAAAATAAAAGTTGAAACTAATCAGGCTAATAAATACAGATATCTGCATTTCAAATACAGTTATCTGCATTTTATTTGCGGATATCTCTAATTAAGCTTAAATGCAGCTATCTGTAATTCAAGTGCAGATATCTATAATTAAAATTCAAATATCTCTATTTAAATAACCAAATAAAGATATCTACATTTCAAATACAGATAAATACAGAAATCTGTATCTAAATGCAGATATCTCTATTTAAATGCAGATATTGCGTTTTAAATGCGGGTATCTGTATTAAATGGGTATAAGCCCAAACGGGACGCCATACGTGTATATGTATCTGAATCTGTAGTACGATGTCTACCTAGACCGTTGAATGAACTCACATGACTTTAAAATAGGCGTTTCTGTGAGGAAGCATTTTCTGAGAAAGGATACATCCAAAATTATAGTGATGCTCTTGATAGGGGTTGTCCGTTAAATCGTTAATTTAGTTAATGATGTCACGCTTCAAACCGCGTTCTTACGTAATCAGCAAGTATCACAGCTTGTGTTCATTTTCATTTTTCTGTCATTCAACACTGTGCAAGAATACAAAGGACTTAAATATTCCGGACGCTCGAATTTTCTTTTGACAAAATATAGTCCCAAATATCGTTAGAAGATTTCAAATGAGTTTTTAGCAACCATCTTTAATTCCCGCCCTATGGTATGTGGTTTCCGCTGTTTTCTAAACTCACTATAAGGACCTTGTCAGCATTTTTCACTGGACAAGCTCATTGGGGGCCGAATAAAGGTCCTTATAATACATAGCCCTTACGTTTATGCGTCGCCGTCAAACGCAATCTTCGACCGTGAAACTAACCGTTTGTCTCCAAAAATTCATGTTTTATTTGTTATCCCGGTTACGTTGCTAAAATAGCAACTTTCCAATCTCTAAAACTGGCCTTTTCAAGATGAAAATGTTGATACATTTCTTATATTTAGTCTACATTGACTATGGTGCTCGTTTGAACCGCCTCAATATGGCGATTCTAGCCAGCATCCACAATTCATGTTTAAGAAATAGATCAGCTCTAACTGTGATTTGTTGAGTAATAAATCACAGTTTGGAGGTCAGTTGTAAAGTAGATCAAATCACGTGCGCGTAGAGACGCCACTTCTCCACTTCTAGATATTTGGATGATTTATTAAATATTGATAATACCTATTTCGATGGTTTGATCAGTCAGATTTACCCCCAAGAACTTCAGTTAAATAAAGCAAATTCTTCTGATACCGAGGCCCCGTTTTTGGATTTACATCTGTCTATTTTAGATGGGTTTGTTTCGTGCAAAATTAATGATAAACGCGATGATTTTGATTTTGAGATTGTAAATTTTCCTTTTTTGGATGGTGATGTTCCTCGTGCGCCATCCTATGGTGTCTCTTTTTCGCAATTAATTCGATTTGCCAGAGTGTGTAGTCATGTAACTGACTTCAACACCCGTAATACATTTTTGACGGCTAAACTTCTTAATCAGGGTTATCGGTACCATAAACTACGCAAAGCCTTTTCATAATTTTATAGACGTCATTCTGATTTAATTTCAAAATTCAATATTGGACTTAAATCTCTTCTGCAGCAAGGTCTATGGGAACCCGAATTTTATGGTGACTTATATTAATTCAGAAAAAAATATAACCGCAATGACTTCAGCACCCAATTTCGTAAAATCATTTTTCGATATAAAAAGATTGGGTACAACATAAATGTTATACGACAGACTACATGCATCGTAGTTAACCCAATCACGATTGACAACTTTGCTTCCCTCTTTAATTGCACGCCGGTGGGTCAGGTCTAGATTCTATGACGTTTCCAACGTAAAGGCTTACTGAGAATTAGAGAGATCTTATTCAAGGTAATGTTGATTGGTGCCTGATGCTCTGTCTCTGGTCAGGCCCATCGGAGTCTAACTGTTTGTTTTCTTTTGCTCCAGCATTTCAGTGGTTTCTTGCTGTCGAGTCCTCACCGTTGTTTCATCTCTGTGGTTGTTTGATTATTTGTGTTCACGGAGATGTTGCACTGATGAGTTAGGAGGCCTTCATGCGGACTGAACAAATTATTTGTCTAAATCGCGACGGAAGTAAGGGCGAGGATTGTGGCCACGTACAATCGATTTAAGCCCCCCCCCCGCCCCCACCCCCACCCCCAGTGGAATTCGTTTCCGCTGACCGTTCCAAGGCGGTTCTTCTGTCGCGGTTTATTTTTGTTATGGTTTGTCTTTTGGTGTTTGTGTTGCTAATGTTATTTTATTTTGGATAGCCTATTGGCCTGTGGGAAAGTAACTGTCCTTTTGGCTTTCCGCTGTTGGTGTTTCCATTGGGGTCTGTTGTTTCTTGTTTGTGTGTCTTTCCCTTTGGTGTCTCAGATGGGAGCTGTGGGTTTATTGTATCGATTCCTGATCTTTGCCTCCACTTCTATTTTAATGACGTCACTCGTCACGCTCTTGCGAGCTGTGATTTGTTGCAGAATAGCAGTTATTTTCCATTAGCTCACTGTGTTATAATATTGAACAAAAATAAAGAAGATAAAGTACAACACTGTTCCTGTGAACCTCACTTTTCTATATACAGTATTTTTAGTAAAACCTAGCATCCAAAACGTGACAGTGTGAATGTGGTCTTTTGGAAAGTATTATTAGTAGCCGTATTGCGAAATAAGTTCGAAGGTTTCGAGCATTTTTCAAACTTGCATGAAAAATCTAACCTTCAATCACTTGACGGAATTAAAATGTGCACGTTTTTTTATGCATGTCTTCGACACTGGGGGAAAATATGGCCGAAAAAAAGCAATGAAGAATAGAGGGTGTACACCAAAGTGCGCGTATTGCAAGACGTGTCACCATTGGAGATACAGCCAATTTGGATAAAGTTTGTGGGGAAAATGTACTTTCATATCCAACAGGTTGCAGATGGGTGCGATATTTCAAATGTTACTGGTCAGATGACATTCATACACCAAGACCTGTGATATGGTAAGTTAGTTCCTAGCTTTAACCAAAGAGGTAAACTTAGCTACATAATCCTCAGCACATTTAGCTGTCGAAATGAACGAATCGGGAAGGACATTCCAATCTCTGATGGTTAGAGGGAAGAACGATTCCTATAAATGACAGTTCGGTAGATGGGTGCGACATTTCAGAATAAGAATCAGAATTGTTACTGGTGGCACGTCAAATAACATTCATACACCAAGACCTGTGATATGGGAAGTTAGTCCCTAGCTCTAAGCAAAGAGGTAAACTTAGCTACATAATCCTCAGCACCTTTAGCTGTCTAAATGAACGAATCCGGGAAGGACATTCCAATCTCTAATGGTAAGAGGGAAGAAAGATTCTTTATAAATGTCAGTTATTGCAGTAAGGGTCTGAAACGCCAATGAATGATAAATTCTATGGTGCCTAGCTGAGGGGACCAAATCATCTGTTGGAGTGCTGGCAGCACCATTTAGACCTTTGTATTAAAAAGCGGTTTACCAGTACTCGCGTGCGGTTGGTTTCAGCTCTGCATGGAAGCATCATGCAGCCCATCTATTTCTTCAAGTCCCGATGGGCGGGAGCAAGAGTCAATGCCAATGGAAATATTATAAATGTTAAGGGAGAATAACAGTGGAACAAAAACAGTGCATTTTGGGTCCCCAAACAATAAGTTCTAGAAAGGGTTATCCTTTGGAAGCAAGGAATACACCACAGAATGGGAAAATATGGAGTGTACATGTTTCGGGGCCAGACTAGCTAGTTTCGGCCATTTAGGCCTCATCAGTGACCCTTAAATATTTTCAAAATACCACAATGCAATCAGTGATCCCGAAGGACAAGAAAATATAAACTACACTATGATGTAGGGCAGGGAGACTTTACGGCCGCCACACATTCCCTGGAGCTCAATTCGAAGATTCACCATCAACAAGAACGCGATGTTTCCTGTAGCAAATAAGGAGTTTATCAATTTGAGAGACTTCCCCACGCCTCGTTCCATGTATGGTGGGGTGTCAAAAGCCTTCTGGAAAAGCAGATTAAATGCCTCCCCCCACCCCCCCCCCCCCCCCCCACAAACACACATCTTTGTTCAAGATTTTTCCTCATTCATTAATAACCATGTTCAACTGAGTTTCACAACTATACGTTTTCGTAAATACATGTTGTGTGTCTGATAAAAGTTTATGTTAATTCAAGTGAGCCACGATGTTTTAGCAGATTATAAGTTCAAGTGATTTACAAAGAACATATTTCAGGGACACAGGGCGCTAATTACGGGCAAGTGGTTTATCTCTTTTTGAAGAGTATGCAACTGTTCGCTAGAAGCCATTCTTTGGGATTTCACCCGCATCAAGAGACTGTTAGAACAGATGTGCAAAAATTGGAATTAAGTCATTTGCTAGTACCTCAAGGACTCTAGGATGAAGCTCGTCAGGTCCAAAACCTTTAGCTGGGATTAAGCCTTGAAATAACTTGATCACTTCCGCCGATGACACAGCAATATTTTCCATAAATGGGACCGATCTTCCAGCCCATGGATCTTCCGTGAAATAAGTTTTATTAAACGCATCATTGAATTGTTTTTGAGGGGATATGATTTTTCGCCGAAATTTGAATGAAAGAAGTTATCAAATCAAAATTCTCCTGGACAGACCGAGCATCTGCGTGACCTCTAAAGTATGTCTTCTTTGCATATATGAGCGCATCCTTCCTCACAGTTTCATAGTCACCTTTTTGATACGACTATAAACCTTCCTCCGAGGTTTCTTTATTGGTGAAATGTAGATTTTTAAATATCCGGAAACAATATCATGACCACTTAGTTTGTCTGGAGAATGAATATCTTCAGATTGTCCTGGCAAGATGCAATGTGTTTTATCACGAGTGGGAAAGTTAACGATTTGTTCTGAGCCACGATCATTCATAATGTCAATTAATATTTGTCCCTCGGACCGACTCACCTTGTTTGTTAAGCCTGTCGGGCCAAACAATGCCTCTGAAGTTGAGGTCTCTTGGAAGAAGTACAGCCGAAAGTGTTTTACCCTTATGCTGAGACTTAATGCGATAAACGGATCTTTAAACAACTGGAGGTTTTCGACCGTATCAGATGGTGGTCGATACCAACTTGCTACGAAGTGTGAAGTTTATTTCCAAAAACCTTAACTCAGTCCGATTTGGTGTCGTTTTCCAGTTCCATTTAAAAGGCATGTGAGGGATGTCTCTGTGAATGAGCAGCAGCACCCCAAGACCATGCGAGTTCCTTTTTTTTGTATATACACTGCGCTGAAAAGGTTCAGGGAAAGGCTAAGGTGTGGTACATGTAATTGAACTGTCAGTCTTTGTTTCCTGAATAGCCACAATATAGGGTTGATGAGTATCAAGAAAAGGTTAGGGTTCAAGAATTTTTCCTCTTAGTCCATTGCTGTTTAATAAATAAAATGCTGCTTATTTGCTTCAGTAGTCAAAACTTTATCTCCCTTATCATTTGACAGAGGTTCAAATTTGTTTGGCGTACTCAGTTCTATACATTCGTTGAAGAAGGAGTCTGAAAAGTTACACACCTCACATTATGGTCAAATCCATTGGCAGTTTGAGTTTATCAAAGGACCATACTCAGTGAGGCGGTTCTAACGAGCACCCACGACCTATGTTAGCAGTATTTAACAGAAAAATATCATGGATTTTCATCAGAAAAGTAGCCATTTTGGAGATGAGAAAAAATGCACTATGTCGCACGGGTGTGTTATCGTAAGGTTATAACGATAGCCAAATTTGCTGAGGACTTGAAGTTTCGTAGGCCCTCCGAACATCCTTTGTTCCCTAAGCAGAAGTGAAGACAATGACCAGGAATCGATACAATTAACCCCCATCTTCCATCAGAGACACCAAACGGAAAAAAACACAAACATTAAATAATTAGACTCTAATGGAAACAACAATAGCGGAAAGCAAAAAGGACAGTTCTTTCCCACAAAATAGCCAAATGGATATCCAAAACAAAAAATATAAGCGATACACACGCTCAAATATACAAACCGCAACAGAAGAACCGCATTGGAACGGTCAGTGTAGGGGCCTTAATCGATTTTACGCAGCCACAATCCTCGCTCTTGATTCCGTCGCGATTTAGGCAAATAAACTCTTCAGTGCAACATCTCCGAGAACACAAACGTCAAATAACCATAGAGGTGAAACAGCGGTGAGGAAACCACTGACATTCTTTAGCAAAAGAAGACCAACAGTTAGACTCCGATGGGCTCGACCAGAGACAGAGCATCAGGTACCAACCAACATTGGACTGATGGTTTTCTGCTGCTCTGACGTCGGATTGCTGTTGAGTCCTCAACCCTGATTCATTATAGTATTAATCTATACATAACCATTTTACCATGAATTTTATCATGACCCCCTGTTGTGCTAGAAAGCCTCCATGCGGATCACTGTGTTATTGCTATTTTGTTTGATATTGTACTAGATCTGAGGGTGTGCTACGCTGGCCCAGAAAACATGTGCACTTCATTTTATCCAGTTCTGTGATGTATGACTTGATTCCAAAGGATAAGTACACCCTTTAATAGAACATATTTAACGTCACTGCAGCTGGTGTACATCACAGTGTAGTTTATATTTTCTTTTCCTTTGGGATCATTGGATCCATTGTGGAATTTTGAAAATATTTTAGGGTCACTGATGAGGCCTTATTGGCCGAAACTAGCTAGTCTGGCCCAGAAAACATGTACACTTCATATTTTCCAGTTCTGTGGTGTATTCCTTGCTCCAAAGGATAACCATTTCATAGAATATATTGAAATCTCATAAAATCCGGAGTAGTTTTACTACCGACACGCCCAAGGCGGTCGTCCTTTTGCAGTGTTTTACTTGTTATCTGGCTTTGTGTCATTGGTTCATGTTTCGTCTGTTTTTGTGTGCGCCTCCGTGTTACTTTATATAGGTGACTTAAGACGGCTGCAATCTTAGATTACGGCCTTGCCTGAGTGACCTTTCTTACTAGATTACACATGTAAAAATAGAATTCTAACACAGCGCGCCTATATAGGCAATGCAAAATAACTGTGTTTTATTCTACAACAAATCACAACAAGAGAGAGCGTGACGAGTGACGTCATTAAAACTGCAAATTTATGACGTCACTAGTCGATTTCCTTGACGTTAGACGGTGTAACGTCATTTTCTCGCATCGAAAACGTTAGAAAAGGATATAAATGCATGTGTTTCAGTCGATAATTTTTAGCGGGATTTCTTCTAACAATGGCGAAAAGTTGTGAGATTTTGAAGGAAACATCAGCATTATTGCCGATTTTCAGCCTGTTAGAATCGAAATAGATCAGCTTTAGTTTGTGATTTGTTGAGTAATAAATCACAGTTTGCGGGTCAGTTGTAAGTAGACAAATCACGCGCGCTACGCGCTCGTGATTTGTCTACTTTACAACTGACCTCCAAACTGTGATTTATTACTCAACAAATCACAGTTAGAGCTGATCTATTTCTTAAGTAAAACAAAGATCAGGAATCGATACAATTAACTTACTCCACTCACAAAAGACACCAAACGGGAAAAAAAACACAAACATTAAGCGACCAGACCATAATGGAAACCCAAACAAAGGAAGGCCACAAGGACAGTTACTTTCCCTCAAAATGGCCATATGGACATCCAAAATAAAAAGACACAAGTGATACACACAGTAAGTAACAACAACAACAGAAATAAATCGCCACAGAAGAACCGCCTTGGAAAGATTTCCACTGGGGTGGGGGGGGGGGGGGGGGCTTAAATCGATTTTACGTGGCCAAAACCCCCGCCCTTACTTCCGTCGCGATTTAGACAAATAATTTGTTCAGTCCGCATGAAGGCCTCCTAACTCATCAGTGCAACATCTCCGTGAATACAAATAATCAAAGAACCACAGAGGTGAGACAACGGTGAGGACTCGACAGCAAGAAACCACTGAAATGCTGGAGCAAAAGAAAACCAACAGTAAGACTCCGATGGGCCCGATCAGAGACAGAGCATCAGGCACCAACCAACATTACCTTGAATTAGATCTCTCTAATTCTCAATAAGCATTTACGTTGGAACCGTCATAGAATCTGAGGCCTGACCCAACGGCGTGCAATTAAAGAGGGAAGCAAAGTTGCCAACAGTGATTTGGTTAACTACCATGCATGCAGTCTGTCGTATTACATCCATGTTGTACCCAATCTTTTTATATCGAAGAATGATTTTACGAAATTGGGTGCTGAAGTCATTGCGGTTATATATTTTTCTGAATTTATATACTAAGTCACCATAAAATTCGGGTTCCGATAGACCTTGTTTTAGAAGAGATTTAAGTCCAACATTGAATTTTGAAATTAAATCAGAATGGCGTCTATAAAATTTTGAAAAGGCTTTGCATAGTTTATGGTACCGATAACCCTGATTAAGAAGTTTAGCCGTTAATAATTTATTACGAGTGTTGAAGTCAGTTACATGACTACACACTCTAGCAAATCGAATTAATTGCGAAATATAAACGCCATAGGATGGCGCACGAGGAACATCCCCATCCAAAAAAAGAAAATTTACAATCTCAAAATGAAAGTCATCGCGTTTATCATAAATTTTGCACGAAAAAAACCCATCTACAATAGATAGATGTAAATCCAAAAACGGGGCCTCTCTATCAGAAGAATTCGCTTTATTTAACTGAAGTTCTAGGGGGGGGGGGGGGTAAACTGACTGATCAAACCATCGAAATAGGTATTATCAATATTTAATAAATCATCTAAATATCTAGAAGTGGAGCTAAAAGCTTCAATAATTATACCCCCACAAATGAAATTTGGGGGGTATATAGGAGTGAGCTTGTCGGTCTGTCGGTCTGTCGGTCGGTCTGTTCTGTTGACTTGGTTTCCAGACGATAACTCAAAAAGCGCTCCACCGATTTTTATAATTTTTGGTACACTGATGTAACATCATAAAATACAGGTCAGGTTCGTTTTCCACTACAATTCGTCAATTTCCGGCATAGTTATGGCCCCTTTCAAGTGAAAAAATTGCAAAATGCCGCTGTTGTACTATCAAGGCGCTTGTGGGGGTATTCATCACCTTTAGTGATAGCTCTAGTTTCAGATTGGTTATCAATGGAAAGCGACAACATGAAGTCTCTTTCATAACAATACAAGAACAGATCAGCCACAAGAGGTGCGCAATTCGTACCCATCGGAATGTTCACAATTTGGCTAAATAACTTAGTACCGAATCAAATATAAATATTATCAAGTAGAAAGGTGAGGGCATCACACACTTTCTGACATGACCAAAGTGTATAATTCTTATGCTCTTTAGAAGTGAAAAATGCATTTCTGACATTACATGCAAGATAGAGAGAATCTTCTCTGTGAAAATCCCATTCAATTAAATCATTAAGCTTTTCTTTAACAAGATTATGAGGAAGTGTAGTGTACTCTGCAACCGTCACAGAATCTGAGGCATGACTTACTTTGTTCACATTCCTTCTAAGCTTGCTTTGTTGACATTCCTTCCCGCGATTACTGTACTAGTGGGTAGGATAAACGCAAGTTCTTGAGCAGGTCTTGACATTCTTCGGAAGCTTGGTGTTTTCCTTCTGCTGAAGAGCCTGTGTATTGTCACATGTATTTGAGTGTGCATAGCTATATATGTATAATATGGCCAGCGTACTGATAAAAGTGATAAACCCTTCAATTTGTAGTTTGGGTTCGAAACTTTCATCATGTGAACAAGTCCGTAAAATGAAAACCACACCAAACCCCACTTCATATAGAGAAAACTTGGGGTATACGGGGGTATACTTTAATTTTCTTATTTCTGCGCCAAGACATAGGTTGTTGGTACTCGTAAAAACCGCCTCAATGAGGCAGTTCTAACGAGCACCCACAACTTATGTTTTGAGCAGATATAAGGAAAATATCACGTATACTTTAATTTTCTTATTTCTGCGCCAAGACATAGGTTGTTGGTACTCGTTAGAACCGCCTCAATGAGGCAGTTCTAACGAGCACCCACAACTTATGTTTTGAGCAGATATAAGGAAATTATCACGGAGTTTCATCAAAAAGTACCTATTTTGGAGATGTGAAAAATGCACAATGTCGTACGGGTGAGTTATCATAATGGCAGTATTAACATCGATGTTAAAAAAGGCAAAATACTTGAACTTTAGCTTTCCTTGATACACTCCAGCCACATACTTGGACTGTACTAGTGGGTTGGGTAAACGAAAATTCTTGAGAATGTTACAAACGCATTGGATATAACATAAATGCTATTCAACAGTCTGCATGCATTATACTTGACCCAATCACGGGCTGACATTATGTTTTCCTCTTTAATTGCACGCCGGTGGATGGGGGTTCAGACTCCATGAGGGCTTTGGCTTAAAGCTATTTATTACTTGGTCTGAGCCGGAACTTTTTGGTCTGTTGCTTGGTCCAACGGGGTTCAAGTGTTGGTTTTCTTTTGATTCAGTGTTCCTGTGGCGTTGTGTTCAGCACCGGATGGCTCAGCGCGTATTACTGTCGTATCCTTATCCTTGTGTTAACTTGGCATTAATTGTGATTTCTTTGTTTACCGAGTTGATTCATACCTTCACGCAGACCAAACTAATACTTGTTTGAACCACAGAGAAAGTGAGGATTTGGGTTGGGATCCCGTAAAATTAACTTAAACAAACCAGTTATTTTATTGACCTTCCAAGTCAGTGCTGTTGCTGTGGTTTCTTCATGTTTTGTGTTAGTGGTTCTGATCCTTTCCCAAATTACAGTCGAACTTCAGTGGCTCGAACACCTTTGGGACCTCGAAAATCTGTTCGAGACAGGGGTAGTTCGAGCCACTGAGGTTACTGTCAGGAGGCATAACGAGATACTTTTACATATCTTTTCGGTGTTCGATAATTAATATGTATGCTGTGTGTACTCATTAGAATCGCCTCATCGAGGCGATTCTAATGAGTACACACAGCATACATTTGCAAGATAAATAACTAAAATCTCCTTAATTATCCCCCACTGTTTCTTATGTAGAGGATTTCGCTAGGGGCTCAAGAATGGGTTCGACTCATCCATGGTAAACGAGCCATCGGTATTCGAGCCATCGAAGTTCTACAGTATTTATGTTGTTACGTTGATGATTCTGATTCTCTCCCATTTTGTTCATTTTTAATTACATTTGTTCTTCCGGTTTAATGTTTGTCATGTTGGTTATCCAGATGCTTTCCCCCCAGTATATTTATTGCTCCTTTTTAGATAGGTATGAATATTCTGAGTCTCCGTCTGTTTGCTGTTTTGGAAAGAGCTGCTGACTCGGTTTACCTGTGGTCCGTTTTATTTAGTGTCGTCACTCCATGATTCGACTTCTTTTCCTGGTGATATTGTTTGTTTGATTTGAGGTTTAACGTCCCCGTCAACACTGTAAAGGTCATTTTGGAGACGTTGCTTCCAATTTTGTGGGACTTTTACCCGACATTGAGATGAAATGACATCTCAAGCCCTGCCGCCCAATGAAACCAATAGGGTTTATTAGCATTTGGGATATGACTGCATCAGTTTATAATCGTTTCTCTTTTTTATTTTGAAATTCTTCGGATGCTCGGTGCTTTGTTTGTTTGTATTGGAGTTTTAACGGCCCATTCAACAATAGTTTAGGTCATTTTAGCCGGGTCAGTTTACCTATCCAAACTTTTCCGGGGCAGGCTTATACGTGAGCTGTTACGAGGACTGTTCAAATATGAATGCAACTAAGCACATAAAAATGATTCCGTGATAGACTTCGATGAAAAATTTATTTTATCCCCTCAAAGTATTCCCCTTTAACAGATATTCCAACTTTCAGTCTTCTGATCCAATCATTGAATGCATTTTGGTAGTCTTTTCGAGGTATACTATGAAGGCACTTGAATATTGCAGAACCGAGGTGTTTGCGCTATACAAATTTTCGACCAGAAAGGTATTTTTTCAGCCGCGGGAACAAAAAAAAGTCACACGGGGCAAGGTCAGGGGAATACGGGGGATGAGGGAGTTCAACAACCTTTTCTTGCTTCAGATAGTCTTGCACAATGAACGCGTTGTGCGATGACGCAATGGCATGTAGCAATCTGACATTGGCCAAACCAGTTGCGGGTCTTCGTTCTTTGAAATATTTCTTCAATTTTCGAAGAACTTTATTCTTGTAAAACTTCGCATTTACAGATTTGCCTTTAGGCACAGCAACCTAAATAGCAGGGCCCTGATTTGAAAAGAATATGGCATACATTACCTTCTTGACGCTCATGGTCCACTTTGCAATGCATGGTCTTTTGCAATACTTTGTTGCCCATATTTTGTTCTGAATCTTTCGTTTTGGCTCAAAAAAGTGAACCTATGTCTCGCCACCTGTGACGACATTAGCGAAAGACCGTGCATTGTAATTTGGAAACTTTTTAAGCAACTTCTTGGCGCACTGAACGCGTGTCTTTTTCTGCTCATCTGTCAACAGATGGGGAATCCATCTAGCACAGATCTTTCTCATTTTCAAATCCCGTTTCAGAATTGTATGAGCTGCTCCTAATGAGATGCCAACCATACTTGCTATTTGCCTAGTGGTGTATCGTGCATCGGTAGCAACTATTTCTTTCACTCTAGCGACCATCTTGGCAGATGTTGCTCTTTTCGGCCGACGATCATGTGGTGCATCTTCTGTTGAGCCTAGCCCACATCTGAATTTCTTACAACAACGAAAAACTGTCGGAAAAGACATTTCATTATGCCCATAAACCGAACATATTTCATCAAAAATGTCTTTGCACCGTATACCAAGAATACATCGATTCTTAATATAGGACCTATTTCAACGGCGTACTCTGACCTTCTTCCAACCATGTTTTGTATTACTATACAAGAGTAGACAGTGTTTATCGAACGATATACATGGCTAAAGTGGACGGATTTTAACAGGTTTGGTATCAATGTATAGGTAAAATGTTTTTCTACGCCGTGATATTTATTTCAAGGTGATTTTCGCATTAGGGCATGAGAAAACGTTCTACTTGCATTCATATTTGAACAGTCCTCGTAACCAGTTCAGTACACCTTATTTCGCTAGAAACTGACGACTGCCCTTCTTGAATCAGCGGAAGGAAGAGAATGACCGTACAATGGATTTCATTATCAATCTTCACGAAAGGAATGTTGCCGACCCCGGCTTGTATCGAACCCGCGTCGTCCTGATCGCCAGTCAGACGCGCATCCGACTGAGCTACCGAGGCCGGCTGCTTGGTGCTTTCATTCTTTTGAAGAGCCCGTGTGTTGTCATATGTATTTGCGTGTGCTTAGCTATATATATATATATATTATAGGGCCAGTGTAATGATTAACTCTGTAATTCGAAGTTTTGGTGCGCAACTGTGCAGTATAAACATCGATAATACTTAACCCTTGTCCTGCTTAGCCCGGATATGCCTTATTTCATTCAATGTTAAATCTCATTTTTTCCTTTTCTAACTCAATCCGTGGCGCCCAATCCGTTCCTCCATTTCTCTTTGTTTTTCTTGCTGTTCTAGTTTTTCTTTTCGAACACGTTCTTCCGTTTCTACGTTTCTAATTTTTCCATCTGCATTTGTCTCTGCATTTCTCTTTCTTTTTCTTACTTTTCAATTTTTTTCTTTCTGTATGCGTTCTTCCATCTCTAATCTTAATATTTCTAATTCACTTTGCCTTTCAATTTGTCTTATTTGCAATTCAGTATGTGAAACCAAAATGAGATACAAAGCAGATGGATCGAACACATCTTTAAACCCCAATTATAAAAAAGTGTGGTTTATAGGTATAAATTATTGTCCTCATTTTTGGCTAAAAAAAAAAAAACAGGGATTCTGGGTACTCGTTAGAAACACCTCATTGCCTATCAGTGTCAAATATTCACAATTATAACAACCCGCTAAACCCCACATTATATAGAGAAACTGGGGTTAATGGGGAGTATTCATTATTTTTCATACTTTTGCTCCAAGTTACAGGTTGTATATTATATTTCTCAATTCTTCTCGAAAACATAGTTCAATCGTTCTCAACGCGATGTTTTATCGCATAGACCTGTTAACTGTATATGAATGGGATCTAATAAATGACCCGTTTGCATAAACACGGATTAATTTATTAGCTAGTCATGATTAATGGTTGTCCCAGACGCATCCAGATCAGTCCAGCACATTGAGATAGTTCTAACGAGTACACACAACCCTTGTCTTGGAGCAAAAATCAGTAAATAATCTATATCCCTATAAACCCAAGTTTTACATATACAAACTGGAGTTCAGAGAGGTGTTCATTACAAGGGCTTGTTAACATGAGATTTGAGGTTTAACGTCAACATTGTATCGTCTATTTTTGAGACGTTGCTTCAAGTTTTGTGGGAATTTTACCTGACATTGACATGAAATGACATATCAAGCCCTGCAGCCAAATGAAACCAATAGGGTTTACGAGTACAAATATATGTATGAACGGTCCGACTCACACCACCGACTCACACCACTTTCCTGGCCAAGCTTAGAACAGCTAAATAGTTTATCAATACTCATGTGCTGTCGATTCCTTCAAGTCCCGCAGAGCGGGGCCGATTTTAACATGATGTAAATGCCCGTACCCTAACAGATATCAAACGTGGGGCCGAGGTGTATTTTGGGCCGGGATGTCTTGGGACCGAGGTGACAGTGGGACCGAGGTGTCTAGGGCCGAGGTGTCTAGGACCGACTTGGTTTTGTGCCGACCTGTCTAGTGGCCGAGGTGGTGGTGGGGCCGAAGTGTCTGGAAATCCAGCAAAGTGCGCACATTGCTTGACATGTCGACATTGGAGAAAAAGCCGATTTGGATAAAGTTTGTGGTGAAAATGCACTATCATATCGAACAGGTTGCAGATGTGTGCGACATGTCAGAATCAGAATCAAATTTGTTACTGGTGACACGTCAAATGACATTCATAAACCAGGACCTGTGGTATGGAATGTTAATCACTAGCTCTCACCAAAGAGATAAAATGAGCCTCACAATCCTCAGCACCTTTAGCTGTCGAAACGAACGATTCTACAAGGACATTCCAATCTCTAATTGTTCGAGGGAAGAACGATTCTTTATAAGTTGTTTGACTTGAGGTTTATTGTCCCCGTCAACACTGTATAGGTCATTTTGGAGACGTTGCTTCCAGTTTTGTGGAACTTTTACCCGACATTGAGATGAAATGAAATCTCAAGCCCTGGTTTCGCCCAATGAAACCAATTGGGTTTATAAGCACGGACGGTCCGACTCGCACCACTTTGCCTGGGCAGGCTTAGATCCTATAAGCGGTTTACTTGTGAGCGGTCGGTTACAGCTCTGTGGAAGCATCATGCAGCCCATCTATTTCTTCAAGCCCCGATGGGCGGGGGCCGCGATTATTTATAAATGTCAGTTCTTGCAGTAAGGGTCTGAAACGCCAGTGGATGATGATTTCTACAGTGCCTTGCTGGGGGAATAATGTCATCTGTTGGATGTTGGCAGAACCCTTTAGACCATTGTATAAAAGTCTCTTCTCCTTTTCTTGAGAGACTCCCATCTTAATTTCCTTAGTATTCCAGTCATGACCCATCTTCTTTCTTATGAATGTTTTCATTGCTCTTAAAGGAACTCGTTTTTGATTTTATTTGCCTTCACTGCAGCTGGTGTTGTGCCGCGTGGCGACCGTTAAACGTCTTCCCGTACATCAACCATAGTGCAGTTTATATTTTACTTTTGGTCCTTTGAGATCAGCGTGAATATTCTGAGAAATCAGAAATGAATTATTGGTTTAGATTCATATTCTAGACAGGTTTTTAATTATTTAGACTCCATTTTGATTTATATCAGTCTCTGAATCGACTGCCTTTTCGAAATTCGCAAAATTGCAGTATGTTTCCTCTGGCTTTCTATGTTAAACCAGTGGGCCCCGGCGCGGGGCCATGTTTAGCCCCAGAGCTATAAGTCCTTTGAACAATCTTGGTAGAGGTCCACTAGATGAAGCTTCATACCAAATATCAAAGACCTATGCTTTCTGGTTTCAGACAAGAAGATTTTTAAAGGTGTTCCCTATATAAGCCTATGTAAAACCAGTGGGCCCCGGCGCAAAGCCAGTTTTGGCCACAGGGATATAATTTGAACAATCTTGGTAGAGGTCCATTAGATGAAGCTTCATACCAAATCTCAAAGACCTGGGCCTTCTGGTTTCAGACAAGATGATTTTTAAATGTTTTTCTTCTTTTTTACCTTTTCATTGCCATGACAACCAGAGTTGAGCACGAAATGGAATTCTTTGAACACTCTTGAGAGAGGACCACCAAAAGATCATTTCAGTTTGGTCAAAATCTTTTCAACGGTTTAGGAGGACATGTTGTTTAAAGGAATTGTGGACGGACGGACGGACACACGTACGGACGACGACGGCGACGACGGACGGTGACCGATCACAATAGCTCCCCCAGAGCCTTCGGCTCAGGTGAGCTAAATACAGACAATAGACAGACAACGGAGCCTTGCCATACTATAAGCTCACCTGTGAGCCTTCAGCTCAGGTGAGCTAAAATACAGCCACGTTTCACCTCCAATTACTATTTCTCAGAGTCTCTTGGGACCCGCATCCTTATATTTTACTGGAAGTTCAGAGGCTTTTTTCTACCCTTACTCCGTTTTGTTCAGGTGTCGAAAGATGGGAGGCCTACCTAGCACAAATCTTCTTAAGCTTAAGCATTTCTTTCAATACATAAAATACAGCCGACGAATTCATGCCATTTTAATCCCCTATCTCTTCCACGGTGCACCGCGTATCTATTCAACAATCTCCATTATTTTTTCTAACACTGCCGAAAGCGGTCGACCCAGCCTCGGTTATGTTTGACTGAAGTTCGTCCACCTCCGACGATGCGGTGTTTTCGTTCGACCTATATGGACGCCGAAGAATAGGCTATCATTGAAGAGAAGTTTCATTCATTTGTTTTTCCTTATTTTCTTGTCAAACTTGTAAGCAGACAAGTCTTAACCAGCAACAGCCTATAACTATTGGTTTTCTCTAAATTAATAATTAACTTCGTTGACATTCCTTCACACCATTACGATAACACATCCGTGCGAAATAATACACTTTTCTTATCTCCAAAGTGGCCACTTTTCTGATAAAATTCCGTGATATTTTTCTTATAAATACTGCAAACATAGGTCGTGGGTGCTTGTTAGAACCGCCTCATTGAGGCGGTTCTAACGAGTACCCACAACCTATATCTTGGAGCAGAAATAAGAAAATTAATGTATACCCCCTTAAACCCCAGTTTTCTCTATATAAATTGTGGATTAGGGGGTACTCATTTCACGGTCCTGTTTTACATAGGCTTATGTAGGGAAAACCGTTTAAAAATCTTCTTGTCTGAAACCAGAAGGCCCAGGTCTTTGATATTTGGTATGAAGCTTCATCCAGTGGACCTCTACCAAGATTGTTCAAATTATAGCCCTGGACCCAAAAATGGCCCCGCCGAAGTGCCCACCGGTTTTACATAGGCTTATATAGGGAAAACCTTTTAAAATCTCCTTGTCTCAAACCAGAAGGCCCAGGTCTTTGATATTTGGTATGAAGCTTCATCTGATGGACCTCTACCAAGATTGTTCAAATTATAGCCCCGGGGCCAAAACTGGCTTCTCGCCGGGGCCCACAGGTTTAACTTAGGCTTATATAGGGAAAACCTTTAAAAATCTTCTTGTCTGAAACCAGAAAGCACAGGCCAATATCTGGTATGAAGCTTCATCTAGTGGATCTCTACCAAGATAGTTCAAATTATAGCCCTGGGGCTTAAAAATGGCTCCGTGCCGGGGCCCACTGGTTTTACATAGGCTTATATAGGGAAAACCTTTAAAAACCTTCTTGTCTGAAACCAGAAGACCCAGTTCTTTGATATTTGTAATGAAGCTTCATCTTATGTACCTCTACCAAGATTGTTCAAATTATGGCCCTGGGGCCAAAGCTGGCTCCGCGCCGGGGCCCACTGGTTTAACATAGGTTTATATAGGGAAAATCTTTAAAATCTTCTTGCCTGAAACCCGAAAACACAGGTCTTTGATATTTGGTATGAAGCTTAATCTAGTCGACCTCTACCAAGATTGTTCAAATTATAGCCCTGGGGCTAAAATGGCTCCGCGCCGGGGCCCACTGGTTTTACATAGGCTTATATAGAGAAAACCTTTAAAAATCTTCTTGTCTGAAATCAGAAGACCCAGGTCTTTGATATTTTGTATGAAGCTTCATCTAGTGGACCTCTACCAAAATTGTTCAAATTATAGCCCTGAGCCCAAAAATGGCACCGCCCAGGGGCCAACCGGTTTTACATAGGCTTATATAGTATGCAACTTTAAAAATCTTCTTGTCTAAAACCAGAAGACCCAGGTCTTTGATTTGGTATGAAGCTTCATCTAGTGGACCTCTACCAAGAATATTCAAATTATTGCCCTGAGGCCAAAAGTGGCCCTGCCATGGAAGCCCACATATTTTACATGGGCGCATATAGGGAAAACCTTTAAAAATCTTCTTGTTTGAGACCAGATTTTTTTTTATATTTGATATTAAGCTTCATCTAGTGGACCTCTACAAAGATTGTTCAAATTATAGCCCTGGGGCCAAAAATGGCCGCGAACTGTGACCCACTTGGTTTACATAGGCTTAAATAAGGAAAACTTTAAAAATCTTCTTGTAGGTAACCAGAAGGCCCAGGTCTTTGATATTTGGTATGAAGCTTCATCTTGTGAACCTCTACCAAGATTGTTCAAATTATAGCCTTGAGGCCAAAAATAACCCGGCGTAGGGGCCCGCTGGTTTTACATAGTCAATAGATAAAACCTCCCTCTACCGATTGTTCAAATTATAGCCCTTGGGCCAAAAATAGCCCCGCCCAGGGGCCCACTCGTTTTACATAGGCTTATATAGGGAAACCCTTTGAGAATTTTCTTGTCTGATTGCAGAAGGCCCAGGTCTTTGATACTTGGTATGAAGCTTCATCTAGTGAACCTCTACCAAGATTGTTCAAATTATAGCCCTGGGACCAAAAATGATCCCGCCCAGGGCCCACATGCTTAGAGCTATATAGGGAAAACCTTAAAAAATCTTATTGTCTGAAACCATAAGGCTCAGGTCTTCAGTTATACGACGCTGCTCTTTTAACTAGAGGTTATACTCAGCATACGCTATGTCCTTTCATCGATTCTGAAATTAATCACAAAGGACATTACATCAAAATATCCTTCATTAATAAGGGTTTGGATTTCATAAATTTACCCAGTATTTTCCGGGAGAGTTCGGTTATTTCATCCATTCCCGCGTATTTTTAAAATACTGAAACACCCATAATTTGCTATATATACAATTAACCTGTTAAATCTATTATTTTTAATTTCAATAAACTTGTTTCTGATCTTGATATTGACACTAACACTCCTGATACATGTGATTGTAAAAATTCAGTGTATTGTTATCCGGCTGCTGGTCATATTATTACTGGAATTTAAAAATTATTCCTGATTCTAGGATGCGCAATATAATATCTAAAGGAACGAAATATCGATTTCCTTCTAAAATTGATTTCAATAAATGTAGAGATGAAATCGCTGCTGCCTTGAATGAATTTGGTAATCGATGGTGTAAACGAGAGTATGTTGACCATAAAGCTCTTAAGGAATGGAAACTTAGCCTTCTGAAATTAGTGAACAAACGCATTTCTTTTTATTCGCAAAATACGAACCTATTACCTCCTAAAACTACGACGTCTTTACGTCACCTTAAACTAGGTATTCAAGAATGTCATAGGAAGTTTGTATTGGCTCCAGCTGATAAGGCCGCTAACAATGTGGCCGTTGTTTGACGTCTTCACTATGTTAACACTCTTAAGCAAGAACTTGGTGGTACTAAGGCCTGCGAACTTAAGCCTTCAGCTGTAGAGAGGGCTTTAGTTGATGACCACATTTGTCATCCAGCCACCAAGTTTGCTGCTGTGTTACAGAAGGCCAAGACAGGCCTCCGACGTTATATCGGTTATCTAAACTTTATAAAAGACCATACAAAGCATGGTGTATTGCAAATTCAAGCTCTTGTACCATGACTGAACTCTCCAAATTATTAACTTCATGTTTGACTGCCATCAAAAAGCATGTGATACAATATTGCAACAAAGTCTTCGAAAGATCTGGCAGAAATTTGTTTTGGTCTATAAAAAATTCTAATAAAGTTTTAAATAAATTGAAATCCAGGCGTTTTCGTGCTTCAAGTCTGTCTACTTATGATTTTTCCGCCCTTTACACAACACTTCCTCATAGTATTATAAAAGAAAAACTTAATGATTTAATTGAATGGACATTTCATAGGGAAGACTCCCTCTATCTTGCATGTAACGTAAGAAATGCGTTTTTCACTTCTGAAGAGCACAAAAAATATACTTTATGGTCATGTCAGAAAGTGTGTGAAGCTCTCACCTTTCTACTTGACAATATTTATATAAGATTTGGTACTTTTGATAAGTTATTAAGACAAGCTGTGGGTATTCCGATGGGTTCTAATTGCGCACCATTCGTGGCTGATCTGTTTTGTTATGAGAGAGATGATGTCCCTTTCTGCTGAAAACCAGTCTGAAGTCATTGAAGCTGTTAGCTCCACTTCTAGATACTTGGATGGTTTATTTGATAATACCTATTTCGAAGGTTTGATCAGTCAAATTTACCCCCCACCCTCAGACTTCAGTTAATTAAAGCAAGTTCTTCTGATTCCGGGGCCGCGTTTTTGGATTTGCATCTGTTTATTTTAGATGGGTTTGTTTCGTGCAAAATTTATGATAAACGCGATGATTTTGATTTTTAGATTGTAAATTTTTCCTATTTTGGATGGTGATGGTCCTCGTGCGCCATCCTATGGCGTTTATATTTCGCAATTAATTCGATATGCCAGAGTGTGTAGTCATGTAACTGACTTCAACACTCGTAGTAAATTGTTAACAGCTAAACTTTTTAATCAGGATTATCGGTACCATAAACCACGCAAAGCCTTTTCAAAATGTTATAGACGTATTGGAATATTGGACTTAAATCTCTTCTGCAACAAGGTCTATCGGAACCGAATTTTATGGTGACTTAGTATACAAGTTCAGAAAAATATATAACCGCAATGATTTCAGCACCCGATTTCGTAAAACACTTCGATATAAAAAGATTGGGTACAACATAAATATTATACGACAAACTGCATGCATGGTAGTTAACCCAATCACTGTTGACAACTTTGCTTCCCTCTTAAATTGCACGCCGGTGGTCAGACCTCAGATTCTATGACGGTGCCAGCGTAAAGGCTTATTGACAATTAGAGAGATCTTATTCAAGGTAATGTTGACTGGTACCTGATGCTCTATCTCTGGTCGGACCCATCGGTCAAACTGTTGGTTTTCTTTTGCTCCAGCATTTCAGTGGTTTCTTACTGTCGAGTCCTCACCGTTGTTTCATCTCTGTGGTTGTTTGATTATTTGTGTTCACGGAGATGTTGCACTGATGAGTTAGCAGGCCTTCATGCGGACTGAAAAAATTATTTGTCTAAATCGCGATGGAAGTAAGGGCGAGGATTGTGGCCACGTAAAATTCATTTAAGCCCCCAGTGGAATTCGATTCCGCTGACCGTTCCAAGGCGGTTCTTCTGTCGCTGTTTATTTTTGTTATGGTTTGTCTTTTGGTGTCTGTGATGCTTATATTATTTTATTTTGGATAGCCTATTGGCCATTTTGTGGGAAAATGACTGTCCTTTTGACTTTCCGCTATTGATGTTTCCATTAGGTCTGTTGTTTCATGCTTGTGCTTCTTTCCCTTTGGTGTCTCTGGTGGGAGCTGTGGATTGTTTGTATCGATTCCTGATCATTGCATTTGATATTTGGAAAACAGCTTCTTCTAGTGGACCGCTGCCAAGATTGTCCATAGACTTTGGTATACACCTTTATCTAGTGGGCCTCTGCCAAGATTTTCAAGCTATAGCCCTGGGGCCCAACATGGCCTGACCCAGGGCGTCACTTATTTTACTTAGACATAGGTAATAAAGGGAAACACATCAATATTAAGTATGTAAAACGCTTAGCTCAGGTGAGCGATATAGGATCATCTTGGTCCTTTTGTTTATGTCTGTTGTCTGTCTTTTGTCTATCTGTCAACATTTTCAAACACCTTCTCCTCCGAAACCAGTGGGCCGATTAGAACCAAATTTCATGTGGAGCATCCATGGGGAGGGAGAACGAAAGTTTGTTTGCGGGGTCCACGTCATATGACCAAGATGGCCGCCATGGATATATATGGTAAAAACCATTCAAGAATCTTCTCCTCCGGAACAAGTGGGCCGATTGCCATGAAACGTGGTATGTAGCATTTGGGACTCTGGCCCATCATAGTTTGTTCAAACGATGACCGTGACCTGTTTTACGCCAAGGTCAAATTTGGTCACATTGACTTTTGAATGGGGAAAAGTCAAAACTGTGTATTTTTCGGAAACTATTACAGCCTGTGATCTGTATATTGGTAGATGCAGTTAGTTTAATTATTGGATGAAACTACATCAGTATTCAAGGTCAAGGTCGTTATTTGACCTTGGTCCAAGGTCATTCATATATGAAAATTTAGACTTATTTTCTTCAGAAACCACTCAGCCATTTGTAACCAAAGTCCATGTAAATTCCTTTAGGGACAAGGAAATGAAACTTATTTAAAATTAGTTTGATCACGAGACCAAGATGGCCACCAAGCACATTTATGGTAAAAAACCTTCAAAAATCTTCTCCTCCGCACCAGTGTGCCGATTGCCATGAAACTTGGTACGTAGCATTGAGCACTCGGGCACATCATAGTTTGATCAAACGATGACCCTCGGATGACCTTGACCGATTTTAAGCCAAGGTGAAATTTGGTCGCATTTACTTCTGTATGGGAAAATGTCAAAATTGTGTACTTTTCGGAAACTTGCAGCCTGTTATGTGACCAGAAAGCAGTCTGACGGAGAGCCAAATCCCCAGCCGCACTTTAATAACATGACTCAACCTTATGACCTTCACCTGTGAACTTGACCTTGAGTTGGCATGGTTTATTTATGGACTCTGCACATCAGCACACTTTGGCGGGTATTCGACAAAAGTTTAATGATTTGTTTGTTTGATTTGAGGTTTAACGTCCCCGTCAACACTGTAAAGGTCATTTTGGAGACGTTGCTTCCAAGGGGGGCTATTATTTGAACAATCTTTGTAGAGGTCCACTAGATAAAGCTCCATACCAAATATCAAAGACATGGGCCTGACAGTTTCAGAGAAAAAGATTTTTCAAGACTTCCCCTATATAAGTTTATGTAAAACCAAAGGGCCCCGGAGGGGAGGGGGGCATTTTTGGCCCCATGGCTATTAGTTTGAACAATCTTGGTAGAGGCCCACAAGAAAAAGCTTCATACCAAATATCAAGGACCTGGGCCTTGCGGTTTCAGAGAAGAAGATTTTTAAAGATTTTCCCTATATAAGCCCATGTTAAACCAAAGGGCCCGGGGGCGGGGGGAATATTTGGCCCCAGCACTATAATTTGAACAATCTTGGTAGGGGTCCATTAGGTGAAGCTTCATATAAAATAGCAAAGACCTGGGCCTTGCGGTTTCAGAGAAGAAGATTTTAAAGATTTTCCCTATATAAGCCCATGTACAACCAAAGGGCCAAGGGGTGGGGGCATTTTTGGCCCCAGGGCTATAATTTGAACAATTTTGGTAGGGGTCCACTAGATGAAGCTTCATACCAAATAGCAAAGACCTGGGCAATGCGGTTTCAGAGAAGAAGATTTTTAAAGAGTTTCTCTTTTTAAGCCCGTGTAAAACCAAAGGGCCCTGGGGCGGGGGCATTTTTGGCCCCAGCACTATAATTTGAACAACCTTGGTAGGGGTCCACTAGATGAAGCTTCATACCAAATATCAAAGACCTAGGCCTTGTGGTTTCAGGGAAGAAGATTTTTAAAGATTTTCCCTATATAAACCAATGTTAAACCAAAGGGCCCCGGGGCGGGGCAGTTTTGGCCCCAGCAATATAATTTGAACAACTTGGTAGGGGTCCACTAGATGAAGCTTCAAACCAAATATCAAAGACCTAGGCCTTGCGGTTTCAGAGAAGAAGATTTTTAAAGATTTTCTCTATATAATCCTATGTAAAACCAAAGGGTCTCGGTGCGGGGGCATTTTTGGCCCCAATATTATAATTTGAACAATCTTGGAAGGGGTCCACTAGATGAAGCTTCGTACCAAATATAAAAGACCTGGGCCTTGTGGTTTCAGAGAAGAAGATTTTTTAAGTTTTCGGTGACCTAGATGTGCAACGGACCGGAACCATTTGAACAACTTTGAACGAGGACCACCTAAGGATCATTCCTGTGAAGTTTGGTCAATATCCGATCAGTGGTGAATGAGGAGATGTCGTTTGAAAAAATTGTTTACGGACACACGCATACACGCACTGACGACGGACGAAAAGTGATCACAAAAGCTCACCTTGTCACTACGTGACAGGTGAACTAAAAAGACTGAATTCATTTTCAAAATTAGGCATGTTTCCATTCTTGTCAGCCTATATTTTTTCTGAATGATAGGCCACATATGTCTTCTCACGATGTGTGAAATATCGAAATTTTGAAACCGGTAACATACATATAATACCCATCATATGTGCTTATGTCGGTTTTGAGAATGATTGCTATTTTTTTCCAAAAAATATATAAAAAATCATGAAAAATATAAACCATTACATGAACTAAGTAATTCATGTTATATAGCTACTGCAGAACAACCAAAATCTTCTAAAATATTGATTGTAAAATCATGAGCAAAAGGTTTGCCTTTGTCATTTAACTGTCCATCAGAATGTCAGACAGGTTGACGCATTACTTGTCCTAATCTATGACTGCTTTGCTTCTACAGAAGAACGATTATTTCGAGCCTCCTTTAAACAAGAACGATAAAATTCTGGACAAGTGCCCATCTTCTGCGATGAATGTGTACGCCCAACACTTTTCTTAATAGTGCATGTATACACCCAACAAAGGTTACCTATTTTTTTTTCTGCATTCACACATATTTAGATTTCTCTATACATTGATCTTATCTTTATATAAGCAATTGTAAAATACTGTATCCAATCTTATTAATTGACTATCCTGTATTTACACCAGGTCAACCAATATTCAAAAATCATAAATCATGTTTTTAATTACGTCAATTAATAAAATTGTCATTAATCAAGTAATTTCGTATTGGCCAAGTTACAGGTCCGAGGTCAGCTGTATTGACTTCGGCCTTCGGCCTCGCGCCAATACAGCAGACCTCGGACCTGTAACTGGGCCAATACGAAATTATTTGATTAATAACATTTGACTATCCTGTTTTGTTTGGAGGTCATCCGTATTAACACTGAGGTCAGAATTGTGACTGTCTTTGAGGACTTAGATCAGTAGTCAATGTAGTATTGAAGCTTTCCTGTTCTCCTGCTTTGTGTTTTAGGTCACCTTCTCAGTTTTCTTTCAGATTTTATCTGGTGTTTCTTTTTCATCCTTGTTTGCTACACGTGTAAGATTATAAGAATCTGATATGGGGTTTTGTTGTAGATGAGCGTTTCCAACCCGAGGGATGACCGTGCTGAGCGGAACCGAGGCTACGCCGAGGTTCCGCTCAGCACGGTCATCCCGAGGGTTGGAAACGCCCATCTGCAACAGAACCCAATATTGGATTCTTTTTCTTGCACAACACCTCCGGTTAGTTTTGACAGCTCGCACATGTATATTGTTTACAAAATAAAAGTACTGCGGAAGTAGTTCCGGCAGTTGAACAGAATTGAAGCACATTTATGTTAGTTGCCTGGGTCGGAACACCAGGGTTAGAACATAAATTTCTATCCCAGGGTAAAATCACGGATTTCCTTGTCTGGTGTGCAAGAAGAAATATTTCCGTCTTGTCTAGCAATAACCTATTGTCTTGAAGCTATGCATAAAATAACCAATAAAACACTATTTCTATGAATGCATTACATTATTGTGTTCAATAATCTAGCTTTTGATTTTCTTAGTTCAGTAGTTAATTTATCACTGTTCTAGATAAGTAGAGCATTAAAGTTAAAGCTGTAAATTCTGTCAGCCAATAGTTCTTGTAGCACATATTTTCTGCTTTTGACTTCAATCATTCACTGTTCGCTTATTTATTTTTGTTTTTAGTATTTTAGTGAACAAGCAAAAGGCTTTCTTTCTTTTCTGTAAAGCTGCAATCATTTTGGAAAGAAAACTGTATGTTTTCTGTATGAGGGGAGTTATGTTTGTAAATAATATTTTAAGGTTGATATTTCACTCATATGTAGAAAAATTTGCATCCTTTAGGTGTGTCATTTCTTTAAAGAGAACTAATCACATTTTTGGAATTGGCAGTCAATTTAATAATGTAACTGTACAGTCAATCCTCTAGTTGTAACTGTTTAGAACAACAGCTCAGTTGTTGTCTTCATATATTCATCTGTTGCCTTTTTGTGTTTCTGAGTAGAAAGGCAACTAGTGCTATCATGGCTCCACCTCTTGCTTAGAGTGAGAGCACATTTATCTCTTTTCAATTTAGTTACTGACTTTTGTTGAAGCTAAACTGGTTGCTGTATCGACAAAACAATTTGTGAATATATTTCATTGTTGAATGGTTATATATATATTGTGATTTGCTATTCTTACTGTTCCCACGGTTGCTATCCTATCTATAACTTTGAGCGACAGAGCATTTCATGTTGATGACGTATCGGTGAATAGTTTTTATTGTTGTATTTTTGTTCATTCCAATACCTTGTGTAATTATCTGTTTGAAATAGTGTCATTATTTTATGCTTTAGACAGAGAACCTTTCATTTTCGGAACTGTATTTGTTATGCCCCCGCGTATTCGGAGAATACCGGAAGGGCATTAAGTTTTACCCCTGTCCGTCCGTTCGTTCGTCCGTGCGTCCGTTCGTCCGTGCGTCCGTTCGTCCGTGCGTTCGTTCGTCCGGTGACATCGTGTCCGGGCCATAAATCCTAAACCGTATGGAATATATTCATGAAACTTCACAGTTGCATTCATCACACTGAGACGATGTGTCATGAACAAGGAAGACAACTCTTGCTTTTTTGGTTTTTGAATTATCTGCCCTTGACTTAGTACCATATAGTAAACCGTGTCCGGGCCATAACTCATAAACCGTATGGAATATATTCATGAAACTTCACAGGTGCATTCATCACACTGAGACGATGTGTCATGATCAAGGAAGACAACTCCTGCTTGTTTAGTTTTTGAATTATCTGCCCTTGACTTACATCCATATATTGTCAAATGGTATGTCGTGTCCGGGCCATAACTCCTAAACCGTATGGAATATATTCATGAAACTTCACAGGTGCATTCATCACACTTAGACGATGTGTCATGAACAAGGAAGACAACTCTTGCGTTTTTGGTTTTTGAATTATCTGCCCTTGACTTAGTACCATATAGTAAACCGTGTCCTGGCCATAACTCCTAAACCGTATGGAATATATTCATATAACTTCACAGGTGCATTCATCACACTTAGACGATGTGTCATGAACAAGGAAGACAACCCTTGCATTTTTGGTTTTTGAATTATCTGCCCTTGACTTAGTACCAAATAGTAAACCGTGTCCGGGCCATAACTCCTGAACGGTATGGAATATATTCATGAAACTTCACAGGTGCTTTCATAACACTGAGACGATGTGTCATGAACAAGGAAGACAACTCTTGCATTTTTGGTTTTTGGATTATCTGCCCTTGATGCATATTTTTTATGATTGATTTGAAGTACATTTGTAATATTTTTATCCCCTCGCACAACATAGTTGTAAGGGGGGATTTAGCATAACTTCACACAAATGTTCCTTATAAAAAAATCTCGAGCGAGTTCGACTTTCAAGGTCATGACCTCAAGGTCAAGGTCACTGTGGCTATTTTTAGAAAAACTTTGTCATCGCTCTAGCGCCTACATTTCTTCACCAATTTCATTATAACTTCACACAAATGTTCCTTATAAAAAAATCTCGAGCGAGTTAGACTTTCAAGGTCATGACCTCAAGGTCAAGGTCACTGGCTATTTTTAGAAAAACTATGTCATTGCTCTAGCGCCTACATTTCTTCACCAATTTCATTATAACTTCACACAAATGTTCCTTATAAAAAAATCTCGAGGTGTTAGACTTTCAAGGTCATGACCTCAAGGTCAAGGTCACTGTGGTTATTTTTAGAAAAACTTTGTCATCGCTCTAGCGCCTACATTTCTTAACTGATTTCAATATAACTTCACACAAATGTTCCTTATAAACAAAATCTCGAGCGAGTTCGACTTTCAAGGTCATGACCTCAAGGTCAAGGTCACTGTGGCTATTTTTAGAAAAACTTTGTCATCGCTCTAGCGCCTTTCAAGGTCATGACCTCAAGGTCAAGGTCACTGTGGCTATTTTTAGAAAAACTTTGTCATCGCTCCAGCGCCTACATTTCTTCACTGATTTCAATATTACTTCACACAAATGTTTCTTATGGCAATATCTCGAGCGAGTTCGACTTTCAAGGTCATGACCTCAAGGTCAAGGTCACTGTGGCTATTTATAGAAAAACTTTGTCATCGCTCTGCGCCTACATTTCTTAACTGATTTCAATATAACTTCACACAAATGTTCCTTATGACAATATCTCGTGCGATATCGATTTTCAAGGTCAAGGTCACTGTGGCTATTTTTAGAAAAATTTTGTCATCACTCTAGGGCCTATATTTCTTCACTGATTTCAATATAACTGCACACAAATGTTCCTAATGACAATATCACTAGCGAGTTCCACTTTCAAGGTCAAGGTCACTGTGGCTATTTTCAGAAAAACTTTGTCATCACTCTAGCGCTTACATTTCTTCACCGATTTCAATATAACTTCACACAAATGTTCCTTATGACAATATCTCAAGCCATTTCGACTTTCAAGGTCAAGGTCACAATGGCAATTTTTAGAAAAACTTTGTCATCGCTCTAGCGACTACATTTCTTCAATGATTTCAATATAACTTCACACAAATGTTCCTTCTGACAATACCTTGAGCGAGTTTGACTTTCAAGGTCAAGGTCACTGTGGCTATTTTTAGAAAAACTTTGTCATGGCTCTAGCGCTTACATTTCTTCACCGATTTCAGTATAACTTCACACAAATGTTCCTTATGACAATATCTCGAGCTATTTCAACTTTCAAGGTCAAGGTCACTGTGGCTATTTTTAGAAAAACTTTGTCATCGCTCTAGTGCCTATATTTATTGATGGATGTTAATAGAACTTCACACAAATGTTTCTTCTGAGAACTTCTCGAGTTGCTTTGACTTTCAAGGTCATGACCTCAAGGTCAAGGTCACTGTGGCTATTTTTAAAAAAAACTTTGTCATCGCTCTACCGCCTACATTTATGATTTTAATATAATTTATGATTGATTTGAAGTACATTTGTAATATTTTTTATGAATGGCATTTGGCGGGGGCATCCGTGTCCTATGGACACTTTTTCTAGTCTCTTTTGCATTAAATAGTCTTTGAGTGCATTTCTGAATTGCTCCTCGTTCTTTTGTGTCTTATTTTTTTCATCTACTGTTACTTTCACCTTAATACTTGAACATTTGTAGTTTGAATTATTTTGTATGAATTAATTTAATTGTTTGATTCTTGATCAATACATATTTAATCACTTAGCATCTTTTGAGAAACTTTTTGTTCTCATTGTTGCTTATCCATTTGCTGCTTAGAGTGGAGCTATATAGCTATTTATGAACCCGAGATATGCCAAAATACATAAAGAACATTAGTTAGAACTTAATCAAGTTTTTGTTTTTTTCATATTTTGAATATTTTTCCCAAATATGGCTTGTCTGATTTAATGTCCAAAACCAAGTTGTTACCGGTTTCAAATTTTTAAGAAATTTTGCAACAATAATTTACACATGTGTGGCCTATTCTAATATTTAAATGATAGGTTGACAAGAACTCCAAATGAGAAAAAATAATGTTCAAATGTGTCAAAACATAAATATGAAAAAGAAATTTTGGGGTATTTTGGGGTAAAAAGATACAAGTCCTCATAAGAAGCAAATAAATATATGTGTATAGACACATTTTTTAATATTGATTGACTGTTTCTATCAGAAAATGTCACATCCAGAATATCCATTTTAGATAGATTTAAAATGCCTTTTTCCTCGGGTACCTATACCATGAGGTCTATTTTTATCAGTTACCCCCAATATATATTGCATTGCAACGCATTAACCTGATAAAGATATGCTATCTCAGGTCAAGTGAGCTTTATCACGTCAACATGACATTGCACTTTTATGAATGAACCGGACCACTGACAAAATGACAAAAATGTTATTGCTACTGAGAAAAATGGAAAAATTACATGAAAAAAAATATCATAGGAAAAATATGGTCAGCTGATACTAAATATATCGACCGCCAGAATGCTGGGACACACTGAGGCGCATCAATAACTGATCGTAAATTGCTAATTTAAGAGTGTACAAGGGGATAAACTGATAAATAGAATACCAGATTCGTATCATTTGATATCAAGTTAATCAGGCTCGGCTTCGAGAACGCATGTAGAATCGCTCGGCAAGGGCCTCGCGATTCTACAAGCGTTCTCGAAGCCTTGCCTGATAAACTTGATATCAAAAGACACTCACCTGGTATTCTCTATTTATTGGAAACCCCATATTTAAGCAAGGGCAACATATAAAGGAGGAAATGCATCTTTAGTACAAAGGACCTATCCTAGGCTACAACTGTGCATAATATTGTTAGATTCTGTGCTTGGGCAGAGTCCAATGTAAATTTACTATAGGCTAGTACTTCGCCTTTCAGGGGTAAAGGAATATGGAACGGACACAAAATTCAAAGTTTCAAACTCGTGACCTTCAACTGTGACCTTGACCGTGAGTCGATATTTTTGTTTATGGGTTCTGCACATTAACTCACTGAGGGGGGATATTTGACCAAAGTTTAATAAAAATCCTTCCAGGGATAAAGGGGATATGGAACGGACACACAATTCAAAGTTTCAAACTCGTGCCCTTCAAATGTGACTTCGACATTGAGTCGGCATTTTTTATGGGTTCTGCACATCAGCTCACGGAAAAGTATATTTGACCAAAGTTTAATTAAATTCCTTCAGGGGTAAATGAGATATGGAACGGACACACAATTCAAAGTTTCAAACTCGTGACCTTCATCTGTGACCTTGACCTTAAGTCGGCATGGTTTATTTATTCGTTCTGCTCATCAGCTCACTGAGGGGGATATTTGACCAAAATATAATGAAAATCCTTCCAGGGGTAAAGACGATAAGGAACGGACACAAAATGCAGATTAAAACACACGACCTTCAACTGTGACCTTGACCTTTAGTCGGCATGGTTTATTTTTTGGTTTTGCACATCAGCTCACTGAGGGGGATATTTGACCAAAATATAATGAAAATCCTTACAGAGGCAAAGGAGATATGAAACGAACACAAAATTCAAAGATTCAAACTCGTGACCTTTAACTGTGACCTTGTTCTTGAGTCGACATGGTTCATTTATGGTATCTGCACACCAGCTTACTAAAAAGAATATTTGACCAAAGTTTAACGAAAATCTATCGAAGGGTTCAGGAGATACGGAGCGGACAAGAAAATGTTTCGGACAGACAGATGGACGTTCTAGAAGAACATCTGATTAAGTGACTGGTCACATAAAAAGTCACATAATACCCCCAGTTAGACCATCAAAAAGTCACATAAGACCCATTTCGTTAGAACGGACGGACGGACGGACGGACGGACAGACGAACGCCATTCCTATAATTCCCGCTCCGCTTCGCGGCGGGGATTAAAAAATGATAAATACAGTTAGCTAAATGAGTGGATGAAACTACATCAGTATTCAAGGTCAATGTTATTATATAACATGACCTTGCCGCATGGTCATTTAGATATGAAAATTTATTTTCATCAGACACTACTAAGCCATCTATAACCAAATTCCATGTCAATGCCTTTAGGGACAAGGAAATGAATATGAATTAACCCATTCAGTACCAGATACCCCAAAACGGGTACCCTGGCAAACAGTGCAGGCCCAGATCAGACGCCGCCGAACGCGGCGTCTGATCAGGGCCGACACTGTTTGCAAAAGGTTCAGCCATTTTCCAAATAAATTTTGAAGAAAAACACAACCTGTCACCCCTAAATTTTGCAATGGACCTCTGCTATATATAAGGAGGAAGATTCCATTTGGTACAAAAGGGTTAAACTCGTCATGTTCGTAACATTCTTACTTCTTTCATTTTCAGTACACTTCCTTTAAATACGTTAATGGAGAAAGACACGTGCAAGACATAACGTATTTCCACTCACAATATTTCACGTGTCAACATGTTAATCAAACGTATCCTACCAGCGCACAGCCCTGATACAGCATTGAATCAACGTTGAAACAATGGTCTCAGTGTTGTTCTTGGCGCCGATTCAGCGTTGAGTGTACTGCAAAGGTTACTATTGACTGAAATTCATTAAAGTAACCAGTAAAACTCTCTCTCTCTCTCTCTCTCTCTCTCTCTCTCTCTCTCTCTCTCTCTCTCTCTCTCTCTCTCTCTCTCTCTCTCTCATTAATTTTGATATTATTGATTTTATACCATAGGGTAGTTTAAATACAATGTGCATCATGTCAAACTGTCATTTCTCACATCTTCGCACAAAATCTCAGACACAGGAGACAAGCATTATTTGCTAACTGTCAGACACTGAACTTCATGATATTGTTTGTACTTTATATGTTTGAAATAAATACTGTTTAAACCAATTAAAATCAGTTTAGTCACATGACCAGGATGGCCGCCATACCCATATAAGGTAAATACCCTTCAAAAAAAATTTCTTCTCCGGAACCAGTCGGTTAATTACTTTGAAACTTGTTATGTAGCATTGGGAACTCGGCTCCATCATAATTTAGTCAAATGATGACCCTCGGGTGACCTTGACTGATTTTACGGCAAGGTCAAATGTGGTCACGTACTCTTTTGTATGGTAAAAAGTAAAAATTATTTTGTTGCTTTTTTTTTTTTTTTTTTTTTTTTTTAACTATTGCAGCCTGACATCTGAAATATGGTAGATGCAGTTAGCTGAATGAGTTGATGCAACTACCCGAGTATTCAAGGTCAAGGTCATTATTTGGCATTGGCCCAAAGTCATTCAGATATGGAAAATTAAAACTGTTTTTTCTCATAAAGCACTAAGGTCATTTCTAACAAAATTTCATATAAAGGCCTATAGGAACATGGAAATGAAAATTAATTAAAATTAGTTTGGTCACATGGCCTAGATGGCCACCATGCAAACGAAAAAGAAACGCAACTCCAAATATAAATGCGAGTATTTGCAGAAATAATCATGTTTGCAGAAAATCAATTTAATGACGCAATAATATAATCATTTCTGAATGTAACTACCATAGAGAGTTCAATTTCCAGTGAGAATGTTTGGAACACAAATCCGTTTTGTCATAGAGGTAGTCATTACACAAGTTCAAAATATAAGCAGTTAATAGCGAGTATGTCCTCCGTTTGCATTCAGTCCCGCACGCACACGCCTGGTCATAGACAGGATTAAACGATTGATCTCTGCCTGTGGAATAGCATTCCCCTCCTGTATGAGCGCGAGCCGCAAGGCTTGACGCGTTGTTGGCGGCTGGGGGCGGTTACGTTCGCGCCTATCCAAGACGTCCCACAAATGTTCTATAGGAGAGAGATCTGGACTATACCAGTATACGGAGGCCAGTGCATCACGTCAACGTTGTTTTGCTGAAGAAACGCCATGCTGAGCCTTGCAACATGCGCCCGAGCGTTATCCTGTTGAAACGTAACGTTGTGCTGTCGTACATATGGAACAGCAAGCGGTCGTAAAACGACGTCAACGTAACGCTGAGCCGTCAAAGATCCATCAATGAATACCAGTGGCGTTCTATGACCATAAAATATGCCAGCCCACACCATCAACCCACCGCCTCCAAATCGATCACGTTCAACCAAACAATTGTCACGATAACGCTCTCCGTCACGCCTATACACACGTTGACGGCCGTCAGCTCTGTACAACAAATACCTGGACTCGTCAGAAAACATTACGTTGCGCCATGGTCGAAGGGGAAACAGGTTTGGCCTATGTTGTGTGAGCCACGCCATTCTAACCTGACGTCGTCGTGGTGTTAATGGCATACCAACGTACGGACGACGAGGACATAAGCCAAACTCTCGAAGGCGATTCCTGACAATATCTGCACTTATTCGATTCTTGTGCGTTCCTGATGTCACCTGAGACGTCTCGACGGCTGTACGGAACCGATTACGAAGGTGGGTTAGACGGATGTATCGGTCCTGTCGACGTGTCGTGACGCGTGGACGTCCACTTCTGGGCCTGTCATTTGTCGTTCCCGTTTGACGTAGACGCTGGTACAAGCGAGATATCGTCGATTTACTCACTAAGAAGTTCCTGGCGATGACAGCCTGAGACGCCCTACGTAGAAGCATTTGGACCGCTACGTTACTTTGATCTTGCGGCAAACGTACCATATTCCGTAGAGAAATTTTACCGGACTTTTGAAACATAAACTCCAGGTAACACAATATGCCAATATGATGAGGTTACTGTATACGTACTGCACGAGGAAATGTTGAAAACAACGAACTGCCAAGTGGAGCGTTGAACTGTACAGATATCGCCAAATGTTTTCTGCATAAGAAAGTTTTAAAAGTATGAAAGTAAATCGCAAAATGATTTTTCAGTCAACCTGATGGTTGCATGAAAATCTTTTGGGTTAAAAAGTTGCGTTTCTTTTTCGGTTAAGTATATTAGGTAAAAAAACATCAAAAATATTCTTATCCCGAACCGGAGCGCCGATTGTCATGAAGCTTTGTGTGTAACATTGGAGATTTGGGTTCATCATAATTTGTTCAAATGATGACGCTCAAATGACCTTGACCGGTTTTACGCCAAGGTCATATCTGGTCACGTAGACTTTTGTATGGTAAAAAGTCAAAATTGTGTAATTTCTTTTTTAAACTATATATTGCAGTCCGACATCTAAAAAAATGGTAGATGCAGGTAGCTGAATGAGTGGATGAAACTACCTGAGTATTCAAGATCAAGGTCATTATTTAGCCTTTGTCCAACGTCATTCAGATATGGAAAATTAAAACTTATTTTCCTCATAAAGCACTAAGCCGGTCTCCGGACGCTTGCCCCCAGGACATTTGCCCCCCAGTGAAAAAATGCATTGGTGGACATTTGCCCCCAGTTGAAAATGCGACCTGGACATATGCCCCCAGAGCTTATTTTTGGTATGGACATCTGCGCCCCCCCCCCCCCCCCCCCCCCAGTGCTTATTTTGCAGGTGGACATTTGTCCCCCAGTAGAAATGTGTATACTGACAGCATAAGCACTGACAGTATTGGTGATTTTTTTTTTTTTTATTTTCCATATTTTTGCTTGTAACATCGTTAGAACTACCTCATTGAGGTGGTTTCTAGGAGTACCCACAACCTACATGTATATTTTGTAAAAAATAAGTTAAATGGGCCCCGTCAAGCGATTTTGGTACTTATCGCCTATGCGAGCAGCGAAGGTTCAGGCGAGCCTGCGCATCCGCGCAGTCTCGCCAGAACCTTCGCTGCTCGCTCATACAAGCAGTGAATCAAGAGGAACCGTCAGACAGAAAGCCATATCCCTGGCCCTTCTGAATGGCTGGGCATGCGCAGTTAAAATTTGTCATGACGGAATGCTCGAAGACACAAATTCGCTTGGCGGGGCCCAAATAATGTATACCATTGAAAAACCCATTGTATCCATTGCGACAACATATGAGCCCCGCCAAGCGAATGTGTGTCTTCGAGCATTCCGTCATGACAAATTTTAACTGCGCATCCCCAGCCATTCAGAGGGGCCAGGGATATGGCTTTCTGTCTGAAGGTTCCTCTTGATTCACTGCTTGTATGAGCGAGCAGCGAAGGTTCTGGCGAGACTGCGCGAATGCGCAGGCTCGCCTGAACCTTCGCTGCTCGCATAGGCGATAAGTACCAAAATCGCTTGACGGGGCCCATATCTCAGTGCTTTAACGGCACCTCTAATATCTGTGGAACTAGCATTTTTCATCTTTTAATCCTATTACATGTACTTATACATAGCTGGAGTCAAATTCATCGCTGATAACATTTTTTTTTCTAATAAGTATAAATGAATAAACATGTTTTCTTCTTGTTTTTTGGCCAGGGTGAATCTAGGGGGCAATTGTCCCTTTTTGAAATAAACACTGGGTGGCAAATGTCCATACCAAAAATAAGCAGTGGGGGCAAATGTCCGAGTTGTATTTTCAACTGGGGGGCAAATGTCCGTTAATACACATTTTCATTGGGGGGCAAATGTCCTGGGGGGCAAATGTCCTGGAAACGACTAAGCCATTTGTAACCAAATAAAGGCCTGTAGGAACAAAGAAATGAAAGTTTTGGTCACATGATAAAGGTGGCCACCATGCCCATATTCGGTTAAAACCTTTCAAAAATCGTCTGCTCCCGAACCAGATGGCCGATTGTCATGAAACTTTGTGTGTAGCATTTGAGATTCGAGCTCAACATAATTTGTTCGAATGTTGACCCTCGGATGACCTTGACCTATTTCACGCCAAGGTCAAAATTAGTCACATAGACTTTGGTATGGCAAAACGTCAAAACTGTGTATTTTTAGCCGTCTCTGATCTGGAAATTTGTAGATGCAATTAGCTAAATGAGTGAATGGAACTACATTAGTATTCAAGGTCAAGGTCATTCCTTGGTCTAAGGCCTTTCATATACGAAGATTAAACATATTTTCCACTGGAACCTCTGGGCCGTTTGTGACCAAATTTTATACTTGATTTTTTTTTCAACAAAAACACAGATGCCACTTCCCCTTTTTGACCTCTAAGTATGACCTGGACATTGGAGGTATTGACCTGGGTCTATCGGTTTTCGGTCTTTCGGTTTTACGGCCCTTTCAAGATTATTTCACTCATATCGAGCCGATCGTTAATCAGAGGTGGGCGAAAACCGGAGTACCCGGAGAAAAACCACCTCTAGTTGCAGAACTTGACGTCTCACATGCGACCCGAGCCAGGCTAGAACCCACAGCGGTGAGAGACTTAATGATTAAGAGTCAGCGCTCTTATGCCCCCCCCCCCCCCCCCCCCTGGGTCTAGTGTGCCACACATCATCTAATAAAAGTGAATATTTCTGCAAAGTAACTTTAAAAAGTCTGTCGAGAAATAAGAAAGTTATTGACAACACGAAAAAGGCCTTGTTTACCCTTGACATCTGAGTATGACCTTGACCTGTGTCTTGCAAGCGACACATCATCTCATGATGGTTTAAATTTCTGCCAAGTAATTTTAAAATCCATCAAGGAATAAGATAGTTACTGACCGGACACGAATAAAAGACACTTTGTTTTGGCATTTGACCTTTAAGTATGACCTTGACCTTTGAGGTACCGACTAAAATCTTGGAGGCAACACATCGTCTCATGACGGTTAACATTTCTGCCAAATAATTTCATAATCTATCAAAAAATAAAAAAGTCATTCACCGTACACGAAAAAAGGCCCCGTTTTTTACCTTTGACCTCTAAGTATTACCTTGATATTGGAGGTACGGACCTTGGTCTTGCGCACGACACATCGTTTAATGAAGGAGAACATTTCTGCAAGGTTACTTTATAAAGTCCATCCTGAAATAAAAAAAAACAATATTGATCGGACCCGAAAAAAGACCCTTTCTTTTGCTTTTCACCTCTAAGCTTAGAGGTACCAACCTGGGTCTTGCGCGCCATACATCGCCTCATAATGGTTAACATTTCTGCCAAGTGATTTCAAAATCCACCCAGGAATAAGAAAGTTATTGACCAAACACGAAGAAAGACTTTTTTTTACATTTGACCTCTAAGTATGTCCTTGACCTTGGAGGAACCGACCTAGGTCTTGCGCCCTTGCGCACTGTCTCATGATGGTTAATATTTCTGCCAAGACATTTCACAATCCATTCAGGAATAAGAAGTTATTGGCCGTACACGAAACAAAAGACCATTTTTGACCTTTAACTTCTAAGTATGACCTTGACCTTTAAGGTACCGACTTGAGTCACGCGCGCGACACATCGTCTCATAATGATTAACGTTTGTGCCGGGTAAATTCAAAATCCATCTGAAAATAAGAAACTTATTGACCGGACACAATTTGCCGATTCATACATACACGATTTTTGTGACCGACAAATTTCCAAGGGAAATAACTCAAAAAGTATATAAGCAAGAGTTATAGTTCTTACGCTCTGCACGTCGTCTAATGTTGATAAATATTTATATGAAGTTTCGTGAAGATAGCTTGAACGGTTTTCAAGTTATAGAGCGGACACGAGTTTGTGACCGATGGACACACGGACAGATAGACGCCCGGGAAAAAAAACAATATGTCTCCCCGAAAAGGGGGTAGACATAATAACAGCTTGTAGAAACATGAAAATGAAACAAAAAATGATAAGAGTTTTGCCCCTTTCACCCCTGCGCCGTCGTTAAGGTTGACGTCACAGCACGTTATGTGGCGTCACTAAAATCACTGTAGTGTCATCACAATATGGCGGACGTCGTCAACCGAAATGACTGCAGTGCTGAGGAATGGGAGGTATGCAAGAAAAAGAATACAACGTGGATGTTGGGGGTGGATAGAAAAATCCGTCCCTCGGCAATCCTCGTGATGCCGAACAGTGGCCATCAGAACGGATTTTTTCCAGCCACCCCTCATATCTATGTAAGATTATTATGATGTATCGGGCAGACGGACAGACGTGCAGACGGATGTGCAGACGGATTGACAGACGGGCGGACGGACGGGCAGACGTACGGACAGAAGAACGGACAGACGGACGAACAGATGGGCGGATGGATGGATGGACAGACCGACGCACAGGCGGACATCAGACGCGCGGACGAGTAGACAGACAGACGGGCAGACAAGTAGACAGACGGCGGACGGGCTGACGGACAGAATGACAGACATACAGACTGGCAGACATACAGACGGACAGACAGACGGGCAGACGGGCAGTCAGTGTGCCAGACAGATAGGTACGTATGAGTAGAGAGAGTTTGTGTATTGGATGTAAACTGCCGAGCCAACACTATGAAGGTCATTACGAGCCGGTCAGCTTATCTATCCACACCTTTCCTTGACAGACTAATACGTAAGCAGTACATTGCACATTCTTTCGCCAGACGCTGACAACTGCCCTTCTTGAATCAGTGGAATTTGTAGAGAGGGAGAGACAGAGAGAGACACAGAGACAAACAGACAGACAGGCAGATGCTATTGTTTTTTTGTTGTTTTTTTTTTTGGTTTGGGTTTTACGGCCCTTTCAAGATTATTTCACTCATATCGAGCCGATCGTTAATCAGAGGTGGGCGAAAACCGGAGTACCCGGAGAAAAACAGATGCTATTGTAAAAGTAGTGTTTTAGCTTAAAATGAATGGAAGAAACGAAAATAAGAAGGAAGAAAGCTAAAAGTTTGCTACTTTTTAGACATGATCAAAGGCCGTCGCCCATGATCTTAAGTCGTCACCTCACTGTGGGGACATTTCTTGCGAATCACGGACAATACCCCCCCACCCCCTCTGGACATAATCCCCCCCCCTCACGGACAAAATCCCCCTATTTGTAAAGGCGGGCGAAATCCCCACCCCCTAACATTTGTTCGGGTGGACAAAATTCCCCTGGACAGAATCCCCACCACGGACATAATCCCCCTGCTGTTTATAAAGGCGGACAATATACCCACACACCTCCACATGCACAATTACTGATTTTTTGAAAATCACACTGTATATACATGTGTCGTTTTGAAAACTGCACATTCCAAATCAGATTTGGTGAAATACTGTCATAGCTATATTGGTGCTCATGGAGAAATTATTGCAACAATAATTAAGGAATTCTGTTCCTTTTCTGTGGGATTAAAGAAAAAATATTTGTAAGATCAAAGTGAAAATGGCATAATGGCATATTTGTACTAACTTTTTATAATCATACATGTGTGCTTTGGGGTTTTATGGACCTCTCAAGATTATATCTGGCATGATCAATTAGCCTACCCTAGTTCCAGTCACACTTAGATTCCTGGGCCCAGGATTACAATGGGTACTTAAATTTTAAGTACCTACTTAAACTAAGTATTTACTTAACTGGCGTATAAAGTGAACTACAAAGAAATTCGTTCGTTTAAGTTGATACTCAACCAAAGAAAATACTTAAATATTTAAGGTAACCCAGGTAGGTACCTTAACTTTTAAGATTTGACCTTGACACATGAATGAATATATCAATAACGGCAAACCTTAGGGCTTTTATTTGTTCGTGATCACCAGTGATGCTCGGTAGCTCAAACGGCAGAGTGTTTTCTTGATATGCGAGAGGCCCTGGGTTCGAGTCCCGGTCGAGCCATATTTTTCCTCCCTGTGGGGCAAGTCTACTTGCCATATAGGTACTGGGATGTATTTCTCCCTTGATGTGTCAAAGTGTGCGACGAACAGAGCTGTGTAAAAACTTCCTTTTTGCATAATACTGTTTATCATATGACGTTATTGATAAGCAGTGGATATGTGTGTGAATTCGGGTTTAACGTCGCTTTCAACAATTTTTCAGTCATATCACGACGGTGTCTGGTTGCGACAGGGAGCTCAATGCTCACGTTTATAGTGCTGCCTCACTGAAGTATCATGTCCCAGACACATTACATGATACCACACCCAGTCACATTATCCTGACACTGGATCGACCAGTCCTAGCTCTACCCCGTAAATCTGAGTGCCAAACGAGGAGCAGCTAGTACCATTTTTAACGACTTTGGTATGTCGCGGCCCAGGATCGAACCCGAGACCTCCCGTTCCCCGGAGCGGACACTCTACCAACTGAGCTATCGGGGCCGGTAAAGCAGTGGATAATGTCGTGTAATAAAAATCGTATGACCACACGTGTTATAACACTTTGGCGGGATTACGTAACGTCATGACGACGTCCATGTCAACCATGCATTTTCTGTGAAGAAAAGTGTCAAATTTGATGGCGATAAAATCTAATTTCAAGTGGTCATATGATAAACAGAATCTTACACTCGTGGTCACTTCATATGGATTTTATGAAACTCGCCAAAGGCTCGTTTCATAGATTTCATATGAAATGATCACTCGTGTAAGACCCTCTATATAATACTGGTGACAGGGCAATAATTAATTGTTTGGTGCGGGAAGGTTATTATACGTGAGAGGGGATCCTAAATGACTTGGTTGTTTTTGTCAGGGTAGGTGTGTGTATGTGTGTGTGTGTGTTTGTGCGGGGGGGGGGGGGGGTGTCGGCGCATATATATCACTTTTGTCTGTTAGTTAAAAACTGATCCTGTGGCACATCGGGTCCATGTTCCTACGCTTATGTCCTGATAGTTTTACGCATACACTGTTCACACCGCTCATATACCGTCTTTATATTCATTGTCATGAAATAGTATGACGCCACGTGCATTTATGAAATTACTTGTTTTTCTGCTGTTCATGAAAGTATAAACGAACAGGGTCGCCTGCAAAGCAATCTGATTGAAACCCGATCTAAGCTGAACTATGTACGCCTAGATCTGACAACGACCCATGAAAGGTCACCATGCTGCCATGCAGAGCTGAAACTGACCACACATAACGTAAAAACGCCTATACAAATACATTATAAATTTTACCTCCAAAAAAGGAAATTTTGAAGATGAAAAATTGTGGTATTTTTCTTATTTCTGCTCAAACTATAGACTTTTGGTACACGTTAGGCGGTGCTAACCGGTACCCACATTCTATTTTTTAGAGCGGAAATAAGGTCTACCCCCCTCCCCCCCAAACCCCAGTTTTACAAAATAAAAGTGGGGTTCAAGGGGGTCAGAATTATATAAGCGTATTTTCCCGATGCCCTAGTACTTGTAAACAGCTTGGAAGGACTAAGCCTGCCCAGACAAAGTGGTGTGAGTCACACCGTCCACTGCATATAAGCCTTTTGGTTTCATTGGGCGACAGGGCTTGGAGTTTCATTTCATCTTAGAGTCGGTAAAAATTGAAAGCAACGTCTCCAAAATGACCTGCATAGTGTTGACAGGAACGTTAAACCTCAATTCAAATAAGACTTCATAAAACCGAGCTTTGCATATTCAAATATTGTATGGGTTCTTGTTTCTGAAGGGACCCCATAGAAGCAGCGTTTTGAATATGTCGTGGTGCTACTTTGTGACCAATGTTTGCCAACATAATTTGAGATCGAGTGTGATCCTTCAATTACACAGGTTTTATAGTATATAAAACATTTTTCATGGTTTATGCAGTGAAATGGAAACTAAACCATCATATTTTCTATTGTCACCATCCATTCAAGCAGAAGCAGAGATTTTTGACAGATCGCGGGAAAGTTGTGGGCCGCCTACATCAATGTGTAATTGAAACTTACGTGCTAATCTTCGTGAAAATTTCCGTCAAAATTACGACTTCATCCGAAGTTAAATACTTAGCTAAGTAGATGAAATAGGTGGCTTTCGAATGCACTTTTTAAGGAAATACTTTACTAAGATAAGGATTCCTCCTTAAATCGTTAAGTCCACCTTAACTTAAGTAACGATTGTAATCCTGGGCCCTGATCTGTATTTATTACTGATCATTGCCTTCACTTCTATTTTAGAACCTCTACCATTACAAAACAAAGTACTGAAAGTACTGAGGAAAGTTGATTTTTTTTTTTTTTTTTGGTTTGGGTTTTACGGCCCTTTCAAGATTATTTCACTCATATCGAGCCGATCGTTAATCAGAGGTGGGCGAAAACCGGAGTACCCGGAGAAAAACCACCTGACCTTCCGTTGCAGAACTTGGCGTCTCACACGTGGCCCGAGCGAGGCTCGAACCTACGGCGGTGAGAGACCTAATGACTAAGAGTCAGCGCTCTTATCCACTAGGCCACGGAGGCCCGTTGGAAAGTTGATTTATGAGGAATAATTATGGTAACAATGCCAGTCGTAGATCAAACAGTTATCTAGTCATTTTGTGAGGGTTAAAAAATTCGACGAAGAAAATAAAAATGATTCATCGATTGTGTTGAGTTTAACGACAGGTCAACCCTTGTGGATCATTTTGTCTTCTCCAAGAGAAAGGGGGGGGGGGAAGAGATAGAAGAGAGAGCAGAGGAGATGAAAGTGAGGGACAGAGTGAATTGAAGTGTAGAAACAGAAGAAATATCAACACTCACCATCTACCGTTACCTGCTGCAAGGAGAATGTAAGTCAGTATCAGCTGGACTCCCCAGTGACACAAGATACATATCACCTGTGCCTTACCCAACTACCCCCACGAAGAAAAAAAGGAAGAAAGAGAGAAAGATAAACGTGTCTCCTAATTTCTTCATGGTTTCTAAATTAGCTCAGTACATTCTGTGCAGGTCCAATCTGCTAATAATCTTACAGAGAAGTTCTCCTAGCGGGCACGTTACGTCTTAGCAACGTCGCATCAACGTTGGGTTGAAACGACGATGCACATACCTGCATACGTTGTGCAGCCGCTTGGAGCTATGTTCCTTCGGGCGTCGGGACATAAAAAGGAGAATAACTTGGACGAAAATAAAAAAAAGATCATTTTTAAACCATTTGATTCAGACATTATAACCCTGATCAGACGCCGCGTTTAGCGAACTTCGACTACCCAAGGCGAATTAAAATACGTTTATTCCAAATGAAAACATTAACCCATAAATGCCAATTGTTTCAATACTGGGACATTCGGAAACAGTTAAGACAGATTAGAGGCCACAGAATATAGCGTCTGATCGGTGTCTTCACTATTTGCTAAATGTACGGAACTTGCAGTAAAACTCACAGCTTTCAAAATTATTTTGTATTTAGAGCTCTCGAAAGCAGGTGAATAACTGCGTTTGATGTCGGTCAGTTATGGGTTGTTTAGTCGGTTACTGATAATCACAGAGAAGCGAGCTAACCCTTTTAAACCCTGTAGACCGGTGCAGACGCCGAGGTAGAAATACACTGTATCTATGCAAACATTGTAGATCCTACGGTACGTAGCTAGCACGTCTCGTCAGAATCTACATGTTCACTGTTTAATTGCCATCATGTGAGTGAACTAATCAGAAATCCCTTTCTATAAGAATATATTTAAAGCGAGAAGAGTCCTGTTCATAAACTCATGGATGAAAGAGTAAGCATAAATATCATCGGAAAGCGCGTAGGAAAATAGGCCTAGAGTATTGTTTTCTGTTCAGAATATGTCATTTTGAGCCAATTTATATTCAATCCTTGTAAAGTCTCGAAGAAACACGTTCCGTACCTGCAAAATTAGTTTTTAAGAGTTCCTTTGGACTATTTTATGCAGCGAACGAACAGCGGAAGTGGAGTAACGCGGCCCAGTACCGGAAGTAGAGATGTAATGACATAGAAAATTGATTTTATAAATCAACTTTCAAAAATACCTGTTCAAAAGTATCTCCAAAGATTGACATATTTTGATAAAAGATTCCGATATTTTTCATATTTCTGCCTAAAAACATAGATTGTGGGCAATGGGCAAAATCGCCCCGGACATAATCCCCTCCCCCCTCCCCCGCTTCGGACAGAATCCCCCTTTTGTAAAGGCGGACAAAATCCCCCTCAGACAAAATCCTCCCGGACAAAATCCCCCTCGCTGGACGTCAGGTCGGACAAAATCCCCCCCCCCTCCCCCGAACATAACCCCTCCCAGACAAAATAATTTGTTCAGTCCGCATGAAGACCTCCTAACTCATCAGTGCACCATATCCGTGAACACAAAAATAAAACAACCAAAGAAATGAAATAACGGTGAGGACTCGACAGCAAGAAACCACTGAAATGCTGGAGCAAAGACTGCAATTTCTGAATTTTTGTTCGTCAAGTGGAATATTTGTGTAACGCCCTTTCTCAATAGTAAGATTGTGGACTGAGATACGGAATTTCAAGTGCGATCCTATTTTTTTTTTTTTTTTTTTTTTTTTTTTTCATTAATAAAGTCGAGATATTGTTCTTGGTTATAACCATCACGAAAATACGCCTATATAATTTTGACCCCCTTGAACCCCACTTTTATATAGTAAAACTGGGGTTTCCGGGGGTATACCTTATTTTTCATATTTCTGCTCTAAAATATAGATTGTGGGTACTCGTTAGAACCGCCTCGATGAGGCGGTTCTAACGAGTGCCTACAATCTATATTTTGAGCAGAAATAAGAAAAATATCACACTTTTTCATCATAAAATTTTCATTTTTTTGGCGATAAAGGTGGCAATGTATTTGTATAGACGTCTTTGCGTAATGCATGCAGCTGGATAAAATGACATGCATGTAACAACTTTTCCAGCACAGATTTTGTTGCATATGAGGTTAAGCATTATATGTGTAATATTGTAAATTCAGAAAGATAAAAATCTGTTTACTGGTTAAAATATACGTACGTGTATACAGAATAGAAACATATTAACAAATGATAAGTAAATTGTTTGGAAACTTTAAAAGAAAATGCTACCACAAAAATTGTACTGAATACTTTTCTTATAATGAAGCGTTTAAACGAGTACCCACAGTCTACGTTATAAAGCTTGCTTTTGTCCGCGTGGTGTTACTGGCCGACCCTGAACAAAATCCATGTATCGGGTTGTTTATAGCGTCGATAGTCGCCTCCCTAAGATGTCAGAGCGCTGCGTAAAAAGTAAATTCTGGACTGTGCTCGATTGTGCACTTGGGCATTGGCAAACAGTGTATACCTAATCAGACGCCACTGTGCTTGCTTAAAATACTGGAATTTAAAGGTGCATTATTGAGCTGTCGGAAAAAAAAGTGCTTATTTTTTTTTACATATATCGGGTATTTTTTGTTTAAATAATACAAATGAATGAGTTTTATGCAATACTGCGAACAATTATGATCACAGGTTAAGTTTTATGCGACGGTTTCCCTAACTATGTTGCGAACACAGTTAGTCTATTTTTAATTTCGCGACAAAAATTCAACGCGCGTGAATAATGACGTCATGCGGTAAATACCTAGAAAGGTATACAGGGGTCATCTCAACATCGTTACACACAATTGTTGTGACAGAAATCGTAGTATAGTGAAATTCTTTTAAACTTTTTTTGCGGTTTCCAATGTAAAACGGAGTGAAATTCCGCCATTCTCTCTCTCTCTCTCTCTCTCTCTCTCTCTCTCTCTCTCTCTCTCTCTCTCTCTCTCTCTCTCTCTCTCTCTCTCTCTCTCTCTCTCTCTCTCTCTCTCTCTCTGGCAGCGTTGTCAAACTTAGTTGCAGAGATGCATGCCTTGAACTGCTGCATCCTTCGGATGAGGATGTAAGATGAAAATCTCGATCCTGCCCAAACAGCACCAAAAAAGATTGTTTTTCTTCTACACTGTTTTTTGTAGAAGTAAAAGCCATACAGGGCTAATGTTATTTGTTAACCGTATAAGACAGAAAATAAATATTCTATGCATATAACGTCGGGCCGACGCTTGACCGACATTCTACGCTGACTGGGTGTCTTCCATTAAAGTTAAAGACCCCTACCTCAGTTTAGTTTTGTATTGGACTAACGGCCCAGTCAACACTATTTTATGTCATTTGTGAGCCGGTCAGTTTACCTGTCCACACTTTTCCTGGGCAGGCTTATACGTAAAGCCATGGTCACAAATCACTATTCGATCCTCGCCCGACTACTCGGGGACTGCTATGGGGTGAGATTGGGCTGGAGTCCGGCCGGCGTCCCGCCGGATGTTGGGGCGTCGGTGGTGGTCGGGAGGGGCCCGGTGAAATTTTAACTCGTAGTTAAAATTCTCCCGGAAATCTCACCGACTTCTAGGTCGGTGGCACATCGATAAAAGTCGATCAGAGCTCGTACCGACGTCGATGTCGATGGCATCGGCTGGCATCCGGTAGTCGTAAAGCGGACCCCGACCAATCAGATAATCGGGCAGTAATCCCGTTTTCGACTGGCGCCGCTCGATCGCTGATTGACGCTCGACTATATAAGGGCCCGATCTCCGATGGGTGCCAGTTTCTAGCAGACCAGTAGGGAGCATTGTAAACGTTTGATAACTGCCCATGCAAAGGACAGTACACGATCCATTGCTTCATCCACCATCGGCGGCAGCAGTTCTTCTTCCGCACACAAGGTTGCAAAGACCACTTTGGCACGGTGCCGAGCCCTAAGCAGCCACTCCTGTAACCTCCGGATCCTTTCCTGAGGTGACGGTAGGTGCAGTGGTGAGATAAGAGGCATCTTGTTCCGCTTTTCTTCGAAAGTTTTCCTCGACGTCAACAAATTGAAGGATGTTCACCCACCAACAGAGCTGGCCCATTTGTTGTATAGGCAGGAGTGGATGCAGTTTATATACCCCTGAACAACTGGACCATTCCCGGCTGGGGTAAACCCGTTCCTTGTCCGGCGGCCAGGAACTGGGCGGACATCTGCGGAACATCGACCGATGCTCGGTGACTAGTAACGATCGCCGGATATACGGTCGGTAACCTGCAGTGCACCGGCCTATTTCCGTCCGGCGTATACGCCGATGCTTCCCCGCAAAACTCAGGCTGGCACCGCCCGATTCCCGGCGGATGTCTCTCTAGGCCCCGCACGGCTTACTTTTTGCCAAAACCGAGCCAGACACCCATTTCTCGGCTTGGACTGCTCGGCCTACCACAACGTATAGTATAGCTCGGCCTGGGTACGCCGAATTTGTGAACGAGGCATAAGCAGTTAACCAGTACAGTGCACACTCTTTCGCCAGAAACTGACAACTGCCCTTCTTGAATCAGTGGATGCCCAGTGGTAGAGAATGGCCGTAGAAAATATTTCATGATCAATCTCCACGAAAGAATGTTGCCGACCCGGCAGGTACCGAACACGCGCCTTTCTGATCACCAGTCAGACGTTCATCCGACTGAGGTATTGAGGCCGATGATTATTATACGAGATATTTTGGCCAGCAATAATCAAGTGTATATAAATGTAAAGTGCAGATAACTCCATGTCAACAGACATACAACGTCTAAACAACGCCCATGTCAACAGACATACAACGTCTAAACAACGATGCATTGACGCTGACGCAGCAAAGGCGATGCAACAACGAAATTGACATAGCGTGTAGCATCGGCTCCGGAACTTGTTACTCAAAAGTACCAGATAAACGTGGAAAATGATCATACCGACGGTAACGGGCCTCCGTGGCCTAGTGGTTAAAAGCGCTGACTCTTGATCATTAGGTCTCTCACCGCTGTGGTTCGAGTCTCGCTCGGGTCATATGTGAGACGCCAAGTTCTGCAACGGAAGGTGAGGTGGTTTTTCTCCGGGTACTCTGGTTTTCGCCCATCTCTGATTAACGATCGCTCTATACGGGTGAAATAATCTTGAAAGGGCCGTAAAACAAAAAAAAAACAAAAAAAAAAACACCCCCCCCCCCCAAAAAAAAAAAAACGGACGGTAGGTAATGACTTAATTTGGCGTTATTACGTAGTGCTAGAACCTAAAACCAATTCCCATCACGTGAACAAGTCCGTGAAATTAAGACCCAACTAAACCCCATTTTATATAAAGAAAACTGTGGTTTACGGGGAATAACATTAATTTGCTTAGTTCTGCTCCAAGACATAGGCTGTGCGTACTCGTTAGAACCGCCTCAATGAGGCGGTTCTAACGAGCATCCAAAACCTATGTTTGGAGTACAAATAAGAAAAATATCACAAATCTTCATCAGAAAAAGATGCCGTTTTTAAGATTTGAGAAATTTACTTTATCCCACGGATGTGTTATCCTAATGCCATATTTACTGAACTTATTTTCTCTGAAATTCTTGTGCAGACATTTTTGAAAGCTTTGAAAACGTTTGAGGGTCACTGATGAGGCCTTATTGAACGAAACTAGCTATTCTGGCCCAGAAAACATGTACACTCCATATGTTCCAGTTTTGTGGTGCTTTCCTTGCTACAAAAGGATACCACACTTTCGGATAAGTCTTTAAACCTAGGTCCCGTCTCCGTATGGCCTTAGCTGTTGGTGGGACGTAAAACTCAAACACTTACTCACCCACTCCAAAGGATAACCATTTCTAGAACATATTTAACGTCACTACAGCTGGGGTCTGGGAATGGGTGGCGGTCGTAAAAAGTCTCCCTGCCCAACATCATAGTGTAGTTGTCCACATGAGTCTTTACTTTAATAAATTGCCCATGTAGACAAATTGTTTAACATATAGATAGATAGATAGATAGATAGATAGATAGATAGATAGATAGATAGATAGATAGACAGATAGATAGATAGATAGATAGATAGATAGATAGATAGATAGATAGATAGATAGATAGATAGATAGATAGATAGATAGATAGATAGATAGATAGATAGATAGATAGAGACTGAAGCGTAAAGAAGAAGCTAAATACATGTATATATATATAATTTCATCAGCCTAAATACTTTTGTAAGCCTTCATGAATGACGGTTAAACAAATAAAGCTCTTATATCTATCTCAAGGCAGGGACATGGATCATTCACACAGAGCTCAACGTCAATAACAAAACGATCCGGGATTACTAAATTCCCTTAATTAAAGCAGACCTTGATTCGAGAAATTCAAGGAATACTAGGTTTTACCAACCTCCCTATTTTCATTTCCAATATGCATATGCACAGTAAGATGGCGGATGTGAACGGAAGATTGCGATTGAACTGGACTGGTTTGTTTGTTGGGGTCCCAGGCGGTGGCAGCATATTCTAGTTTAGGTCTAACTAGTGACTTGTATGCTGTTGCCTTGATGTCCTTTGGGCATGCAGAGAGATTTCTGCGTAGGATAGGAAAGCAACTGTCTGGCTGTCTGTCGTAGATAGCATGTCATAGTCTAGCTACTAGACCTTGATGTCATATAAACCAATTACCAACCTTCATGTGTTTTTTTATCAAATATGAAACCTTGTTAGACTTTAATCTTGTCTCAGACACCAAGGTCTAGTACAATGCGAATTTTACCTCGCAAGATTCTCCTTGGTAAATGATTGATTACAGCTACAGTCATGAAATGTTTATTGCCTTTCTGTACCCCTTACCGAACACCAACTGATAAGGCAAACTGGCATTTTAGTCAGAGTATATCTTCCCAAGATCAAATAAGGGGTAGAAGAATATTACTGTCTATAGCCAGGTTTTTTGCTTTACTTCTGGCAATGGATGTTGTATAATGACTCCATTATCTTGCTTTTGTTGCCGATTCTGATGTTCTCAAACTAAGTCTTGTCTGGGTGAAAACACATCTGCCAGTCTCTCTCCCATGCTTGTAAATGATTAAAGTCCTCTTGAGCGACAGCAACTCGGTACAACAGGCAGTGATCAGCAAACAGGGGAGACGCGTGGTGGCAAGTCGGTGATGTATATGAGGAAGAGGAGAGTGCCGAGCACTGTACTCTGTGGAACACCAGAAGTAACGGGCGCAGATGAAGAAATCATCAATTACGACTTTCTGGTATCCATCAGCAATGAAATACTTGATCCACGACTTTGTCTTGCTTGGTATCCCGTAACAGCAGAGCTTGACTGCAAGTCGTTGTGCGGAACCTCGTGAAAGGCCTTGCTGAAATCAAGTAGGATGACATTTAAGCGCTGTCTGTTATTCATTCCGCCGGCTTGCTATCAGCTGGTACTCACATGCCCCCCCCCCCCCACACACCCCCGAGCAACGACCCAATGTACAGCGAAAGAGCCGATTACTGTGCAGAGTTTCATCCTGCAAACCTGGAGTTTATGTAATAAAGTGAGCGTGACAGCCCAGTGGTTAAGCCCAGAGTGGTTAGTGCACTTGACTCTGATGCCAGAGTCCCCCGGTTCGACCCGGCGATGATTATTTCGGTGTCTGAACACCATTTACAGCGATGAATGTCAAAATGTGCACCGCCCTTTGGATCGGAACGTTTAACTGGAGGCACCGGCCCCCGCCCATAGGGGCTTGAAGAAATATAGGGGCTGCATGATGCTTCCACGAAGAGCTGAATCCGGCCCGCACACTAGTACTGGTAAACAGCTTAGAGGATCTAAGCCTGTCCAGGAACCGCGGTGCGAGGCGGACCGCCCATACTAATAAACCCTATGGGTTTCATTGGGCGACAGGGCTTGAGATGTCATTTCATCTCAATGTCGGGTAAAAGTCCCACAAAATTGGAAGCAATGTCTCCAAAATGACCTTTAAAAAGTTGACGGGGACGTTAAACCGCAAATCAAACAAGCAAACTGGAAGCGCCCTGTTCAGGGAGAGTCATCCCCTATGCAGGTTAACTGTTTGTTTGTTTTGGGGTTTACGGCCCAGTCAACACTATTAAGGCCGTTTTTGAGCCTGTCAGTTTACCTTTCCTTGGCAGGCTTATACGTAAGAGGTAACCAGGAGAGTGCACATTCTTTCGCCAGAAACTGACAACTGCCCTTCTTGAACCAGCGGAATGGAGAGAATAACCGTAGAAAAGATTTCATGATCACTCCCCGCGAAAGAATATTGCCGACCCCGGAAGGTATCGAACCTGCTTCCCCATGATCACCAGTCAGACGCGCATCCGACTGAGCTACCGAGGCCGGCGCTGTGCAGGTTAAGACCTCTACCGTAATTGCAAGATTGATGTGTGCTGTACATCTGCAAGTAATGGTAAAATGTGGCCATCCCAGTATCAGTGAGTAGAAAGAAGTTCCTGGTGCACGTTTGTTTGTCTGGTTTGAGGTTTAACGTCCCCTTCAACACTGTAAAGGTCATTTTGGAGACGTTGATAACAATTTTGTGGGACTTTTACGAGACATTGAGATGAAATGACTTCTCAAGCCCTGTCGCCCAATGAAACAAATGGAGGACTCGCATCGCTTTGCTTGGCCAGGCTTAGATCCTCTAAGCTGTTTACCAATACTCGTGTGCGGGTCAGTTACAGCTCTGCGTGGAAGCATCATGCAGCCCATATATTTCTTCAAGCCTCGATGGGCGGTGCGAATATGGATAGTGTTTCTCTTTTGTTTCGGTATTAAAAAGTTCTTGCTCGGCTCCCATGGCGGGGCTTGAAGAAATAGGCGGGCTGCATGATGCTGCCAGGCAGAGCTTAAACCAACCGCTTAGGAGTATTGGTAAACCGCCTAGAGGATCCAAGTCTGCCCAGGCAAAGCGGTGCGAGTCGGGCCGCCCATGCATATAAACCCTATTGGTTTCATTGGGCGACAGGGAATGAGATCTCATTTCATCTCAATGTCGGGTATATAAAAGTCCCACAAAATTGTAAGCTATGTCTCCAAAATTACTTATACAGTGTTGGTGGGGACGTTAAACAGTGTTAATTGGGACGTTAACCCTCAAATCAAAAGGTTATTGCTAGTATCGTCTACTTCTAACAAATACCCACATCATACATGTACTCTCACATGTATGCGCTTTTTGTGTATCTTTGAAACGACCCCATGCCAATTCTCATCGATTCAGAAATTCATCCTTAGATATTGACGGCAAAATAATGTTCTTGCCTGTAAATTGATGCGTTAACATTTGATAATATATAAACATGCATGATAATATTGTGTCAGTGCCGTTGAAAGTCAAATACTTGTAATTTGGACTAAAAATTCTACTTTCCTCAGATGAACCGGAGGTCGCCATCTTTTTCTTCGCCGCAGTGATGTTGCCGGCTATTTGTCACGTGACAGGAATATTTTTAGATAGGAATTCCCAACAACAACAAGTAAACAAAAATGAAATCGACGATTTTCACAAAGTTCTGAAGTGGTATTTGGTTTCAGAAGATCACAAATGACAAAGCTACATGAATAGAAGAAATAAAACCGAAAAACACGCTTTTCATTTTTGAAGCCCGATAGCTCAATAATGCACCTTTAAGGGTTAAACGAACCGTTCGATTCTCATTTCAGGACTATTTTCCCAACCTACACACAAGAGACAAACGACCCACCAGTACTCTTTGTGCTTTGATTTTTCTCAGTTAGCAGAGATTGTTATTTGATCTCTCACAAATTTCTAAATAATTGTAGGCATTTTAAATTTTGTGAACAGGACATATTCCATGGCATGAACAAAGTTTTATAACCTCGGACCCCTATGTTCTATTTCAGGTGGGGATCCCCAGGCTAAGGGTTAAACGATGTTTGAAAATAGGCTGCACTTTGGCCTTCTTTCTAACAATAATCTTCTTGAATAAGGTACGATATATGGATATATGGAATCAAGATGCTGAATACGGTGCAGATGATTCTGTCTCTATTAGAGATGTTTTGGACACCAAAACTTTAACAAAACCTAATTCGAGTTATTTAGGTTTGAACAAATTAGACATGGGCAATCATGATACAAATCTCCAGTTGATGCTTTCACGCGCGGGAAATAATGATACTTTTCAAGGAGAAAATCCTAGTGTTTACTTAACCTCAGACAGATTCGATATAATTGTCAAACTTGTGTATGCGTATTTCTTCGCTATTGTCAAAGTAGTCCCAGAACCAATACAAAAAGCATATACAGAGCATCTTCGAGTGTGGAACAAATTTCAAGAACGCTGCGGAAATCTTAAGAAAACGTGGTTTGATGCAAAGAAACCATGTAGGAATAAGCATAACGCATCCGATTTTCTCACATCGTTCCACAATACGATAGACAGTATTCAGAAGCATGGATTTCTCCCGAATAGCAGTCAGATTCCAGTGGGCAACAACAGCATTGTACTTAACGGTGCACACAGGATGGCAGCAACAATTGTGCTGGGCAAGAATGTCACATTTGAACATCAGAATTACTCACTGAACTATCATTGGGGTTATAAATATTTCAGTGTCAAGGGTTTATCAAAAAAATTGTCCAATTTAGTGATGTTGGAATGGATGAAAATCCAAAATAAATTAGAAAATTTGGCAACAAAAGTTTCTGTTGTATCTATATTTTCAAGCGATACTAGTAAACATAAGATGATGCGTGATATTGTACGCAAAAACTGTTCTACCGACAATAACATCCTATACGAGCACAGCATAGAAGTGACAAAGCTAGGAATGGGACAGCTTGTAACCCACATGTACGGAAATCAATCATGGCTTACCATAAAAATAGAACACATGCTTTCAAAATTCAAATCAGTCTTCCATACAGTACGTTTTGTCTTTTTCTTTGCAAAGAATATTACTGAGGTAACACAATGTGAGTATCATATAAGAAAACTATACAATGATCGTTTCTTCTAGTCGTCTGCCCACATCCCTGACTCAACAGAAGAATCTTTGATTATGAGTGAAATTGTGCTTAATCCAAACTCAGTAAAGTTTCTAAACTGGGCCAAAAATGGATATGATTGTCAACGAATCGCAAAAGAAATTGGTGTTCGTTCATCTTTTAAACCGATTAAAACCCTACCTGGAATTTATTTAGGAAGGGATGACGTCATGGTTGATTCTGGGTCGGTCCTACATTTCTTTGGTCTGCGCAAGCGCAACGATGTTGACATCCTATTTTTGCACGAGGTTGATGAACGCATATTGGGAATGAACGAGAACTTTATAGTTAAAGCTCATGAATTTAGGTCTAATGCAATATCTAAAGGCCGGCCCTGGGGCGAAGATCATTTCAACGAAAAAGTAAAAACAGTATGGGATCTGTTTTATAACCAGACCAATTATGGATTCTGCTATGGGATAAAATATGTATCATTAGAACAGACGATTAGATATAAAACGAAAAGAAACGAAGAATCCGAAGACCCACGTGATATCGAGTTGATAAGTGATTTTATGGATACATTTAATGAAACTGATCCTTAATCCTTATCCTGCGGAAAGCGACAACCCCTAGCTTTGAAAACAGTGTAGATCCAGATCAGACCATGGCTTCAGATCAGGAGCTACACTGTTTGTTATGCATTTTGTGAATACACCATATCAAGCAATTTGATTGGTTGATCGATTGGGGAGTGACAAGATTGATTTATTCAGCAGGATAAGAGTTGATAATATAATGCATCACGATAAAAAGTCCTTGTCATGCACGCCCCTCTAAACCCCACGTTATAAAGAGAAAAATGGGGTTACAGGGGTATACATTATTTCCTTTTTTCTGCTCCAAGATATAGGTTGTGGGTACTATGTTTGGAGTTAAAATAAGTAAAATATGTTTTCATCAGAGAAATATGCGTTTTTGAGATGCGATAGAATGATCTATGGTATCGCAAAGCGCCAAGCTCAAGAGAAAAGGGGCGACCGGCATAAAGAGCCTTGTCTACTACATGACGAAAACACGCCTATATAATTTTGACCCCTTAAAGGCCCCTTTAATATATTAAAACTGGGGTTTTCAGGGGTATACACTATTTTCTTTATTCCTTCAGACATAAAGTGCGGGTACTCGTTAGAACCGCCTCAGCGATCCACAATCTATGTTTGGAGCAGAAATGAGGAAAAAAATGCAATTTGTCATCAGAAAATTTTCATTTTTTGGAGATACAATTTTCAATATGTTTAGATAGGCATGTTTTCGTTATGTCGCAGATATGTAGAAGACACCTTGAGGTAGCTCTTTAGGTCCACTGATATAAAACATGGTTTGTATATTTGGGAACTCTGAACTATCATGAAGTATTCAAATGCTAATCCCGGGTTGACCTTGACCTATTTTATGCTGAGCCTCCTTTGGTCACTTATTCTTTGGTAGGGGAAATGAGAAAAATATCAAACTGTCAGAACATATTCTAAACTTTGGTCAGACAGTATTACATAGCGGCACATGCAGTCCATCATGAAAACACGATATAATTCTGACCCCCCTTCAACCCCACTTTTGTATAGTAAAACTGGGGCTTAGAGGGCTTAACCTTATTTTTCTTATTTCTGTCCTAAAATATAGATTGTGGGTACTCGTTAAAACCGCCACGACGAGGCGGTTCTTACGTGTACCCCAAATCTATATTTTGGTCAGAAATAAGAATATAACAATTTTTCATCTTAAAACTTCCTTTTTTCGTCGTTTCAATTTACAATGTATTTGAATAGGTCGGTTTTCGTAACGGTTAATATTATATTTCACCCAGCTCATGGGAAACGGGGCTACTGGCACAGAGAGCTATGAAGTATAGTAAAATTCCTAAAATAAGACCACCTTTGGGACTGTTCAAAAGTGGTCTTTAAGACCACTTTTGACCAGTCCCAAAGTTGGTCTCTCATTTTGCGACACTGGTTGTAGAAAACACAAAGATCTTCTCAAGCAGATTTCGCCTTCATCACGAAAACATGCCTATATAAATTTGACCCCCTTAACCCCGATTTTATATAGTAAAACTGGGGTTTGCAGGGGTAAACGTTATTTTACTTATTTCTGCTCAAAAACATTGATTGTGGGTACTCGTTAGAACCGCCTCGACGAGGCGGTTCTAACGAGTATCCACAATTTATATTTCAAGCTGAAATCAGAAAAATATCGAAATTTTTTATCTGAAAAATTTCATTTTTTTTCGGTGGTAAAATGTACAAAATAGGCGTGTTTTCGTAATGTTAATTTCAAGTGGTCTAATAGCGGAATTTTACTGTAGTTTCATGCAAAACATAGCAACAGTTAAGGCATGTGGGACTTTATGCAACATTCACCGGAGATTGCCGATAATTATTGGTTTTCCGGGACACATGAAATGATTACCGATTTGCATTAGCTTTATAGGGAAAACTTCATTTAAACCTTTATAACTTTATTACATTTCAATGTAGAATTGAAATTCTGTTATATTTTTGTAGAAAAATCCAAGAGCTTTCTATTGATATATTTTTTGTCTGATTTGGAAAAGATCTTCTTGCTTCCCTATTGTATTTAGTTACAGCCCTGTATTTCCCTTAATGGTGTCATTAAAAATAGCGAAATCATGTATCTAACCGATTTTGGACTAGATTTATTCTTAAATTAATTTTGTAAAGTTTTTAATTCTGTTGGATCCAGATAGTGAATTTTCCAAACTTTACAAAGATATAAGTTAGACTATTCTGATATTTTGTCTTTTTGCTTCCCCGTATTAGTAAAATTGCGCTAGAACCGAGTTGCACTATAGAACTTTTCGGTCGAAAATTGCCTAAGTCCACACAGTTACTATTCACAATAGCTTGAAATTGATGTTTAAACATACTGACAGAAAATTGGCGTTTGGAATTTTTTGGAAATATTCGTCATAGGAAAAAATGTCATTTGGATACATAATATTATTTTTGCAGAAATCTTATTTAAAACAATTTTAATTTGATCTTAAAATTTGTTAAACTTTATATTTCCACCAATAAAGCACACAATATATGGAAATCAAAGATTTCGAAAATTTCAACTGTGCTTTTTCAAAATATTGCTGTGGTCACAAAAGAAATTATACCTTTGTGTCAAAAGACAACACAAAAATGCATTATTAATTATTTTTTTAATACAATAAATAATTACGTTAAAACACCCATGCCAAAAAGGGCAAGTTTTCATGGCTGTAAAAATGGCATTTATCAGATGATAAATTGCGATATTTTTCTTATTTCTGCTCCAAACATATAGATTGTGGGTGCTCGTTAGAACCGCCTCAATGAGGCGGTTCTAACCAGCATCCTCAATGTATGTTTTGGAGAAGAAATAAGAAAAATAATCTTTTCCTTGAAAATCCCACTTTTCTCTATATAAAGTGGGGTTTACAATGGTAAACATTTCATGGACGTGCTAAGGTAATAAATAAATAAATAAATAAATAAAAGCAGTTTCATCCAAACATTACGATAACATGTTGATATTGCGCATCCCAGTGTAGGGAGGGGTTGTCTTTGATAAACATTTTTTTTTTTTCAGATAATTATGGTTAAATGTCAGATCACGACGCGCTTTGCCTAATTTTAAACGCTCTACAGTTTTAACCATTTATGCCTAGTCGACTGTTATACTCTATATTTTAAACATGCCCATTTCCACTTTTACGGGTGTCTAATTGCTTTTATTTTTCTTAATTTTTGTCAGACATACCCATGTATCATGCAAACAGTGTAGGTCCTGATCAGACTCCGCATTCTGACCGTCTGATGTGGGACTGAACTGTTTGCCAATATCCATTTTATGGGACTCTAGGCTTAGTTAAATGGGTTAATCAGGCAATAGCAATTTTCTTGGGATTTGGTTATATTAGACCCAGCAAGCAAACAGCGACCTCTCCAAGACAGCGAATATAGTATTAGCCATGTACATCCGCGCAGTCTGATCAGAGTTTTCACTGGACGATCGAGGGATAGCAAAAGACCCAAAAGTTGTCCCAGGCGGAATAAGAAGACTCAGACCAGACTGCGCGTGATGCGTAGGCTGATGTGAGTCTTCGCTGTATGCACATGTCTAAATGAAGATTTTGCTGTGCTCCGGCTTAATATTTGTTGAATTTTATGGTTTTAATGACAGTGCAGTCCCTTGTATTACATAATTACGTCGATCATCAATTTCATGTTGATTTCACGCATTTATGAATATCACTGCAAATATCAAGAACTGTCGTCATTAAAATGAGCCAGCCCATGAGAAAAGGGTCTTTTAGGCAAACAGCAAAGGCTCGGGCTAGCCTGCGCGTACGCGCATTCTCGTCAGAGCCTTTGTTGTTCGCAGTCTTGTAGTGTAGGCCTAGAGGAAGGTCCAGGTAAAGAGCCATGCTTCGGCTGCGCATTTGAAGAATCATAAAACGGACAATCCTAAGGTCTATTTTCTCTCGAGTCGGCTCAAATGTCATATTTTATCTAAAATATTAAGATGAGAAATTGTGTTATTTTTCTTATTTTTGCTCAAAATACAGATTGTGGGTACATGTTAGAAACACCGTTCTAACAAGTACCCAATTTTAAACGCTCTACAGTTTTAACCCATTTATGCCTAGTCGACAATTCTGATGCTGACTGTTCTACTCTATATTTTAAACATGCCCATTTCCACTTTTACGGGTGTCTTATTGGTTTTATTTTTCTTAATTTTTGTCAGACATACCCATGTTTCATGCAAACAGTGTAGGTCCTGATCAGACTCCGCATTCTGACCGTCTGAGGTGGGACTGCACTGTTTGTGGGTATTTTTATGGTAATTGAAAGATAGTTTTTCTTATTTCTCCATATAAACCTATGTTGTGGGTATTCATTAGACGAGGTGGTTTTAATGAATACCGCCTCGGCAAGGCGGTTCAAATGAATACCCACAACAAAGTTTTTAATGGAGAATTGCCAAAAAACTATTTTAAGTTATCACAAAATACGTACCTTATGTGTTGCTATCAGCTGGCTACGCATTTGGAAAGCATAAATTGTCTAATGCTGAGGACTATGGGATGCCGTTTTACTATTTAATCCATATTTATAGATATCCATCACTCAATTTATGGATATCCATAATTCGAATTATGGATATCCATAAATCAGCCGAATAATGGATATCCATAATTCGAATTATAGATATCCATAATTTGAATTATGGATATCCATAAATTGAATTATGGATATCTATAAATCGGGCTGAATTATGATTTATGGATATCCATAACTGACTGCAAAAGCCTTTGGTTTCAGTCATTATTTAGTGTTTTTATGTGCCAAGACGAATTATGGATATCCATAAATCTAATTTAATTATGGATATCCATAAATGGACCGAATTATGGATATCCATAATCGAATTATGAATATCCATAAATCGATCTGAATTATGGATATCTATAAGTCGAATTATGGATATCCATTATTCAATTTATGGATCGGCTGATTTATGGATATCCATAATTCGAAGAATAGATATCTTTTTCATATGTTAATGAAGTTTTATAGATATATGTATGATGGATTCAAATTAATCTCGACATGGTGAAATCGCTTATCTTCGAAAGAAGATGATCAGCTCCACTGGAGCACCAATCCGGTATCAGGTACATGTAAACATAAGTATTTATTTTCTTTCTTTCTTCGTATACTGCCTGCGCCCTCGCGAGCATTTTCGGCAAGTGGGCATTACCATACAATCAAGATTTACAAGGTGAAAACCTATACAACAATCATGTAATTAACGTATCCCAGCAGGCACATGACGTAATTGTGACGTCACATCAACGTCGGTTCAACGTCATGACGTTTATGCAACGTCACATCAACGTCAATGCAACGTCGTGACGTTGCCCCGACGTTGATTTGACGTTGCCCTAGCGACGTGTGCCTGCTGGGTATGGATCAAGTTAAAGTCCTAATCCGAAGGATGGTGCACTTTGCGGCATTCATCCCTGCAAATGGTGCCAGTAGAGCATGTTCGGACACCAAAATTTTATAAGTGCTAACGGAAATCATACCGGGGGCCTCTAGCATCATAGGCAAGTAATCTAGTGACCAGCCATGCTGAAGTGGACTCTTTTGTATAATTGCACCCCGGTGGTCACGATGGCTTGAGATGTCATTTCATCTCAATCTCGGGTGAAAAGCCCACATAATAAGAAGCACCGTCTCCAAAATGACCTAAATGGTGTTGACGGGGAAATAAAACCTCAACACGTACAAAGAAACCTTGCATAATAAACCTCAAGCCAGGGGTTCTGGTAACAAATATGGGGCGTTTGAGTGAGGTCACGGTGTCGTTGGCTCACGCCCATCGGTGCTTGAAGAAAAAGATGGGCTGCATGATGCTTCCACGCAAAGCTGAAACCGACCGCACACGAGTACTGGTAAACCGCTTAGAGGATCTAAGCCTGCCCAGGCAAAGTGGTGCGAGTCGGACTGTCCATGCATATAAAACCCTATTGGTTTCATTGTGCGCAAGGCTTGAGATGTAATTTCATAGCGATGTCGGGTAAAAGTCCCACAAATTTGGAAGCAACGTCTCCAAAATGACCTATACAGTGTTGACGAGGACGTAAAACCTCAAATCAAACAAAATCACGGTGTCGTGTATCTTGCGTCACTAGGGTGTTCAACTGATATTGGCTTACATTTGGGTAAGGCCTACTATCCTTGCAGCAGGTAAGGGTAGGTAGAGGTTCTGGTAACAAATATAGGGGCGGTTGGACGAGGCAATGGTGTCGTGTATCTTGCGTCACTAGGGTGTTCAACTGATATTGGCTTACATTTGGGTAAGGCCTACTACTCTTGCAGCAGGTAAGGGTAGGTAGAGGTTCTGGTAACAAATATAGGGGCGGTTGGACGAGGCAATGGTGTCGTGTATCTTGCGTCACTATATAGGGTGTCCAACTGATATTGACTTACATTTGGGCAATGCCTACTGTCCATACAATAATTCAGTCTGGTACCAATTCAAATATGATCGCCGACGGCTATTTTCGAATTTGATATCGCCATACAACCGACAAATCAAGCTAAAATAAAAAAAAATGTCGTTTATTTGACCTTTCCCTCTTGCATCGTAGTGTACAGTGAAATTCCGCTCTTAAAGGTGCATTATTGAGCTGTCGGAAAAAAGTGCTTATTTTTTTTTTACATATATCGGGTATTTTTTGTTTAAATAATACAAATGAATGAGTTTTATGTAATATTGCGAACAATTATGATCACAGGTTAAGTATTATGAGACGGTTTTCCTAACTATGTTACGAACACAGTTAGTCTATTTTTAATTTCGCGACAAAACTGCAACGCGCGTGAATAATGACGTCATGCGGTAAATACCTAGAAAGGTATGCAGGGGTCATCTCAACATCGTTACACACAATTGTTGTGACAGAAATCGTAGTATAGTGAAATTCTTTTAAACTTTTTATGCGAATTCCAATTTAAAATGGAGTGAAATTCCGTCATTCTCTCATTCTCTCTCTCTCTCTCTCTCTCTCTTTCTCTCTGAAAGTGCTATGGCCAACATGTTGCTAAGTTTTTTTCTCTCACTCATTATGGACTACATGTTGAAACAGTGGGTCAACATCGGGCAGACAGCGATACGACGTCGCCATGTCGTATCGCTCTCGGTCAGACGCACCGTTCAGGCGATTTACTCTCTCTCTCTCTCTCTCTCTCTCTCTGTGGCCTTCATGTTGCTCATTCGTCTCTCTCTCTCTCTCTCTCTCTCTCTCTGGCCTTCATGTTGCTCATTAGTCTCTCTCTCTCTCTCTCTCTCTCTCTCTCTCTCTCTCTCTCTCTCTCTCTCTCTCTTTCTTTCTCCGTGGCCTACATGTTGCTCATTGCTTTCTTATCGTGGCCTACATATTGTCCATTCTCTCTCTCTCTCTCTCTCTCTCTCTCTCTCTCTCTCTCTCTCTCTCTCTCTCTCTCTCTCTCTGAGTGTGACGCGCATGTAGCTAAGTGCATGGTATCTAGGTTTTGACGGTGCCAGAGGATCCCAGTTAGGTCTTTTTTTAATTTCGCGACAAAAATATAGAACTCCGTGAATGACGTCATTCTCTCCCCTCTCTCTCTCTCTCTCTCTCTCTCTCTCTCTCTCTCTCTCTCTCTCTCTCTCTGAAAGTGTTTTTGTTTGATTTGAGGTTTAACGTCCTCGTCAACACTGTAAAGGTCATAAGATCATTTTGGAGACGTTGTTTTCAATTTTGTGGGGTTTTTACCCGACATTTGGATGAAATGACATCTCAAGCCCTGTCGCCCAATGAAACCAATAGGGTTTATTAGCGTGTACGGTCCGCCTCGCACCGCGGTTCCTTGACAGGCTTAGATCGTCTAAGCGGTTTACCAGTACTAGTGTGTGGGCCGGATTCAGCTCTGCGTGGAAGCATTTTGCAGCCCATATATTTCTTCAAGCCCCTATGGGCTCTGAAAGTGCCATGTCCAACATGTTGCTCAGTGTTTTTTTTTTTTTTCTCTCTCTCTCTCTCTCTCTCTCTCTCTCTCTCTCTCTCTCTCTCTCTCTCTCTCTCTCATTATGGGCTAGCGCACCACATTGGGCCAACATCGGGCCGACAGCGATACGACGTCGCCATGTCGTATCGCTGTCGGCCCGACGTAGGCGTAGTTCAGATGATTTACACACACACACACACACACACACACACACACACACACACACACACACACACACACACACACACACACCATTACCTACATGCTGCTCATTAGTCTCTCTCTCTCTCTCTCTCTCTCTCTCTCTCTCTCTCTCTCTCTCTCTCTCTCTCTGGCAGCGTTGTCAAACTTAGTTGCAGAGATGAATGCCTTGACCTGCTCCATCCTTCGAATGAGGATGTAAGGTGAAAATCTTGATCCTGCCCAAACAGCACCAAAAAGATTGTTTTTCTTCTACACTGTTTTTTGTAGAAGTAAAAGCCATACAGGGCTATTGTTATTTGTTAACGGTATAAGACAGAAAATAAATATTCTATGTATATATCGTCGGGCCGACGCTTGACCGACATTCTACGCTGACTGGGTGTCTTCCATTAAAGTTAAAGACCCCTACCTCAGTTTAGTTTTGTATTGGACTAACGGCCCAGTCAACAATATTTTATGTCATTTTTGAGCCGGTCAGTTTACCTGTCCACACTTTTCCTGGGCAGGCTTATACGTAAAGCCACGGTCACAAATCACTATTCGATCCCCGCCCGACTACTCGGGGACTGCGATGGGGTGAGATTGGGCTGGAGTCCGGTCGGCGTCCCGCCGGATGTTGGGGCGTCGGTGGTGGTCGGGAGGGGCCCGGTTAAATTTTAACTCGTAGTTAAATTTAACTCGTAGTTAAAAATTCTCCCCGAAAACTCACCGACTTCTAGGTTGGTGGCACATCGATAAAAGTCGAGCAGAGCTCGTACCGACGTCGATGTCGATGGCATCGGCTGGCATCCGATAGTCGTAAAGCGGACCCCGACCAATCAGATAATCGGGCTGTAATCGGCCGAGGCCCGACAGATGATCAAGCGGAATCCGCTGGACGAATCCCGGTTTCGACTGGCGCCGCTCGATCGCTGATTGACGCTCGACTATATAAGGGCCCGATCTCCGATGAGTGCCAGTTTCTAGCAGACCAGTAGGGAGCATTGTACATAAACGTTTGATAACTGCCCATGCAAAGGACGGTACACGACCCATTGCTTCATCCACCATCAGCGGTAGCAGTTCTTCTCCCGCACACAAGGTTGCAAAGACCACATTGGCACGGTGCCGAGCCCTAAGCAGCCACTCCTGTAACCTCCGGATCCTTTCCTGGGGTGACGGTAGGTGCAGTGGTGGGATAAGAGGCATCTTGTTCAGCTTTTCTTCGAAAGTTTTCCTCGACGTCAAGAAAAAGGATGTTCACCCACCAACAGAGCTGATCCATTTGTTGTATAGGCAGGAGAGGATGCAGTTTATATACCCCTGAACAACTGGACAATTCCCGGCTGGGGTAAACCCGTCCCTTGTCCGGCGGCCGGGAACTGGGCGGACATCTGCGGAACATCGACCGATGCTCGGGGACTAGTAACAATCGCCGGGTATACGGTCGGTAACCTGCAGTGCACCGGCCTATTTCCGCCCGCTGACGCAGCAAATTGTATACCCAGTTACAAAATATTGCAACCCCCAGTTCTCTCTCTATAAAGTTGGGTTTAAAGGGGCGTTCATTGCACGGACCTGTTATCGTAATGAATCGTCTTATTATTAACATTGCTAGAGATACTCGCCTACCAGTCGAGGAAGACAGAAGACCAACTTCTATCGTACATGTTGTTTAAACTGAAAAGCACTCACACAACCTTTCAATAATTCCCTGTCCCCTTTTTGTACTTTCTCTCATCTACTTACTTCTAAAATATGTTCTAAACTCCGTTCAGAAAATCTGAATCATCGATTTTTTCGTTTCTCGCTTTTAATACTCATTTTAGCCCATACATCATAATGGGAAAGTTTTAGACCTGACCCTCCGCCGATTTCTCCAGCAAGTCGTATGCCTCTGCGACAGTTTGTTTGTTTGTTTGATTTGAGGTTTAACGTCCCCGTCAACACTGTAAAGGTCATTTTGGAGACGTTGCTTCCAATTTTGTGGGACTTTTACCCGACATTGAGATGAAATGACATCTTAAGCCCTGTCGCCCAATGAAACCAATATAGGGTTTATTAGCATGGACGGTCCGCCTCACACCGCGGTTCCTGGACAGGCTTAGATCCTCTAAGCCGATTACCAGTACTAGTGTGCGGGCCGGATTCAGCTCTGCGTGGAAGCATCATGCAGCCCATATATTTCTTCAAGCCCCTATGGGCGGGGGCATCTCTGCGACAGTCAGGAAAGACTGTGATTATTTGGAGAAAATTGCAAAATCTAAATTTTTCTTTCACAGACTAAGACATTCTGACAGGTGCGGCACACCCATTTAAACCATATATAGAAGTGGTCACTGCTCTTGTAAATTACAAGGGTGTCTATGACGGTATTCGACTGGTAGGTTTCGTGAAATTTCCGTGAAATTCCACGTAGGAGTGTGGTTCCTAGTTGTAATAGCTGGTCAAATGGTCCAATCAAATATTTTATTTGCGTATAGCTCATAAGCGACCGTGGTGCACGAAAGGTTCGACTTTTCCTTCGAATAGAATCGTGCTCCACGATCGCTTATGTATTTGAAAAATAACTCATATTTGATTGGACCATGTGATCGGCTATTACAAGATAACACCACACTCCTGCGTGGAATTTCACGAAAATTTCACGAAACTTCCCAGTCGAATATGGCCTATGTTTTATTTGCACGATCACTTCATGGAAAATCACTAGCTGTGACACCACGTCTGATATCGGTATAATTCATTTTTACCACTGTTGACAGCACTTTGTTTGATTTGAGGTTTAACGTCCCCGTCAACACTGTAAAGGTCATTTTGGAGACGTTGCTTCCAATTTTGTTGGACTTTTACCCGACATTGAAATGAAATGACATCTCAAGCCCTGTTGCCCAATGAAACCAATAGGGTTTATTAGCATGGACGGTCCGCCTCGCACCGCGGTTCCTGGACAGGCTTTGATCCTCTAAGCGGTTTACCAGTACTAGTGTGTGGGCCGGATTCAGCTCTGCGTGGAAGCATCATGCAGCCCATATATTTCTTCAAGCCCCTATTGGCGGGGGCCGTCATTTTATAGTTTAAACTTATAGGACTGTCACAGACTGGCGTATGGGCTTTAGCAATTCTATCAATAGACCTATGTATACACAAGTGCAAAGTTCTTCTCAGATTCAAAGAGGTGACAATTATTTACAATGTGTCTTATTTCGGCCTTGGAATAAATAGCACACGCAAAACATTTTTGCGAACCCTTTATATTCGTCCCATGACGCATCTCTCTCTCTCTCTCTCTCTCTCTCTCTCTCTCTCTCTCTCTCTCTCTCTCTCTCTCTCTCTCTCTCTCTCTCTCTCTCTCTCTCTCTCTCTCTCTCTCTCTCTCTCTCTCTCTCTCTCTCTCTAATTAGTGAATACGTACGAAGGTGAACAAAACTGTGATAATAAATTTGTCAAGATAGTGAATGCTACCACTTGTTATGTCTTGTGGTTTTACACCCCAGTCAGCAGTTAAAGCCACGCCGGGCCGGGCAGTTACATGTACTTAGTGAGATCGCCCCCTGCCCCGACATTATCTGTCAACAACCGGTGGGCAACGGCCGTCCACCTCAAGCCGTCTCCCGGGAAAGGTACCACCAAAAGAAGGAAAACTTGTTTTATGCATCTGATGATGATTAACATTTTGGCCAGGTGATTTAAAAATCCATGCAGGAATACGAAAGTTCTTGACAGCACTCAAAAAGATCCCCTTTTGTTATTTGACCTCTAAAGATTACATTGATCCTGGTCGCATCCACCTGGGCTTAGTAAGACACAAATCGTCTGAGGATGGTTGACATTTCTGCCAAGTAAACAGGAATAATAAGGTTATTGAAAGGACACGAAGAAAGACTTTTTTTTTACATTTGACTTCTAAGTATGACCTTGACCCTGCGTTTTGCAAAGACATATTATCATTATGGCTTACATTTCTGCCAAGTAATTTCAAAACCCATCTAGAAATTAGAAGGTTATTAGACCAGATAAGAAAACAAACACCTATTTTTTTTCGAAATTTGACCTCCACGTATGACCAACCTGGGTCTTGCGCGCAACACCTCGTCTCAGGATGGTTAACATTTCTGCCGTGTAATTTTTGAAAGTCCACCCAGAAATAAGAAAGTTATTGACAGAACAAGAAAAAAAGACATTTTCTGACCTTTGACCTCCAAGTATGACCTTGACCTTGACGGTATCGATCTGGACTTTGAGCATGACGCATCGTCTCATGATGGTTAACATTTTTGCAAAGTACTTTAAAACGGATCCAAAATAAAAATAGATAAAAAAACTATTGACCAGACACGACAAAAGAGCCATATTTACCTTTGACCTCTGAGTAGTACCTTGAATTTTTCGGTACCGACCATGGTCTGGTCTTTCGCGAGAGGCATCGTCTTATGACGGTTACGTGTCTGCCAAGTAATTTATGAAGTCCATCTTTCAAAAAAAAAAAAAATACTGACCGGACATTTGACCTCTAAGTATGACCTTGACCTATGGATACCGACATTAGTCTTGCGCGCAACACATCGTCTTATGATGGTTTACAATTCAACCATGTAATTTTAAACAGACAACCCAAAATTAATCATAAAAAGTTATTGATCGGACACCTTTTTGACCTTTGCCTTCTAAGTATGACCCTGACTTTGGAGGCACCGACCTGGGTCATTCGTGTGACACATCGTTTCATAATGATTAAAATTAAGGTTATTTTGCAATCCATCCAGGCATAAGAAAGTTTTTTCCGGACACGAAATCAAGAGGCCCATGTGCCACTATGCTCACCAGAGCTCAGTTGGGCACTGCCCACTGGCAGCCATGTATTTTAAGATGATATGATTTTAATCTACCGATTATAAAGCCTCCCCAACGAGCCTACATTAATTAGCACCCATGAGGACTTAATATCTGAAATATTAGGTATTTTATGAAGTGGCAAGATGAATTCAAATTGTTTTACCATACAAGGGCGTATATACGTAGCGGTCATCTTGGTCATTTCAACCAGGCTACGGGAGCAAACATTCGTTCCCCCATCCACTAGAGGTCCCGTCCGAACTTGTCTTCCAACGAAGTTTTAAAATGGCTGAACTATGGACGGGCGGAAAAAAGGACTAAGAAAACGTATAAAGGATAATGACCTTGCTAGAGGCTCCCGTCCCTAGTGAGCCTCAATCTAGCCATTCGAATGCAAGGTGTGTGGTAATTCCATATCTATTTATATAGTGCGTCACATGTATTTGAATATTTATTATTTTACCTGACAATCATCGTCAAATGGACTTAGTCTGTGGTCTCATTTCTTTGTTTTGCAATTTTCTCCAAATAATCACAGCCTTTCCTGGCTGTCACAGAGGCATACGACTTGCTGGAGAAATCGGCGGAGGGTCAGGTCTTAAACTTTCCCATAGTGATGTATGGGCTAAAATAAGTAATAAAAACGAGAAACGGAAAAATCGATGATTCAGATTTTCTGAACGGAGTTTAGAAACGGTTGTCCTTTGGAAACAAGAAATACACCACAAAACTGTAAACTAGATCGCGCAGTCGATGGCGCGCCATCGCAAATCCCCACGTTTTGACCTCTTCCAGGGACCCCTGGGGGCTGGTCCAAAAATTAATGTGCTCTTGCAGAAGCCATTCATGTATGTAACTCACACACCAAATTTGGTTGAATTCCAATGAAAGGTGTAGGAGGAGATAGCCGGACAGACGGACGGACGGACGAACGGACAGACGGAGGCGATAACAATATCCCCACTTTTCTTCGAAAAACGTGGGGATAAATATGGAGTGTACATGTTTTCTGGACCAGACTAGCTAGTTTTGCCCAATTAGGCCTCATCAGTGACCCTCAAAAAGTTCAAAATTCACCACTGGAAGGGCAAGAAAATATAAACTACACTATGATGTTGGGCAGGGAGACTTTTTACGACCTCCACACATTCCCAGACACCAGCTATAGTGACGTTAAATATGTTCTAGAAATGGTTATCCTTTGGAGTGAGTGAGTGAGTGAGTGAGTGTTTGAGTTTTACGTCCCACCAACAGCTAAGGCCATACGGAGACGGGACCTAGGTTTAAAGACTCATCCGAAAGTGTATATCCTTTGGAAGCAAGGCATGCACCACAAAACTGGAACATATGGAGTGTACATGTTTTCTGGGCCAGAATAGCTAGTTTCGGCCAATAAGGCCTCATCAGTGACCCTCAAACCTTTTCAAAGCTTTCCAAAATGTCTGCACAAGAATTTCAGAGAAAATAAGTTCAGTTAATATGGCATTAGGATAACACATCCGTGGGATATAGTAAATTTCTCAAACCTTAAAAAAGGCATCTTTTTCTGCTGAAGATTTGTGATATTTTTCCTATTTATACTCCAAACATAGGTTTTGGATGCTCGTTAGAACCGCCTCATTGAGGCGGTTCTAACGAGTACCCACATCCTATGTCTTGGAGCAGAACTAATGAAATTAATGTTATTCCCCGTAAACCCCAGTTTTCTTTATATAAAATGGGGTTTAGTGGGGTCTTAATTTCACGGACTTGTTCACGTGATGGGAAGTGGTTTTAGCTTCTAGCTTTACGTAATAACGCCAAATTAGGTCATTTCCTGCCGTCCGTATTTTTTTATTTTATTTTTTTTTTTTGGTTTTGGTTTTACGGCCCTTTCAAGATTATTTCACCCTTATCGAGCGATCGTTAATCAGAGATGGGCGAAAACCAGAGTATCCGGAG